>CAVLGL010000081.1:27330000-28056666 GCA_963668995.1 Parnassius mnemosyne
AAACTGGTGCCGAGGATTCCGATACTGGTATGACAAAGGGGTTATTTTTAGCGGTAAACGCGCAAAATTGTGTCTCTGAGGGTTAAACTGTACTAGATTTAGTCGCAATGAATGTTACCGCTTCGCAACATATCATTGATATGCAGAAGAAACAGCGTCGGTGATAGCACGCAGCCTTGTGGAACACCAGCATTAATAGGCTTGTAGTCGGAGCATGCACGGTCTACAACGACCTTGATGCTCCGATCTGCAAGAAAGCTAGTGATCCAATTGCTCAATTTCTCGGGAAGCCCATAGGAAGGAAGTTTCGAAAGAAGTGCTTTGTGCCAAACCCGATCGAAGGCCTTCGCAATGTCCAAACTAACGGCCAATGCCTCCCCCTCGGACTCTACTGCCTCCACCCATCTATAAGTCAGGTAGACCAGACCACCAGCTCATCGAACCTGCTGAAAACCGTATTGGCGGTCACTAATCAGCTGGTTCCTCAAGGTACCGCATGAGCTGGCAGTTTATAACGGATTCCATTATTTTGGAGAACAAGGAGGTGATGGCGATAGGCCTGTAGTTAGACGGGTCTGAGCAGTCGCCTTTTTTCCCTACCCCTAGATAGGGTGTACAAAAGCCATCTTCCATGTTTACGGGACCACGCCTAGGAAGTAGGAGTACCGTAAAAGACTCGTTAGAACCGGTGCCAACTCCGGAGCACACGTCCTCAGCACAATTGGGGGGATTCCATCAGGCTCATTTGACTTGTTGATGTCCAGGGAGAGGAGTGCTTTGCGAACCTAGCATTGTATGAACCGCACATCCTGCATGGAGCACTTACACCGCGAGATGGTCGGCATCATCGAGAGTCGAGTTGGAGCAAAGAAAGAGCCTAGCAGATCGGCTTTTTCCTTTGCGGCATGGGCCAGTGAGTCGTCCTCCCTGTGCAGAGATGGAAGAGATGGCTGACAGAAGTTCCCTTGAACAGCCTTGGCGAGAGAACAGAATGCACAGGTTCCCGAACAAAGGCGAACTAGTTTCTCGCCAATTCTGCCTATGTGCTCTGACTTTGTCTTGGCAATGGTTCTTTAGAAGGACCTGGAGGCGGAATTATACTTCTTTTTAAGGGCGGTAATGTTTACATCTCGGGACGTTGATGCGTCAGCTCAGGCCCATTAGCACTCCTGCGTTTAGCGTGATGCTATTTTACACACCACAGAGGAAGGAATAAAAAGTTCCATGCCCTGAAGTACCACATCAGCAACAGAATTAGCAACAACGTTGGGATCGTCTGGCGAGAAGCAAACCCGCTCCCAAGGGTAGGTTGCAAAGAAAGATCGCATCCCATCCCGATCAGCCGACCTATAGTGCCAAACACGGAAGCAGCCTGCAGAAAGCAACCGCGATTTCAACGTGAGTGGCACCACCCTCCGGACTAGACAATGGTCCAAGGAGCCAAGAGGGTCGTTGACGGAGACATGATATCTGTCCGGATGAGAGATCAGCAGAAGGTCAAACAGGGAAGGCGTAGGCACCTGATGTGTCAATTATATGCCAAGGCAAAATCATGAACAGATCTCCCCGCATGATTGGTTACACGTGAACCGAACCATTCGGCGTGGTGAGCGTTAAAATCGCCAAGGATCACGATCTCTGCGTATGGGGCATGTTGTAGCAAGGAATCTGTAGCCATTTGGAAGTGGTCGATGAGCCGGTCTGTTTCGGCGTTACCGCTATGGGATTTATAGAGGCACCCGTGGACGCGCGGATGGTCGTCGCTGTCTACGCGTAGCCAAAGGATGGACAGGTCTGAACCTTCAAAACTGCCGAGGCGTCTAGAACAGATGTCCTCTCTGACGTATACGTAAACTCCAGCCCGAGGTACACTAGTTGTTTTTGTTGCATTTAACTAAGCTATTTTAACTTGATTTCTTTTTCAGCGTGGACGTGTTCAATTTCTTGCAGCCAGTAATGGAGAATAATTTAAACAACGACATGTCTGCGGCAAAAATTGTTGAAACTTGTCGGCAAGAGGTAAGAGATTGGAGAATTAGAAACATTGACTGCTTTCGGATACTCGTATTGCCTGTAATGGTAGTCACGGTTTTATTCAGATTAAATACTTAACATAGATAATATTTATTATAGTAAAACAATTATTTACTATTATCTTTTTCAGAAATCTGTATTTGTTCTAATACCTACATTGATTTAAATGGTTAGATGCTACCAAGTAACCTCAAGTAACGCAATAAGAAAAAAAAATTTATCAGGTCTGGTTTCACACAGCCATTATAGTAGATTTAGTTGTTCACAAAATTAAAGATAATTAAAATTAAGCAACTTATTAATGAACTATAACTTTAATAACTTAACGTAAAATATTTTTGCATTCAAAATGGCATTCAAATATATTTAATGGCATTAATGACATTGCTTCCAATTTGTCTATTTCATAATTTGTGTTGACACATAAACCACATATTATTTAATTAACTGATAACGTAGGGAGGCAACGTGATATCTGGGCCGGGAGCGGCGCGCGTTTGCTGCGCGCTCTCGGCAGCTGCGGACACGCTGTTCACTCGGCTGGCGGCCACCACCACGCTGCCCACACTACGCGCAGCCCTGCAACGGCTAGTCGCTCACCAACACCGGCTGGTGGGTATTTAGCTAAATAATTATATTTACTTGCTTATGATATTGTTAATGTTATATAACAGTGATAAGCTGATAAGATATTATGACCGAAAACCGTTGGTGTACAAAAGTTCTCGAATATCAGTTTTGTAAGAACAAGTGCAGTGTAGGTAACAGTAAGTTATGTCTATGTGTGACCTGTATTTAAGTTGCGATATCAAGCGTGACTGTTAAAGCTGACCTTTTACTTTTGGGATTGATAAAGAACGATAACTGTCTTCTTAATCTTCTTTACCAGCTCCTAACAATCTCCTACTGCGTATGTGTCTCTGGAAGGATTTTTGAATAAAGCTTTTGGTAGGCGGATCAGTGTTCATAGCACCAGACGTCTTGTATCTTTAACACTGCTGTGTTTTGCTGTTTTTGGGTGTAGCTTGCCTCTGGCAAAATCGAGGTAGTGCAATGCCATCCATCAGAGCCCTTGAAGTCTTTCTGGCCCTTCCCATCTCACAACACACGCGGGGCAAAACATGGAAATTATTTCTCAGATGTTGCAAAGTTATTAATCAACCATACTGTATAGTTGTTTGAACAAAAATGGAGATGGAAGCGTAATGAATGCGTATACTAAGCAAAGAAGCAAAGAGCAGTCTGTTGAGGGCAGAATGCTTGAGGTCAAGGAATAAGAAAATTTTTAACCAGCTCATTCAGAGTTCTATAGAGTCAGTAATTCCAGTAATTCATTCAAAGGACAATGTACACAATAACAAAGTCCCAGAGAATATACAACGTTTCTCTATTACTAAGTTTGAATATATTATTAAACAAAAATTGCATAAAAATGGTTATAGAAATGAATACATGGTCTTGCAAATTGTTTCTTACATAAGTTTTGTAAGCAGTTTGTACAGACTGTGTTTTTCTACCGATTTCAAAAAGGAAACGGTACTCAATTCGATTTTTATGTGTGCTACCTCATAACTTTTTTTCTGGGTGAACCGATTTCGATGATTCTTTTTTTTAAAGCTGGTGCTTCTCATGTGAGCCCATATAAATTTGATCAAGGTCTGATCAATAGTTATTAAGTTATTCTTAATAATTTATATTGAAGTCGGTTGTATAAATTTTTTAATAATATTACATACTTTTACTTGGAAAAAAATTCCCACTGGGTTCCTTTTATAGAAGAAAATTATTCTTTTCTATTATATTCTAATACTGCTACTTAATAAGTGATACATTGTTCTCAATCAGTAATGACACATCATTATTGTCGGTTGTAGCTGTTCTCGGCGTGGGAGCAGGATGTGGCGAACAACAACGCGGCGTGGTGGCGGCGAGGGCGCGCGGGGGGTGCGGTGTACGCGGGGGGCGCGGCGGAGGCGGCGCGCGCGCTGTGCCGCGCCGGCGACGTGGCGCTGCGCTGCCTGCGCGCCGTGCGCCCGCTCGCGCACCGCATGGCCATCTGGACGGTGGTCGGCCCGCACTTCATGCAGGTGCGTCGCTGGCTACACACGCTATAGTCTATCGGAAAAGTATGCCTGTACCGGTGTGCGTGCGCACGTAGATAGAAGCGTCCCAATACGTCGTAGATCCATGCTACAGCTATATTGTAGATGTAGCACGAATAGGTCGGCTCGATAGGACACGACTCGAATACACGAAATTGCAACTATTAGGTAAAAAATTACGGTATGAAAATCAAAACAAGGTTATTAACTCTGGTTCTTACCGTAGATATGTTTTCTACAGATATCAACTCGAATCCGATCCAAAGAGAATCATGCCATCCATTCTAAACAATGAAACCATTAATGTATCAAGCATTCAGCGTACCCGTTTGTTGATTTAAATTTGTAATTTTGCAGGCTGCATGCCACAAGGATATTCAAATAGCCAGTCTTGCCATCCAGTGTTTACATGACTGTGCAACTACACTGCTCAATCAACAAGTGGAGCTTCCTCATTTCCACTTTAACGAAGCGCTGCTAAAACCTTTTGAAAATTTATTGTGCCTAGAACTTTGCGATGATGATATACAGGTATAATATTTAAACGTCATCCTCCTCCTACTACTAATATAAATTCGTGCTTTAATAATATTAACGTTTTTTATTTTTATTTTCAGGAACAAATTATCTCTTGTATATGTGAGTTCGTTGAGACGAATCGCATGGAAATTAGATCTGGTTGGCGCCCACTTTTCAATACTTTACGGGCCGCCAACAATTCAAACCAGTATTCAGCTATTCTAGAAATATTTAAAGTTTTCCTCAATACAGACAATACGTTAGTCTTTGCTAATGCTGCTCTCGATTGTATACTTTGCCTACTTAGTCATATTAAAGGACTTCATTTTGAAGAAGTACAGGCAACGGAAGTTAAGCCAAAAAAGATCACACCTCCGCAACCAAAACCTAGCCTGAGTCTAAAATTTTCTAAAAATAGTAAGTTTATACCTCTCAATGAAGAAAAATCAGAAAAAGTTATAATAGACATGTGTAGAGAAGCTCTGTTTCATTTGGAAAGTTGTGCCGAAATTCTAACTATAATGTATAACATGCCTAAATGTCCTATATTTAACACCGGTAACAGAATCAAAGGTGATATACCACTGTCTGTTGTAGATCCCATTATACCTAGTTGCTCCCTTGATGTTACTAAATATATTACAAATGACAATTTTGAAGAAGAGTTAATTTCGTACAAAAAACTATCTACAACCTTGCATTCATCGAACACTACAAATACATGTCTCTTAAAACTAGATAAACCAAGTAATATACTAAAAGTCTGGTACGTGCTTATTGAGGGCCTGATATCAGCAACTGTGGTATGTTCAAAGAAAAATCAGCCAGCAGCAATGGAAACACTATTCAAATTGTTGAAAAGTACGGTTGATGTACCTGGAACACACTTTGGCCTTCATTGTATTAACCATCTTCTTTTACCCACGCTACAAAATTGGTTAAGGCAAATTGCTAATGTCAACACTCATTGGGATACGATAATGCCAAATTTCAAGTTATGTTGCGGGATGACAACTGACACCATTGTAATATTTGTGCATAATTTACAACAAATCAACATTGAACGGTCAACAAGCGATGAAACTAACGACGGAATTGAGATTGAACCTATAGAAAATGCAGAGGCTACGTTCGCTTTAAAACAGATATTGTTGATCTTAGTAGAATGTATAGCCCAACCACAAGAGCCCGTTGCCAGATTGGGCGCATCTTGTATAAGACATATTATACTTACATCTGGGCATTTATTAACGGATGATCAATGGGAAATAGTTTGTACAAGTCTCCACCGAGCTTGCAACGTCAGCTTGAGTCCTTTAAAACAAATAACGTACGCCTTCAAAGAAAATTCGAATAGTTTCTATGGAGATTTGGCTATTGTTAAAGTAGCAGCAAGACGCGATTGTTCAGTTAACGATAATGTGAGATTACACGCAATGGCTCAACAAGTATTCCTTACTGAACAGCTAAGGGGAGATAGTAATGCAAAAGTGAATGGAAAAAATTCAAATCAAAATCAAATGTTGATAGATGATCGAAGTTATATATTTCTTATTTATCTTCAAGAATCCGTTAACTCACTTAACCCTGAATTTTACACCGTGAGAATACCTTACAGGGGACTAATAGTAGGACTATTAGCTCATCAAATATTAATACAGATAATTGCTACAGTTCTGATACAAGCATCTTCCGACGTATTTCAGGGAATAAATAGTATCCTGCTGGAAAGTTTAAAAAGTGGATCCAATGTATGTAACTACAGATTTTTCTTAAATAACAATAACATCGATTTGCTCTTGAAAAGCCTCGAAATGTCATATATGCGCGCTATGCAGTTTGATTTACGACCCGGCTTAAAATTTTTAGTTCAGAAAGTTTCTAACTTGGACTATGCTGCTAATCTTTATAAACAAACTTCTTCATCGTGGTTAATTAAAATCATAGCACTCACTGAAATATTCTTTAGTGGCGTTTATAGATATAAGCTTAAACCCTCAGATATATCAATCATTTTAAATAATTATACAACCTCATTTAATTTAACTCTGGATTACGACAGATTTGTAAGAAAATTATTTGATTTAAAAACTACTTGGGAATTACTTTGTAAAAATTTTGTCAAGAACACAATCAACGGTACAGATTTCGATGAACCAAGTATTTTTAAAGATCGTTTATCCTGTAGCTCCGTAGAAAGCGAATCGTCTTCCAATAATTACGAACAATATTATGCTGAAGAAATGCCAGATATACCTGAACCATCAACCAATAATTCAGACAAGGAAAATTATAATGACGACAATACAAATGAAGCTATTAATACACCAAAACCATTTACATTTGCAGACTTTAAAGCCCACAGCAGTAAGTCTGTAATTGAACCTGAAGACAAGGAAAAAGAAAAATTTGAATGCCACAATGCTACATCAGATGATGAAATTAATACTATTCAAAGAGATGAAGTTTGTATCGAAAATGCTAAATCCGATCTTATCGAAGAAATTACCTGTAAATCGATAAACAATTCTGAAATTGGTCAGAGTCCATTAAAAATTAAACTTGATAGTATATCAAATGTAAATAGTAATCAAATAAACACACGGAAAGTCAACATTACAATATGTGATGCACCGAACTTCGAAAAGAATAAAACTCCAGAGTCAATCATTCCTCCACAGCCTGTACCTCCGGAGATCGAACAACAAAGAACGCTAAGCATAAACAAAGTAAGATGTTTGTGTTACTTTATGCAACTTCCTTGTAAGCTGCAGTAATTTAAGTCATGGTTTAATACGCTGGCGACGTATAAAAATATAAACTTATTACTTTTAATTCGGGAGTAGCATTTCATTGTGCAATTTTATTATAAATGCCAGCTCACATCACAAGTATGGAAAAAGTTAACAGGACCATTGATGGGCATGGTTTTCTTCCTTAGCATTGAGGATGTGCCATAATGGTTACATTTTGTAGGGAGACTGGCGTTTTAATACTGCTGTATGTTACCAGTCAGCGTACGTTTGATATTGATATCTATCTGCATGTCAATGATATCTGTATCAATGGTGATGAGGTACATAAGAGGATAACGGATTCTCTTACGTTGCTACCACATGACGATCCACCAATGAACTGTTGCCAACAGACCTACAGAAAAAAATGGATTAACTTAGAACGATTTTTTAGGTTGGTCAGCGCAATGGCGATCTCCCTTGCACTGATCTACTATAAAATTACATTTTGACATATCAAATAAAGTACGTGTCTTAAACTATATTTTATTTCCAGGATATGGACGTGCGACGATCTTGCTTACAAAGTATATTAATGGCATACTTAGAACTTGTACTGACGTTTCCGTTGGAAAGATTCCAACTTATCAACCCTGTACTTAACAATGGGTTTTTACAACTTGCCAAAACCGTGACTGAGCCTCAGCTATTGGACAGAATAAATATATTTTTCGATAAAAAGAATTAATCGAATTTAATTATAAGTGATCGATTAAATGTGATAGTTTAATTCAACTTATTATCATAACCATATAATCCTCCTTGTTCAGTGTTAATTAATTGCAAAATAAAACAATGATATCAAGATTACGTTTCATTTTAATACTCCTTTAATTCAGCTTTTAGCACATAAATATACTTCCTTCTACAATATACATACATCTAAAAATCTGTATCAACAAAATATAACAAATTATAGAATTGTAATTGTACACTATTTGGTATTATGGACTACATCGTAAATTGTCTTTTATACTTCTATCATAGCATTGCTTATTTCAGTCCAACCTATAATACATTTTTGTTAGAAAATCTCCTACTTATAGGATTGCCAGATATCAATAATCATAAACTTAAACTACATCAGCACTAACATCATATTATTTATACCTACATTTGAAACACTCCAACCGGTATTATATATTATGCATATGTTTCTAATATCAATATGTATTATTTAAAAATCTTTTTTTAATTTAGTATAAGAATAACAATATTATAGTAAAATAATAACAAAGAACATGTTTGTATCTTTAAAATAGTATCTTATGCGCTTGCTCTAATTCCATTCAGTATTCATAATATGTAAACAATTGAGTACGACATGTCACACTACTATACACATACTAGACAAATGGCAACCCTAAGTACTACAAAATATATATGTACGACACAACAACATCTAAACGATGGCACAATGAACTCACAGCAAAATAGATACAACTCTAATTGTACAACTGTGTTCTATCGTAAATATAAAGCATTTCAAAGCGTATCCTTTGTCTGTATACGGTATCTCCACATTGCATTGCTTAAGATGGCACATTTATTTGGTTTTATTACTTACTTTATTTACAAAACCTATTTACAGACTATTTTTATTATAATTAAATACAGCCATATTAAAGAAATGGCCAAACACATAACTTAGTGGTATCAGTCCCAATAGTATTTGAATTTTAAATTTATTGATAATTGTTGGCATATTGTACTAGGTATACGAACAAATAAATATACGAAAAGTTCTATGTTGTATATATTAATACATGTTTTAATGTTGTTACTAGGCTTTTATACCAAAATGCCTGTGTTAGCCTTCATTTTGTATAAATAATTTTATCTTATACGATTAGCTTTATCTTAAAATAAACGCAATGAAAAAAGAAAACATTAATAAAATAATCGAAACATGGATACAGCATGAACTTTGCGTTGGATGCGTGTGTACGGGAATAGCATAAGATAGTGCACACAAAGCCACATCGCTATTTATTAACGCACTCCCTCTATTTATCAAATCTGCTAATTTCTCCGCTTCAAGAACGCAGACACTTAATTGTAAATCTGTTGGGTTATCCAAAAGAGTTTCAACTGAAATGAAAAGTTCCATTTCTACTGTCAAGTATCCTCTTAAAGCGCACTCGGCTATTTTGATATGCCTTTCTAAAGTTTTAAGTATATTATTTAAATGTACCACATTATCAGATATGTTTGTTCCATACAACGCTCTATCAAATTGCTTCTTTGCGTAAAGTATTCTCAAAGCGCCACCACATTTTGGACAGCAAGCGCCCGGAGCAGTGAAGCCAAGACATTTTGGTCTCTTAAGTGGTGGGCAAACGATTCTATCAAATTCACATTTTGGTTCCATTAAGTCAGATATGGGGCCAACTGCGAAACAAGGTCCAAGGTAATCAACGCTTACGTATTCTGACCAAGCAGCACACTCAGATGGATAGGTTACACCGTTTACCCCACATACAGTTCCAGTCTGAAAATGAAAATTAATTTCCTATGATATTGCTTGACATTCTCAATCGTGCTATTATGATCGTAATGTTTCGTTATAGTCTATGAAAAGTTCACTGATGAATATTGTATTAATATGTTCATCAAGATTTCCAATACGACTGCTGGTATTTCACTTCATTCAATTATTAAAAAAGAAGCGTAATTCCAAGAAAGAAAAATATTAATCTACTGGCTGTTCCCCGCGAATTCGCCCGCGTGTTATTTGGGGTTTTAATTTTTTAGCACGTAACCCTAATTCTTTTTCTAAAATAAAAGTAGCCTAAGTTACTCCTTGGGACATCAGCTATCTGCCATTGAAAATCCCGTCACAATCGGACCGACAAAAACTTTAGAAATTATATTTTTGTTATTAGTGCCGTATATACTTTTATTTGCATGTAGTAAAAAGCTGTAATTTTGACATTACAAACAGACACTTCAGTTTTATTTATTTGTATAGATATGCTCCATAGAATGCCTCATATTTGCTATAGTTGCCACGCTTGGCAGGTGGGTTGGCAACCGCAGATTTTTATTCCTGGCTGTTATTAAGAACACGCTGCTCCTCATCTTTTAATATGTTTCTCTCTGTCGACACTTACGACACCTAAGGGACGATATGAGGTAGTGGATAATCTTATACCGTCACTACACGGTAAGAATTTATATCAAACAATATTCCTTCTTCTTGGAAATAAAAGGTAAAGATAATTTAGATACACATATTTATCAACTAAAAGAACCTTTATGTCACATAACGTACCGTAGCACATCCTTTGAGGCAATGCCCCCAATAAGCAACGGTGGCTCGGCTCATAACGAGGTGGCAGGGACTGACGTGAGTTCGGCCTTCTGTGTCACACACCGGCATTGCTGGTTGAGATTTGCAATTGGTAGTGTTTACTGAAACATAATATGCCGTGAATTTAATTTATTTCATTTTAAAAGTTATACAGTTTTTATTCATTCATCTATTCTTAAGAGCCCATTAAAAATCTACTGCTGGACATAAAGCATATGGGGGACCATAGATTGCCTCATAGGGATTGTTCAATTTTGCCATACTTTTCAAGTTTGACAACCGTAGGATTTGTTTAAAAAACTGTTATCAGGAAGATGCTTCTGTCAATTCCCTATTTCATTTTCCCCATTAGAAACATATTTATTTAAAATATATCCTAACACACGTATGCATATATAAACACAATTACAAGTTTGTGTTTTTGAAGTTAAAGATAATTGAACAGAAACCTGAGCAAGAGCGGATAAATATAAACTAAACTAAAATTAACACCTTAAAAACATTCTAATATTAACATTTTAAAGGAAAAAAATCACTGGTTAAGATGCATTTTACACATCTCAACTTAGCCACAGTTCGAGTCTATTAAGAGCATTTTGCGTAGTGCATCAATATAAAATTATGCGCATATAACACTATTAGATCTGTAGGGTTATGCTACTTACATATCATTTTACACTATTTTAAATTAATTTTTTTTATTCTGTTTTGATTTTCTGCATTCACCTCAAAACTGGATATTTTGTATCACCTTTATTTCCATAGGATCCTGTAACGTTTTTAAACCATAGGAACACAATAACAAATCATTTTCACTTCGTATTTTCACGCTATCAGCATTTTTTAATTTGGTGTCGATGGAGTCTACCTTTTTCGATCTTTTATTTAGTTCTCCGTAACTCTGCAATTTCGGGCTTTGTGCGCGCTGGTGCGCTACCTTTTTTCCTATAGCAATAATATCTCATTTTTCACTTAAATCTTGCCGTTTCTCTATTACGAGCCTAAAACCAAAATTTGACATGTTTTGACATCGTTGTTTATCTGGTTGTCATGGCAATTTTTATTCAAATTCACTACCGGTCTTTTGTTTCTACTTCGATAATTCCACATAAATACTCTTTCCTCTTGGCCATTTACAAAAAATTTGCTTTTAATTTAAATAATTTTCCGTTCTCTCTAAAAAGGTATAAAAGCCGAACAATCGGTCAAGAAAGTCAGTCTCGCTTCGGTTCTCAAACTCGAAGCATCTCCTAAAGGCCTTATCCCGGGGCCGCACTGCCCCGGGATCCTGCCAGCCTCTATCCTGCCTGAAGTCGCCGGGACCCTGCAAGCCTCTGCCCTGCCTGAAGTCGCCGGATCTTGCAAGCTTCTGTCCTGCCTGAAGTCACCGAATCCTGCAAGCCTCTGTCCTGCCTGAAGTCGCCGGGTCCTGCAAGCTTCTGTCCTGCCTGAAGTCGCCGGATCCTACAAGCCTCTGTCCTGCCTGAAGTCGCCGGATCCTGCAGGCCTCTCTCCTGCCTGAAGTCGCTGGGATCCTGCAAGTCTCTGTCTTGCCTGAAGTCGCCGGATCTTGCGAACCTCTGCATTCACCTGAAGTCGTCGCCTAGACACGCCCACGCCTTCACCTACGCTGTGCGTGCTCGCTCCGAAGTCGTCGCCTAGACACGCCCACGCCTTCACCTACGCTGTGCGTGCTCGCTCCAGGTGCTACGAGCGCTTATTCCAGGCGCTGTGGGCCTACCACCAGCACAGCCTGTGTATAATCTGTGGGCAGCGAATACCACCACCAAAAGCGGTGTACCACTTGGATCTTCGGCCTCATCTTCAATACTCATCATTTTTATTATTTTTTTTTTAGAAATAATTGTAAATCACGTCACCCATCTTCATCCTCATACATCATTTTTTTATATAAATCTGTAAATATCTTTTATATTTTAAATAGATTATTTGTTTTGCCCTATTTTTGTTGTTTTGTTGTTGCTAGGTTAGGTTCCTTTTTTGTTTTTAATTGTCGCTTCACGACAGATCATTTTTACACGCTTCCTCTATACCTAGATTATCACCTCTACCGTGGGAACGTTTTACCTATACAAATTCGTAAGGACAAACATCTACACCCGGAGTCATTATGCGTAGGCTATACAAAAACTTCTCCATGCTTGAAATAATGATGTCCGTGTTTAAAAAGCAATTGGCGTTTCTCATAATTGCTACGATATTCAAAGTGATATACGATATAATAAGTCTATGGAGCTTATTGAACAATTAAAAAAAAAGTATTTAAACATAGGATAGTGATGTCACGACACGAAACATGTAAAGAAAGAAAGTGTTATAAGAAATTGTAAAAAGACACCATAGGAACCTTTTCTTTGACGGTATCCTTAAATACTAGAATTTTTTATCTCGTATTGAGGACTCTGGTTTAGTCTTATCTTTTCATTTCTCCCATACATACAATGTATCCGAAAATATTTAAATGAGTGCGAGATCTGCCTTTAAAAAATTGACTTACCGCAAACATGCTGCGGGCAAGAGTTAGAAAGTTGCGAGAGACACACAGCAGTCTTGGGCAGGCAGACGTGGCGACGTGGACACGACACGCTCGCGCACGGCGACGGCGCACCGAACTCGATGAACACGTCCGGTACTCCAGCACATCTGCGTTCAAATACCACCATTATTATTGAACATTTACTTATAGTACATGGTAGAGCCATGCTGCATGCTGGTCGGCTTTACGGCTACGCGGCAGTTCCACGCTCTCACAGAATACCAGTGTAATAAAATAGCAGCTCAATGCTGTGCAGTGTTTCGTATGGTGAGTGTAGAAAACTGGAGACCTTTTTTATTGGAAACAAGGCATTCCATCTTACTCCTCACGTGTGATAACGCATCTGCATTTTGATTCATAATCGAGGATAGATCTAGATGTTTATGGGCCACATCAACCACTTACCATCCGGTGGACTGTGTGCTCGTTTGTCACCCTTATCATATAAAAAAACCTATTTAAATATTCGAATTTCAGTAAAAGATTAGTAACTGTCATAACGTTTTGTATGTACATAAAGTAAGAAACTGTTATTGGCATTAAGCATTATAAAGAAGTTCTGTTTATTTTATAACGCTCTGTTGGTTCTATGATCAATAAAGAAAAAAAATGTGAACGCGGTGACGGGCAGTTGCCCAGTTGCACGGCAATACGTGCGGTACTCACTTGGCGAGGCAGGCGTGGGCGTGCAGGCGGCCGGCCGCGGTGACGGGCAGGTGGTGCGGCGGGCAGTTGCACAGTTGCCCAGTTGCACAGTTGCACGACAGCACGTGCGGTACTCACTTGGCGAGGCAGGCGTGGGCGTGCAGGCGGCCGGCCGCGGTGACGGGCAGGTGGTGCGGCGGGCAGTTGCACAGTTGCCCAGTTGCACAGTTGCACGACAGCACGTGCGGTACTCACTTGGCGAGGCAGGCGTGGGCGTGCAGGCGGCCGGCCGCGGTGACGGGCAGGTGGTGCGGCGGGCAGTTGCACAGTTGCACAGTTGCACGGCAGCATGTGCGGTACTCACTTGGCGAGGCAGGCGTTGGCGTGCAGGCGGCCGGCCGCGGTGACGGGCAGGTGGTGCGGCGGGCAGTTGCACAGTTGCCCAGTTGCACAGTTGCACGACAGCACGTGCGGTACTCACTTGGCGAGGCAGGCGTGGGCGTGCAGGCGGCCGGCCGCGGTGACGGGCAGGTGGTGCGGCGGGCAGTTGCATAGTTGCTCAGTTGCACAGTTGCACGGCAGCACGTGCGGTACTCACTTGGCGAGGCAGGCGTTGGCGTGCAGGCGGCCGGCCGCGGTGACGGGCAGGTGGTGCGGCGGGCAGTTGCACAGTTGCACAGTTGCACAGTTGCACGGCAGCATGTGCGGTACTCACTTGGCGAGGCAGGCGTTGGCGTGCAGGCGGCCGGCCGCGGTGACGGGCAGGTGGTGCGGCGGGCAGTTGCACAGTTGCCCAGTTGCACAGTTGCACGGCAGCACGTGCGGTACTCACTTGGCGAGGCAGGCGTTGGCGTGCAGGCGGCCGGCCGCGGTGACGGGCAGGTGGTGCGGCGGGCAGTTGCACAGTTGCTCAGTTGCACAGTTGCACGGCAGCACGTGCGGTACTCACTTGGCGAGGCAGGCGTTGGCGTGCAGGCGGCCGGCCGCGGTGACGGGCAGGTGGTGCGGCGGGCAGTTGCACAGTTGCCCAGTTGCACAGTTGCCCAGTTGCACAGTTGCACGGCAGCACGTGCGGTACTCACTTGGCGAGGCAGGCGTTGGCGTGCAGGCGGCCGGCCGCGGTGACGGGCAGGTGGTGCGGCGGGCAGTTGCACAGTTGCTCAGTTGCACAGTTGCACGGCAGCACGTGCGGTACTCACTTGGCGAGGCAGGCGTTGGCGTGCAGGCGGCCGGCCGCGGTGACGGGCAGGTGGTGCGGCGGGCAGTTGCACAGTTGCCCAGTTGCACAGTTGCACGGCAGCACGTGCGGTACTCACTTGGCGAGGCAGGCGTTGGCGTGCAGGCGGCCGGCCGCGGTGACGGGCAGGTGGTGCGGCGGGCAGTTGCACAGTTGCCCAGTTGCACAGTTGCACGGCAGCACGTGCGGTACTCACTTGGCGAGGCAGGCGTTGACGTGCAGGCGGCCGGCCGCGGTGACGGGCAGGTGGTGCGGCGGGCAGTTGCACAGTTGCCCAGTTGCACAGTTGCACGGCAGCACGTGCGGTACTCACTTGGCGAGGCAGGCGTTGGCGTGCAGGCGGCCGGCCGCGGTGACGGGCAGGTGGTGCGGCGGGCAGTTGCACAGTTGCCCAGTTGCACAGTTGCACGGCAGCACGTGCGGTACTCACTTGGCGAGGCAGGCGTTGACGTGCAGGCGGCCGGCCGCGGTGACGGGCAGGTGGTGCGGCGGGCAGTTGCACAGTTGCCCAGTTGCACAGTTGCACGGCAGCACGTGCGGTACTCACTTGGCGAGGCAGGCGTTGGCGTGCAGGCGGCCGGCCGCGGTGACGGGCAGGTGGTGCGGCGGGCAGTTGCACGGCAGTCCGGTCAGCAGCGCTGCCCGCCCGCATGCGCGCACAGCGCACACTCGCTCCCCCAACACGCACTTGCAAGGGTTGCACTCCATGTAGTATTTCTCCCCTAAGTAATCGAATATATTTATTATTTTTTAATATAGTATAGTTGTGCAATAGTTGCTCAAAAAGTGGCATATTGCAGGGACGTATAGCGTTCAGGATGTGGGCTATTACATACTCGTGCTCTTTCTTTACCTTTTCCGAACACGCGTTCTCTTTCCCAACTGTCAAAATAATATCTATTGAAAAGAAAAAACCAACCACGAAGTTTTTACTAAAAAAATTCATAGAAGTTTTTATGATTTATGCAAATATCTATAAAAAGAAGCTACTAATTTGTTTCAATATCAGATTTAATGATTTGATTCAATGAGTTAGGTTAGGTTTCATTTCATTTCATCTTATTAAATTTCATTTTCATTTCATATCAAAAAAAATCTACTGAAGACTTGGCTGTATGGGCATAGTTCCCTTTGCGTACCCAGAATGGGTGAAGAAAACAAAAAAAATCTCTGCTTATATTTTTTACGGTTGGCGCCATTTTCTAAAAATTTTAACGCAACTGTAACTGCTTCGCAAGTGTATTAAAAATAGTTGTTCAGTACACGTGCGGAACCGTCATTGCAACTTGTTCCGACTGTCAACCCTCACATTCCGCTGCGCCTCGGCTCGGGTAGACATTATTGTCGGAACTCTTTGCAATGACAGGCTTTCCGCGCTCGTAATTATTTATTTATTTATTTCATACATTATATTTATTAGTTACACATTACATTACGGTACAATCATAAGTTTATAGAAACTTTACCGTGTACCGATATCGCCGACAATAATAAAAATGAGGGTTAAGTAAAAATTACACTTATTATTTATTAAGTGCGTGATCTGCTATTGCAGGATGCAATGCTCATGGATTGTATATACAGGTATATACATTTTTTGAGTCAGTTCGGATTTTACAGACCCTGGTAGCTGGTTAATTAGGTTAGGGATCATATATTCTAAAGTACGTTTACCACATAAATTATTATATTTAGGTAAGGCTAATTTAGGATTTCCCGAGTTGCGAGTTTTTAAGTAATCACGGGTAACGGCAATTTTTAACTGTTCATGAAAAAATTCTTCTACAAGAAGGGTAAACTTTACTTTTTCGTGTATCGGTATAATTTTACAATGGCTAAAAAGGTTATGGTAATCTGATTCTTTATATTGTTTTTTAATATTATCCGGAACTATAGTTTTTAGAATACGTGACTGTAAATAAATATGTTCTAAATGTGATTTGTACGTTCTTCCATATCTAGACAAGCCGTATGCTACTTTTGACTCCACCAGTGATTTATATAGCTGTATAAGAATTTTATATAGAATTTTATATTTAATTACAGAAAATTTTGCAAGCATACCACGAAGTTTATCACACACGTGCTCAATATGTTCTTTCCAATTTAGTCGACTGTCTATGACGAGTCCTAAGTAGGCCTGTGATTCTACTAGGTCTATGGCTGCGCAGTTACATGTAGTTGGGACCTGTCCTCTGTGTAAGCATTGGTGGTCATGCGCAATGAGCCTAGGTATAACCTTATTCCTATTTTGAGTAGAGCTAATGTACATTAACTTATCAGGATTTAAGATTAATGCTTTATCATGTGACCACTTCATAAGAATATTAAAATCATCTTGTAGGTGGTTGACAGTATCGTTAATATTGCTCCCAGCCGCGACCAAACAAGTATCATCAGCATACTGGTAAATTTCACATTACTTGATAATATTAACCAAACTATTAACATAGGTAATGTAGTGTAAAGGTCCGATTACCGAACCTTGTGCTGTGCCCATAGATATATTTACTAAGTTGCTCATTGAATCTCCCACATTTACCACATATTTTCTATCGTTCAGGTAATCTTTACACCACGACAGCAGTAGTCCCCTTATACTATTATCGTTCAGACTATCTATAAGTTGATCATGACTAAGTGTATCGAAAGCCTTACTGTAGTCTATAAACACTACCAATATGTGTTTTTTCTTATCTAGATGCTTGTAGATGCTGTTAATGAACGCCGTGTGGTACTTTTATGATGTTGAAAGCCAAACTGCTTATTAGTCAATATATAATTTTTCTCATAGAAATTGTAAATTTGGCTACTAACATACTTCTCAGCTATTTTATTAATGGTAGGTAATATAGTAATCGGCCTATAATTATTGTAGTCAGACTTGCTGCCCTTTTTATGTATTGGTCTGACAATGCCTGTTTTTAGTACTTGAGGATACTTGCCGTTCTTAATACATGCATTTATAAGATTTGTTATAGCTACTTTAATCACTGAGCATATTTTTTTTAATATATATGGCTCGTATCCCTTCAAAACCAGGAGCTTTATTGGTGTTTAGAGACTTAATAATGTTTTCTACTGCAGTAGTGTCTACAGGCGTATACCTCATAGATACATTAGCGTTGTCACGATATATTGACTTATCCAGTAAAGGTGTTTTACATTTTGGTATGACTTGTTGCACACTTTCATCAAAAGTCGTAGCAAATGTGCATGCAATGTTTTTAGCTGTATTCCTGCCGTTGCTGAAGGCTTTTAGCAATACATTATTAATCGACTGTTTTATTCTGCCGGTTAATCTATTTAATTTTGCGAAAGACAAAGAAGAAGGGATTGTTTTTTTATTTCTGATTTTAGCCATTTATTTTTGCTTTTTTGAATTAATGAGTTTGCATAATTTCTTACGTTGTTGTAGGTTTGTTTTAAGATCATATTTCCATTGTCTTTAGTCCAATTATTGAATAATTTGTCCCTGTATTCACATGTTTTTAAAGTTTTTTTACTCAACCATTCATTATTTATTCGCCTAACATTTAGTTTAATTTTAGTTTTATATTGGCTGTTCTAGCTATTAAGTGGCTTTATTATAACACTGTTTAAATTTACTATTTATAAAATTATAAATTTGTATCGGACAGGTCGTGGTATTTGTTTTTTGCCATTCGATTTCACTTAACGATTTCATTAGCGCATTGTTATTAATACAAGTCTTTATTTTTGGATCGTCCTGTATACGCGACCCAACACAGGCAAACACTACGGCGCGGTGATCCGCTAGTGTCGTACCGATAGCCGCTGTGAAAAGGTCTTGTATATGGGATCTCGTATAAATATGATCGATGCAAGATGTACTTAACTTACCACCCGAGATTTCTATTCGTGTGTTATCAGTAATCCCACGTACAAGACCCAAGCTGTACATTGAGTTACTGTATTTATGTTTTACAGGACTATCCAAATTGAGATCAATATTCATGTCTCCTATTACATACAACTCTTTATTACAGCAGTGTTTTTGTAAAGTGTTTTCAAGTTCGATAATAAATAGGTGTTTACTGTTTTTAGGAGGGCGGTACACGGCACACAGGTCCGCAGAATAGCCGGTAGTGATTGTACATATAATAATACTTTCGAAGTATTCTATTTTGATGTTTTTAGTGCTGAGATTTAAGTAAATCGTTGATATTTGTACAGTCTAAGCGTTCAAATATTTCATCACTTAATGTCCCCATTCAAAAACTAAATATATTTATATATATATAAATAAACCTACTTCCAATAACAAAAATAAAAATAATACATTACTTGTTCTGTTTGGCTAATACGTTCACATCAATAACAGTTCTAAGATAGTGTATTTTTCCTTTATCTTCCTTACGTGCCTTCACATACCCTTTTTTAAACCAAACGTATTTGAAGTTAAGCTTAATTTTTAATTCCTGTTTTGTTAGCCATAGTATTTGTTTATTTAGTCGAGTCATAGTTTCCCTGATGTACACGATGGCATTGTTGCTTTGTTCTTGCGGGTGAATATCTGCAACGGTCACTGTTGTGGATTTCGCTGCTGCCAACCACTCGTCCTGTATACTTTCCTCTTTAAGTTCTACTAGTAAGCTAACATTCTACTCTCCTTTCCCTCGCAGCCTACGTGATTGCTTGATACCAGCTTTAGGTAAGCTTAACTTCTGAGCCAAATTTTCGACTAAGTTTTCCACATTCTCATTTATATGCCAGGGTACATTTGCAACTTCAATATATTTTGAGAGTTTTTCTTGTTCCAGCGCTTGAGTTTGTTGTTCTAAGGCGCCTACCCTAGTTTCCAAATTGTTATTTTTGTTAGTTAACTCAACGTTCTTTTTTTCTGTTTTAAATTTTTGATTGTTTGTTTGAATGTTTCAATACATCCCATTACTTCGTCAAGTTTGGCACTGTGAAACTGTAGGGAGTCGTTAACCTGCTTCATTTCATTTCTGATGGTTTTTCTACTTCCCTTGAGACGTCCTTTAGTAGTTTCGCAGAGTCAATTTGAGCTCGATTTTCAGCATTCTCTTCGTCATCGTCCTCTGGTACAAACATTGAAGATTTACGCTTCGAAGACTCCTGCACACATTCCAGACATGTCCATCCTAATCCAGGAGGTGCTGCTTTAAGAGCGATGAGCTGCTTGTTAGTTAATCCAGTGCATTTTGTACTGAGATGTACTATGCGCTCACATTTGTTGCATTCCACTCCGGGGGAACTTTTTGTAATAGATTTATTACAGTTGTCGCACGTGGTAGACATAGTAGGTAGTTTCGAAAACAAATTAGATAAACAACAGAAGCTGACGCGGTTATCGATAAGTGTAATGCACACGACATTTCGGCGGCGATTGTAATGAAATATACTATACTAATATTCTTCAAAACAAATCCACTCAACTTTTAACAATCCTTTCAAATGTAGGGACGATTTAACGTAATCACCCCAGCATCACGCATCTTTGTACGTTGTGGTTTTTCGTACCGCTATCTATCGGTCAACGTGTGATTTTTATGGCAGTTTTATATTTCTTATTCAAATAAAACAATGTTAGATGATAATTTCTTAAATTTACGTGAATACTATACATTGAATAAAACTAATTTTAAGGATATTATCAGTGTATGTCTAAATTTTATATTTTCTTAGATAGTTTATAATTTATCTTTAGAATACGAGGAGAATACTTAAATAAAATCGAGTACAGGCAAGCACTCATTTTTGCCTTGGTAAGTTTAATTTAGATCGACCACATCTGTCTTCAATACTCTAAAAGCCATAAATTAACTTATGTAAAACGTAAAAGCTTGAAAAAGAAATTTAATACAACAACATTTGGATTATTACTTAATTATGTATTGGGTGGTGTTTTGAGATTAAACAAATAAATTAACCCTTACAAGTGTTGATGCATTTATATTTGACCTAATGTAATGTGGTAACGGGAAAAATGTAAATCTGCATTTTGCAAACCCGAAAATTGTCTACCAAATGTTTCAGCTATACTATGTATACGTACACGTATATACCTGAATATATGCGTATACGTATATATAATGACATTTTGTTTTAAATATATTAGCGATGTCAGCAATATAGAACAGAAACAATATTGGCCCCAATATATAACCTTGTGGCATGCCCTCTAATCGCTCTTAATGGTTTTGACGCCAAAATGGAATCATCCCCTTAGCTTACTTACCGTCATTCACGACCTTGTCATGTAGCCTACAATTAGTAGAATCGGGATAAATAGGCGGCAATTGCTGACAATGGGCCAAGGTATGCCCTTCGCAACGACAAACTTTGTAGCACAAGTCGTTTCCGTAGCACGGAATCGGTACACGGACCCAAGATCCAGTGGGAACCATATATGAACTGCCATCACCTGTAACAAATTATCCATTTAGTTATTTAATTTCCATTGCAAACTGCAAAAGTTGTACTTAGCAAATGGATTTAGGAATGGTCAAATCCCGAAATGTATTAAGTTATGGCAAATAGATGATGATATTAGTATATGATGCAGGTGGTGTGATGTCAGGTCCGTGCTTTATAGCGTTCCTTGGGGGAGATTCCAGATGGTATCGCGTAGATTGTGTTTGGTGGAAGTCCTAAAGGGACACCTATGTTCAATAATGGAATTGTAAAAGATTGTCATGATGATAATGATGATGATGGTCATGATGGTGATGATGCTTTAGGCTGTTAGTTAGTTAGTGTGACTGACCGAGCGGGCAGGCGTCAAGGCAGGCGTAGCGCGCGCACGAGCCGCCGTACGCGCAGCTGCGGTTCACGACGCAAAGCTGGCTCGCGTTGCACGGCGACCCAGAGCACGGCGACGTCACCACCTCTCTGGCCGACAGCAAGGCTGGCTCTGTACCTGGTATAAAATCATTAATAAATTAGCGCTCAACTTCGGCTCCACCTGGACAGGATCTATTAATTTAGCTCGGATAAAATACAGCCTAGATGCATCCTGGTATTAGTCTCTAACTGTTCATAGAGTTTCATCACAATTGGTTCAATCATTCCGAAGATTAGCCCTGACAGACAACCAAACAGACAAACAAAAATTTTAAAAATTTGATCTTATTGGCATGGAAATAACCCCTGAGCATAAATAATATAAGACCATTATTTCAATATTACAGACAATTACTTTAATTTTCTGTATAGAAGTATTAAGTATGATGTGTAAAGAGATACTGACAGTGTTACCATCTCGAATTTTTCCAAATCTGTAGACTGGTGTAAACATTTCCGTAGAACTCCGTAGATGCTATTTTAAAATATCCGTAAATCTGCAGACTTCTTAAGAGGATCGAAAATTATTGTTTTTTCTTTTCATAGAATAGATCCATTTTTTGGAGAAACTCTTTCTGTGATGTAAAATTCTTGTTGTAAGTTCAATTGTAGAATAACATCAAATCAAGATGCAGATATAAAAAAGTACCTTAAAAAATTTATTACAAATTGATTATTTTCTTTTAATTAAATTATTTTGCGCAAAAAACAAATAAAATAATTAAAATTTAGTTATTTGTGGATATTTATACTAAAACATTTACTTGGATTGTTAAAATTTTCGATTGTCAGTTGTCGTGAACTTATTCGACTCATGGTGATTTTTTTCGTTAAATTTTTAAAAATGTTATTATTCTGAAAGGACTGCGAAGTACAAAAAAATTAACGTTGAAATCAAATTCCGTTGATTTCAACTCAAATTCCGAAGTTCCGTGGATGAAGAAAAAAAATCCGTAGATCTACGGAAAAAATTGTAGAGTTGGCAAAGCTGGATACTGACTAGGGTTGACGAAGTCCCGCAAGGAGACGCAGGGCGCGTCGTGGCGGGGAGGCGCGAGGCGCGCGCACAGCGCCGGCGCCGTCAGCTGCACGCGCGTCCACTCCACGCACGACGACACCAGCCGCATGCAGTCCTCCAGGCACAGCAAGCTGCTGTGCCCCTGCGACCACACAACACTACCGTAGCACACACTATACGATACTGACTGAGTCCTCCAGACCAGACTAGCCATCTGCGCAGGCAAACGAGCACACAGTCCACCCGATGGTAAATGGATGCTGCATATACAATTTTTATTAATAATCAAAGTGCATATGCGTTGTCACCCCTGACGAAATAGGAAATAGGAATTACAATCCAGCAAGTGGGATACCGCAATCCAGCGGGATTCAGCATAATGTATGAACTGCGGGATTCCGCAACAGCTTGCGTATCCGTAGGCGGATTATTGGCGGAATATTCTTACCCGCCACTACACGGTCATACGACCTGGTAAAACATGCAGAAAGTCGATGGATGCAGGTGGCTCAGGACCTTGGCATTCTTTGGAGAGGCCTATATTCAGCATTGGACTTGTGAAAGGCTGTAATGATGATGATGATACATACATACATAAACACTCACGCCTGTCACTCAGAGATGTATGCAGTCACCTCTGAGTAACATATTGAAAACGTAGTAGAGCCATGCTGCAGCTATATTAGTAGTATAGTTGTAGCACGAATGGGTCGGCTCGAACGGGGAAGGACCACGCTCTCACAGAATACCAGCGTCAAATAGCAGCTTACCACTGCTGTATTTCGTATGGTGAGTGTAGAGAACCGGAGACCCTTTTTACTGGAAAAGAGGCATTCCATCTTAGTCCTCACGGGTGACAACGCATCTGCATTTTGATTCGCAAACGAGGATAAATGTAGATGTCTATGGGCCACAGCAACCACTTACCATCAGGTGGACTGTGTGCTCGTTTGTCACCCTATACTATAAAAAAAAGACACAACGGACTTCTATTTGGCATGATCCTGACACACTTCTCTCGCCTCCTCTATATATTAATTTCAATAAAATTAAGATGCCTTTTATTTTAATTACTAATCTATAAATAAACTGATTAAAACTGGTGTGTTATTGCAATACTCTCATTATCCATATAAATAAATTAAGAGTTTTTATACATTTACCTTCACAGTTTTTGGATTTCATAGTTTAATTTAATAATAGCGCCATTTTATAATGTACTGCATACCAGTTTGGGGTGGTACCCACAGAACTGCAATTTTATATACATGGAGAGGGGACAAAGAGCTGTGCTCAAGGTCATGATTGAAAAACCTTACTGTTGACGTTTACAACGAGTATTATAAACACACAAGCACACGCACACGCAGACGTACACGCGCTCGCACACATGCACTCGCGCATTCATGCACGCACGCATGAACTCTGGACTCAATTACTGACCCGGATTCCAAACCGCGACCACATGAGCAGCAGTGGCTCTTATGATTACTAGACCAACGAGGCAGCACAGAGAGTACTAATCAGGAAATCCATCACCCTATTTACACCCATGGGTGTAAGCGATGGTTATGGAAACTGCCAGAATGATCACTTGGCTTCCGATTGGTAGCGGTATCTGCATCTCGTTTCCGACAGACGTAATTTACATGATCAGTGACGGGAAGCAGTGTCAAAGATGCGAGACGTCTGGCACGATTACCAATTCTCCTACAAGGAGTGGTGATTAACGAAAATCTTCCCTATGGGGACAAGCAGCTTTTATGGACTGATGACGAAGAAGAAGAATTCTTCGTACAGAATGGCCACTCAATCCTCCCGCCGCACCGACTTACTTCATACAAATTTCAGAAGACCCTAAGCGAATATAAGTGTTGTATTTGAACTTAACGTTCAAGTACTGTAACCTATGCTGCCGCGGTAGGTGATAACGACGTGTTATTTTTTACATTTTATCGGAAGTAGCCAAAGTGTGGTCATAACTCAGTAGGAAGTAGAGGTAAAGTTACAGCATACGTCCCACTGCTGGGTACACGCCACACCTCATTTCTAATGCCGGTGATCGGGGTCTCTGACGATCGATAAACAGTGGTACCCATTATACCACCCCAATATATGAGTGTGAAAGTTAGGAGTTCCAATGCAAATGACGTGACGTGACGTGATAGATTATCACGTCATTTATACTGTAGGTGTCGAAAAGGTGACTGTGGAGACTAGGAGAAATCATTTATTGCAAAGATGACGACATAACCATCTCTTTTCAGCTGTTATACCCAGACCAGAGATGTAGAATAGGGTCAAAAATGTAACCCTTAACTCCATATCATTCAGTGTTAGAATGCTAGCCTGCCGCATGATACATATTTCTACTAAATATATTCGAAAGTAAGCGAGGGCTAACAAGCGGATCAGCCAGTGTGGCCAGTGTGTATGGAACTATCAGCGGAAACGAGCGAATTCATTCTAAGACCTTCCAGTGTTTCCATTGCTAAAAGTAAACAATATCATGCCGAAATCTTTATACTTCTCACCTTATTGCTGCAAGGTTTAACATGAAGTGTACACGCAACGCTCTTCCAAAGGTCTGTAGGGCACTGAGAAGAATTTTTCAGAGGCAGGTTCATGCCTGAGATGAGTACAGATCTGAAAATAATGACATAATAATGTAATAATACTATTTATTTTAACAATTATTTTATTTTTTATTTATACCCCTGTGCACAATTAACTAAATAAAAGTAATTATCTGATTTTAACGCACTTATTCTAGCTTCTTTTCCACCGTCTTCAAATAAAAAGGTTCTCAATTCGTCGGAATCTTTTTTTTTTATTACTAAAAGACGCCTGAACCAATTTGGAAAATTCTTTTTTGTTTCAAAAGGTATACTTCCCAGGTGGTCCCATTTAAATTTTATCGAAATCGGTCGAGCGGTTTTAAAAAAATCAACAATAAATTATATTTATATTGAAGTCGGTTGAACAAAATTTTTAATTTTACCACTCGATATTTCAATTGTTTTGCATCATGGTCAAGGGAAACTGAGGTACTCGATTTGCTTCAACCTTTAGCTTTTCATAATCGATTTCTGGTGCAATCCACCCTGAACATAATATAGTAACTTGAATTCTTGCAGTGGTATGATTCAGTTTGGATTTAATTTTGTTAATAGTACGATTGCTGGCAGATGATAACACCAAGGCAACAATAACCTCTTCAATCATCCTCTCCAAACATCCTTGTAGTGATGAGCAAAATCAGACCAAGACGAAGATTATAGATACACTATGACCAAGACCAAGACCAGATGAACAAGAACAAGACCGAAACCAAGGCCGAAAATGCAAGACCTAGACCAAACTGCAAGACTAAACTAAAAATTATAACTTCCGCTGTAAATAGAATGTATGAGAAAATTTGTGATAACTTCAATATATTATGTTTTAAAATGTTTGATTATTGTAAAATAAAGTTTAATTAATGATAGATATTAATTGTTCATCGTTTATAATTTATACGTATAAAAGCCTTGAAAAATTTCCAAAACTACTTAAGTAAGTAAGCATACTGAATGAGCAAGATCATGGCCAAGACCAAGACAACAAGTTTTTGAGCAAGACCAAGACCAAGACCGGACAAGCAAGATCGATACCGATACCAAGACTGTCTTGGTCATAGAAATGTAAAAACGATGAGAAGTGGCAAGTGTAAGTCTGTGTCCGCTCGCTATGATCAAAATGCTCATGTTCTATGCAAATGGCTGTTCCTGCGAAGTCGTGCGCTTTCGACCGTCATCGTGGAACATTATCAGAATGCCGTGCTGTTGAGTAGTTTATTGTAAAAATCAAAAACTTAAAAAAAAACTGTAAAAAATTATGAAAAACAACAAATCGTAAAATATTTTTTGCTCTTACTACGTTATTTTTGTTTTCAAATATCACAGCGACTGTGCTGTTTTGCAATAAATACATTGCTCTTTGACCACTACCTAAGTATGCCGCTAAGTGACTGAAATGCGATGTAAATAATATCACAATGGATACTTTATTCATGCGGATGCATTGCATAAATAACCGCTGTATCTTGCGATGAGTTAGTGATGTGCTTCACTAACATAGGTTATCTAGAGCTAAAGGAGTAAGTAGTATGGTGTGGTGCGTGGTAAATGCAAACTCCGTTTGTAGGAGACTTTTAGGAGAATTGATTGTGTAATACTTTCTGATTTATAAGTGTGTGTGCGACTGTATGTATCTACATTTATTTGCTTTTACTGATATGCATGTGTAAGTATACATTTTCAACTACCGTGCATATCTCCTTCATTTTTATATCTATGGTCTTGATTTGCACATCACTACATCCTTGGTAGAAATTGTTATTCTTTTGCGAGGTTTATACTTTATCAAATCAGATTTAATGGCGATGGTGATACTCTATGTCTCATAGAAATGTGTACTTTTTCATTAGTAAATGAGATTTATAGTATCTTGTTTATCTTAAAAAATTTGCATGTTATTATTAATTTATCCTAGTCAACTCCTTTCTATTTATTTTTTATTTAAGAATAGGGTAGTGAATTTATGGCACTTGCGCGTACTTTACAGTTTAAAGAGTTTAAAAAAAATTACTCACCCTTTATCTTTCCTCTCTGCGACTGCGACATGCGCGTTGAGATCTGCCTGCGCGGAACAGGAGCGGAATAAAGTGGTCGGCCGGTTGTTGAGCTGGCTGCAATACGTTAGCCCAGCGCAACCAAGCGAGCACGGCGCGTCCACTGATTAGACAAACGATGCACTCCTAATCATTTCTGTCTTTTAAACTATTTATTTTTTATTTTCACTACAGCCTATCAAAGCCCACTGCTGAACCTCCTCATAAGTGGCCTCATGAAGGGACTATTTGACATAATTGCCACTCTTAACACCTTGTGATGTTAATAGCAGTTTTTTAATTTTCTGGTTGTTAAAAGAAGTCTCTGCCACCTATTTTCTGGTTTGTTTCTATCTGTCCCTTTTACTGGAAACGAGGCATTCCATCTTAGTCCTCACGGGTGACAACGCATCTGCATTTTGATTCGTAATCGAAGATAGATGTAGATGTCTATGGGCCACAGTAACCACTTACCATCAGGTGGACTGTGTGCTCGTTTGTCACCCTTGTCCTATAAAACAAAATCTGCTGCCTTATATGATGATGTGGAGTACTGAATATTCTAATAATAATTGTTTATTTATTAATTCAATAAGTTTATATAATATTATTACTTGTTTATTTGCTTTACGTTTTGTTTATTTGCTTTGCTTTTTGCTTGTTTATTTTGCTTTGATATAGGTAATATTTCGTTAAACTATATTGTGTAAATGGCACATCTTACGACAACCACCAAATGAGACGGTATGATGGATTCTCTTATCCACATCACATAACGAAAAGAAGAATATAAAAAAAAATATTAGTAGTATTTTTACCTTCTTCGATGCATTCAATTAGCTTCATCTCCTGCGGGTCTACCAGACAATCACTGTAGAACTTCTGTCCGTTGGTAGGCCAGCCAATGTTAAACGTTTCAAAGCATAGTCTCTTACAGTTAATTGTGACAGCCTGAAATCCAAAAAGATAAAAGTACTTGTACGTGTACTTATATGTCTAATGGCGGGTTTCTATGTTTAAAAATCCTTCGTTTTCTTTTACGAGCTGTTATTTAGTAAATGAACTGTGCATGAGAACACCTTTTATAAAACAAAATACAATTATTTATTCTATATTGTTTTAGAGGGTTCACCGTTTAAAGTTTTTATTTTTATTTTAAGTTATTCTAACTTCCATATTCTACATCCATTTTTGCTGTTATTTAACATACAACTCCAAATGTAATATAACGGATCGTGGCGGAGAAAATAACGTTCATTGAATATAGGAATAGGGTAGAAATAATTTAGTTAAACGTTTAGTTTTATTAATGACTCGTTTCTCAATGCAAAAGGGTTTTAAAAAACCATTTGACAAAACCAAAAATCTACTGGATCAAAAACTTACGAATGGATTAAAATTGTAATTTTAAATATTCTTGTTACCAAATTAATTGTTTTAACATAAACCTCATATTCGTTTTATTTAAATAAAACGAATATTAGCCAAGAACGAACGTTTTTTTTTTGAAAATAGGAATTAGGCATGAGTAACAATATTTAGATTCGGATAAATATCTTCTATTTAGAGCACATTCTTTTAGGTATATTAATCGAATAAGTTTAAATGCATTAAAATTAACTAATTATAAGAAGTACCTAAATTCCGACTTCAAAGAACTACTACAAAATATGTGTTGTTAAAATTACTTTTTCGCAGCAATGCAGCTTAGCAGCATCGTACGGAACGAAATTCTTCGTATTGACAGGCGCATCCTTCCTCAGAAAGCACTGCCATAGCTCGTCGTGTATCGCCGGTGCCCCGCAGTTCAAAGCCAAGGCGTCCGCAATCTCTTGAGACTCCCCCGTGCGATGGAGTACCTCCTCGCAGTTCTTGCGGCATTCCGAACTTGCAGACTCTTGGCAACATGGTAAATCTACAGTGAGAAGTGTTTATTATATCGCCAGAATACGCTGAAATATATTTTTATACTTTATTAAGTAATCATAATGTAGTAGAAAATGGGAAAGAAAGGTTCTCGAGTGGCAATATAGGGTAGTCCTCCACTAGATGGAATGACAACCCCAAGAGATGGAGAAAGTCAATCGATGTAAGTGGCTTAGGTTCGTACTATGTGGCATTCCTTGGAAGCCTCTGTTTATCAATTGACTTGTAGGGCTGTAATGAATGAATGGATGAATGTAGGATTAATATAGATAAGTATTATCTTATGTATGCTTCAAATATTTTAATACTTCTCTTTTATACATATCAAATATACCAAGATAAATAAGGACCATGCCATGAAGAAAAATAAAATGTTAAACTGATAATTTTGCAAGCCAGAGAAACCTTTACACCAGCGGCGATTAAAATGATGCTGTTTTATTTTAATCTAAAAGAATATGTGTTCTGTTCGAGATATAGGTACTACTCACATTTAGAAGTGTCGGTGTGCACAGTGGACGCAGTGAGGTCGTACAGGCAGCGTAGTAGGACGGGAGAGCCCTCACAGACCTCGGCGGCGTGGTCTGTGAGCGAGGAGTCAAAGCGGCCCAATCCCACCCTCCACACCACGCTCTCGCACACCTCGTGGCAGCTCAGCGACACCGTCTGCGCTGCAGGCAGTGGATGCTTTATACAGCTAATTCGTAAACGTTGCTATATTCTAACATTTTACGACTGTATTTGTGTAAGGTAAAACAAAGTAAACAAAAAAGTAAGTAAACAAGAGCCGTGGTAGCTCAGATGGTTAACGCTCGCTGATGGTTAGTTTCACAGTACGCGAGCAACCCGGGTTCGATCCCCTCCCGCACGTGGTAAATCAATTTTATGTGTTGATTTACCACGTGCTCTGAGAAATAAGAAAAAAATATATTTTAAATACATGTGAAGTTTACTAACACGCATTGGGTCAGCGCGGCTTACATTTCCTTGCCCTAAAACCGTCTCAGAAATGAGAGGGGGCCTGTGCCCAGCAGTGAGATGTATATATGTTGTAACTTTAACTTTTAAAACAAAGTAAGACAAAGAAAAGGAATAAGACACGCTATAACACAGTGAGGAAGCAGCTGTCTTCTTCCGAGAAGGGCCGCCAAAGCGCAACAAGCCTTAGTGGGGCAGAGGATGCTTGCGAAATCATTTTCCTGTCCTTGCCAATATGCGGCAAAATCAAAGCCTCCGAGAGTCGAGTATATGTAGGCATATAAAAAGGCGTACTCACAGCAGCACCACTGCGCTTCTTGTTGCCGCTGCACGCAGTCAAAGAAGGCGAGCTCATCGGAGCGTCGACATACTGGCGAGAGGGCCCGAGCATCACTAGCCGTGGCACAAGCGTGCCGACACTGCCCGCTGTGAGCCAAGGCGCAACATGTTTTGCCCCACCAGCCCGATCCCGATACCACTTCTTAAAAAGAAAAAATAAACAATAATCTTCGTACAAAACTTGTGTGACATGCAAACGCGTAGGTAGTTCACCTAATGATGATTGTTCAATACACAACATCAAACAACAAAATCAGTGTTTAGTTTCATCAGCATACTGTCATTTGAGCAATTGTGATTTAAATATTTTATTTATAACTATCTATTATTATACATTGTTTAAGTTATTCTTTTACATTTTAGAGACAAGCGTAGGTTTAGGCCAAACGTAGTGATTACGGTCAAACCTTCTACGGGAGAAGCTTTAGACCTTAGTACGACAAGCCTAATACATGCAGGGAGTCGATGGATGAAGGTGCTTAGTTCCCTGGGGGAGGTTTATGTTCAGCAGTGGACTTGTGAAGGGCCGTAATTGTAATGATGATGATGATGATAGAAGCCCGTACTGATGAAGAAGAAGAGTAAAGTGGGGAGAAACCTAAAGCAGGAGATTATTTGATATGAGACAATAAACGTCAAATTTGTAGTTTCGTTTAACTTACCTTGAATTGTTTGATTCATGCATATCCAGAACTCGATCTGTAAAAATACAATAATCAATAGATAGTACCTTTATTCTCGTATTCGTATTTTGTACTAGCCCATTACGCGACGGTAACCTGATCATGCGGTCCACAAGTAACTCAAGACCGATGTAAAGACATCCCCAATTACAATACAATACCAATAGGCGGTTTATTGACAAATGAAAAAAGGACGGTTTCACTGTGGATGCGAGCCCAATGAAATGAATGTAAGGTATCGTCTTACAAGTTCCCTCCCCTACGGGATAGAATTGTCTAAATTCACTGCAATTATCTGATTCAAAACGTCGACAATTTTATTGAACCTTGCTGAGTTACGTTTTTAACTGAATAATAACCACATACATATTATGTACATAAAGCATTAAGCCGCATCTAAAGGGATAAGTGATTATTGTTAATTTCACAGAACGCAAGCAATCGTATGGTGACGACGTGTCGTCACGCTACAAGCGAAACACCGAAGCCTAAATCACGCTGTCGAAGTTTCGAAGTAGTTAGAACAGCTCTGCACTAACACACAGACCGTTAACCGCTCCCTGGACTGAATAAGAGAATATACCAATCCATTTCATATTCATACCATTGGTTTCGTAAGAGTGCACTATGTGATACGATAGAAAATTTATGATCTCACTTGGATAACGGATGTAAAACACCCCATATCAGCGACGAGAGACCGCCAATTGACTGCAATTAAAGATTCCTATGTCGAACAATGGACTAATGTCTGATGAAGAAGAAGAAAGGTGGTGAATATTCCTTTTCTGTATGGATGTCCGTCTGGATAGGTACTATCGTATTATATTATTACTGTCTCCAAATAGTGCTTGCATTGCTGAGTTCCGCTCTGAATGATTACAGACTGTGAGACATTCCATCCCATCTTAGTCCTGAGGGATGACGACGCATCTGTAGAATTCTTTGTTTGAAGTTGCAGGTGTCCATGCACTGCAGTAGCCTCTTACCATCAGGTGGAATGTAAAATCGTTTGTCATTTCAGTTATATTTAAAAAAAAGAACAACCCGAGTTCTAGTTCGATCCCCGGCGGTACCATTAAAAATATGATTCATTTATTTGTGCTTTATTGCAATCACCTTAAATAAAAGGGTCACAAAGGTCGGATTTAATGCATTTTGGTATTGATTTAAGTTGATACTTGACATGGTAGGTAACCCTTCATGCGCGAGTCCGACTCGTACTTGGCCAGTTATTTAATATCATTAGTGACTGATTAAAGCAGTGGCGTTGCTGTGACCTGGACGGAACCCGAACTGATATGGACTCAGTAGGTTATTCTTAACGGATACTTTAGTTTTTCCATAGTATAATGTCGTATGGTACTTTGCTATGGGGACACGCGGCTGACACTGAAATTATGTTTTACAGAAGAGGGCCATAAGAGCAATTTATTTTTTAAATCCTAAAGTCGCTGCGACAAAAATTTAAGGAAATTAATATATTAACTTTGGCCTCTCAATACAATAAATTATGAAAAAGATTACGTAACACAAAAATAAAAGTAGTTTTATAAAAATAAGTGATATTCATTCTAGAAATACTAGGAACAGACACAAGCCAGTAGTACCAGTTACTCAACTCCACCGAGTCAGTAATTCATCATGGGTGCGATGTATACGCTTTTTCAACAAAATTCCAGAAATTATACAAAATTTGACCTGTTCAAAGTTCAATCTAAGTGTACAGAGTATAGACGGCAGAAAACGACATTATTTTATACTATGTAGCAATGTAGATAAGCTCCAACATAATTATAGTTTATAACCAACCTAACATTCAATATTAATCCTATATCTATTCTTTTACAAATTATGATTAATGATCTGATTATCTATTTTCATCATAATTATATCATAATAAGACCCTAGATTTGAATGACTAAATTACTTAGTCACCAAACCAAAGAGCCGCCAAAAATATAAGAAGAAAGGTTCTCATGCCTGTAATGATGATGATGATGACAGCGCACATTGTAGTATTACCTTGTAGTATTTGTGAAAGCGCTCTTATAGAGCGTTTTTAAAAACTCGTAGCGACATCTATTAAACCATTTAAGAACTACTTGCATCATTCATTACTTGTCAAGCTGAGGCTGAAGAAGATTAGAGAGTAGTGTATTCTTTGAAGAAAATGTATTTCTATTACTAAGTATGAATATTTCACTAGACTGGACAATAATAATTAAGTAGATACATAATATTGGTTAATACAGTATCAGGTTAAAAGAGTTTACCTTTTAATTCATCTGAGGGATCACACCCACCAAAGTATTATATAAGATCATTGACTCACATATTACTAGCGTACTTTTGAAACCAATTACGATGCAATTCAATTTTTTATAATATAATCTTATATAAATAAAAGAGTTGTGTATAATTAAGACTTAAATATGTATATATCTGCAGGTTGATCCACCTTACAACCAAAAACAAAATCTATTCATTTCACTAAAATTATTATTGAAGTGTATGTACTTACAAATATCGGGGGTTATTTACATACCATTAAGACATAAATAATAGGGCTAATATTCGGAATGGCTAAACCGAAAGTGATGAAACTTCACAAACACAGAGAGCCAAAAGTAATCATAGCTATATATTTTAAAATTTTTAGAGAATTATTTTTGTGAAATATAATGCTATTAATTGCAAAAATTTAAATACTAATATGTGCTACGTGCACGATAGTATATGACAATATTTGAAGGCAACCCGCAACCCAACAAATCTAAATTAAAAAAAAAATCTAAAAGGCCGGCAACGCATCTGCAATTCCCCTGGTGTTGCGGGTGTTCATGGGCGGCGGTAGTCACTTACCATCAGGTGAGCCGCATGCTCGTTTGCCCCCTATTCTATAAAAAATAATTTAAAATTAAAAATTTTGTACAGCCGACTTCAATATAAGCTATTTAAGAATAACTTAAAAACTATTGGTCTGACCTTGATCAAATTCATATGGGACCACACGAGAAGTACCAGCTTTCAAATAAAAAAAGAATCATCGAAATCGGTTCACCCAGAAAAAAGTTCTGAGGTAACACACATAAAAAAAAAACGAAAAAAAAAACATACAGTCGAATTGAGTACCGGCTCCTTTTTGGAAGTCGGCAGAAAATTATTTCGAAGACGTATGAAGCTTGCCAACACACTGCAGCAGCGCAATGAACTAACAGTTTCATAAAATGAGAGGAGTTTGAGTCCAGCACTGGGATATTTTTAACTGTATCTTTTGCATAACGGTTTTGTGCTCCTGTGCGCATGGCAGCTCAGGGACTAAAGCTGGCCATCACGTGAACTACCTTAGTTTGGTACGCAACGAATTATTATATATATATATTTATTTCAATTTTAAATGCCGTTGACGGAAAAATAAAAAGATCTTGGGATATTTAGTAAAAGTAACCCGTGTAAATAGAAATATCTCTATGTACATTAGATTACTTCTCTAATTAGGAATCCGTCTAGGTACGTACTTATTTCTGCCACCAAACCACAGTGCAACCACTACTGTATTTCGATTTGAGGGTGACAAAGCGTCAGACGCTTTTTTGTCTATATCCGAATCATTTTCACTTTTATAGTATAAATTATATACCATTTTTCTTCCAACGTCATACACGTATGCGCTTATATAAGCGTAGATTTTCAGTAAAATTAATACCAAATATAATTTTATCCCTTGAGTATTTTTTACTACTTATACCTATAGCAATTTGATATACTTACTAAATCAGGGGTGCAGAACTTGTAAATATTTTGTATTCTCTCCTCGCGAATGGTTGAGCCCAACGACATCTGAAACGAAAACATTTTAAGCATCAAATAAAATAATATTTAAAATTCTCAAATACTTTGATCCGAAAATGTATTATGTGTACACGTAATCATCAAAGAATAGCCCAAACCGCGACTAGATTTAGTCCATGGCCCAAAGTTAGATGCGTTTAAAGTAGAAACAACTCATAAATCACTTTATGACACGAGACTATAATAATTCACTTCGCTTAAACATTTTAAATAAAGCGTATAAAAGGCGACATAAAATCTAAACATCATCAAATTGTTTACGTTATTTAATAATTTATTAAGTTCTTTCAGTATCCAGTATAAGTGTAAGCTCTCGTGAATTTTGGACGGCCATATACCTACTAAATCAACGACCTAAAAAGATGCTCAAATCATACAAACACATGTTGTGCGCTCTTTACTGGACCGCATGAGAATTGCCTAATGAAATTAATTGACAACAAAAACACATCTCAACTCCCTTCTCGGGTTTCTAATTACTCCGCGCGCAGCTAAATTTGTGTTTCATTATGTGAGAGATCCTATAATTAACTCAAAACTTGTCACATGTTATTGGACATGTTACAAGTACCTAAACTTTTTTGTTGTATCCGAAATGTCGGTAAATGTGATAATATTTTTATCAAAAAACTTTTACTCATTTTACTCTACTCTATTTTTATAAACGCTCTACAATTATATATACAGTAACACTCGTTGTTTTTAATATAAAAATTTGCCACGTATGTATTTCGTTTTGTTAGTTTCATAGAAGTGAGTTAAAGAAATAGGCCGAAATTTTATCATAAGAATTTCGAACTTCGACTTTAGAAATATCCCAAATAATAAACAACAGGCATACCTTTATCACTTTACCTGAGAATGTGAGTAAAAATATAATTACAATAAAGATCATGGCTTTACCATAACTAAAACGGTATGAATGTATTAAAATATTTTTTTAAATATATTTATTAATAAGAATATTCAAAATATTTACTGTAAAAGATTATACAGTATTAACGTCTAAAATAAAATTTTGATCACATTTTTGTTTTTAAAATTAAGTAATGTGCATCTCATTGCCGTCACTTGTTATCTCAGTTCCTTATCTGTAGGAGTAGTGTAAAAAAGGTTATCGCATGCCACTGCTCTACATTCCTATAGAATAGAGTGGTATATTATACCGATGTTTTTAAGTATTACGAAATATGACCCGATATCAAAGAGTTGAGGGCACTTTCTTTGTTATCACTTATCACTCTATTAGAAAATTGTTTTTGTTGTATTTTGTCACTTACATCTTTACAACTTACATCCACCTTCAGTTAATATTTAATTTTAAATTATACCTTAAGAAGGAAAAGGGATTGATAAATATTTTTATTCAGATGATTTAGATCACTCTAAATCTATTATTTTATATTCAATTTCCATTTTAGCCCACAGGGACGATAACGGATCTAAAGCCTTCTTTAAGTTATCTACAATAGTTCGTTTCCAACTGTTTGCTACACTAATGTAAAAATACAAGACAATTTGGACACCACATTTCTATCTGAATAGTGAAAATTATATTTCGTAATCTAATAAAATTTGTCTACTATTAAATACTTACCAGTATACCTAATTGCAATAATAATAAATTATTTAATGGAAGAAAAGTTAAAGAAGAGAAATAAATTCAGGATATAAAAACTTTAATTTGTCAACCACGCCTTAGTTAATTATGTGGTTTACAATTCATGTAATTTAAATATCAACATCTCAGCATGTTTAAAACATGCAACGCTACGATATCGAATAGATGGACCTGCTATTCAAACACGGTTCTCCATTGTCCCTCGAAGGCGCTGACAGAATAAAATCACATGTGAATATTAAGTTCGATTATAACACTTCGTCGATTAACCTTCCGATTCGTTTCCGGACCATGAGATGTTAGAACACTAGAGAGTAGCGAATAAGAGTGAGCGTATTTATCGTAACAGAAAAAAACTGTTCCTGTTCCACGATCGACCAATGTTCGAAAACATGGCTCAAGCATCTTGCAAGACGTTCTTTTATGTTCTTGCTTAGGGATATAATACGTAACATCTGTTAAATGCCTGTTTTCACATTCAGATAATATAAATAAATATTCTAGTATTCTAGCCTTACTATTGAATTGGAAAGCTTTAATAAATGTATACAAATAATAAATGATGCAATATTTATGCTAAGACAAGACGTCACCGTTAACAAAAAAGTAAAGCTAACTATAATTATAATAACCTCATTGTACAATTGCAAATGTGTCCGGACATTTGTTTCTCTCTTCTAGTAGTGCAAATTTTGCAATTATTGCGAAAACTTTGTGAATAAAATCCTAAAAAATTTAACAAAATAATGTAAAAAGTGATATAATAATCTGCAATGATCGTGAACATTTTAGTAAAGCATTGCAAGTGTGAATCAACGCTTTTTCCTAGAGAATGATTCTATCGTTATATATTTTCCTTATTTATCATGAAACAGATATATATGTATATAATATAATGTATATATTTATATATTTAACGTAAATAAGTAGATTTATGTATTTGTGTACCTACGTCTGTATTAGTAGTATATTTACATTTGTATGATATATGTATAGAATACCTTATGTATATATATATATATATATATATTCTGGTTTATTCCAACTTCGTTACCTGTTGTTCTCATTATTACTATATTTGACTGGGAGAGAATGCCTTAAGGCATTAGGTCCGCCATATTTACGATTTTTCTTTTGTGAATAAAAGTTTAAATAAATATAAGGAAATGAGTTTCTTAACCGCTAAGCACACAATAAATTGCAAATTTATCGAAAACTACGGAAACAACAAATACATTCTCATTTAATTCATTAAACGGATAAAGACAGTTTATTTAAAATAATAGTTGTTCAGGCGAACGAAGTAAACTTTAAACTCAAAATTGAGGCACTTTTAATAATGTTCAGTCTGAAATATTTGAGAAAATATTACACCTCTATGATTTTTAAAGATTTTTATATAATTTTACCAATAATGTCGTAGAGCGATGAAAACACCGTCACCAGCTACAAACGATAAATGCGTCCACGTAATATATTAATTGTACTACACAAGTGCTACGTAACCCTTATTTTGGAACAATGATCATTGTATACAAATCACATGTCGTTAAAACAAGTCTAATGCGGCCCACACCATCACAGAACGTTGTTATGTGTTTATTGCAATCACTGCGAAATTAATACATCGCAGATCACTGTAACCAACATATTATTATTAACAATAAAAGCTTGATAAACTTGATAAACTTGAAAATATACCTATGCTGCACGTCTGCGTACAGGAGGCTAATTCCGTGAGGTAGTCACGATCGAGCTGACGCCGTTAACAAAAAAACATATTGTTCTCTTCTAAGTATTTAGGCGTTTTTGATATTTATTTTTGATTTTTCATTCAAGTATGGCCTCTCAAAAAACCAAAAAGTACTGCATAGCATACGGGTATAGCCTCTCACGGAATTAGCCTCCTGTAGGCGGCCGCGCAGTTTAGGTATATATTTTCATGCATAAAGCGCGAAGTGAAACAGGCCTGGTAAACCCGTTGGTCCTGATCCAGATCTCTCTCCAATCGTGTCGGATTGCCGATTATTGAAATTATTTTAACTTACAACTATGTATTATTAATAAATTTACGCGTTACCAATTTTAATATCTCAATTGTAACTGCATCTTATTTTAATTTAAAATAAATACTAAGCCAACACGGAAGTTAGCTTTCATTAATATACATTACAGCTTTATAAAGACTATCAGTATTCTAGCCATTCTAAATGCGTGAGAATCTAACAACAGAGCATGTGTATTCGCTGTCCTAGCCAGATGATCGTAAGACGATAATAAAAATATATTATGCCGTTCACATGTAGAAAGCAATCTGTTCAAACGAATCTAAAGCACTGTCAGTAGCGAGTAGCGATGTCTTGATAAATTTTAATAAAATAATCTATCGTCACAAAAATAAGAAATATATTTATGACGATATATTTTAGCGTAAAAGCAAGAAGTAAAGAATTTTCAATAGCGTTTATTTCAGTTTCTCAATAAACATTTTTTAATAACAGCCGCTGTGACTCAGGAAAAACCAACAAAACTTTCTGAAATATTTCTTAATTGTAATACATAGCACTTTTGCTGTAAGGTGGCGGCTATCAATCACGACATTTTCTCCGGTGAGTGTCAACTGAGGGATATGCCAGAAGTTGTGACTTCCGCTAGATGGCGGTATAACCATTTCGTTGACTTCAGGTGTTTTTGGTTTTAGTTTAAAAAAAAAGTGTAAAATACCCAGACCGACGGCGGGGGACAGCGTCAAAAGATGCGAGACGACTAGTACTGTGGTCTTGAACCCACTTGCTCGGCGTGATGATAAAGGCAAATCTTCCATACAACGGAAGAGGCGCATGTTCAGCAATGGACTTTTACGAGCTAATTAATAGAAGAAATAGTACTTATAAAATACAAATATTAAAATTAACCTGTAGCAAAATTAAATAAATAAAATTGAAGTGTCTGTATGTAATGTCAAAATAACAGTTTTGTACTAAATGCATACGGTTCTTATAATATGAAAGTACATCGGTACTAAAACTTTTTACTCGGAACACAATTTTTTTTTAATTCTGTCTCTCTGTCTGTCTGTCTGTTTGTTACGGCTAATCTCCGAAACGGCTGGACCGATTTTGACGGGATTTTATATTATACGAGTATTAATAACTTTAACATCAGTTATATTAATATCTTTATTATAAGGAGTAACTTAGGCTACTTTTATTTTAGAAAAATAATTAGGGTTGGGCGCAAAAATATTAAAACCCATGAAATCCAATCGTAAAAAACCATCACACGTGGGCGAAGTCGCGGAGAACAGCTAGTTTTAAAATAAAAAACTTAGTTCGTAACTATCTTTTGAAAGGGTGCGTTTTATATGTATGACGTTATCTATAAAGAAAATACGATAAATCTTTATTTTTTCAAACCGTTGATTGCTTAGAAAAACAATTAGAAAATCACAACTTACATGCCTGATGTTCGAATTATTTATGACGACGATATTATTACAAGCAGAAGTAAATGTACAAATGACAAATACAAACTCTCCCTATTATAACAACTAGTATGTGATCTATAGGTAGTATCCGACTGCTGGTCCCGGATCTAAATTATATCGTAAGCCATTAAGTATTTATAATTATATCGTAAGCTATACGTTATTAATTTTTGGATTTTAATGCATAGAACTTGTGACCTCTTTCATCTCCTAGCTTATTTTCCTTCAAACAAGAGTAGGTAAAAATACGTATTTTTTTCACGTTAAGATGACAAATTAGCACACAGTCCAGATGACTGCAAGCCATCGATTTTAAAATATCAAAATGCATCAAAGTTGAAGTACCTATATTGTTACCAGTAAAAAGGTTTTCGGTTCCCTATGTTCACTAAACGAAGCTCGACAGCATTATCAAGGCTGCTATTTAAAGCTGTTATTTTGATAAAACATGATATTTACCTGCTCATGCCTATAAACTCCTGCTGTGTGAGTGTACGCATTAAAAAAGAACATATAAAGGCAGTATTTGTATATTTTATATTGTACTATTTCATAATATATTTTTAATTATATTATAATGGCAAATGAGCTAACATACATCTTATGGTAAGAAGCTACTGCAACTGCAACCCATGAACACCTGCAGCCAACTAAATACAAAAATATGTGAGAGGGTGGTACAAACCAAGGCGCCTAAAAATATTTCACGCCACTGTATGATTTATAAACTTCCATATTTTATAACAATCTTTTTCTTCGCCATACAATGTTGATAGTGAACTCTTAGTCAATCTTACAGAACTTAATGAACCGATGTCATTTGTATAAATAGACTAAACAAAGATTTGCTTTTTGAAACTAAAAATAACCGAGTGGTATATATTAGAGAATGTCGCATTTAATATTTCAATATGGAATGAGCATGCCACAGCCGAAATAAGCGTGAGTTTATTTTTATGCATAATATGCGTCTCCGGCATTCGAAAACGTATCTTATTATTCAATCCGCGGCGGCCATTTGTCAATGGCGACAGAATAAAAAGTGTTCCGAGGTATCGCCGCGTTATAAGAGGTGGTCTCCCATGATATTAGCATGGAGACAATCGGGGGGGATGTTGACATCATTGCTGGCATTGACGCGTCGACAGCCAACACGTCCTGTGTGGAACGTGCGCCGAATTCATGGGCCACATGTTTAACGTATAGATTAAACACTTCCTGGAAATGCTTTCATATCATAAAAATTATTAATACAATCGTATGCACCACTAACGATAAAGATCTAAACCTCGTAGTAAGTTTTCTAGTATGTTGAGCTGTCATTAACACACACATTTCTAATTATATTTTTTTATGAGAAACTGACAACATTACTACCTTAAATACTTACATGAATTTAGTAAATTAATATAGAACTTAAGCGAGAAGGGAAATTTAATATCCGCTTTTGCCAGGAGATCCATTCTGAAACTTTACGGTCAGAAGACAGATGGTCTGCAAACTACGCTAAAGTATTTCTAATGCATTTTGCATTAGGCGTGAATATATACTGAAGGATTTAATTACGCTGTTTTAGCAGTTGCATTTACAAAAGCAATAGGTAATAAGTAAAAAAATCAGAATAAAATCTCAAATCGAAAAATCATCCATACCATTGTATATTATATCAGATGTTCAATACGCAGACGATAAACTCAAAAGTGGGTGTCCAAAGGTGTCCTGAGATTTCAGGATTTTTACACTCTTCTCAGGATTGCGGCTGGATTTTGCAAATCTCATGAAATCTCAGGATTTTTAGAACTTTCAATATAATACAGCTTACATTTTAAAGATTTCTTTAATAAAAAGTTAAACAAACTAAAAATAATTTTCCTTTGGTAATAATTCCACAATTAAAATCAAAACTTATTTATCCAAGTAGGTACTTAAACAGTTTTATCATACTTAATATGTGAAGATACCTTTTTAAGTAAGGTTTTCTTCTCAAACTGTAAAAAAATCTCAGGATTTTTAAATGGAAATCAGGCCTCTTCTCCGGACTTTTAATTTTTTCATCTGGTAACCCTAAAAGTGGGAGACATCTGTTACTGCTATTGCCAATCTGCCTAAATAGCATGAATATTACAGCTAGTCTTTCCTACAGTTGTAAAGGCCCATACATAGTAGAGGACTGTTATTATATTGGGTAGATATAATTTGGTGACGGGTAAAATTGTCCGTCATTTATCTATGTATTAATTTATTCTTTATTGCAATCCCTATTACAAAAGAATACAAAGGGTGCACTTAATGTCTTTAGGCATTGTCTACCACATACATCATCCTGTTTTAATCTATGGAAATTGTTAGGTATTTAATGCGAGAAAGTTCCTACGGCCTTCGATAGATTGTATCACCAACCTGTACATTTCGCCTTTTAGTGAAGACTCATGTAATAATACCGGATGTTACCCACATCCCACATGTTGTTAACGCAATTAAAACAGCTTTCATCACAATTTCATACACAGTATGAAATTGAAGTTATTCGTGTTATGGAATAGTTTAAAGTAAATTCAATTAGTAATTAAAGGAACAACAAGGAATGTAAAAGCTAAGTCCCAAAACTTCTCAAACTCTAGCGAGAGTTGCTCGTAGGCACTTATACGTATTTGTTTAATTTGTTTTTAATACATGGGACCATAAGTTTTTCTCAAGCTTTACTTTGATCATAGACCATTGCCCATAACTGTTAAATTGTGTTTGCAACATTTTGAGATTTCACGATTTATTTTGTTAAATATTATTTCTTTTATATTTGCAACTAGCTGTTCCCCGCAAATTCACCCGCGTGTAATTTATTATGATTAATTTCATGCTTTTAATTTTTTTGCACAAAACCCTATTTTTTTTTCTAAAAGAAAAGTAGCCTATGTTACTCCTTATAACATCAGCTATTTGCCAGTAATAGTCCCGTCAAAATCAGTCGAGCCATTTCGGCGCTTAGCCGGAACAAACAGACAGATAGATAGACAGACAAACAGATCAAAATTTTAAAAATTGTGTGTTTGTTATAAGTAACGTAATTTGACATTCCAAACAGACAATTCAATTTTATCTATACAAATAAATAAAATTGAAGTGTCTGTTTGTAATGTCTAAATTACAGTTTTTTACTAAATGCATATGAAAGTAAATACGGTACTTATCACTAAAATACAATTTTTAAAATTTTTGTCTGTCTGTCTTCTTGTTCCGGCTAATCTCCGAAACGGCTGGACCGATTTTGACGGGACTTTCACTGGCAGATAGCTGATTTCATAAGTAGTAACTTAGGCTACTTTTATTTTAGAAAAAAATAGGATTCCTCGCAAAAACATAAAAACCCTAACACGCGAGCGAAGTCGCGGGGAACAGCTAGTTTATTTATATAAATATGGTTTCTTGCCAAATGCCTTAAAAATTTTTTAAATATTTTTTTTACTTGATATATCAAAGTTTCAAATTTGCCGTATTATAGTTCCAATGTTATTTGAATTATTGATATATGTATTATTTATTTAAAAGGATGCCAATGCATGTGTAAGGTATAAAAAAATCAGATTAAACGTAAAAAGATAAGAACAATTTTGCTCACAATCTTCTTGCCAAAAAAAACTTTTGCAAAAAAAAAGAAAGTAATAATATCAAGTAAATACTGTTCCGTAACGTTCAACAATACACGCAGGTAAAAAGTTCATAAACCCCGACCGCGATGGATAGAACAGACTCATTCATAACAAGCAACGAAGACAATGAATCTATTACAATTCGGAACGCACCCAACGCGGCCATTTGCTAGTGGCAAAGTAATGGTAATAGCGACAATAATGTTTAACGGAACTACATATAGTTCCAAGCTAAATTATTCGCTTCTACGTGACGAAAAATTTCTCACTACATTTATACTATGTCTAGTTTTCTTCTATTTTGAATGTTTTCCTAATCGCCCCGGTGTCTGTCTGTCTCTTTGCCTGTAACTACCCTGTTACAGAGACTTTTACTCTTGAGTGTTTAACATAGATAGACAATTGAAATTCTACAGTTGTATATTGGTATGCTATTAACATATTCTAAAGTATATTCTGTTAAAATGATCATTATAATACTTAGAGCCCTTTAAAAGTCTACTGCTAAACTTAGGAATTTTGACCCCCCCGCTCAACACAACACAATAACAGCTCGGGGCAAACTGAGCAACAAGAACAAGGTGACCCCTGCCACGCTATCCGTGAATTTCTGCAACATCAGGTGACTTCACTCGAACCTAAACGCCGTCCACTACCATCTCGAGACGGCGAAGCTGGCCTTGCTCTTTCTGACCGAGACGCAGGTGTCCTCTCCGGCTGATACTTCGTATCTCCCCTACCCGGGGTACAAATTGGAGCACTGCTTTGTGCCTCGGGCTGGAGTTTGCGTGTATGTCAGAGAGGACATCTATTCTCGACGCCTCGGCAGTCTTGAAGGTCAATCCCTTGGCTACGCGTAGACAGCGACGACCATCCGCGCGTCTACGTGTGCCTCTATAGGTCCCATAGCGGTAATGCTGAAACAGACCGACTCATTGACCACGTCCAAATGGCTACAGATTCCTTGCTACAACAGGTCCCATCCGCATAGATCATGATCCTTGGCGATTTTAACGCCCACCACGCCGAATGGCTCGGTTCACGTTTAACCGATCATGCGGGGAGATCTGTTAATGACTTTGCTTGGTCTTGGTCTGACACAACTGGTTACATCGCCTACGCGGATTCCAGATGTTGAGGATCATACACCTTCCCTGTTGGACCTTCTGCTGACCTCCCATCCGGACGGATATCAGGTTTCCGTCGATGCCCCTCTTGGCTCTTCGGACCATTGTCCGATCCGGAGTGTGGTGCCACTCACGCTCCCCTCGCGGTTGCGTTCTGCAGGTTGCCACCGTGTGTGGCATTACAGGTCGGCGGATTGGGACGGAATGCGGTCTTTCTTTGCTTCCTACCCATGGGGGCGGGTTTACTTCTCGCCGGATGATCCCAGCGCTGTTGCTGACTCTGTCACTGATGTGGTGCTACAGGGAATGGAACTATTTATTCCATCATCTGTGGTACCCATCGGAGGCAGATCTCAGCCTTGTTTTGGTCGCTCCTGTAAGACTACTTAACGCAGTAAGCAGGAGTGTTATCAAGCCTGGGCTGCGGCTTCGGTGACTCGGGATGTAAACACCAGCATACTTAAAAAGAAGTATAACAGCGCCTCCAGGTCCTTCAAAAGAGTTATTGCCAAGGCAAAGTCAGAGCACATAGGCAGAAAAGAACCCGTGCATTCTGGTCTCTCGCCAAGGCTGTCCAAGGGAATTCCTGTAAGTCATCACTACCATCTCTGCACAGGGAGGACGACTCACTGGCCCACGACGCAAAAGAGAAAGCCGACCTTTTAGGCTCCCTTTTTGCGTCCAACTCGACTGTTGATGACAGGGGGAACACACCGCCGACCATCACGCGGTGTAAGTGCTCCATGCCGGATGTGCGGTTTTCACAGCGCTCGGTTCGCAGAGCACTCCTCTCCCTTGACATCCACAAGTCGAGTAGGCCTGACGGAATCCCCCCAATTGTGCTGAGGTCGTGTGCTCCGGAGTTGGCACCGGTTCTAACGCGTCTTTTCCGGTACTCCTACTCCCTAGGCGTAGTCCCGAAATCATGGAAGACAGCTGTTGTCCACCCAATCCCTAAAAAAGGCGATCGCTCAGACCCGTCCAACTACAGGCCTATCGCCATCACCCCCTTGTTCTCCAAAATAATGGAATCCGTTATAAACTGCCACCTCATGCGGTACCTTGAGGATCACCAGCTGATTAGTGACCGCCAGTACGGTTTTCGTCGGGGTCGATCGGCTGGTGATGTTCTGGTCTACTTAACTCATAGATGGGCGGAGGCAGTAGAGTTCAAAGGGGAGGCATTGGCCGTTAGTTTGGACATTGCGAAGGCCTTCGATCGGGTTTGGCACAAAGCGCTTCTTTCGAAGCTCCTTTCCTATGGGCTTCCCGAGAAATTATGCAATTGGATCACCAGCTTTCTTGCAGATCGGAGCATCAAGGTCGTTGTAGACGGTGCATGCTCCGACTACAAGCCTATTAACGCTGGTGTTCCACAAGGCTGCGTGCTATCACCAACGCTGTTTTTTCTGCATATCAATGATATGTTGCAAGCCGGTAGCATTCATTGCTATGCGGATGACAGCACTGGTGATGCTCTATACACCGGCCGTGCCAATGTTTCTCGGGAAAACGTCACCGAGTACCGGAACAAACTTGTGTCTGAAGTCGAGTCTTTGCTGGACAAAATCTCGGATTGGGGGCTACTAAATCTAGTCCAGTTTAATCCTCAGAAGACACAAGTTTGCACGTTTACCGCTAAAAAGAACCCCTTAGTCGTATCTCCTCAGTTTCAAGGTACTCCCCTTGTTGCCTCAGCCAGTATCGGAATCCTCGGCGTCGACATATCGAGTGACGTGCAGTTTCGTGGTCACTTGGAAGAGAAGGCCAAATTGGCCTCTAAAAAACTTGGCGTGCTCAGCAGAGCGGGATACTATTTCATGCCAGCTCAACGCCTGCAACTTTACAAGGCGCAGGTTCGGCCTCAAATGGAATACTGTTCCCATCTCTGGGCTGGGGCTCCCCAGTGCCAGCTCCTTCCACTTGACCGCATCCAGCGCAGAGCGGCTCGAATCGTCGACTACCGAGTCCTTTCCGATCGGCTCGACTCATTGGCACTGCGAAGAGATGTTGCATCTCTTTGCATTTTCTTTCGCATTTACCATGGGGAGTGCTCTAAGGAATTGTTCGGATTAATCCCAGCCGCCAAATTTCACGAACGCACATCGCGGCAGAACTCCCGATACCATCCACACCATCTGGATGATTGGCGGTCCACCACTGTGCGATTTAGAAGATGTTTTCTTCCTCGCACAACTTCCTTGTGAAATAGTTTACCACCAGCGATTTTTCCGGACCGATACGACGTAGGGACCTTCAAGAAAACAGCCTACTCCTTTTTAAAAGGCCGGCAACGTATCTGCAATTCCTCTGGTATTGCGGTTGTTCATGGACGGCGGTAGTCACTTACCATCAGGTGAGCCGCATGCTCGTTTGCCCCCTGTCCTATAAAAAAAAAACTTAATCCTCCTTCGAAGAATGCCACGGTCACAAAAAAGTGCCAGAACACGGTGCTGAACCACGTGCATCCATCGACTTCCGATGAGGCTGCCATTCGAGAGTTTTTCATAGCTAAGCTAAAAAATACTTTCATCGTCTTCTTCATCACTCCTAACACTACAGGACTGGACAAGAACCTCTCAGTTTGTAGGAACGATTTCCGTAATCGAAACGATATGCCAGCGGATTGTCAGTAAAGATGTATTTGTTAAGAACGCGTGCATAGCGCCCGTCTCAACGGAGCGATTGTGGCTGATTGCCAATCAGTAGTCAGTGGTGAAACAAATACGTGCATGTAGTTCTAGTTCCATTATGTTGAATGAATATATATCGCAGAATAAAAACAATGTAGGCAACAAAATTATTTTAATTGAGTATCTCGTAAATTACAGCAAACTTAAAAAAAATCTCTAATGACTGTCATTATCGTGATTGTATATTATTAACAGGGATTGTATAGTCTAATTTTCTCTAAAATCCGAACCCTATTGAGAACAGAACTCAAATAGACGAAAATAGTTTATTTTCCTATCGAGAAAATATGTAAGTGTATGAAAAATTACAGCAAAATGATAATGAATTGTCCTTAGATATCTTTATTTTCAGTTTTAAAGTTGATTTACTACAGCAAAATTCAAATCTACTTAGCGTGACTTTGCTTTGTGAGCAGCCTAAGCCGAGAAGCTTTTTATAAACTCTGCGTGTCAGGATTGAAGTTCTTAACAGTAACAGCCTATATACGTCCCACTGCTGGGCACAGGCCTTCTCTCACTTCTGTGAGGGTTTAAGGGCAAGGAACTGTCCGCCGCGCTGTCCCAATGCGTGTTGGCGGACTTCACATGTCTTTGAAATGTTTTTTTCACGATGTTTTCTTTCACCGCCGAGCACGTGGTAAATCAGCACTTTAAATTGCAATTAATGATTTCATTGGTGGTTTCAGGCGCTTAGCGCTCTACGATTTCCTAGTTAATAATATAATTAAGAAATACATTTGTTCATCGGCCTCTAATTTTTTTTATTTATTCTTAGAAAGAGTGTACATTATTTACTTTTTCAATTTTGCCAAACTGTAAGCCAGTTTGTCGGCAATGCAACTAGTTTATCGTTTCACACTCCTTAATTACAATATCTGGTACTAATAAATAATTAAGTTAACCCATAAATAATTAAAGTAACATTCACTACTATGGACACAACGACAGATAATGTTTCCTCAAGATGGTTTTGAACTGCGACTTAGTCACGCTGTCGTCATAGCTGCCACCTCAATACACAAAGCCAACTGATGACTGGAAACAATACTCTACCATAGATTTTTTTTAATAAAACGACAGATTTGTTGTATTGGAAAAGATGCATTGGCATTCGCAATCCCCTGATGGTAAGTCGCCAGTTGTCAAGTACAGTCCATGGACCTGCAGCCAATTTTCACAAAAGTGACCACCGAGGACTAAGATGGAACGCCTCACAGCATGTAATTACACTGACTCTCGATACCATTGAAGCCGGAACGCAGCAATGCAAGCACTGCTATTTGGCAGCAGAAATTGACAAGCTGGTGGTACCTTAAAAGGAGATCTACCACCTAGAAATTGTAAACAAGCTTTTTTATAGGATAGGGTGACATACAACCACACAGTCCAACTGATGGTAAACGGTTGCTGTGATCCATAGACATCTACATCTATCCTCAATAGATAATCCAAATGCATAAGGACTAAGATGGAATGCCTCTTTTCCATAAAAAGGGTCTCCGGTTCTCTACACTCATCGTACAAAACACAGGAGCGTTAAGCTGTTATTTTACGCTGCTATTCTGTGAGAGCGTGGTCCTTCACCGGTTGAGCCGACCCATTCGTGCTACAACTATACCAGTAATATAGTTGCAGCATGGCTCTACCATATTATATCGTGAAAAGAAAGTAAAGTAAACTTCGACCAGAAATAATGTTAGTGAAGATAGTGAATAGCATAGTATGAAGAATATAAATGTGTAGAAGACGCACGTTGGCTGCATTAATGAAGACATAGATTTAGATATACATACATACGAGTATACCTAGTAAAGTAACTTTGCTCCTGTTCCTAATCTGAGTAATGCATAGTTATACTGACAACTATCGAAGGATATTTGATCTTTCTGGCTTTTCCTATTGTACTCCTTTTAGGTAATAAGTTCGAAAGGTCTTTAGGATGCAGTGGCGAATGGGGAATAGTCACACAGCCAGACAAGAAAGACCAAAAATTTTTATTTTGGAAAAATATTGTGATCTGCTGAATATAATAGAATATAATAATTTATTCTTCTTTCATCTTCTTTCACATTTGAAAGAAGATGTAGTGACAAAAATTAAGAAAAGTATGCTAAGATGGTTTGGCCATGTCGAAAGAATGAATGAAGAACGATTGACGAAAAATGTATATGTATAAGTATGTGTATAAGGCGGATGTTTCTGGATCAAATTAGGGACGTCTTGAAAAAAGGCCAGATCAAGAGTACCCTAAACCGAAGAGCATGTATGAAGGGAGTAATGAAAGTGGACGAAGCGAAACAACTATGTAAGGATCGTAGCAAGTGGAAAGAAGTGGTCTCTGCCTACCCCTACGGGAAAGAGGCGTGATTATATGTATGTATGTATAATAATTTATTCAATGTCGATTACGAGTGCTTCTCATAAAATATCTACTTTACCACTGGTTCGGAAAAAAGCCTTTGTCCTGGAAAGAATCAGCAAGAAATCCCAGAGCGACTTTCTTTTAAAATATCTTCAATATTTTCGTTACGAAGATTGATATTCAATGTTAAATGTGAAAGAGAGTTTAAAAGTTTAATAAATTAAGTACATTAGTAGATTAGAGTGTGCAATGAGAATCATTCAACACTTAAACGTTCCCAATTCTCCTCCAAAAATATTATAACCATAAAAATTACGAATATTTCTCTGCTAAGATAATAATTTAATTTAGGAAACACATTTTTGAACAAATAATAAGTACAATGAACAGCAAGTCGATCAACTATACCCGTATCAAAGAAGTAATAATATACTATAATATATAATATATAATAATGATATACGTGGTAGAGAGAGCCATGCTGTAGCTATATTATCGTTGTAGCACTAATGGGTCGGCTCGACCGGGGAAGGACCACGCTCTCACAGAATACCGCGTAAAATAGCAGCTTAACGCTGCTGTGTTTCGTATGGTGAGTGTAGAGAACCGGAGACCCTTTTCACTGGAAACGAGGCATTCCATCTTAGTCCTCACGGGTGACAACGCATCTGTATTTTGATTCGTAATCGAAGATAGGTGTAGATGTCTATGGGCCGTAGCATCCACTTACCATCAGGTGGACTGTGTGCTCGTTTGTCACCCTTATCCTATAAAAAAAGTAAAAAAAATAAATAAAGAAAAAATTAAAGAGTTCTCTGAAAAACTACATAAGAAAATAACACAGTTAAAACATCCGGTACAAAATGGTACAAAACAGACTATTATTCGCACACAATAACTCCCATTAAAGGCATTATTTCCCCGCTAGGAAGGACCGCAAAGCCCAATAAAGTGCTACTCTCGGTCGTTGCTAATTAAAACACAAAGGGCCACTCGGTTGACACAATAAAACATTACGGACTATACACTGGCGCGTGCCCTAAATAGTTCAGCAACTGCCCGCCTTTAATTATTGCCACGGGGAAACCGACAGCTTGCGGTAGCGTGACGCTGATGGAGACGCAGGGCTGTCAATTCAATAAACTACCTAATTTTATATTACGTTAGGCTTAAGTTTAATCGTCATATTCACCAGAATGTTCACGCCTGGAAGTGGGCCACTCCCATTATCGAAAGGACTTGCCGTCATCGTCACGCTTGGCAGACATATTGGCAATCGATACGATTAAAAATGTCAACTGAAATACATAAAAATCCCTATGTTTAAAAATCCATTTGTCTCGCTAAAACTCCAAAACGGCTCCGTTATGATGTAATTTATTGTTTGAATGGGTCCCTAATGATTTAGATTCACATTTGGACCCGGTAGGTGACGCTGTTGTCGAGATCCAGAAATCACGCATGCGAAGCCGGGGTAATTCGCTAGTATCTTATAAAATGGCATTGATCTTGATATAATGCACATTGCATGAAATAAACTAAACTAAACAATACAGCCGGTTGTGTAAGATTTTATTTTTTACTAGCTGTAGCTCGCGACTTCACCCGCGTGGAATTTCCTACGATGTCATGAGTTTTAATTTTTTTGCGCGGAACCCTAATTCTTTTTCTGAAATAAAAGTATCCTAAGTTACTCCTTATAAAATCAGCTATTTTATAAGGCATTTGGCAAGAAACCATTATCTATATTTATATAAATAAACTAGCTGTTCATCGCGACTTCGCTCGCGTGTTAGCGTTTTTATGTTTTTGCGAGGAACCCTATTTTTTTTTTCTAAAATAAAAGTAGCCTAAGTTACTACTTATGAAATCAGCTATCTGCCAGTGAAAGTCCCGTCAAAATCGGTCCAGCCGTTTCGGAGATTAGCCGGAACAAACAGACAGGCAGATAGACAGACGGACAGACAAAAATAAAAAAATAAAATTTGTTATTAGTAGCGCATATACTTTCATATGCATTTTACTATATAAAAAGCTGTTATTTTAACATTAAACAGAAACTTCAATTTTATTTATTTGTATAGAGTATTTTTATATATATGTATATATATGTTGCTTGAAACCATTAAATGAAAAAATACGTCAAATATGTACTCACAACATTTCTCTTTAAAATTGAACAAATAAGGTAATTTATCGAACTAGCCACCCGCCCTGGCTTTGCCCGGATAGGATCTTTAAATTGGAGTTATTTAGACTTCAGATAATTAAAGACCAATTATTACATACATTTTGGGTTTCATCAAAAAAAATCTTCAATTTTTTTCGGATAAAATATACCCTAGATTCCTCATGGCATTGTTCTCTGTCTGTTCGTAAAGTTTCATTACAATCGGTTCAGCCAACCCGAAGATTAGCCAGCACAGACAGACAAACAAAAAAAATAAAAATGTTTATTTAGGTAACCATGTCTTAATAGCGTGCAAATAACCCCCAGACCATAATTAAAGAACATAAGAAGACACACACTTAAATTTTATTTATATTGATAATAAGTTCCATTTTTTTTATATAGTAGTAAGAGTGACAAGCAAGCACACAGTCCACCTGATGATAAGTGGTTGCTGTGGCCCATAGACATCTACATCTATCCTCGATTACGAATCAAAGTGCAGATACGTTGTCAGCCATGAGGACTAAGATAGAATGCCTCTTTTCAGTAAAAAAGATCTCCAGTTCTCTACACTCACCATACGAAAAACAGCAGCATTAATCTGCTATTTTACGCTGGTATCCTGTGTGTCATTTGTACTGGAATTTGTATAATATCTGTATTGTGTATGGTTTCTGTTAAAAAGATGCTACTCCATATAACTATAGATTCGAAGATCTTTAGTAAATCTAAACCTTACCTTGAAATCTTCGAATAAAATACTTGAAGTAATTACATCATTGCAAGTAGTTAATGAAACGCAACCTTGAAGCCGTAATAAATGGCTTGCCACATAAAGAAACCATTCCCTTCTTATTACTAAAATTTAGAATTTAAGTTCACTAATTCACAAAGCTTTGACAGCTTTGTGAATTAGTGAACGCATAACAAAAAATAAAAAAGCGTAACTTCTATGTAATTTCACTTTATCGGGTATTCATTTTAAAATATTTTTAGAAAATAACAGTGCAGTAACCTACTTTACAATGTTCTTAAATATATTATTAACATTTTCTAATACGTATTTTTGTTTTCCTTCTTTAAATAATACGATAAAATGGAAAAAGACGAAATAAGTAAGAATATTCACTAGCCCATATCGTGCCGTGGGTGTCGTTAAAGGCGATAGAGGGAAACAAACCAGGAGATGAAGCAGCAGGGTCTTCCTAATAACAACTTAAAAAACTGCGGCTGCCTATTCGCCTGCCACCTGGCAACTATAGGAAAGCCCCCTATCTATGGGAGGGCTATATTCAGCAGTGAACTTTGAGAGGTTGTTATCAGCCACATGTTACTCAGGGTCATCAGAAATGGACCACGCTTCGCTGGTAGATTGGCGAAGGCACACATGTTTCGTACCTTTAACACTATTCCCGGTGGTCCATCAGGGTATTTTACGCCTGAAATAATGTGGTTTTATAGTAACACAGCTATTTAGAAGATCTTCCTCTTATCATCATAATCACGTCACCATATCACCTTTTACGACGTCCACTATACGATGTGAGATGATGTATTCCCTGGTAATTTTTTTATAGAAACAAGCACTGTGGTTCTAATAAGGTCTACATACCACTTTATCTCGATATAATATTATTTTTTTATTCATTCTTTCACAAAGGTCGATGAAAATTTCCTGTTGAACATAGCCCCCCCCCCCTCTTCCCCCTCCCGCAATCAGATTAACAGTTCACCTGATGGTAAGGGCATGCTGATGCCCACAGACATCTCCATCTATCCTTAAGAAGCAAAATGCAGATGCATTGTTACCCCTGAGGACTAAGATGGAATAGCTCGTTTCCAGTAAAAAGGGCCTCCGGTTCTCTACACTCACGATACAAAACAGTAACATGAAGCTGCCATTTTACGCTGGTATTCCTTGAGAACTCGATCATACCACGTGAAAAACGAAAACGCCTCATTTCAAGTAAGAACGATCACCAGATCTTTACAGTTACCATACGAAACACAGCAGCATTAAGCTGCTATTTTACGCTGGTATTCGGTGAGTCCGAGGTCCTTCCCCGGTTTAGTGAAACTATTTGTGCTGCAACCATGATATAGCTGCGGCATGGCTCTTCCGAGTAAAAGTTTCGCCACTACACAGCATTGTAACACACAAAATAAATATAAAACACGTTTTCATTTACGATTATGAGAATTTAGTTACGTTTGAATATTAGTTAAATTAAATGATGTTACGATTATTAAAGCACTATCAACAAAAGCAATAAAACCAATTAAAATAAAAGTAAACAAGTGTTTGATGATGTTCACAATCCAAGGCGGTCGTAAATCAGGAGGTTTGATAGCCCTGCGCTAGTGTCACTCCAATATAGTGGCGGATCGAGAATAGCGAGTGCGGTAGGGGCCCGCTTGGTAATCAAAGGACAGAATCAAATTGCCGCCTCCATCGCCTCTTTGATGTTTTCTTTGTGGGTCGTCTAGTCGGGAAACTTTCTGCTTCATTTTACATACTCGTACACTCGTCTCTCGTCTGCTCTACTTTGCAATTAACATTAGTTCGAGTAACCAAAGCACTCTTCAAAGGTTTATTTTTAAGTAAAATTTAATTTGTTTTAATTTAAAGCATTTTAAACAAATCAGTTAAGTTAAAAGGCTTAAATCAGCTCTTAATATTGCAATTAAGAACTTCATCGGTGCCAGCGAAGTTCGAACGCCGGTTGCTCACGTATTGTGATATTACGTCGACCGCTTAGCCTTTGTGAACCAAATTCCAGGACTAATATGGAATGCCTCATTAGCAGTAAAAAGGGTCTCCGGTTCTCTACACTCACCATACGAAACACTGCACCATTAAGCTGCAACACATCCGTGTTGCATCCTAACAATGCAGCTCTAACATGGTCTAAATACTACTTCATCTTGGTAAAATATTTTTTCACTCATTCCTTTATTACTGTCGATCAATATACACTGCTGAACATAGGCCTCCCCTGAAAGATTATCTCATAACGGGATTTTTATATAGAATAATGGATACAAGCAAGCACACAGTCCACCTGATGGTAAGTGGATGCCGTGGCCCATAGACATACTACATTTATCCTCGATTAAGAATCAAAATGCAGATGAGACCCCTTTTACTGGAAATGAGGCATTCCATCTTAGTCCTCACAGGTGATAACGCATCCGCATTTTGATTTGTAATAGACGATAGATGTAGACGTCTATGGGCCGCAGCAACCACTTATCATCAGGTGGACTGTGTGCTCGTTTGTAACCCTTATTCTATAAAAAAAATCGTCGTTTCCAGTAAAATGGGTCTCCGGTTCTCTACGCTCACCATACGAAACACAGCAGCACTGAGCTGCTATTTTACGCTGGTATTTTGCGAGGGCGTGGTCCTTCCCCGGACGAGCCGACACATTCGCGATACTACTATAAAATAGCTACAACATGGCCCTACCACGACTAAAACTCTCAATAGTTGCCACGCTCTACAGGTGGATTAGAAACCGCAGTTTTTTCATTTATAATTGTTGTAAGAAAAACCATGTTGCCGATTTGTTTCCCGCTGACCGATTATTAGAAGAATATCCACTACCCCATATTATCTCGTAGGTATCGTACCCAGACGGACTTGTTAGACCACTGCGATACCGAATCGAGATTTAAATATCCACATTTAATTTTAATTTTAAACAGATAAAATATACCCAACGGCGATACTCCAGTAATAACTGCACATTAGTAATGATTTACGAGTATATCGCATTGCACTAACAATTTCAGCGAAAACGTAAAATAAAGTTGAATTATTGCCGTGACTCTTTCAACGCTCGCCGTTGACTTTAAATAAGCGAATTTATCGAATAAATCACCACAGTTGTTGTCCGTAAAGTCTTTATTTAAAACAACACGGACGTTTACGACTCTATGTTTACTAAACTCTTGTCGGAGGAGTAATAAAGTTTAGGGCAAAGCGTTCAAGACATCACGGCGACGTTGACAGGCGCTGTGATTAATGAGCTGAAGTGATACGCTACCCCTTTTTGCCTCCCCTAACCCCAGTATCTCAGTAATACGTTCTGGAAAACGATGAAAAAGCGATAATTCTCGCGTTTGCAATGTCTGCGGTGCCTAGTTAAACAGCCAACGTAGTTTATGGCAAAATTGTGAGCACGCTATTAGTGTTATTAAAGTAACTAATAAATACATTTAAAAAGATAAAATTTATAGTATTGTTGCAATAGTTTTCGTGAATTGTGGAAATAGAAAGAAGTAAGTTTTGATAATATTCTTAATTATATTTGCAAAATGCTTTTTGTTCTACCTACAAAATATTACTAGTTTAAATATTCACATATTTTTGATACTTTATTTATATGTATAATTTTTTATATCATATTATACTATAACGCATATAAATTGAACCCATAGTATAAAAAAGTGAAGTTTCGGCTGATGTTTATCTATAGCATAGAGAATTCTCCAATATTGTACTTTAATTACAAGACATTATTGTTAATATTATTTATATATTATGTAAATCATAAATATTCATAATGTATAACAGAAATGACCAGATAAATTCAAAAAACCATTTTAACTATGCTTTAAAATAACTCATAGTTCAAAATACTGAACAAAATAACAAAGTCGCAATTACCGTTTGATCTGCATTTCTCGAAAAATAAACGAAAGAAACTAATTACATTATATCTAAACAGGTTTCTTTGAAGTTATTTTTCGCGTGGCATCTACGCATGTTCAAAAATATATCATTTCACACCTAAATGTCACTGCGCAAAGGTGTCGGTGAAGTCTCTGTTTCACTAGTCTCAATGTAATAGTGACAGAAAGCCAATGCTACCAACTGTTATGCCAAATCTCAGGAGACTTTTTTTAAATGCTTTAGAAAGTCGGAGTTCAGAACTAGAACTAATTTAAGGACAGTATACATATAGGCTACATAGCTTTTAACTTCTAAAAAATAATAAAGGTGAAAAATAAATTTTGCACAGCTTATATCATTTTTGAAAGTATTAAGTGCGCGCTAACTTTCTTTTATGTCTTTTATGTTATTTCATCTACTTTGATTTACGATAGCAAATTATGTCTCTCTGTCACAAGGAACACCATTTTAAGATACAGTAGAACGCCGATTATCCGAATTAATTGGGACTGGGGTCGATTCGGATAATCGAAAATTAGGATAATCGGACATAGACTGATATGTAATAAAGAAAAACGAACTGTCACACATAGAATAAACTTTAACAGTTCTACAATACGTACAGTTGAAATATATCTGGACTCCAGCGAGTTCCAACTTGCTACAACTTGTACAACAAAACAAAAATTACATTACTTACTTACAGTACTTGGTTTTAATTTTTTATATTACGCTTAGGACCGATTCGGATAATTGGTGATTAGGTTAATCGGCGTTCGGATAATCGGTGTTCTACTGTACTCAGATAAAATTAACATATCCTGATTGGAGAACATTGTGTGGTCACACTACACAAAATGCTCATCGACGTCTCACGGTGTCGCGGACGTGGGACGGACGACGGACAGACATGAAAGGATTTCAGATGAGTCTATTTTCACCCGCTTTGAACGTCCCCGACGCATTAGTTTGTTTGCTTTCGCAACTTTCAAGTTGAAGGGGAATGCAACATTTGTGTTAGTAAGGGATTACTCCGTTAATAGTTTGTATGAGCTTTGTCTAATTGCTAGGGCTTTGGAACAGTAGACTCGAATGGCATTGTAAAAAAATTTTCGAAATAACATTTTTAATTAAGGCCAGTACAAAATTATTTGTTTTAAAAATAATAAATAATAGTTTTATGCAGAAAACATCCACATTCTCTTCTTTTCATTAAGATATAGGCATGACCGTGTGTGGTGGTGTAAGAATAACCACTACCCCATTTCATTCCGTGGTTGTCTTAAGAGGCGATAGAGGGAAACCAAATCAGGAAATGGGCAGCAGCGTCTTCCTTATAAAGACTAAAAATATAAAATGCGGTTGCCAACCAGCTTCCTAAACGTGGCTACTGTGACAAATATCCCCTATGAGGTAATCTATGGGGGAGGCCTATGTTCAGCAGTGGACTTTAAAAGCCTGTAACGGTAATGGTGGACGTGTGGCATTGCAACAAAGATTTGCCATAAGCTCCTCACTTCACAGGCAAACTGCTAGTATCTTGCAGTTCTCACCCCTTAGACGCTGTTCTTCAGGTTATCAATTAAAATATAACTATCATCACCGAGATCGCCAAAAGAGAAAATTTTACGAGAGTCGATTAATATCATCAATCAAGAGAGTCATTTATCATTTAGCTGTATACAAATATTTATAAATTATAAAATTGAATCTCTACAGTTTACCCATTTAGGATAGAATATTAATACTACTGCATAACAACAATGGATATTAAATAAGTATATCAAAGGGTTTTGGCACATTTCGTATCTCTATAAGCGAACATTAAATAAATAAGAGAAAGCGATTGGCAGATCAATTAACAGTAATACCAAAATCGAAATTATACTAAAACACAAGCTAGAAAGTTAGAAAATAAAACACAATTTAGAAAATAAATGTGCTTATTTTAAGTAGTTGTTTCAGTTATAGTTTTTTTTTCATTGCCATACATAGGCACAGCCTAACTAGGCATAGGCGTTATTGCAATTTTACAAGCTTATGAATCAGAAAAAAGACCTTAAAATATTTTAAATTCTCAAATAGGTTGACTTGTGTAATTGTTTTTCACTTCACCGTCGAGCATGTGAACTTATTAAAGATGTTAATAGTAAATTATATAGAATAAATTATTTAGCAAACATCCTTAGAGATTTAAAAAAAATAACCGCTTATTATTATTAGCGGTAAGCAATCGGAGAGTCTATGATAATGCCTCGTTTAGACATCTTTTATACAATTAGACATCTTATAATAGACTTCCACAAAGTAAGTCTATGATAATGCCTCGTTTATACATCTTTTATATAATTAGACATCTTTTATATAATTAGACATCTTATAATAGACTTCCACAAAGTAAGTCTATGATAATGCCTCGTTTAGACATCTTTTATATAATTAGACATCTTATAATAGACTTCCACAAAGTAAGTCTATGATAATGCCTCGTTTATACATCTTTTATATAATTAGACATCTTATAATAGACTTCCACAAAGTAAGTCTATGATAATGCCTCGTTTATACATCTTTTATATAATTAGACATCTTATAATGGACTTCCACAAAGTAAGTCTATGATAATGCCTCGTTTAGACATCTTTAATATAATTAGACACCCTATAATGGACTTCCACAAAGTAAGTCTATGATGATGCCTCGTTTAGACATCTATACATATAATAAAACTGTAAATAGCAGATGTCTGTACATTTTATATTTTTGTAATAAAAGTGATTGAGGGGTACTAAAAATAAGTAATTAAATACATTTCTACCATTTTTAGATTTTTCTGTCTGTCTGTCTGTCTGTCTGTCTGTCTGTTTGTTTGTTAACGTATCACGTATAAAGTACTAATTTATATCATAAGAATTGTTAAGGAAATTATAAAGTGTATCTTCGGGTTACATTTAGTCTTTACTTCATTAAAATCAGTTCATTCCATCAAAAGTTATGATAAATATTCTGAAGTATGTGTAGGGAAGTATAGGTACGAATTTGCTCAACGGCTTTGTTTGAGTCATCAAGTGCATTTTAAACTAATATCATATCATAAATCATAGTTAAATTATGTAAAATAATGATATAATTATGTATATCTAAAACGCAGTAAACAAAAGTATTAAAGAACGTATTAAATATATTATACAAAAATATATTAACCTTATTAACTAAATCTGAAGCACAATAGTTAACCCATTTCTTCGATAGATGGTGGTGTGGCATAAATGTGATACAAAAAGGCAGGTTAAAATTTATTCCTGTAGTTGAGTTTCATATTTGCTTCTAACCTTTATATTAATGACACGCTGCCCTACTGCGTGTTGACAATCTCATTTATTTTTTATTTTTTTACCGCCGAGTACTCTATGTGGTAAATCAAATTTTAAGAGCTATTAACAATTTCATTTTTCGGCGAGGATCAAACTTTCTTTTTTGCTTACTATGCAGGCACTGATTTATAAGTTCTTTTATGTTTTTTTATTGTATCAATCGTGTGAATTAATCTCTTATTTTTAGAATTGATGTTAACAGCGCCATCTCTCTTAAATCTATACATATAATAAAAATGGTAATAACATGTTATGTCTGTTTCTGAATATTGTATAGTATATTAATTTGCGACTAAAATCATTATTGGGACTGTAAATCATTAAATAAGTACATTTTTATAATTTTTAGAATTGTACTATCTGACGGTCTGTCTGTTTGTTTATGGACGCATGACGTTTTGAGTAAACATCTTTTTTTTTCAATGAAATCCTTAAGAAAATCATAAAGCGTATTATCAAGTTCATTTAATCTTTGTTTTATTGAAATTGGTTAATTCTATCGAAAGTCATGATTATTATTTTGAAATGTAGGTTCGAATTTGTTTAATGGCGCCACAAAATCCCAAAAATAGTAATAAAAAGATTCGTGTGTAAAAAAAACGTTCTATTATAATATATTTCGTATCGTTCTATTATAGTACTTAAAACACAGTAATAATATGTTTTCCTTAAATTAAAAAAGGATGTTTTCTCACAAAGAATGTAATAGATGGCGTTGTACAAATTACAACCTTTTCTGAATTGCGGTGTTAAGATTTTTCGCAGGTGAATCGTATTGAGACTCACTGAAACAATTTATGTCCATAAGTCCAACGAAGTTGTAAGCCTGTAAGGTATATGCACAGAGGTGTTGAAATATTTAATTATTCAACAAAACTCGGCTAAAACTAAAAGTAACAAAATTGCAATAAATGTCGTGATGGTGATATTGTTTTATAGCCAGAATCACTCTAATACCAAATAACTTTTTTTTCAGTTTTAAGTAAAGTAAAGTTGCAGCCTATTTACGTCCCACTGCTGGGCACAGGCCTCCTCTCATTTCTGAGAGGGTTTTAGGGCAAGGAAATGTCCACCGCGCTGCCCCAATACGTGTTGGCGAACTTCACATGTCATCGAAATATTATTTTTTATTTCTCAAACATGCAGGTTTCCTCACGATTTTTTCCTTCACCGCCGAGCACGTGGTAAATCAGCACTTAAAATTGCAATTGACAATTTCATTGGTGCCGGCGGGGATCGAACCCGGGTTGCTCGAGTACTGTGAAGCTTACAGCGAGCGCTAACCATCTGAGCTACCACGGCTCAGGCTTCAGTTTTAAGATAGGGATAATAACATCGATGTTGGCATCGCTAGCTCAACATCGATGTTCGATGTTTAGGCCACTCAAAACATCGATGTTGACCATTATCGATGGTTTTTGTATATGTGTAGATAGTTACACATTGTTTTAAAATTATGTGGGTATACACAGCAAGGGAAAAGTAACAATTAACTTGAATATCAATTTACGTAGAATAGTTATTATGCGACAACCGACAACGACACTACAAAATAAAGCGAAAGCAGTGACCATTGTGACATTACAGGAGACACTTGACAATTAAGTTTGACTCACCATACTGACATTTTTTTAGATTAACGATCTGTTCAGAAATTCTGAATTATTCAAAATTTTTAATCTTCAGAGCAGATGCAAGATTTAGTTGATATTGATTTCGCGAGTTCGCATTGTTTGCAAGTTCCCAATTATCGATTATGGGTTCATTGACGTCGATGTTTCGATGTTTGACATATGTCAACATCGATGTTAAAACATCGAAGTTTTAATTTTTAACATCGATGATCATCTAACATCCCTATTTTAAGTGTGTTTCCCACTCAGCGTGTGTTATGCGACGATCGTAAATAAAGCGCAAGGTCAAACTTTACGCGTCAGTACTGATTGTTTTGCACATGGCCAGCTCTATATTGCTTTTTCTCGCGTTAGTAGTCCCCGTAACCTTTTTCTGTACGCCCCGGCTAAGTCTACTTCTATCGTCGTTTACACAGAAGCTCTATCATAAACGACTTAGAACTTTGAGAATATCGATTTATTTTGTTACCACTTATTCATAGAGTAATGATATAAATCGGTTAATATTCTCTTACCCTAAACGTCAAATTCTTTAAGTAAAACCTATATTCGCGAGCTACGCCGCGGGCACAGCTAGTCTTTAATATAATTAGACACCCTATAATGGACTTCCACAAAGTAACCCGTTTTTGTATTAATTATCACATGGAATTTTTGGATGTATTATAAAGAAGGTATAATAGTAGGAATAATATTAGCGCTAATGTTAGGAAAAAAGTTATGACTAGTCTTTTCCACAAAGAAAACCCATGTCCAGCAGAGAACTTATTTAGCCCGCATTATACAGGCACCCATATACATTCTACATACGACCCCTATAGTGACAGTGAAATATGAAGTGTATTTTCCTATATAACAAATCGCCTAAACAAATATTTGGAAAATTTTTAGTAAACTATTTTAAGTAACTTGTCCAATAAATGATTAATTACCAATTTTATTATTTTAAGTATTTATTTATTTTATTCAAGCGTCAATTATCGACATTTGAAAAGAACTTTTAAACCTTCTCTTGCACCTCCATATCTCCGCGACCGTTTTGAGGCCATCGTATACCTCGCCAAACTCAGTGCCGGACCACTAAACAACTACTTCTCAAAACTCCTTCTAATTTCACAAGTCGATGTGGTGGATCCTTTACTGTAAGGGCAGTCAAGCTATGGAACTCTCTCCCACATGACATACGTGCTAGCTCTTGTCTTGATATATTTCGAAACAGAGTAAAGAAACATAATCTATTAACTTAGAGTTATAAATATTCATACATTTTATTTATTTATATGTATATTTGTGTGTAAAGATAATATATAGTATCTTTATTTATATATGTATAATTAATAGAATCGTTTTGTTAATTATTAAGTACGCAAGCTGCTACCTATTTGCTTTATATAAAACTATTTCTCTTTCCCAAAAGGTTTGCTAGAAGAGAACTCTATTAGAGTTAAGCTCGCCTTTGTGCATCTTATTTGAATATTTTATAATTGTTATGAAGGTACAGTGGGTACCATAAAAATAAATAAAAACACACATATAGAAACAATTTTATTTTTTTCTTTGCGCCTTTAATTCTTTAATACGTTATGTGTTGGCACTGACTACAATATGTGAAATTATTTTATTTTTTTAGTTCTTCCAAATTGGCTTTTACTGTTTCGTAAGAGTTTAAAATTAACTCATTACGTTTGCTTTAACTATTAATTTAATGTGCAGAAATGCTTTTGGAAACCGCTTTGACCAATGTTACACAAGATCTAATGTAGAGCACTGCAGCAAAATGTACCAAAGCATACAAATTAAAAGACACTTTAAACTTATATTAGCAACAAATAATTACAGACCGTGCAGTGGCGGTGTAAGAATATCCACTACGCCATATCATCCCGAGGGTGTCGTAAGAGACGACAGAGGGAAAATGAAACAGGAGATGGACAGCAGCATCTTCCTGATAATAACTCAATACTACGGTTGCCTATCCACTTACCAAGCGTGGCAACTATGGCAAAATCCCCCCATGAGGCAATCTATTAGCGTCATTACAGGCTGAGTTAAAAACGCAAATATGAATATGTAAAAAATGACTATATATTTATACCTATTGCTACAGAAACTATTGATCCATCGAATCCACGCGAGGACAATTTTCTAAAGAAACTGTATAGTCAATAGTCACTGATTGCTAGCGAAGTATTATGGAAGTAAATGCAGTCGGCATTTTTGGTACTATAGCGCGAAGAGTAAAGCTAAGGTGTAAATATTACAATAAATGTTATATAAATGATTGCACATTTATTAAAAAAATAATTATAATGATTTTTTATATTACAATAGATATACAAGTAATTATTATCCCCTGGTGTTGCGGTTGTTCATGGGCGGCGGTAGTCGCTTACCATCAGGTGAGCCGCATGCTCGTTTGCCTCCTCTCCTATATAAAAAAAAATGATGAATGATTATGTAATATAAAACATTCTCCATATTCACCACAATATAGCAATAAATCTAACATCAATATTGGTACAATTTATTGAAGTAAGGCAGCAAAATCGTGGACGTCAGGTAAACGCCGCTAAAGTTGTATCTACGTGATCGGAATCCAATGAATGCTACGATATCGGCATCCAGATCACGCTGGTGAATTCTGCGTACAACGTGCGACGGGACCGTGACGTGATTGTCACGTTGCACGTCCAGAGTCACCATGTCAAGTTATAAAATTCCGGACACCGGATAACTATTAATTATGTCATAAGACATTTGCAACTTGTCATCTATTTATTAATAAGTGAAGAGAAAGCTTTATTGCGTGCACTTAGGTTTGAGGTAAGCTTATATTGAGAAGGAGTACGAGTAGAGAAAGCTAAAATTTATAAATAATGTGTTACAAATACACTAAATAAATTATTTTTAAAAACACATAATAGACTATGGTCAAACAGTCGCATAGAGTAGAGATTGCCGCCGAAGAATTTTAAAATGTTGCCAGCAAATAATCACTACTTAATTTTGTGTGATTTCAGTCGTTCCTTTTTCAATAGTTTGTGGAGTGTATGTCTGGGCAAAAAGCGTTTATTTTATATTTTGTATATGAATTATCTGTGTTATAATGTGCAAGTTTCCGAGGCACGGGGGTAAAACACCACAAATTTTTGACTCCGGGTGCCTAGTAGGCAGCATTTCTTGACAGAAAATCTCAATAGCTAATTTTGGTCCAACCCGGATTTTGAACCCGGAACCATGAGCAGCAGTCACGCTTACGATCACTAGACCAATGAAGCATCTTTTATAATATTTTTAAATAAGTAAATAGTTAGAAAATAGTAGAGACTTTCAAGGTAATTTGTATGTCAAAAGGATCATTTTAGATGCTTAAGAAACTGAGATAGGTTTAGAAGTATAATACAACAAACGATTCATATTTCTGTAAAGATGAAAACTAATAACAATAGACATTATAAACGTGTGTTCATTTTGATTTTAATAATAATTCTAGGTTACTAGCCTAGAATTATTATTAAAATCGTCAGCATACCTCAATTTATGTCCACATTTTCTTCGTAAAGTTCGAAAAGCTCCATATTTAATAACAAATCGTATAATATTTTTTGAAACAATTTATCTTTAAAGCCGAAATATTTCTTACGGGAAATTATGTCTTAAAGCTGGCCATTAACGTAGCGTTAGTTATACGGACAATTTCATGAAATTCAGTTGTATGCGACAATTTCACCGTGAATTGATTGGTCGATCGATTGGTAGATCATGTAGACGCGTACTGTAATCGTCAACTTAGAATGTCTCTTTAGAACATTTGTTTTGAAATGTAAAATAGTATTTTCTCGGGGCAAATAAAAAAAATATTTGACTGCAGAAATTGTTTTAGGAGCTGCGCTTAGAAGATAAGAAAAAATTTCTTGCTCTTTAAGTCACACGTTTAAATGAAGCAGCTTTTCTTTTTTTTATTTCTTACTCTTAGCATAATAATTTAGGTAGCAAGGTACACCAGTTTCCATAAGTAATGACAGATAGCGAACAACTTTATACGTGGTAGAGCCATGCTGCAGCATTATTAGTAGTATAGTTGTAGCACGAATGGGTTGGCTCGACCGGGGAAGGACCACGCTCTCACAGAATACCAACGTAAAATAGCAGCTTAACGCTGCTGTGTTTCGTATGGTGAGTGTAGAGAACCGGAGACCCTTTTTACTGGACACGAGGCATTCCATCTTAGTCCTCACGGGCGACAAAGCATCTGCATTTTGATTTGTAGTAGTGAATAGATGTAGATGTCTATGAGTCGCAGCAACCACTTACCATCAGGTAGATTGTGTGCTCGTTTGTCACCCATATCCTATAAAAAAAAACTCTTCATTGTTTTTTGCGGATCGTCCGTTCGACCAAGCCCAACGCAGGTGTGCTAATTGAACTGTCGTTGCGACGGTTTGATTGACGGTCCGTACAAACGTCGCAACGTCAATGGATAGATATGACATCCCTTTGAGTATCCCGTTGTAAGTTAGAGTACTAGGGTTTTGACATCTCCTTTGACTTTAGCTTTTACTTGAATAAAGAAACATATTTGGTATGATATCTGTAATTGTGCCAGTAAAAGTAAGTACTTTTATTTATATTTTACTTACCTATGAAGAAATAGGTCGTTATTCTAGCTGATACTAGAAAGGTTCAAACCTAACGTCATTCATATAAAATAATTTCATTTCGCACTGTTAGAAAATTTTTTCACCCGATGTTTGAGACACAATAAGTTTGACTATTCATTTATTTATGAAAGTTTATCAGAAATATAATGGGACTATAAGTAATGTTATGACATACTATCTACAGATTTATCTATAAGCTGTATATACGTTTTAATTAATTACATCTAACAATCATTCATCGTGTAGTGGCGGTGTTAGAATATCCAATACCCTATATCGTCCCGTAGGCGTCTTAAGAGAAGACAGAGGCAAACAAAGCAGGAGATGAAACAGCAGCATCAGTCTAGTAACAATTTAAAAAACTGCGGCTGTCTACCCGCCTACCACCTGGTATCAAAGACCTACGAGACAGGAGGCCTGTGTTCAGCAGTAGATTTTAATATGCTGTAACGGTAACGGCAGCAATGATTACAACCAATTTTGATTATAGAATTTTCCGCACAAATTTTATACGTGTACCATGTTGCAGCTATATTAGAAGTATAGTTGTAGCACGAATAGGTCGACTCGACCGGGGAAGGACCACGTTCTCACAGATTACCAGCGTAAAATAGCAGCTTAACACTGCTGTGTTTCGTATGGTGAGTGTAGAGAACCAGAGACCCTTTTACTGGAAAAAAGGCATTCCATCTTAGTCCTCACAGATGACATCACATCTGCATTTAAAAGTTTTATTGAGAATAGATGTAGATGTCTATATATCACAGCAACCACTTACCATCAGGTGGACTGTGTGCGCGTTTGTCACCCTTATCCTATAAAAAAGACGCCAAAAACCGTCATTTATGGTACAAGGGTAAATTTAAATAAAACACAAGCATATTATGCACGTTGTTTCATTGTGCATTATATCGTACTGTTCTACACTTTTTAAAAAATGAGACTGTCCAAATGTTAAACTGACGCTTTGCCATCTTATGGCAATTTAAAAGCTCATTCTTATACATTTATATGTGAGAGACTTATTGGAAATGGAATCGGATAATAACTGCATAATATGTATAACTATACTTTACATATAAATAGAGTAATTATTATTTATTATTTTATATATAGAAGCGAGAGGTGTCTCATGACCGTGACAAATGGAAATCCGTTGTCTCTGCCTACCCTTCTGGGTAATAGGCGTGAGAGTTTATGTATTAGTATTATGTTTGTATTACGTAAATGGATTATTAATATAAAGAAAGTTTTGTTTTAAATCAATACCTACTTATAAAATCAATTTCATACATAGTGATAACGTTATAATAATACGAGTCACTCAAATGGTAATTGCAGTCCTACAAGTGTAGAGGGAGTTATTCGTCCTAACCTATAGTAAAATGTAGTAGTATATGTGTAGTAAAATTATTTTGTCCGTGCAGTTGGGGCCATAAATCATAGCTCGGCCTGAGCCTGGCTAGGGCGGTGAGCATGTTGCGCGGGCGTAACGCCATTATCGATGACAACAAATGAATCATCGAAGGCAGGTACATGGCGGCGGTGAGGTGTACAAAGGATGGTAGAAAAGAAATCTCATCTGGCAGAAGATATCGTAATACATGTGAATGACGATGACTCTGATGATTCTGATGTAGAAATTTAATGTAATTTTTTTTAGATATAAGTTATTATCTTTATTTATATTTATTTTTAATATAACTTGTTGCATTCCAAACATTTGTACTTATAGTTTTTTAATACATAGATACCTAATTAATAATTTATTTTAAATCATTATTATTCTTATTATAATAAATACGTTGTTTTATCTATTTTTTTTTTCTCATTTTTATCACTAACCCACATAATGACAAAACTCAATACACTATCGATAAAGCTTATCCACAACAATAATGCTCATCACCATGCGTGCCCCTAAGGCCCGTGAGTGGGAGAGAGAACGAAATACTCCGATGATTTATGACCCAAACTGCACGGACAAAATAATTCTAGTATAGTGCCCAAAAGTCAGAGGAAGTCAAGAAAACAATAAAATTCGGGAACAAACACTGTTGGCGACGCGATTAATAAATCATTTTAATTTCATAGAAATAAGTAAACGCATACTTACAATTATTTGCTATTAAAAGTATAAAAGGCATTCCAAATGATAAGGTAATCTACGTTAAAAGCAAGTAGATTCAATATAATGATAAGAACATTCGATTGTCGAGCGAAAGTTCGGGGTTCGTTTCCTCGGTCGAGAGTTAATTCCACAAAAGTTTGTTTATACGAGTAGATTAACTTAGAGTCATGTGTTACATAGTAATCGGCTATGTAATACGAATAAGTCTTATATTTAATTAGATACTTATTTTAGATAAAAATATATTTTGTTCTTGTGATGAGAGATAAGATACATAATAGCTAGATACGAATAGCATATGTAAACAAATAATGTTTTATTTTTTTTATAGGATAAGGGTGACAAACGAGCACACAGTCCACCTGATGGTAAGTGGTTGCTGCAGCCCATAGACATCTACATCTATCCTCTGTTACAAATCAAAATGTAGATGCGTTGTCACCCGTGAGGACTAAGATGGAATACCTCATTTCCAGAAAAAGGGCCTCCGGCCACCTGCACTCACCAAGCGAAACGCAGAGGTAAACCTCTACTTCACGCTGGTTTTCTGTGAGGTCGTGGTACTACCCCGGTTCGAGCCGGCCCTTCCGTGCGACAGCAAAAGCTGCCGCGTGGCTCTACCAATGTTAAATCTAAAGCTTCATCGAATTAAGCTCGTAAGCGAAAACCTAAGAGCTATTGAGTGCAACGATTCTGCCGGCGGCGAGGCGGCGCGAAGTGCCCGAAGTGCTGGGGAGTACGAGCCCGCCTCATTCACCAATAGATTTTTGTGCTCTTTTATCGAATCGAAATATCTTAAGGATAATTCCTTAAGATACAAATGGATGGAGGGCATGTTGAGGTCGCGGTGGAGATCCGCGTTCCTCACATAGTAGGGAGCTCCCGTGATTTGACGCAGGAATTTGTTTTGAACAACTTGAAGTTGTTGGAGACTCTTTTTGTAGACGTGGGCAAAGGCCACACCCGCGTATGTCATAATAGGACGTACGCAGGTTTTGTAGAGATGCAGTTTGTGTCTCAGGGACAGCTTACTGCTTTTATTGGTTAAGGCGAAAAGAAGATACACTACGAATTTTGTCTTATTCCTAACTGTTTTAATGTGCTTAGAGAAGATCATTGCACAATCTAAAGTTACCCCCAGGTATCTCACCTCTCGGACACATGGGATTGGGCTATGGTAGAGGGATATCGTACCTTTTTTGTATTTATTAACCTGTAGCAATAATTTATCATAAGCATGCCTTCTATTGAAAAAGATGGCTTTGCTCTTATCGGGGTTCAATTCGATTCTCCTTTTTTCTGCACCAGTCGCCTAATGCATTTGCTGCAGCTTGGAGTCGACTGCAGATTCTAATAGGGTGGATATCAGAGGAATAGATGGTTGTATCATGTGCGTATAGTGCAAAATGTGTACCTGATAATGAAGGGATATCACTTACGTAGAGTGAGTATAGGGTCGGTGAGAGCACAGAGCCTTGGGGAACTCCTGCTCTAATGGGTCTGGAAGAGTAGAAAGTACCCTCAACGCGAAAACGGAAGGATCTATTAGCAAGAAAGTCTTGAAAGATTTTGACAAGGCACACCTGTATCGATAAGTTTGAAGACTAGTCCATTGTGCCAGACTTTGTCGAAGGCCTTGGCCACATCGCAAAACAGTGCTTCTGTATAAATAGTGCGCTTGTCAACTTTGCGTCCCGAACTAAAATGTGGCGGTGCACCTGCTGAACACTTGAGTGTTTGGCTCTAAAGCCAAACTGCTCGTTTTGAATTAGATTTTTACCTAGCACTACATCCTTCAGACGGCTGAGGATGATGCGCTCATAGATTTTTCCCATAGCACTGAGGAGACTGATGGGTCAATAACTAGATGCCCTATCTCTGAGTTTGTTCGGTTTGGGAATACCGATAACTTCTGCTTCTTTCCACACTTCTGGGAAAGTGCAAGTGAACATTAAAACATTGAACATAGCCACTAGGAGGCAAATCAACTTTGGAGGAAGGGCTTTAAAGACCTTATTATTAATGCCGTCAGCGTCTGGCGCTTTTCGAAGCTTGAGATTTTTGATGATGGTTTTCACCTCATCGAAAGTAACGGGAGGGAGTGTATCATCCGTTGGTGATGTGGCGGACAGATTAGCCGCTTCCTCGTTCACCTTATTCAGTTGGATGGGGTCGATTGGCAGGGTGCTTGGAGAGCATTGGCACTCGATGCTATCCGCCATGCATTCGGCCTTCTCCGAGTCATCAAACGCTAACTGAAAGCGTAAAAGTTTATTGTCATTTAAGAAATCTGTTTTGCCATTGTTGCTCACTAAATTTTATTATTCTGTAGAAGAGTTCTTAAACGACAACGACCTACATACGAGTAATGAATGATAATTAATTTTTTTCATTAGATTCTAATGTTTAAATAAATAATGTTTTTAATATTATTTTATATAAAATTTGACTTATGTATTTAATTTAATTAATTAATAAATTTGATGTCAAAATAGAAAGAAATTAATGACAATTGGATATGTAACATTATATATTTATTGACATAAAAATAATAATTAATATATAACATTGACCTATAATAATACTCACTTGATATAATAATACTTACTTATATATTTTGATGGCATTTTTCCGACACTGTGGCATAATAAATTAATTATCAAATCAACTAAACAATATTAAATAATTTTATATTTGTTAAATTAATATATGTTGTTAAATTCGATAAGTAGGTATTGTTGTTTAGGTTACTTGACCATTAATATTTGCACACCACTAAGGTAGAATATGTAGAACGAATTATACTCAAACACCATTGTACAACCATATTCTTGCAAATAACGATTATTATTTATATATATTATTATTTATACATATTCTTGCAAATAAAGATTATATTATACTTTATCAATCTGCGAAAATTTAAGTAATATGTGTAGAAATAAGCAATAAGTGTTCCAGGATTATTATGTATAATATTAAGATAAGTGCTGTGTTAAATGTGCTTAAAATAGTGAAATAATAATAGATTTATATAAGAAAAGTGCGCTTCAACATCTTAGGCTACATCACCACTTACCATCAGGTGGGATCTGATAAGCGCTGGCTTAGTAGAATATAAAAAAAAATTAAAGTCAAATTATGTTTTAATTATAAATTAATGATGTTTAAAGATCTTAATTTGTGAATTAAACTATTGTATTAGTTAAGATATTCATGTTTATTAATAAAGATTAATGTATTGAACATGTGTGATAGATATTTAAGATTTATAAGTTTGAAAATGTTCTGTAACATCAGTGTATTTTGTTGAATATCTTAATATGTCCTTATGTGATAATAATGTAATGTATATCATAATAATAAGACTTTGTATGTGTTTCTTATTAATAAAATTATGTAAACATATGTTTTAAAGAAATAAAGATATGGGGTAAAATACAAGGATCCAATAATGAAATTTAATGTTAGAATAATATGTCGACATGACGCGCGGCTCGCGGTTCTCTTTCGTGTATAGCTCGTGTACTAGGATAGGAGGATGATAATTTGGAAATTCGTTCGAGACCAGCTACCAGTTTTATAGTTTAAATCATGATAGAAGTAGGGAAAGTGATAGGAAAAGTAGTGAGTGTTTCACTGTCGCACTCTTGTGGGGAAATTATGAAGATAAATTGATGGTTTATTTCCTACTACACCCGAAAATATACAGTCCGCTAGCAACTGGCGTTAAGACCGGGATTATTCCATAGGGACCGGTAATCTTAGTCGTCTAACCTTTCTTTTGAGAAAGGGGACAGACGTCTTTGAGTGGCACACCTTCTCAGGGGTCACGTTCGCTTCCTTGTTCCCGAACCCAACGTGATGTGATATCAGTTTCCTGGGATAGAAGGTCACTGACCTGTTTATTTCTGCTGCAAGGCGGGTCACCGAAGCCGCTGTTCGGCCCCCTTTCAAATACTAAAATTGTCTGCGAGTGGGATACGAACCCTGGACTCGACAAGGCGTAGAAGTCAAGTAGTTACTATGATTAACAGACCATTAACTATTAGGTTTCGATTTAAAAAAAATCTATGAAATAATGATGCCTCTGCTATATATAAATATCCTTCTCTGCCATATATTCTATTCCATACCTTGATGATGGCTGTGCTATGGAGATTCCAAATTCAGAAAGTTAATCAAATTCAGAAAAAATAAATAAATAGAAGTCTGCTGAAAACGGCGAAAATAGATTTTAGTTTTATTCAAATCACCTTCATCAAAAAATCAAGAAAGTTCATCTTTTAAAAATCTTTGTAATACTAACAGGGATATATTATGAACGTGATCTACTTGTTTAAAAATAGAATGTATACAGTTAATGTCTCGAAATATGGTTCAAACAATTAGGTACCTAAATAAATTATACTATTTATTTAAATAACATAAAAAAGAAAAATAAATTATAAAAAAAGAAAAATAATTATATTACACATGAAAATATCAAACGTGTGAATTACACCTACAAGTAAACATCCACATGAATAAATTTAGAAACAGCTGCTACGGCCGCGACAAGTTGGGTCATACGTAGCTACATCAAAGACGCCGCAATCTTTGATCTAGCTGCCTGAAACGCTGTCTGACGTACTTAACTGAAATATTAATAGAGAAAATTTGGAAGATTTAACTGATTACGGCACTGTTATAAAAATGTAGGCCGCAACTTCAAACAAGCCGAGTACTTGGTTCGTTTAAATGAAGTTCGTTTAAATGAAGAAGATTTTTTTTATATAGAAATAAACTAAATACGTTATAAAGTAAGCTTCAATATATAGTTTATGTTCATGTAATTATTGGCGCATCTCTTAGTGATTGTATAACTCGAACTCTAACTCTGAACGACTAGACCGATTAAGGCCATATTCATACAATTTATTTGTTTCGTAGAGACGTTAGTTCATAACAATACTAATAGGATCCGATAGGTTAAGTCTTCTTTGCAACATTAGTAACGCCACTATTAGAAGCTATGCCATGACTAACTGGTGAGCAATCGCCAGGAAACTTTCCAATGAGATTATCAATCTCCTCTTCAGTGGAGATCTTTGCCCGTTCGTTATTGGGGAGTTTTATAAAAATTGTGCCATTAAGGTCCACACATTCTTCAATCCAAAATGTTTGCATGCTTTTTTATGAACAGATTGTCTCATTTTGGTTAAAAACTCTGACACCGATATTTGAGAGCCCTTTAACTTAGTTCTAGCTTTCCACACCTCAGACTTTGTGCGGTGATCTTGAAATTGTACAAGAATTGGCCGTGAATGACCATCCTTATGAACACCAATTCGATGAGAACGTAAAAAGGATAAATTTGTTACATGTGGGATACCCATTTTATTATGTATGATGCCCAGTATTTCTTGTTCAATATTAAGTTCAGGAGAATCAGAGATCCCATTAAATAAGAGAATGTTCTGCCTATGCTGCATATCAATACTATCAATTGTCATAGTGCAGGCATGAATCTGTTGCCGAAGGAGATTCATGCCTGCACTATAACAAGGTCTTTGAATTCATAAAACTCCTCACGGAGTTGATTAAGAGAGGTATTACTTGGTGTAGAAGCAGCCTTTAATCTGTTTGTTTTCAAAATCAGCCATCTTGCGACTCCAGCTTCCTTCAAGTTCTCTCTGCAAGACCTCCACATCAGATACTTTTGCCATTGCTTGCAATATTTCAAGTGATATCAGTGAAGTGCCAGTGAGTGATATAGTTTGCAAAAAGAAGTTACACTGATGGGTGGTATGAGTAAGTCACAAATATTTTTATCTGGACATGTATTTCAATATGACTTCCAAAGAAAAGGTAATAAAAATGTAATTAGTATGTAAATATAGTCCAAACACTACGTTAAAATAATTTAAATGTAAATAAAATATAAAAGCAAGTTAGACAGCTGTTACTTGTTGCACACCTACCCACGAAAAAAAAAACTAAATTTAATTTAAATTACTAGTTCGTTTCTAGATGATATTATTTAATTGTATTTCCATTATCCTTACAGCTTATTAAAAGTACACTAATGAGCATGGTCTTCCCCCATAGATTGCCTCATGGCCATATTTGCCACGCTAGGTACGCGCGATGGCAACCGTAATAAAATCTGTTATTATTATTCTGTCCATCGCCTATTTCATTTCCCTCTGTTGCCTTTAAAAACACCCGGGGGATTAGTCATATATTATATTGCATATCATATACGAAATATTAAAAATATTTCACGTCTGAAGAAGTATAATATTAAGCATTGAACAATAAAACAAATGGGTCCTCAGAATAAAATATTTTCCTAATTATAATTTATAAACATATTTCTTCAAAAAGGCCGGCAAGGAAAAAAATATACAACATATTTCAGGTGTATCATATGCTTAGGTTAAAAAAAATTGCCTATTTCACAATCACTTTAACTCGGTCGCATATGTGCTACGTAAATCAACATGTCGTAGCAATATGCGGCTCAGTTGTCTGATATAAAATAAACCGGTCATTAAATAATTGATGACGTCATATTCTTTTGTAAATATTATATATGATTTCTTTGGTGTCGATAGGATTTACCACTAGTTCGATCAACGTTGAATATACATTGCCATGATTAAACAATTTCAGTGGTGCCAGCATCACGACAACCCAATGGAAATCGAACTCACATGTTTCTAGTAGTGCTACTAGGGACACACATTAGGCACATAATATGTTAATACTCGGCTCCCGGCTTCATACTTGTACTAAAACATCACTCATTATCATTCGTTTAATATGTATATTAATACTAACAAATTAATTAATAATTTTTAAAAATGAAATAAATTTCCGTAAAATATCTTATTGTTTCCCATAGATGGCACATTTTAGATATATTTTCACGTGGGAGGGTCCGTAATGCAGTTGTAGCATAGAGCCACGCTACAACTGCATTACGGATATGGTACGAATGAGTCGGTTCGACCGGGGAAGGACCACAATCTCAGAGAATACTAGCGTAAAATAGCATCTTAATTCTACTGTTATATACTGTTATATAATGAATTCAGAGAACCGGAGATCCTTTTTGCAAGGCATTCCATCTTCGTCTTCAGAGGTGACAATGCTTTTGCATTTTAATTAGGAATCGATGACATATGTGTGGCCCGTGTAGTGCCAGGTAAGAATACCCACTACCCCATAATTTCCCGTGGGTGTCGTAAGAGGCGACAAAGGAATACTGAGGCAGAAAATGGCAGCAGCATCTTTCTGATAACAGCAAAACAACAATAAAAACTGCGGTTACCAACCCGTTCGCCAAGCGTGGCAAGTATGGCAATATACCCCTCATGATTAAAGTAACGAAGAGACGGCCCCCAGTCCCCGGCGGACCCGCTATTCCTGGCTAGGGTGGCTATCATGGTAATTGCGGGGCAGGGCGTGCTAAACTCTGGTGGAGGTTCGGTTGCTACCTAACACGACTCGACCTGGCAACATACAACGCACGCTCCCTGAGACTGCTAGCAAGATCCAGGAGCTGGAAGAAGAGATAGACAACTTGCGCTGGAATATTATAGGATTATCTGAGGTCAGAAGAGAGGGGGAGGACATAGTAATCCTCGAATCCGGCAACTTGTTCTATCACCGGGAGGGCGACCATCTGTCCCAAGGAGGTGTCGGATTTATCGTCCACAAGTCTCTCGTTAACAACGTTGTAAAGATTGAGATTGGTCATACAGGTTTACCTAGGCACATCCCGATGAGGAGATGGAGAAAATGTATGAGGATATATCTAGAGCCATGCATTCCTCCAAAACCCACTATAAGGTGTTAATGGGAGACTTCAACTCAAAACTAAGCACAAGAGAGAACGGTGAACTGAAGGTAGGGAAATTTGGAAAAGGAAAACGAAACATAAATGGCCAGCAGCTGGCCAACTTCATGGAGAAAGAGGGACTCTTTATTAGGAACTCTTTCTTATGACGACCAGACGACAACAGTTCAGTGATGTCTCAGTGATGGCGAGGTTTAAAACCGGTAGGGATGACCGAATGGTGAGAGGCACATTGAATCTAAACTTTAAGTTGGAGAGGTCACATCTAATGAAGTCAACGCTCCGTCCCCCTCGTGTCCCCCAAGTCCCTGGGCGAGGATGGAATTACAGCGGAGCTTCTGACAGCGGGTGGAAAAGAGCCGCGTCTACGTGCTGTTTTCGAAAGTCATTACAAATTGTCTTGCATGCAGACTTGACGACTTCCAGCCTCCCGAACAAGCCGGTTTTCGAAAAGGCTTTAGCACCATAGACCACATACATACCTTTCAGCAAACTGTACCGTCCGTTGTAAGTCCGAGGAGTACAATTTGCCACTATATCTGGTGTATGTGGACTATGATAAAGACTTTAATTCCGTCGAAATTTGAGTGGTGCTGCAGTCCCTTCAGCAGTGCCAAGTTGACTGTCGGTATATCGAAGTGCTGAAGTGTATGTACAGTAGGGCTACATGGCTATCCGAGTACAGAACCAGAGTACGAAACCTATCCAACTGCAGAGAGGTGTAAGATAGAGTGACGTTATATCCCCGGCACTCTTCACCGCTGCATTGGAAGACGTTTTCAAGCTACTGGACTGGAAAGGATACGGTATTAATATCAATGACGAGTACATCACTCACCTTCGATTTTCCTACGATAGTCCTTATGGCAGAATCGCTGGGGGACTTAAGCACGTAATAGGTCTTAAGATGAACATGGACAAAACAAAGATCATGTATAACATCCATGTCACACATATGTCGATAGTTGTTGGGAGCACTAAGCTCGAAGCTGTTGAAGAGTATGTTTACCTGGGGCAAATAGTCCGACTAGATAAGTCCAACTTTGACCGAGAGGTCAATCGACGGATTCAACTCAGCTGAGCAGCGTTCGGGAAATTACGGCACATCTTCTCGTCAGGTATACCTCAAAACTTGAAAACGAGACTATACAACCAATGCATGTTACCAGTGATGACCAATGGAACTGAGACGTGGTCCATATAGCTCGAAGAACTGACAACCGATGGGGAAAAAAGGTTCTAGAGTGACAGCCTCGTACTGGCGGACGAAGTGTAGGGCGTCCCTCCACTAGATGGAGTGACGACCTGGTAAGACATGCAGGAAGTCGATGGATGCAGGTGACTCGGGACCGTGCTTTGTGGCATTCCTTGGAGAAGGTCTATATTCAGCAGTGGATTTATGAAGAGCTGTAATGATGATGATGATGATATATGTTGGCATATGTAAGCCACAGCATACACTTACCATCAGGTGGACAGTGTGCTCGTTTGTCAACCTTATTGCTATTGAAACAACTAGTATGGTGGCTGCAGAGTCAAAGATGCGAGGGGTCTGGTACAGCGTTCGTCAATCCGCCTGCCAAGCATGTGACGTTTAAAGTAAATCCTTCCCAACAACAACAATAGGTAATGCCCATGGGCCAGTTACATATGTCTACCGATATCTCTTACATGGCACCAAGAAGTCACCTACCATACAGCACCGTCTGTTGTAGCAAATAACAGCACGACGTGACTCAATTCACTCACGTGACTTAAGAATATTCAACATAGTGAATCATCCATCGCCATAAGGAAATCACGTATTTTACGTGACTTAAGAATAGTTTAAAATCTAGGGTCTAATTGTTAAGAGTCCATTATTGCTGTGTACTCACATTGTCACGGTAGTTAAGTTAACTTGTAAGTTAGAAAATAAAATTAATATAGGAAAAAGTCTTCGTCTCCTGCCACTCTAAACCCACCAAGCTGCCGCAAGCGGAAGTGGCCTTCTATTAATGGACATGTCCAGCAATGGACTTTTATGAGCTGATAATGAAGAAGGAGAAGAAACTAAGAATTGCAAAATAACCACGTAGCCTAATAGTGCTCGAGAAGTTACAACCGGGGCTAACATTTGTGCAAAAATACAAACAGTCGGTTTTCGAATCTTGCCGCCGCACAAGTTAACATTTGTATAAACATAAAATAATTTTATCACGTCGTTTTATAGAGTCGTGAGTTTCATCGAGCCTTATTAAAATTGCCTTAATATTTTAAACCTAAACATTTTTCAATGTTACTACAAATAATTACTCAACACTTTAAAATGTCCTTATTTAATAACACTTGGCAACATCTGGCGCTAATATAACAGACCGGCGATGCTTTGCTTTAGGCAATTTAAAACCATCTGGTTTTCGACTACTGCTAGATTTAATTTATAAATTTAGTAACTATGATTTACTTAGTACACAGATACATTACATAAATATTCATTATTCATTTTTTATTACAGCCTATCGAGTCCACTGCTCGAAAACATAGGCCTGACCCAAAGATTGCCTCAAAGTGGTGATATCTGCCATAGCTGCCACGCTTAACGAAGGTTTTTATTATTTTGAGTAGTTATGAGAAAGATGTTGCTGCCCACCTGCTGTTTCATCCTAAAACGGCGCTACTAAATATATGTTAATATTAAAAATAAATACATAATATAGTATTGTCATATTACGCAAAGTGATTATGATGGCGACAAATACACTATCCCTTCATTTATTCATATGAGTGCGGTAATGCTCCGCTAAAAATTCAATTACAGGATTAATGTGAGAAAGATCATCTCGCAAAACAAATTCAGAACTGGGTCACTAAACGACTGCCTAGCTTTTTTTTAATATGTAGGTACTCGGAGCGTCTTCGATCGACTTGTCAATCAAATGTACGATTGCGGCAAGTACGAGTAGGTACTAATCGTAATGGTAAGGCTTTAGTGAGTGTTCAGCATGGAGTACAAACTCACAATATTCTATTGTGTTTGGCATACTTTTTGAAGGGCCACTACTCAGGACTCTATAATATTTGATATAGCATGTATTTGTCACGCACGCTCCGCTCCACCCAACTTTTGTCACTGAGGTATTACCCTTAGTTAGGCTACTTACAAATGTGATTATTTTTCAAACTTTCAAACTGCTTGAAAAATGTCCTGCAACTTTTTATAAACCTAAAGTTTGTATAGAGCGGGCATAGAGATCGAACAAATTATCTCATTTTTATCATAAAATATTATTTTCATTATAAATTGAATGTACCGTTGTGGTTTAATTTATATATAATATAATTGGGATAACGAAAATGCATTAAAGTCAAGTTCTTAAAAGAACAGAACTGTATCTACGACGTAACGCGAGGTTGGAGATAGAAAGAAACGAAATCTATAGTTTTTGGCACCAATTCACAAAGTGTAGAACTATGTAAAAATTTCAGTTTTTAACTACTTTTTGTATACATAATAAAAATATTGTACATAATATATAAGGTCTTATTATGTCTGCAATAAAAACATCACTAAATACCTACTAAATAAAATTAGTAACTGCACTTTAATATCAAAAATGGCTCCTCAATCCGTACGGATGCATGTTTCTTATGGTTAGTGACGATAAATGGAGACCCTTTGTATTGGTAACGAGGCATTCAATCTTAGTCCTCTGGGTTGACATATATTGCATGCCTTAAGCGCGAAGCGCGGGTATGTTCTGCTAGGGACTAAAATTTTTTTTTCTGGTTCTAACCAAGAAAAGATGTATTTTCTATGGGCTATTGCATCCACTTATCATGGACTGTGTGCACGTTTGTCACCCTTCCATCTGTAAACGCGATAATTAATGTACCGTTTCATCAAGTTCAACAATCAAAGTCAGTAAAAATGCGAAAAAGTATATTTTGCCTATCCATACCCATCTATAATAAAATACCCAATGATATAAAGAAAATAAATAATATACAAACCTTCAAAAAATCATTAAAAACATTATTAATTAATAAATCTTACTATTCTATTAATGAATATCTTAATGACATAGAAATTACATAATTATAATATTTGTATTTGATTTGACATACCATGAATTATATATTTGACATATTACATATTGATAACCCGATGACATCGACATTTTTAATTTGTATTTTTTTTTTTAATATATATATAGTTTATTTCGTGACATTAGCTTAAGATGCAGTATTTATTTTTGACTCGTGTATTTAACAATAGTAATAATAATTTGAAAAGATGACATTTTTATTTACTTCAGTTTCTTTTTTTCTTCTCAATATAGACGTAAAGGCGCCATTACGAAATGTGTTATTTGTCATGGGTATCATTGCACGATGCTTTTCACTTTTGAATATTTAATACACATATGATTATGGTTTTTTTATAATGTGCAATCAATTTTAAAAATATTAATTTTGCTTCTATTGACAATATCGTAATGAATATTTGTACACCACACTGTGGTAGAATACACGATACCTAATGTAAATTTTACGAACACCTAACTTACTGTATTCACAAATAAATAAATGAATTTGAATTTGAATTTGAATCAACCCGATTGTAACAATTGATTAGGCTAGAATTTTTCTAACCTGAGAATTTTGGTTCAATCTACATTAATTTGTTAGTGTTCATTATTTTATTTTTTAATGAGTATTATGTCCTCCAGACAGTATTTCGGTCACGATAGCCAGCCTCAACGGATACGAGTCATCGGCGCAGGACAGAATTATAGTGCCAAACTGTATGCGCATGCACAGGTGCACTCTCTATTACCTCACTCTTATAGCCCGATGGGACAGTAAGCCGATACGACCGTAGAGAGACCATACCAACGTCCTTACGTGCTTTCCCAGGCACGGAGGTGATACACCGCCAGCTTCCTGACAGCGGAGAGCTACTGAGAACTTCTTGACGAAAAACACAATAATTGATTTTTTTGACCCGATCGGGATTGGATTCGAACTCGGGACCTCATAATCAGCAGTCACGTTTACGACCACTATAACGAGACAGTTTTAATAATATAAGTGTAGGATAACAATTCTCGCGTTATTCAAGGATTATCACATTATTTTAATTTTAGATAAAATCACCTGTGACTGGTGAACACACAGACGGACTGAATAATTAAATGATTCAATTTAAAGGTTTAAATTTGATAAGTTAAGCACAATACACTAAACTAAAAATACAAAACAAAAACAACTCAACAGAAAATTACGAAATGTACAATGTATATATTATATCCACAAAGATTCATACGTTCAATAATGTCCTATCTAATAAGATATCAAAGTCATGTATTTAATAAACACACATGTTCACACTTAATATTGCAGTCGGCATTTGTTTTACAGACAGTTTGCTGGTGCTCTTGAGAGCTTTAGAGTCGATATTTTCGCAGCTCATCAGCCGTCGCTCTGTCCGTCGGTACGCCACTAACATCTAGCACACAATAAATTGTCCAACAACTAACGCTTGATATATTTCAATAGTTCTATTTAGCCTTTTACTGTTCATAGTCGTTTCTTATGTTTTCTATACAATGAGACGTTTATAAAAGATTATTTACGTTACCTAATATCCTTATTCATTTAAAATACTAATAGAATTAGTATTAAATACCTAAATTATTTAAGTGTTACATTAAGTTTTACTTTTATTGGCGTGTTTGAGAAAAGTGATGGGAGCATAGATTACTGTAGATGGGAGTGAATTTTTTACGATGCGCGCGCAAACCGACACTATGAAGTTGTTACGATGCGCGGGCACACTGAAACCTAAAAGCGACAACTTCAGTTGTCAATTGTCAAGTTTTCGTGAGAACTGATAACTACATATTATATTAAAGGTGTTTTATGCTAAAGAAGTATAACTTCTTACGTGCGTACAGAAGTACACACACACGTTTTTTTTATTAATTTGTAATTGAGAAAAGATTACTTTATATAAATATTTTATACGCAGTTAATACCGCAGTTTACCACTAGCTACTAGTTTTTACAGTTCTATAGATCCTCGGCTTTGGCCGACACCCTACTGTGAGTCTAGATTTCTCCTATTGTACTTTAATATTATACTTACTATAATTAGTTGACCTTCATCAGAGTATATAATCACTACGTTTTATACTTCATCATCTTCATCATCATCATTACAGCCTTTCACAAGCTCACTGCTGAACATAGGCCTCCCCCAAGGAATGCCACAAAGTACGGTCCTGAGCCACCTGCATCCATCGACTTCCTGCATGTCTTAGCAGGTCGTCACTCCATCTAGTGGGGGGTCGCCCTACACTTCGCCTACCGGTACGAGGCTGCCACTCGAGAACCTTTCTTCCCCATCGGTTGTCGGTTCTTCGAGCTATATGGCCGGCCCACTGCCACTTCAGCTAACTAATCCGTTGGGCTATGTCGGTTACTCTGGTTCTACTGCGGATATACTCATCTCTAAGTTTCTAAGTAAGTCACGCAGAGAGACCCCGAGCATAGCCTTCTCCATAGCTCTTTGAGCGTCCTTGAGCTTCCTCATACGATCAGCAGTGAAGGACCACGAGCCTTCTTAGCCGAGTTAAAAAAATAAAGAGGTTCTCAATTTGACTATGTTTTTGTCTCGCGATTTCTTCGTAAATTTTCAACGGATTCTATGTTTTTTTTTAACTAAGCAGGTTAATCAAAAAGTTTTTTTTTTATAAACTTGAACTGACAAATCAGCTAATAGTCCATCTGATAGTAAGTGACTAATGTAGTTCGTGGACACCTGCAGTGTACTTCAAACAAGAAAGGCTACAGATGTCTTGTCATCTTTAAGGAATAAGATGTAATGCCTCACAGCCTGCTATTACACTATACAGTTCGAACATGTTGTAGCTATATTAGTAGTATAGTTGTAGCACGAATGGGTCGGCTCGATCGGGGAACGACCACGCTCTCACAGAATACCAGCGTAAACTTGCAGCTTAACGCTGCTGTGTTCCGTATGGTGAGTGTACGGAGCCGGAGACCCTTTTTACTGGAAAAGTGGCATTCCATCTTAGTCCTCACGGGTGACAACGCATCTGCATTTTGATTCGCAAACGAGGATAAATGTAGATGTCTATGGGCCACAGCAACCATTTACCATCAGGTGGACTGTGTGCTCGTTTTTCAACCAATCCTATAAAAAAAACATAAACATAGTAGTACAAGCCTTGCTATTTTGCGGCAGAAAATAAGTAAGAGGGCGGTATCGACACAGACTTACTACTAGGAAGAATTGGATTCCTAACACCTACTAGTCATTCATTTAAATCGTCAAACAAATATTTATATATAATATTAGCTGTGCCCCGCGACTTCGCCCGCGTATAATTTAGGGTTATAATTTTTGCGCGGAACCCTAATTTTTTTCTTAAATAAAAGTAGCCTGAGTTACTCATTATAACATAAGCTATCTGCCAGTTAAAATGCCGTCATAATCGGTCCAGCCATTTCGGAGATTAGCTGGATCAAACGGATAGACAGACTGACAACATTTTTAAAATTGTGTTTTTGTTATACCTAAGTGCCTTATGTATTTTCATGTGCATTTAGATAATGCATACGTGGGTTGCCGTCAGTTAAAAATTTTAACTTAAGATTTCAAATTCACGATCAGTTTTTGGATGTACGTCAGTTCAACTGAGCGGTTTAACCATGAAGCAAAAGCTTCATGGGTTTAACTGATAGCACGCTCGAAAAAATCCGTGTTTTGTCTTCAGTTAAAAATTTCAACTTAAGATTTCACATTCACGGTCAGTTTTTGGATGTAAGTCAGTTAAACTATTCAGTTTAACTGACCGTGAGTGGCCACCATAAGATTTTTGCTTCGCAAAAGCTGTTATTTTGACATTACAAACAGACCCTTCAATTGTATTTATTTGTATAGATTACTTTTGGTAAACTTGATGAATACGTTGGATTTTTCAACCAACGTTCAATCGCAGTGATAAACATACTGGCTCCAGGGTATACCCCATTAAAACTCTTTGGTTGACGGTGAACTAATAATTTATATTTTCACATAATCATCATAGAAAAAGGTACAGATATCAACAGGTTAGAATACAGATTTACATGTTACACGTTACAATGGATTTCCGCAAAGTAACGCCTGATTCTATTAATTATCTTAAACAAATATTTGTCTGTACGTGAATTCTTATTAAAAATCCTATAGAATGGCGTGCTGTACGGAATTAATAGTGCACCCTATACATTAGATCGAGCTAGACAGTGTAATGACTTAATGGCCATGTCCGCCATGTTGCTTAAGGGGACAAAGGATAATGACACTAGGAAATAGTTATCGTAATGGGCTTTTCATTTGACGTTTCATCGGGGTTTTTCTGAAATGTAATCTGTAATCTAATTGGCAATATGGCAAGCATTTATTTGAAGTTTTTTAGTTAATACAATGTCAGAAATTAAGTATTTTGTGCAAGTTTTTATAACATGTGTACTTCATTAAGAAACAAGCATACGGGTAATATAGCCCGTCTAATGGTTTTCTTTGGACTGCAGGAGCTCACTTACCATCAGGTGAACTGTAAGTTCGTCTGTCACTTCAGTTTTATGAAAAAGGAAAACACTTCAGTAATTTAGTTGTTCTCTAGCGTCACTACTAGAAATTTACGGCAGAAGCTATAACTTACTAACATACATAAATTAAAATTTATCACAGTTAAATCTCAGTAGATTATACAGTACATTTAATAACCATAATAGTACAAAGGATCAAAAAGCTGAAGGGACATTAGCAGACCCTATCAATCAAAGAACCAAGAAGAAATGGAGAGGAAAGTTTTCAAAATGACAGCCTAAATGGTAGGCAACCACTGACAGTGACAATCTAATAAGACATGCAGGATGTCAACAAGTGTGTGTGTGTGTGTGTGTGTGTGTGTGTGTGTGTGTGTGTGTGTGTGTGTGTGTGTGTGTGTGTGTGTGTGTGTGTGTGAGCGCATGCGTGTGAGCGTGCGTGCGTGTATGCGTGCGTGCGTGCTTACGTGCGCGCGTGCGTGTGTGTGTGTGTGTGTGTGTGTGTGTGCGTGTGTGTTTGTTTACATTTAACGAAGAGCTTAACGAGTCACTTTATATAGATTTTCTCCATCCCGTTTACACAGTGTATTTAAAGTTACCGGATGATATAGGTATGAGACAAAAACAATTTTAAAATCAATAACATACCTACATTATTACCATATTTAAGTAAGGTGGACAAGCGTGCACACAGCCCACCGGATGGTAAGTAGATGCTGTGGCTCATCGACATCTACATCTATTTTCGATTAAGTATCAAAAGTCACCCCTGAGGACTAAAATGGAATGCCTCGTATCCAGTACAAAGGGTCGCCATTTCTCAACACTCACCATACGAAAAACAGCAGCATTGAGCTGCTATTGCATGCTGGTATTCTGTGAGAGCGTGGTCCTTCCCGATCGAACCGACCCATTAGCACTCCAACTATAATATAGCTACAGCATGACTCTACCATGTAGGTGTGCGTTAGTTTTGAAAGTTACCGCAAACTATATACTTTGCCACACGCTCTTGCATAGTCCTAATTCAATTGATATACCACGATAAACTAAGACGCCATTAGACTTCCGTCCAATCATTTATTTACTTCATCAGCTGTGTTTATCTGTCAGCGTGTCGATTATAATCGATACTAAATCGAGCATCAAATGATCCTCTCGATTGTAAAATATTCAAAGAGTGTCGCGGTGGAGGAAGCGACCGTCACGCAGCGCTCCCTAACGAGACGGAATTAAATACAAACGTATAGTCCGCCGCGTTCGTCTTCGCTTACACGTTTTAATAATTTTCTCTTTATTCACTCGAGGCGCGTTCTGAGAACACTATCCTCAATGTGACGCGATTTTTGATTAGAGGCGATGCGTCCTTAGGAATAATGTATGAATTGCTCGTAATATTATATGAGAATATTACATACACAACATTGTATTTTTATAGAAGTGAGATAAACGATCACAATACATCTAATAGTAAGTAGATAGCTATGGCCCGTAAATCATCCTCGATTAAGAATCAAAATGTATATGCGTTGTGACTCTTGGACTAAGATGGAAAGTCTCGTAACCAGTTAAAACGGTCTACGGTTCTAGTCTGTCACCGTGAGAAACAGGATAACGCTGCAGATGTTCATGGTATTCTGCGGAAGAACCTTTATGGTAACCTACAACCGATGGGAAGGAAAGGTTGAAGACTGGCAGCCTCGTAACGTTAAGCGAAGTTGTAAAACATGCCTGAATTCCATAAATGCTAATGGCTCGGGACCGTATTTGTGGCAGTTCAGCTGCTTCTTCAGAGGAAGCTTATGTTCTTCAGTAGACTTATGAAGGGCTGTAATGATGATGATGACTATTTTTCTGTGATCTTCCTCGGTCGATCTCGATACAGCTGGAGCGTAGGTCTACTTTACCCGCACAAAATATAACATCACAACTATTTTTCTTATCATACAGACACTCACTTGTTCTTCCCCGTGGCAGATGTAACGTTTATGTGATAAAATCAGAGGTTGGCAAGAACCAGAAAAAAAAACACAACTAAGTCCAACGAAATCAGGGCATTTCTTATCAGTCCTCAGGAGTTACAACGCACTTGCATTTGGATTTTTAATCTATGACAGGTTCAAGTGTCTATGAACCGTATCTACTTACCATGTACTAGGCTGGGTGCTCGTTTGCCACCCTTACTTCTATGAATAAATATTTCTTGCGTAATTAGTAACTTCTGTTACTATCTAAATTGGTCAGAGAGACATCATTGTTTACAACATATAATGAATAGTAGTTCATAAATCGAATGTGTTTTTCAATATAATGACATCTTATTTAAATAACAAAGCGTTATTGTAATTCCCAATGAACATTTTTGGAAACAAATTTGACTAATTAAGCCAATTTATTACTTCCGGTCAACTGCCATTTCTGTGTTATTTATATAACGCCGCGGTCCATACGGTTATCAGACTAAAGTCGTGTCATTATACATTGGTTCAAAGTTCTTAGAGTTTTTCATAGAAAGAACTGTTATTGTTCTTTGATCTTTGGTAACCAGTAAAAAGTAAATAAAGAAAAGAAATGTAAGGATATATCGTTGATGTTATCTTGACATGTGATCGTTTATGACTTAAAAAGTCTTCAAAAGGAACTTTATTTATTGCTTTGAAAGACAAGCTACGTAACCACATAAGATTTTACTGTCTCAAACACACGGTTGTATTTAACTTCGGTATAAAATTCGAATCCAGGGCTTACACTGTACCTAAAAGTACACGAACCATCGAGTAAATTGGCCGAATTTGTAAAACCTTTACAGGCTGGGCATTTGGCTAAATTTAATTTTCTCGTATGACGTGTAAGAAGCTTGCACTTGTTCCTCACCCTTTTTAGTGCTGAAGCTTGCTCGGTTATGCAAAAAAATACATACATATATATGTCTCCATTTAGGCGTGTAGGCTAGGTATATATAGCTAGCTTCATTTGGCAGTGTACTAGTAGGGTACTCTACGTCCGCCGCTCTGACGGCGTTTGAATTGTAAATTATATAATTATAAAATGTGTAATATTAGCGACTCATTGTTTTAACTACGTTAGATTTATGCAAAATGTTTTGAGTCATGCCTCATCTGTAAGTTTGCAACACGAATAGATCGGCTCGATCGGGATAGAACCACGCTCTCACAAAACACCAGTGTAAAATAGTAACATAATGCCATTTCAATAGGGCAATTTATTTTAGTTTTCTGAGATGGAAGCACATCTTCATTTTGCTTCTTAATCAAGGGTAGATGTAAGTGTTTATGGGTACGGGTATCCCCTCCACTTACCTCTACTTGTGAACGCAACGCATCTGTATGGATACAGTAGCAGTAATCCAGTTTATAAAAAAATCGTTATAATCGTAATACATTATTTAAACCAATAGTATTATTACGCGAATATATTGAATGTTGTTTTTTTACAGAATAAGGGAAACAAACGAGCATACACTTCATCTGACGGTAAGTGGATGCTGTGGCCCATAGACATCTACATTTATCCTCAATTAAGAATAAAAATGCAGATGCGTTCTCACCCCTGAGGACTGAAATGGAATGCTTCGTTTCCAGTAAAAAGGGTCTCCAGTTCTCTACACTCACCATACGAAACACAGCAGCATTAAGCTGCTATTTTACGCTGATATTCTGTGAGAGCGTGGTCCAACCCCGGTCGAGCCGACCCATTCGTGCTGCTGTGTATAACTGCACAATATAGCTGCAGCGTGGCTCTACCACGTAAAACAAATATGTAAAAAGTGTTTGTGTTAAGTATAAAGGACGTACCTTTTCGCATACACTTCGACAGGTGCCCTCAGCTTTATTACAGCACGTGGACAGGTCTGAAATGAAAAATACACAATATAACTCAAGCTCAGTTTGAACCGGACGGCTGGATATGTCGACGTACGACAACAGCTGGGCCCACACCACAATAAAGTGCCTGCGACAGTTACAGATGAGGATATAAAGCTTTTGATCTATTTCTCATAGCGCTCACCCGCGTTTGCGATATTGTTCCCGATTGTTGGAGAGTTATAACGACAATAAATATCATGGGAGTTCAGAGACTAATGTCGTTATTACGGGTATTATTTTTGATATTTTGAAGTATTCTTGTCTGGTTAGGAAATATGTAAGTATAGATATAAAAAAATAGTTTGGAAAATCTAAAAGTGCACGCTTCATGAACATTTCATTTAATTTTAATGAAAAAAATAAATTGTATTCCTGATTTTTAAAATATATTATTTACGAGTTTAAAATTTAGCGCTCTATTAATTTAACAGGTAATGTCACCTACAGGGAAAAAAAATTATAATGTTTACAAAAATAAATCGACTACACAAAGTATAAAATCGATATAGGCTGTATGGCACATTTGTCCTTTGTTTATCAAGGGCTAAAAAAATATGAAAACGCCTTTAAATGTATATTAATAAAACTTATAAAAGTTGAAAATCATTTTATCAACAAACTACGCGTACTAGGCTATTGATATGAAAAAGGGAACCAGATGATTTAATACGTCGAGATACGTCAATTTTTTCGGGAGTTATCGTGACCACATACAAAATCAACATGCGGAGGTCCACGTGAAAATTTTTCAAATCGTTTTTTTTTCAAAATTTCAAAATTTTTTTTCACGTATAAGTTTATATATTATGAGTTGAGTATGTATGGCCATTTAAATACTTGTTCAATGCTAGAAATGAGCCCGCCACTAACAGCGTCGAAGCGAAACGCTTTTCTACCGCCATTGCTTTTTGGTTTGGTTTTTAATATTTATTTATTAATTTTCTAGCTGTTCCCGCGACTTCGCTCACGTGTTAGGGTTTTTCTTTTTTTGCGCAGAACCCTAATTCTTTTTATAAAATAAAAGTAAGTTACTCCTTATGAAATCAGCTATCTGTCAGTGAAAGTCCAGTAAAAATCGGTCCAGCCGTTTCGGAGATTAGCCGGAACAAACCGCCAGACAGACAGACAAAATTTTAAAATATTGTTTTTTAGTTATAAGAATCGTATTTACTTTCATATGTATTTAGTAAAAATCTGTAATTTTGACATTACAAACAGACACTTCAATTTTATTTATTTGTATAGATTTATTGGGTCTACCAGCAATTTTACATCACATACATTACACGCATTTCTTAGAGTTTTACATTACATGTACAGGATATGCAAAATCATTTAAAGCTAAACACTACATGCTAAATCTAAAAGTTAGTTAAAAACAGTAACTAACGAAAACCAGAAGCAAGCAAAAAAATATAAAAGTAATTTAGTAAAAGTCTGCAAAACCTTATTAATTTAAACAGTTTGAAAAGAGATTTATTTTCAGTCAAACTATTAATTAGTGTCTTAATTAAAATTGCAACTAGATTTATATAACAATAATCTAATCAAACCCAACTAAATCTCTATATATAAAAATCAATTACTGTCCGTTAGCCTCGCTAAAACTGAAATTTTTTGTGTATGTTTGAATGGGTCCTTAGATGGTTTAGATTTACATTTGGACCCGTTAGGTGGCGCTGTTATCGAGATCCAGAATCACCTATGCGAAGCGGGGGCAGTTCGCTAGTCTATACAAATAAATAAAATTGAAGTGTCTGTTTGTAATGTCAAAATTAAGGCTTTTTACTAAATGCATATGAAAGTATATACGATACTTATAACAAAAACACAATTTTTAAAATTTTTGTCTGTCTGTCGGTCTGTCTGTCTGTCTGTCTGTTTGTTCCGGCTAATCTCTGAAACGGCTGGACCGATTTTGACGGGACTTTCACTGGCAGATAGCTGATGTAATAAGGAGTAACTTAGGCTACTTTTATTTTAGAAAAAGAATTAGGGTTCCGCGCAAAAAAACTAAAACCCCAAATAACACGCGGGCGAAGTCGCGAGGATCAGCTAGTATATAATAAAAAAAACTAAATTAAAATGTAGGTAATAACTAACATGAGAAAGTAACCTCTCACACTCAGGATGACTGGCTGACTAAGTGGCTGATAATTAATTTACGAAAAGTGTTAGTGTTATAATAGTGGGTATAATATTTTCATGACTTTTTAAGTTCTTGTTTTTTTTTTTTCGTTTTAAACATTAATAAATTTTTTAATAGATTTTTTTTAAATTTTGGACTTTTTAAATTTTTAAATCATTTGTAAAAGAGTAAAGTAGACGAATTTAGTGCTTTTTAAAGTAGTTATAAAGAAACTGACTTAATTTTACTTATATTAAATTAATAACTTTAGCAGAACTTTATAATATACTGTGAATTCAATAATTCCAACAACCAGTTCAAAACGCCTTTCCGCAAAGCCTGATCCTACAAAATTATAGGAAGCGAGACGTGGATAGATAAAGGAGACGACAACTAACTAGCACTGATTGCACAGTTGCATCGACCGGATCCGATGGTCGCGTCATATTCTATAAAGTTAGTGCTTTAATACGCCTATTCACTTAAAAACAAGATATAGACGATAGTCTCTACTTTAACAGAGACGAGTTATTTATTCGAACCTATCATTAAATCTTGTGGTAGCCTAGATTGCAGAACGACTATAATTTAAAAAATAAACTCTCTTGAATTGACACCGCTGCTATAAGATCTATTGTTGGTGTTTACTTCTTCATGATTTTTTTATAGATATAACTTAGATGCAAGTGTTATAATTTTTTAAGAGGAACTAATTAAATAATGCGTCAACTGCGATTTCTGCACCACGTAGCACCCGACCAAAACATATTTCTTGTTGTATGATAATAGAAGCGCGACGAGTCAGGTGCTGGACATTTGTTTTAATTTTATAAAACAAGAGCGGGCTATTTGTCGTCGCCGTCAACCTTTTTGAAGAATCACGCTATATGACTAGCAATTCGAATGGGACAGGACCACGCTCGCAATATCAAATACCAGTGGAAAATATCAGCATAATGCTGCATTTTGCAAAGCATTCCATCTTAGTCTTCAGGTGTAACGTATCTGTGTTTGGATTCTTAATCAAGATAGAGAACATGAACTAGGTCACTATTGGCACTAGCATTCACTTACTATCAGGTGGACTGTTGGGGTGCGCTCGTATATCACCCTTATTTATTGCTACTTATTTCTGGATAAAACCCTTTTGAACCAAACTACATACGCCTTTCAAAGAATTGTCCATTGACATTTAAAGGCAGTTTATGTTGTGTAATTCTACATATAAATATTTAAGATTTAATCAGTAAGAAATCGTCAAAATCGGCTCATAAATTAAGCCTAACACGGAAATAAAGTGTGCGAATGGAGTTCGTCGCCTAGTGGTAGCTTACGAGCATCCACCCAATCTAGCCCTGTGGTTATCCTAAATGCCGACTTTTTTAAACTCCAGATAAAAATCTTGGTTTTCTAAAAATGGCGCTATAACCAGACCAGCGACGGAAAGCAGAGTCAAGAACACGCCAAAAATTGTGATTACAGCAAATCATCCCCAATTTTGGACAAGCCCATGTCTATTTTTTTCGACTCTCAGTAAGTCGAAAAAAACTACGACTTAACGAGGTTCGAATTATTGAGATTCCACTGTATATCTCACAAAGTTTTCGTGTAGCAGGCCTGGCGAGGTTAAAGAAACTTGGGGCTCAAGTAAATGACACTCTAAATGCTTTTAGTCTTAATAATAAGTTTTAATAAGTGCCCTAAGAATATTTAGGCACATTATACACGTGTTTATAGACTGTAAAGTCCATTTACAACTTTATTGTAATATTCTGCTCGGGTTGATGCTCGCTGATAATCTCCAAAATGTTCACGTCTTGATTTTTATAGAACAGCTGTTCTGTATGTTACTAATGGGTTTCTATTTTTTATATAATAGTTATTATCGTATTTCATCTTAAAACATTATAAAAATTTATACCTGCGATCCGAATTTATTTTGTCGTTCCTTCTCTGTTGAGAGAAATCTTATTTCTAAATGGTAGTAGACTAAAATAGTTTTTAAAACCCAAAAAATGCATGCTTCAGGAGCGTTTCATTTAATTTTGATGAAAAAAATAAATAAAAATAGTGACGGTATTTTTACAAGAAAAAAAAAACAAAGAATCTGATCGACTTTCATTAATAATTTTTAAACAGTGTCGTGATGTAAAGTTCAATAACAAAAATCAATAGGGATCCTCATTAGAACATATGGAATACTATACATATATCTCAATCTACTGCTTACATTTCTGTTAAGCGAGAAGTCTCGCCGCCGCACAGACCTACGGACGGCAATCCATATATTTCTTCAATTACATTTTTTGTTATGTAATCTAAAGTGAATCAATTAGAAAATAAACTAATCTTATAATTCAATATCTGTAGTTATTGTAACTTTAATAATAATATGGATTTGATGTCTATCTAAAACTATAAGAACGGTTTTATGTAGCGATATATCACGTTGTGAGGCGTGCATAACCGGACCCGACAAGTGCAAATAGAACTTGCGTTCTAAAGGTACCTTGTATTATGTAGATATTCCATCAATCCTGAGAATCTTGATGTTCTTTTCCTGTTTTTGATGTTTTTTTGTAAAAAAATTGCTTGTCTATGTATCCTAGTTCAAAAAGGTTATTTTTAAAATTAACACCGAGTCTTGTACAAAATAAGATGTAATTTTAAACCTTAACTTAAAAGTTAACTTTTTAGTTAACTTTTGTGTGTCTGGTATTGATCGTGAAGCTTTAGAAAAATTTAACCGATTAAAATCAACAATGGTGCATTTTTGTGCTAGGATTCAGTAGATGGCGCTGTAGTCAAATTATCGACAAATTTTGTATTTGATATATATTTAATATATGTACGAGTACGTTGGCTTAGTGCGAAAAAAGTATATTACAAAATATGGACCAGATAGTTGGTGATGTGCTCGAGTTGGCAATCCTCCGTTAAGACTGGCCGCCGTGACCGAATTTCGGTCTGGAAGATATTATTATTAAAGTTAAAGTTTCAGCCTATGAACGTCCCACTGCTGGACAAAGGCCTCCTTTCATTTCTAAGAGGGTTTTATGGCAAGAATAAGTCCGCCGTGCCCCAATAAGTGTTAGCGAACTTCACATGTCTCCGAAATATTTTCTTCTTATTTCTTAGGTGGTTTGCTTGGTGAGGTGCTTTTCTATGCAGGTTTCCTCACAATGTTTTCCTTCACCGACGAGCAGGTAGTAAATCAGCAGCAAAATTGTAATTAACAATTTCATTGGTGCCGGTGTGGATCGAACCCGGGTTGCTCGCGTACTGTGACATTTACAGTGAGAGCTTAGCCCCTGAGCTATCACGGCATATTATTATTATGTATATTTTATATGTGTTTATATGTGCATTGTTAAAAGTCAGGAGTGAATTTATAGTGAAACTTGTCGCGTCACCTACCTATAAGGTGAGAAAAACTTTGTTGACTTAAAAAACTATTTAAATAAATTGAAAAATCACTGTTTGGTTTATTCTGTGCCACCTGTATATAACTTATTCTCCTAGCCTTACAAGAAGATAATGGTTGGTATCCCGTTAAATAAATATATAAAAGCTTTTAGAAAAATTTACTTCGCAAATATCCGCGTTATAAAATAAAATGATGTGTCTTACCTAGTATGAAGAGCACCACTCGCCCTCCCTCGATTGCGTGCACTATCCCCGTCACCACTAATCCCAGCACCGCTACTCCCAACACCACTACACTAGGCAAGACACACCACTGACGATAATACGACACGTGTTTCACCTCTACACGAGGCATCCTCAGGTGATATAGACTCTACGGTGAAACACGTGTCGTATCATCGTCAGTGGTGTGTCTTGTCTAGTGTAGTGGTGTTGGGAGTAGCGGTGCTGGTATTAGTGGTGACGGGGATAGTGCACGCAATCGAGGGTGGGCGGGAGGTGCTCTTCATACTAGGTAAGACACATCATTTTATTTTATGACGCGGATATTTGCGAAGTAAATTTTTCTAAAAGCTTTTATATAATGGATTTCCGCAAAGTAACGCCTGATTCTATTAATTATAAACAAATATATGTTAATGTCAACAAGCTACGCCCGTTATTTATATTTTGTATGAATTTCATAGCTCTCGTGAATCTTGTACTTGTGGGTAAATCACAATAAATTAAAAGATATTTTAGCATACGAGATTAGAAGAACGATTTAAGGAGTAAATAAAGTGGTAAAATTAAAAATTTTGTACCACGGACTTCAATATAAATTATTAAGAATAACTCAAAAACTATTTATCAGACCTGTCAAATTTATGTGGGACTACATGTGAAGCACCAGCTTTCAAATAAGAAAGGAATCATCAAAATCGGTTCACCCAGAAAAAATTTATAAGGTAACATACATAAAAAATACTGTCGAATTGAGTACCATCTCCTTTTTGAAGTCAGTTAATTAAAATAAAGTCTATGTATCACCCTGGTAGGCACAGGCTTCCTCCCATTCTTGAAAGTTTTAGAGAAGATCTGACACACAATCACAATGAGTTTGCGGACTTCACTTATCCTTCAAACAATATATAAGATCTGTGCAAACAAAATCAGTTTGAAAATTACGTTGCGTTTGTTTTATTGGAAAAAGAATTAACAATCAAGAAAATTAAATATAATTCGGATGTGATCCGAATTGCGTATTCAGTACATCCGAACATCGAGTAAATTACATTAACTGTTGGGTTGGAAATGTGGAAAGAATACATAATTAATATAAAACTTATGCATTTTCTCATTTTACAATGAAAAGGATGAAATATCAAAAAATATATGAAGAAATGAAATGAAGATAATATATTTGCTTTGAAAAAGGGGTACATTTAGGTGGTTACTATAAAGAGTAGTTCAGCTTTTTCAACCATCTATAATAGCATGCAAATACATTTTTGTAATTAAATTTATTATATTACAATATAAAATTCAATTAAAATATTTATCGTCATGTCATTGTTTACAAATTAGCAATACCAATACATAAACATATAAATATAATTAAGATTAAAACTTAATTAAAAATATATAATTACTGTTGTGTCACATCATGTCAAATTTAACTAGTCATTCACATTATAAAACCAATGTTCATTTAGCCACCTGTAAAAGGCGCCTTTAAATCTATTATGGTTACCCCTTTTATATTCCAAACATAGTACGAAGTTTTATAGAAACTGACTGATCAAAAAATAATTTTTATTTATTTGATAATATAAGGAGGTAGAATTTCCATAATATGGAATTTAGTTTACAAATACCATAAATCTTAAAATAATTTAATATTTTGGGTAGTCAGTAATTTAAAACTAGTAGTATTAATTTAAATGCAATAGTATTTACTTTAATTTTTGGGTAAGCTTACCACAAAATTCAAGGCAGCACCATCTTATAAATTAATAAAAACTGCGCTTGTCAACCCGTTTTCCAAGCGTGTCAACTATGGCAAAGTCAACCCAAGTTCAGCGACGGACTTTTAAAAGTGTTGGAAAATGAGAAATGGACTGTAGTTTACATAGACCCTGGCTGATTCTACTCGATACCGTTGACTAGACAATATTACTAAGGTCGGACTTATTTGAATATATACGAAGGCGGATGCTCCAGCTCTCGTGTATTTCTTCGGGACACCAGCGACACGGATTTCGATCACTCACAATTATCCAATTCGAGGAAGAACTTGAGGCAGAATATATATTTGGAAGCAGCGAAAAAATGTGCGTTCGCTCACGACGCGAATCAAGAATCTGTTTATTAAACTAGCCGAACCAAAAAGGATGTAATGAATGAATAAATGAAATCATTATCGCTATCATCAGAATATCCGTGTTTTTAAAAACTACGGGCGCTGCTATACTACCTATCACTTGTTGTTTAAGTATTTATCCTTAGTTCATTAAATGAATTAAGGATCATTTAGGAGGATAGTGCACTGTTATACTCGTAGTTTTAGCGACAGGTCTTAGTACAGTACGTAAAGGTAATATGGTCATCCGGTTAATATGGTCACTTTCTTATAACTCAAAAACTACAACCTTATTTACATAGATGACTTTATGATACGATAGCTTTTCCTTTATCAGTCATTCAAATAATAAATGGTTAAAAGAGCGCCGCATTATCTACGCCATATTGACAGTTGAAATGATAGTAAATATTTTAGTCGATTTTAGTATTGGGTAGTGTAGTAGTTAGTTGATTTCTCGAAGTGTTCCTTATTATTGAAAAGGCTTGTTTGCTATTTTTTTCTTAATATATTTGTTATACTATTATGTATTTGTCTTATAATGTTATACATTGTGTATTTGTCTTAGTCCTCCTTCTAGGTTTGGTTTTATGGGGCGACAAACCTTAAGGTGACCATATTACCCTCACCTATCTTACTTTATAAAGTAATTTTTTTATGTTTGATGGCCGTTAATATTTATTTTATTGAGTGACAACAAGTTATTATTCAGACGTAACAGGAAATAAAACCAAGCTATTTTTATAGGTACTCAAATTTTGAGGTTCTTTAATGCGGCCATATTGAAATTGTCAATTGAATTTTAAGTACAGATTTCCCATTCGTTGCAATTTAATAGATTAGGTATATCAGGAAACTTGCAATCAAAAACCACATTTTTTTAATGATTATAACAACTTTGATGAGCGAACTTTCGTTAAAACTAGGAAGTAAAACGCAATGTCTCGTTACTTGTAAAAAAGATCTCTTGTTCTCTTCACCCACCATACGAAACACATACACCTTGCTGATATTTTACGGTATAAATATCATTGATTATCTAAAAAAAATACGATATTTCGACCAGATAAGTTGGAGTTTTTACTTATTGAAATTTTGGAGAATGCCATAGCTGCCACGCTTGGCAAGTGGGGTGGCAACCGCTGTTTTTTATTTTAGTCGTTATTAGGAAGACGCTATCCTGATTTGTTTCCGTCTGTCTCCATTTACGATACCCACGATGAGGCAAACTATTGGGTAGTGGATATTCTTACACCGCCACTATACGGTAAACAAGATAATTTTATTTACTATAAAGAAAATAATACAAGATAAATTTTCTGACTAATTAATGGTGACAGTGACAAAAGTTAGCCGGCTGGATGGCTGGCTTTATTTCACACCTAGGGATTAAATAAAGCGACATAGTGAAATGATGCTGTCATTGTCTCTATAACTCTACCGACTAACAGATCTATGTGAAGAATAGTGAAAATATATTTTAGTTTTCATTACCTTTCCGAGCGAGTTTCACACGATTTCACTCAGGACGTTTTACATTGTAAGTATAAAATTTATATAACTCGACCACGGCGCCAACTATTGCGTTTAGATTTTGACTTTCTTTTTTGACATCAAATAAACATAATTGTGAAAATGAGTCATTTTGTTTCATAAATATAGACTTTTTTATAACTTGAATACCCTCACTTATCGGAGCCCCTACAAAATAAATATACTTATTGTGTGAACTTGACCTCAATCGAACAACGCGTTCAGTTGCACGTAACATAATTATACAAAGATAAATATTACGAGTACATATTCATATTTAAAGTTAAAGTTACAGTTACAGCCTATGTACGTCCGGGCTGGGCACAGGCTTCCCCTCACCACTGCCTATTTTATAAAAACAATTTTCTAGAGTTAAAAATAAGCCCGTGATCTCGCCGTAGGATAGCAAAATATATACCCACTTACGCCAATAGTCCCAATAAAAGTCGACTCGGAAGATCCTTTGGCCTATCTATTAAATGTCGGTATAATTATTTCGTATATTAAAGTATATCAAGTCTCGCAAAAAAGTAACAACGTATGTAAGTTCGACTGCTGCATGATCCTCCTCTGATTTATAAACGAGTTATGAAGAAGTTTGCCCGCCTCGCTGCTCTAGTATATATTGGCAGACTTAACATATTTCCCTTACCACCAATACATTATAAATCAGCACTAAAATCCGCAATCAACAATCCATCCAATTACATACTCGAAATTAAAGATCTTAGCTTTCATCATAATAACCTATGCAATGCTGAACGTAAACCTGTCTCATACTGTGCATATTTGCCACACCTGGCACGTAGTTTGGAACCACAGTTATTTGTTATTTTCTGTATTAGATTCCCTTTATCACCTCATGCGATACCCACGAATTGATATGGAATAGTGTATTCTCTTACGCCGCGCCGCCACCCCTTGGATGGCAAGGAAGGACGTTTATACGGCAATAACCATTGTTTCTGCCAACCTTAGCAATTACGATAAATCACCTACACAATGGTAGAAGCCTATGATTAGCATGAAACAATTTACGGCCTGATGAAAATAATGAGGAAGCGTTGATGATGAAACTTGAGACTACAAGTTTTATCGTAAAACTAAATCTTAGAGCACCGAGATTTTAACGTAAAATTTTTAATGATTTATAAAGTTAATTTTATTTAAAAATAAGAATTTAAGACATAAAAATGAAAATGAGTTGTTTCTAAGATATTTTATAAGATGGTAGGAAAACGCAATACATATTGGAAATATTTTACCGGATAGAATCTTATTTCTCACTTTCGTATGTGCATCTTTACATTTCGTTTTACGCTCCGACAAGATGTCTAGTGAGTAGCATTGGACATTTAATGCATATATCTGATATACAGACAGACCGACTTACGCCATTACATAGCATCTGCGCGTTTACTTCGATGAATCATCTACATACGGACGATTACAGCATAGAAATTGAAATGTTATCACGCGATTATTTATTGAGCTCGCTTGCTGCATATTGAACACCTGACATGTTTATTTAATACTTAACGTGCATACTACCATTACAACATTTAAAAATATCACCTCATATCTAATAATAATATTATATTCTCCAGTGGAGACAATGCCTGAATTCCCTAATGATATAAATTCTCAATTTTTGTCTGAAAGAATAGCTTATTCAAGTAATTCTCTGATAACTGAATAAGAAGTAGAGTATCTGTAGTAAGAATGTGTAGTAATATTTCTAACTTGAACTTCGTGTACGTTTTCCTTAATATTTTTAGTGTACAGTTGCACAGTGTCATGCATTGTAAATATAAAACATTATTACTACTTGAGTGTGACTTGATTTCGGGGTGGGTTTTGTGGTTTTGCTTTTATCCTCTTACTGTCCTTTGCATGTATGTTTGTGTATTGCCCAACTAGCTGTTAGTTTGATGGTAAGAGCAATTTCCTACAGAAGTCTACGCGTAACTGTTATCGCTATTCCAAAATTGTAAACGTAAAGGTACATCTTTTTCTAACGTATCTATGAAATTGTTTAGCTACAATAATGTAATAAATCCCTAACAAACCTTGAGACTACGGACCATTTGCCTCTCTCGCCTCCTTCACGTCCTTTTACCGCATACATGTCCATCGGTTAAGGGTACTTTTAATTTGACCCATCAATACATAGCCAATTTGGCCATAAACTTCCATCTAGGTCGTCTTTTTAAATCTAGGGTATTCGGGTATGAATTCTCATATCATTCTCAAATACCAACGAACGGTCGGAACTAGTTTCGTTTTAGAGCTTATAATTCCCTGTTTAAATTCATTAAGCCAATTGTGCACTATCCGTCGGCTAATATATTTACGAAACGCTTGGCATATTCGCTTAAAAGATTCATTACTACTTGTTAAGCCTTAAGACCAGATATTCGTAAACTATGCTCCGTTGCTGGAGTTGTTCATCGTAATATTTAAGTTCTTTGGAATTATTACAGCTATCACAAAGACAAGATTGCTCAATAAGAAGCTTCTCAGTCGAATTGATTCATGTAGGAAGTTATAATATTACACCACCGGCTCCGTGGCGCAGTGGTTTAGCAGTGAGTGGCAGCGCTAAGAGCCGAGGGTTTGAATCCCGGACGGAACAAATATTTGTAAGACCTACAAATAATTGTTTCGGGTCTGGATGTTTGTCCTTGTGAAATTTATATATGTAAACTGCCTTCACGATACAGGAGAAAATCCTAGTACGAACGTAAAAAAAAAAGAAAAAAGAAAGTTATGCAACGACCCAACAATAGCATCAGAGTTAATAGGAAAGTAAAAAAAATGTTATAGAAGAATGGAATACCTTGGGATTCAGCGACAGCTAATGTAAAGCTTGCAAAAATCAATTTAGTCCACCAACTGTGACTGCTTTGTTGCACCCTTTTACGTGCTGTGTCCCTGGCCAAGTTTCTGCATGTCTTCATTCTTGTGCAGCTTCCTTGATCCAATTCGTGGCTTTCTAGAACATAACGTATATTAGTTTTACTATTAGTTAGTTAGTTTACTATTAGTCTTATAAACATACATCTTTCATGGTTCGCGAGTTTTTTATATCGTCAATCAAAACGTTTGATATCAAAGACAGACAGTCGAGGCAGTGATCATTAATTTATCATATTGCTGCTTTTATCGCTCTGTCGGTACTAATTACAACGCATTACTTTACTAGTAAACGTTACCAACGAGTTGCGCAGTAGTATTAACTAATATTTCTCATGAAATTAAGCTATTCTAAATTTATTGAAAATGTTTAAGTAATAAGCTGCTTTCCCAATGTTACAAATATGAGAATCGTCTTAGCTCATTTCATAGGTGTTCATTTTAAAATTGAGTTCAATTGGTGACGGTAAAAATTAAATTCTAAACTAAACGCACTGATTTAACATGGAATTGGCAGCTAAGGAAAAACATAAGGATGAAATTTCTGAGAAATTAAAAAATACTTTAGGTCGATGTGAATGTCGCTAACAAGCAGACGCGCAATAGATTCTTCTCTACTCCAAGCCCCTCTCACAAATGAAAGGAGGTACATTGTAAAGATTACATATGTCTTTACAATGTACCTCCTTCTATTTAACTGCTCATATTGTACACCGACTTCAAAAAATGAAGTTATCTCCGAAATTAGTTAAGCGATTTTGTATAATATTTTCTATCAGTCGAATAATCGGTGAGTGGTTTTATTTCATTTTGCAGGTGTAGTCAAGACAATCAAAACTGACCAGCAAAGAGATTTTTTAAATTTTTTGAAAAGGAGAGTCCCTTTTTTTTCTCTACAACTGCTTTGGTTCTCTACACTCACCATACGGAACACAGCAGCCTTAAGCTACTATTTAACGCTGGTATTCTGTGAGAGTATCGGACTTCCCAGGTCGAGCCGAACCATCCGTGCTGCAACCATAATATAGCTGCAGAGTAGGCTCTACCACGTTAAAAAGTCTTCTGCAAAAAGGTCACACCTTAGTTTTACGATAATGAGTGCTAATAATGTTCTGCTCACCAGATGTCGCTAGTTGACACTGAGGTAAAGTTTTTTGTTACACAATGTAATTTAATTGAGAACTTGTTTTTTAATAAGGGTTTATCAGTTAGTCAGTGGTTTGTTCTTTAATTTTTAGCACATTTTTAACATTTTTTTTAAATTTTTCTACCTTTATGAATATCTGTGGTTTGGTTTATTTATTTTTAATGTTATTAATATAAAATATAGCTAATAGTACAAAAAGAAACAATAACTTTTACAATTTCCGAACAAATTAACTTTCCTGCTATGAAATCTGTCAAATATTATACCTAACTTTCTAGTGGAGCCGCCCTGGTGGCAGAAAAATTAGTGGATTTATTGTCATGCTCGGATAGACGGGCAAACGATCGCCCGTCTACTTTACCACGTTCTCAACAAGACAGCACTAAGCAAAAAAACAAAAGCTGCTATTTTAGGCTGGTATTCGGTGTGAGCGTGGCCCTTCCCCGTTCGAGCTGACCCATTCGTGCTAAGACTATAACATAGCTGCATCATGTCTCTACCACCTTAATACCCTACACATAGAAATATATGAAAACGCGATCACTGTTTACATCAAATAACGACTGCCTACTCACTAAGGGTTACATAACGCTTCCCTTGAGAATTAAACAACAATAAATCTTTTTACTAAAATGTCGAAACGTGGAAGCAAGAGTAATCCTATACTACCTAAATATTTTACACCAACGGGCCACCCATCTTGTTCCTGTCAGGACATAAATCCTCAAGGGTGGAACGACGATCTACCGTCCCTTTTGCCCGCTTTAAGCTCACCACAAGCCCTGAGTATCCTGAACTGAAGAAAATTCCCCATGAGTTATTTCGTTTCCTGAAGATCGTATTTAATGATTAAAGATTAATAAAACATTAAAAAAAAATTTTTTTCCAAATAAAAGTCCCTCTGTTTTTTATCTAGTTTTCTGCTGGTTCTTCCTAGTTCAGAGGTTTATTTCCGAACCAGTGGTAAATTAAACGAGAGTGACATTCAATAATTATTATTTATAAAGTTAAAGTAAGTTAACAGCCTATATACGTCCCACAATCCCACTGCTGGGCTCAGGCCTCCTCTTATTTCTGAGAGGGTAAAAGGGCAAGGAAATGGTCGCCGGTCGTGTTGGCGAACTTCAGATGTCTTCAAAATATTTTTTTTTATTTCTCAGACATGCAGGTTTCCTTACGATGTTTTCCTTCACCGCCGAGCACGTGGTAAATCAGCACTTAAAATTGCAATTAACAATTTCATTGGTGCCGGCGGGGCTCGAATCTGGGTTGCTCGCGTACTGTAAAATTTACAGCGATCGCTAACCATCTGAGCTACCTATTATTCATAATCTGTATTGAATAAAAAAGATTCTGTTTCCATTTCTGTTTCTGAAAATATTTTCCAATGTGTAACAATGACTAACGATTTTTTTTTTTGATGTAATTATAATTACCTTCTCTCAAATAATATATTCATTGACGAATTGGTTGTTTTAACACCGTCCATATTTAAATACATAAAATAAATTAAACCAGTAATGAAGTACAATTTTAGATGAATTTTCATATATTAACAGTACACACAAATAAATGAATAAAATAAATTTTGACTCCGCGTGACCAAAACGCTCGAAACGTCAGAAAGTAAACATAAGTTATAATAAAAAGCGCTAAAATCCATGACTTTTTTTTATTTAAAAAATTTAAATTTCTTCAAAACAATTATAGTTATTTTGTAATATATTATCAAAGTTTTATGAAAGTAATAAATAAATAAATTATTTCAAAATTTCAAAAAAAAAGTAATCTAAAAAAGATAATAATATGACAACTTATCCAACTCCGTTTACTTATCATAGTTTAGTCATAACTGTAGCTGCACTTACAGTAGTCGGTATGTTTGTGGACTTACTAAAACTACTAAGTATTACAATTTTAATCAAATTTTTTTATAACGATTCGTTACATAGTTTTTTAAATATCTTCTAGTATTAATAAGGTGAGCCGCATCGGAAGAGCGCTGCGGACTTTGCACCAAAATCCTCTCGGAAATTAGAGGAAGCGTGTCAAGCGTGGGCCCGTAACAGATAGTTATTTAATTATTTAAAAAGGTCTACCTACAATTGTAACAATTTAACATACTAAATCTAAAGGTATAATATAGTCTTATACTAATTGCACAATTACTTCCAGATAAACACCGCTAAGCCATATTTAAAATCTTAATTTACATGTTATGTTAAGAAAACAATCAATAAAATATTTTAAAGCGAAACAACTAGTGATTTAGATATATATAACATTATTTGCTTTTATTAATAAGTTACGCCCCCTAATAAATTATTAAAGTGGCCCCACTGCTATATTCCGGTTTGAAAGCGTAAGACAGCAAAGATAATTACAGACTATAAGGCATTATATCTTAGTGCTCAAGAGTTACAACGCACCTATAGCTTTCTCTTATGAAGTTGGTTGCAGGTGTCCATGCGCTGCAGTAACCACTATCAACCGGGCTATACGCTTTCTTTGATGATAGCTATAATAGTCACTTTGAAGTACATTGCGTCGTATGTTTTATGAGCCGTGGTCGTTCCTATATGGTATAAGACGCAATGTACTGCAAAGTGACATCATTTCACTTTGTAGTACGATCAATGATTTTGAAATAGATGTATTGTTAGCTTAAAAAAAAATTGTTTTTCGATAGTATTAAACCTGTTTTAAAAACAAAATTTGATCAGTTTTTAAACCACGTTGATAAATTGTATAAATTAAACCCCCACATAACTCTTACTATTTTAAAATATTGTCTTCTTGTACCTAGATATACATACTTACTCCGCTCGAGTCCAGTCTGGAAATGTTCGGATATTGATAATAATCTTAAAATAGCTATAGAAAAAATTCTAAATTTAACTTTAAATACAACAGCCTGGACTCAAGCTACTTTACCTATAAAATTTGGTGGTATTGGTGTGGGAAATCTTTCTAGCGTTGCATTGACTGCTTTCCTTGCTTCTGTGCATAGTGTCAATGACTTATGTAACATAATTTTAAATACGGCTCCGTGGCGTAGTGGCTTAGCAACTACGATAAAGGAGAAAATCCTAGTGTGCTAAATGTATTTTTTTTATTTAAAAAAAATAATTTTAAATAATAAAGTAGACCTGTGCTTTGCTACGGAGGCAGGGCAGACATAGCAAACGCTCTGTCCCAGTGAAAATGTTCCACTGGAAGTTAACCAACAAAAACAGTGGGATATTCCGTTGGTACAAACCGTGCAGAAAGATTTGTTTCATAATTTCTATAGTGACCAAGATAAGGCACGCCTTCTCTCTGTTTCGACTAAGGAATCTAGTCACTGGTTACACACTTTACCATCAAGTAATCTCGGCACATCACTTGATGGGGAAAGTTTGCACATTGCCATAGGAATCCGACTAGGAGCGGCGATTTGTCAATCCCATCAGTGCCCCTGTGGTAGCAGCGTCGACAAGTTTGGGCTCCACGGACTTTCATGTAAGAAAAGTGCTGGTAGGTTTTCACGACACAGTTCTTTGAACGATGTCATCCGAAAGGCTCTTGTCTCTATAAATGTTCCCTTGGTTTTAGAGCCTTGTGGAATATTTAGAGACGATGGCAGGAGACCCGACGGTATGACATTGGTCCCTTGGGAGAGAGGTAAAACCCTAGTGTGGGATGCTACTTGCGTAGACACTCTGGCGCCCTCTCATCTCAAGGGTACCTCGTTTAGAACCGGGGCGGCATCAGAGGCAGCTGAACTGAGTAAGTGGCGCAAATATGAGTCTCTGAGAGATGACTACATATTTGTGCCATTTGCTGTAGAGACTATCGGTCCGTGGGGTCCACGTGCGGTGAAGTTCTTAAAGGAACTCCATCCGCAGCTGGTCGTTGCTGCTGGTGATAAGAGGGCTGGTTCTTTTCTCGCTCAAAGGCTAAATATAGCCATTCAGCGGGGAAACGCAGCCAGCGTTCTTGGCACGATATCGCGGGGAGTAGGACTATATGATAATTAAGTTTCTAGTTTTAGTTTCTTTTTTATTATTATTAAAGTTTTTAACATTTCTTGTAAATTTTTAGCTTGAACTGTTTTTTAAAAAACAATTATTGAAAACACAATTACTGTTACAACAATTTAAAATAAAAAATAAAAAACATTTTTAATTCAAACATTCAACAGGCGAAAGGAATACACAACTGAAAGAAGACAATCATTTTTGGCCCCACTGGAAATATTAACGTAACTCAATGTTATTACACATAAAAAAAATACCAAAAAAAGATTTTATGAAAGTCTAACCGGAATCATGAAATCTGAAAAAAAAATTTGCTTTGATATTCGTGTTGTGGCTAATTTAATATGAAAAAAATATATACGTGTGCTACTAAAAGGATTTTCCATCAATCGTAAAATATCTATAAGTGCTGAATGTACAACTTTGTTTTATACTATTAAATATTAATTATTGACCAGTGCACTATTTTAACTTATAATACCGGTGAAAACTACTAGACAATCGCTTTTAATTTGTTTTTGGGCTATTATGATATTCATATTGTAATTGTTAATATCTTAGTATTTCCGTTAGATATGGTAAAACTAATATTATTATTGTAATCTATAAATTATAACGCCCGATATGACATGCATTTCATTAAGTTACGCCACAATTTGTGGTGGACCGATTCTCTATACAAAAAGAAATTGTCTGCTTTGCGGTCTATCTATATAACGTATGTATAATGTAGATATAACTACAGAACAATAGTATTTATAAACTTTATGTATACTACAGAGACACTTAAGATACACTAATCATAAACAAGCAATAGCTAAGTAACATTTTATTTCCACTTGTAAAAGAAACTTTCATCGCACAAATCGCGAGGGGCGGAACGAACGCGAATAAAAATGTTTTACGAGTATTGTGCTCTACGGTGGAACTTCCGAACAACTTAGCGGAATATAACCCCCTGTAGGACTACAGAAAGCCTTATCTGTAAAAACTTTCTATACGTTCTGCCAGGGTCGAAACAATACTTTTTTCGAGGACTCTACAATCTATAGTTTGTACTCATATAGTCCACAACTGTGGGGCTTGGCCGGCTGACTTGGGGGTGAGCCAAATTTCTTCAGTAGACTTTTAACTGTTCCATTATAAAAGTCAAGCATAAAAAGAACATATAGTAGGACTATATGATAATTAAGTTATTGGTTTTAGTTATTTTTTATTATAGTTTTTTTTTTAATATTATAGCATAAAAATATTTTAAAAATATAAATGAATTGATAAAAACTTACAGTCCATCTGATGTTAGGCCCTTACTGCAGTCTATGGAAACCTGCAGCCATCTTCAAACAAAGGAGTCTACAGTTACTTAGTAATATTATTTAATCTGTGGCTACAGGTGTGTTGTCACCTCTGAGGACTAAGATAGAGTGTCTCACAACCTGTAACTATACTGGCTCTCATTACCTACAGATTAGAACACAACACTGCAAGCACTGCTGTTTGGTGGCAGAAATATGTACGAGGGGGGTATTTACCCAGACAAACTCCTAGGTTCCTCCTATTATATCGTGAAAAATTAGTCAGTAAACTCCCATAAAGAATTACAAAATCCTTAGTGAACACAAAGCATAGCCACTGCACTACACAACCGTTGTTGACGATCTATGATCCAAAGTCTGAAGAATATAAATGTATAGAAGACGCAAGTTAGCGGTATTATAGAAAATATAGATATATACGATCGAACGTGAAACGACGTTTCATTCCTAGAATGAGTTATGTAACATCCTAACATTTTTCAGAATTACCGTACTGTTCTGTGAAGTTTAATTTTATAAAACGAGTATATTTCTTTCGAATGAGGCATCTGAAAGAATATTTAGTTTTATTCATAAAGTATGATATATTTATACGGATTTCAAAAAGTAGGCTGCACTAAAAGTATCGGGAATGGAGTATTTCCACTGTTCCTGTCATATTAAAATCTTTTTAATTGAAAATTCCTTGGTTTTTTTTTTTAAAATTGAATACCATTTATTTATTTAAAAAAAGATTCTTGGTCTTGTCACAAGGTTTTGTCAAACTTGTTTAGTCGTTGAGAAAATGGAATTGACTCAAGAAAATTCAAGAGCGATGATTTATTATGACTTTCGAAGTGGTTTAACACAAAAAAAGTGTGTTGACCGGATGATTTCTGCATTTGGTGATGAAGCCCCATCCAAAACCACAATTTATCGCTGGTTTGCTGAATTTCAACGTGGACGTGTCAAGCTCAGTGATGATCCCCGTCAAGGTCGTCCAAAAACTGCAGTCACCCAAGAAAACGTTGATGCTGTGCGTAAGCTGATTAAGGAAGATCGACATGTGACATACCACGAAATTCAGGCAACTTTAGACATTGGCATGAGTTAAATGCAAATAATCTTGCATGAACAATTAGGTGTAAAAAGTTGTTTTCCCGATGGATACCGCATTCGCTCTGGAAGAACAAAAAGCGGCTCGCGTTACTTGGTACGTCAGAACTCTCGAAAGATTCCATGCAGGATCCTCAAATGCTGTATACAACATCGTATCAGGTGACAAATCCTGGATATACGCGTACGAACCCGAAACAAAACACCAGTCACGAGTTTGGGTGTTCGAAAATGAGTTAAAGCCAACAAAAATTGTTCGTTCACGGAGTGTTGCAAAAAAAATGGTGGCCACGTTTGTCTCCAAAACCGGCCATGTTACGACTATTCCTCTTGAGGGAAAAAGAACGGTTAATGCAGAATGGTATGCTAGCATTTGTTTGCCACAGGTTGTTTCTGAACTCCGTAAAGAGAACTGCAACCGCCGCATCATCCTCCATCACGACAATGCGAGTTCTCACACCGCACACAGAACAAAAGAGTTTTTAGAGCAAGAAAACATAGAATTATTAGACCATCCGCCGTACAGCCCCGACCTAAGCCCTAATAATTTCTATACTTTCCGTAAAATAAAGAATAAATTGCGTAGACAGAGATTTTCATCACCTGAAGAAGCTGTGGACGCCTACAAAACGGCCATTTTGGAGACCCCAACTTCTGAATGGAATGGTTGCTTCAATGATTGGTTCCATCGTATGGAAAAATGTGTCAAATTTCGCGGAGATTACTTCGAAAAGCAATAAATACATTTTTAAATAGTAATGTTATGTCACTTCCTTGGTTCCCGAAATTTTCAGCGCAGCCCTTAATAAGCTTTTTTGACGTGTATTTTATTCTAATAAACATGCGGGCAATCGATTGATGCAAGTGACTCAAGATCGTAATTTGTGGCAATCTATATTTATTTTAGGATCCCAAGCAGATTGTAGCACCCATCCATCTTCTTCATATAATGTGTTGTGCTCGCGTATATATAAGAAATAATTAATAGAGAGTCTACTTGTGCCTGCACACACACTCGTGCACTAAAATGGTGCCGTGACCGAAATTCTGTCTAAGCATTATTATTACTTCTCACTCTCTTTATCCCTCAAACTACTATAAAGTAGTGTTACACTGTTGCTTGGCGACAGTTAACAGTTAAGATGGTTGAATATACCCAGACGGGTTATTAAGCAGAAAAGACTCCTATCGCTTATTAAATGATTTGCAATGTTGGCGATGATGATTATGTATGGTTTATATAACAAAAAATGGGTGCGGACATTCTATGAATTAAATTTCGATTGATTGATATGATTTAAAATTCCACCACTGTACAAGCAAGCCCAGCGTCGTCTTTATTTTATTTTATTTCTTTAATGACGCCAGAGGTAATTACAATAATACATGTTCACAAAATTAACAGCGGTAGAGCCACGCGGCAGCTTTTGCTGTCGCACGGATGGGCCGGCTCGAACCGGGGTGGTACCACGACCTCACAGAATACCAGCGTGAAGTAGAGGTTTACCTCTGCGTTTCGCTTGGTGAGTGCAGGTGGCCGGAGGCCCTTTTTACTGGAAATGAGGCATTCCATTTTAGTCCTCACGGGTGACAACGCATTTTGATTTGTAATAGAGAATAGATGTAGATGTCTATGGGCCGCAGCAACCATTTACCATCAGGTGGACTGTGTGCTCGTTTGTCACCCTTATCCTATAAAAAAAATATAAGCTTAATTTTTAAACGTAAAACCTATTAAAGGCAGCCACAACAGTTGAAAGCAATATCTTTTATTGTTGATATTGCTTGCATTGGAACTAAGCAGTTTGCTTCTTCAATTGTACTGCCCCTCCACATTCCAATTATAACGTAATGTCTTTAAATCTGTAGTTTTGGATTGGGATTGTAGTAAAACACTGGCTTGTAGAATGACTACATAGGCCGGCTTATATGCCAATACGAATACTGAAAAATAATTTAAAAAAAAGAAGTTTTGCAGTACGATTTAAATCGTTATAAAGCAACACAAAATGTACGTTACATTTTACGTTTCCATCTTATAACAGTTATTGGATCAATTGAACACAATCATTGCAATCAGCACATGCTTATATGCTCGTTTGATGATTGGCAACTTCTAAGAAATCCCCTTAGAAGTTGCCTATTATCAAACGACCTCTAAAGTAACTTTAATATCATATTATGAATGTATTAAGAGCCGATTTTTCAATCATTGTCCATCATATTAGAAGAATTATAACCTGACTGAAAATAAAAGCAAAACAATTGAACTATTTTCTTCATACATATTTATTTTCTAATTTGTTTATGTTATATTTTAACTCATGTATAAGTTTTATCGGAGGATTGAAAAATCGGCCTTTTCATCAAATTTATGATAAAAAAAATATTTACAACCAAATACAGATTAGGGAATCGGAACACATTATACATGTACCTACATTGTGAAAATTAATTAACAGATCTTAAATTCGCTTAAAGCGTGGACTTCGCTTTAGTTCTCTTTAGAACCGTTTATAAATAACAAAAGTGACAATAGTGAACCAGACGAAAGCAATACCGTTTAGATTTATTTCATTCCATTCATGTGTATTAAGAAATGTGTAACACAAGTGGTATAATTTAAAATTAAAAATTTTGTACAGCCGACTTCAATATAAGTTATTAAGAATAACACAAATAACTCAAAAACTATTTGTCTGACCTTGATCAAATTCATATGGGACCACACGAGAAGTATCAGCTTTCATATAAAAAAAGAATCATCGAAATCGGTCCACCCAGTAAAAAATTATGAGGTACACACATAAAAAAAAACATACGCGTCGAATTGAGTACCGTCTCCTTTTTGGAAGTCGACAGAAAATTGAAAATTTTGTACAACCGGCTTCAGTATAAATAAAATTCCTCTTTTTATTTATATTGAAGTCGGTTCGTCATCAATGTAGTCGAAGTCAATTAAGTACGCATTATTAAGAATAACTCATAAACTACTGGTCAGATCTTGATCAATTCTGTGGTCCCACATAAAATCAAATTTATATGGGACCACATGAGAAGCACCAGCTTTCAAATAAAAAAAAGAATAATCAAAATCGGTGCACCTAGAAAAAAGTTGTAAGGTAACAAAAAATATAGGCGAATTTAAAACCTCCTTTTTTTAAAGTCGGTTAAAAAGAAGACTTTGTCGCTAAAATTAACTAAAAATTTCACTCCGCTCATGGTTACAAAATAATCTAATTTAGATTAATATTTATCATAACTTATACAAGTTAGGATAAATATTCAACACGCATATTATGAAATTTGAAACGATCACATTTCTCATTTGAGCAACTCTAATATGAATATACTACCTGAATATCTGACTGAATGATTTTAAAAATGACGCTGATTATATATTATTCTTTAAAGTATTTACATTCATATTATGCACTATTTTATCATTTAAAAAACAAAGCTTCAATGTCGCTAATTAGTTCCCAATCCCAAATAAGAATTAAAAGAGGTAAACGCTCTAAGGGAAGCGATTTTTATATATAACTAACGATCCGCCCCGGCTTCGCACGGGTTATTTCTGGATCGACAACAGAGCCATCTACCGGGTTCAATTGTGACTCGTTTCGATCATCCAGGGGCCCACACAAAGAAAATAACAAAATATCATCAATATCGGTCCAGCAATTTTAGAGTTTTTGCGAGATTAACGGACAGAAAATGATTTTTATATATAGAGTTTTAAGCGTTCTTCTAATCATTCAATAAAAAATATTTCGAAAGTGATCAACTAATTATTATTATAAGTAATATATTAAGTATTAGGAATATATATTACTAAAACTTACTTGTTCTTAACTTGCTAACTTACTTGTTCTTTACTCTTGTTCTTAACTGTTTGTAACCAATGGAACAATTTGAATTGAGATAAATTCGGTCTTAGATACGGCGCCAAAAAAGGGGACGAAACGATCTATACAACACACAAGCTATACATGTATAATAATAAAATTGTAGTATCTGTCTGTAAAATATTATTCGTTTATTGACGACATCAGGGCCTAGTGCTTAGTGGTGAAGTTCTTGCTACTTCACCGATGGTGTTGAGTTTGGATCTTAGCTGGAGCCAATATTTATGGAATAAAAAACAAATCATTAGGTTTCGGAGTTAGTTGTTATTGTCATTATCTTCTTCTTCGTATTTTTCATCAGTCCGTAGAAGCTCATTATAGGACATGCGCCTATCCTGTTGTATTTGCCTTCATCGTCGTGCTTGGCGACCACAGTACCAGACATTTCACACCTTTGATGCTGATGTCCGTCACTGGAGTAGATTTTATACGTCTCATCTATGAAGGAATTCTCTAATGGTTACTGTTTTCATCTTGAAATAAATTTCAACGTTAAATGTAATTGCTAAAGTTTGCACACGTGAGTTATAGTTAATTTCAATAAAAGTTTATATTTTTTATGTTTATTTAGTTACTACATTTATTGGAACTTAATAGATGTTATATCATTAGTATACTATATTAGTATACTCTATATTTTCTGTCCACACAAAAGCTATCACGCTGCCAAAGCCGTCTTATTTAATAGCCCCATTGTTCCTTCGTGTAAAAGGAGTCGCTAGTTATTAAAGGAATTTTAAGAGACATCTAGGCGATATTTTAAAACTTTTCAACTATTAACTTAATACTTGACTTGGTACTCTTTCCTGATAATTAATTAAATTTTAGTCTTATTGTTATTACTCAAATTTGTCCATTCTTGGCATATTAATTTAAATATCATAGTGTGTTAAAATATCAATTTCTTTTGAGATTTTCTTAAATATTCCTATAGTTCTTTGTGTTTAATTTTTTAAATCCAAACTCAACTAAACTATGAACCTAGCACTCATAATTAGAAGGATTGTTTCGGAAAATCTTTAAAATTCGTGTAAATTAGAGTATACTCATTCACACACGAGGATTTTAATATAGTATAGTCACTACACCTACATACATATTTATAGCAAGTAAATACATAAACATAGCGACGAATAAACTCAAACAAATTCTGCTCTTGCCGTGTACATATTTCCACAATTAAAATAATACCACCTCTAATAAATAACGTAATAAAATCGATAAATGTCAATCGCAGATTTTATTCAATATTATAAAAAAGAAGAAAGCAATGTTCGAAGGATGGAGAAATTGCTTGGGGAAGCTTAAGTGGTTCGGAGTGGAACGAAGTATTTGAAAGATATGCCGGAACGAACATTGGGAGTAAGTTGTAAAATGATTCAACTGAAGAAAAGTTATACTTGTAATGAGAATTAAAAACTGAACTAAAAGTACAAAATAATTTTAAAGAGAAGCAGCAGTCAGTGGTGCAAGACAAAGTGTGTACTGAAGTATTATAAAATCCTCGTATTTTCTTTATTACGTCAAATTTTTGACCCATTTGAGTGGCCTAAAACTATCTTCTATATATATATATCAAAGCTCTTACAAAAATTTACTTCGCAAATATCCGCGTTATAAAATAAAATGATGTGTCTTACCTAGTATGAAGAGCACCTCCCGCCCGCCCTCAATTGCGTGCACTATCCCCGTCACCACTAATCCCAGCACCGCTACTCCCAACACCACTACACTAGGCAAGACACACCACTGACGATAATACGACACGTGTTTCCCCTCTACACGAGGCATCCTCAGGTGATATAGACTCTACGGTGGCTAACCGCTAAGTCATCTTAGCGGTTAATGGATTTCCGCAAAGTAACGCCTGATTCTATTAATTATATATATATCAAAAACTTCATCCCCAATTCTTTCAACCCAACTTGTAAATTTTTAAAATTTTTCCATTTCACTAAAAAATCTCCAAACGGAAATCTCCAAGTTTTTCTGGAGCAAATATGGTTTAGATTACATCTGCATTGTTCTCTATCTGTTTGTGGAGTTTTATCGCAATTGGTTCAGCCATTCCGCAGATTAGCCCGGACAGACAGACAGACATCCAGACAGATTAATAGAATCTTGAGAATATATTATTTTACTAACTGTTCCCCGCGACTTCGCCCGCGTGTAATTTAGGGTTTTAATTATGTTGCGCGGAACCCTAACTCTTCTTCTAAAATATAAGTAGCCTGAGTTACTCCTGCGATAAAAAATAGCAGAAATGCATACGCATCAACAAATTAACTAAATTTAAAAACTTTGCCTGAATTTGTAATGTAAATAACATAATTTAAAATTAAAAATTTTGTACAGCTGACTTCAATTTAAGTTATTAAGAATAACTCAAAAACTATTGGTCTGACCTTGATCAAATTCATATGGGACCACACGAGAAGTATCAGCTTTTAAATAAAAAATCGAAATCGGTTCACCCAGTAAAAAGTTATGAGGTAACACACATAAAAGAAGTACCGTCTCCTTTTTGGAAGTCGGCAGAAAAATTACTTTCAATAAGAATTACTTTTAATCAATATTGAATAAAAATTATTCTATTCTATTCTATGCTATTCTTAGCTAGTCGTTATAATATATCTTATCTCTTATCATACATAAGAATAAAGTATATTTTCGTCTAAAATAAGTATCTAATTTAATACAAGACTTATTCGTATAGCACAGCCGATTACTATGTAGCACATGATTCTAAATTAATCTATAAACAAACTTTTGTGGAATTAACTCTCGACCGGGGAATCGAACCCTGAACTTTCGTTTGACAATTATATTGAATATATTTACTTTTAACGTAGATTACCTTATCATTTGGAATGCCTCATATACTTTAAAGGCAATACTTTTAATCAATTTTTTTATTAATTGAAAAATGACGCGTCGCCAACCACTATCCAAAGAATTCTTAAGAGACCAAAACAGGTGAAAATCTGAGAGTGCAAGGTCAGAACTATTTGATGGATGCATTGACACTTCCCAACCAAGCTCTCTCAATTTTTCTGAATGGTTAAAGACGTGTGTGGTCTGGCGCTATCATAATGAAAGACCACTCCTTTTCTGTTGATCAATTCCGACCATTTTTTCTTAATTTCTTGCTTCAGTCTCATTAGTTGTTGGCAGTAGAGATCCGAATCAATAGTTTTGCTCGGCGGTAAAAGCTCATAATAACGATGCCCTTCCAATCCCACCTTACACACAGCATCGCCTTATTGCGTGTTAAGCCGGGTTTCGCTACAGTCTGTGGAGCTCGACTACCCTCTGACCATGATCGTTTTGCACGTTCTTGTCATAGGTGATCCACTTTACATCACCAGTGATCAAGCTTTTCAAAAATGGTTCTGTTTCATTACGTTTTAATAGAGATTCGCAAATGATTACCCGATTCGTTAGGTTTCTTTCAATGAGCGCGTGTGGTACCCAAACATAGAACTTTTTTGTATAGTCGGACTTTTTCAAATGGGTCAAAACTGTTTTGTGATCAATCATTAATTATTCGGCTATGTCGTAACTACTAATATGCCGATCTTGCTCAACTTTTTCACAAATGGCATCAACTTTATGCGTATGAGTGCGACCAGAGCGAGCTGCATCTTTGACATCAAAATTCCCGCACCAACTTTGTTCTATTCTTACTGACACCGCATTAGGTCCATAAACGTCACGAATTTTTTCGCGGCTTAAGTTGCATTTTTCCCTTTTTTGTAATAAAACTTCAGAATGTCGATACATTTTCGATACAATTTCTTCGTTATATTCACTCATTTTGGCGGACAAAAAAACAATTGAAAAATGGCAGGAAAGTGTTTTTTATAAATTATTAAGAATAACTCAAAACCTACTGTGCATACCTTGATCAAATTTTTATGGGACCACATGTGAAGCACCAGCTTTCAAATAAAAAAAGACACATAAAAAAACATACAGTCGAATTGGGTATCGTCTCCTTTGTGAAGTCGGTAGAAAAGATGCTGGAACTGTTTCATTCAATGCTTACGATCTATAATAAGCATGTGGTATAAAATAACCAACTGCCAATATTGTATTCAAAAAATGTGTGCATGGCTTCACATCATAACTTGGAAATTGATATTCAGAAAAACTACAATTTTGCTTATTTACTATCCTAAAATAGATAAATTAGATTTTTATACGTGGTAGAGCCATGCTGCAGCTATATTAGCACTATAGTTGTAGCACGAATGGGTCGGCTCGACCGGGGAAGGACCACGCTCTCACAGAAAACCAGCGTAAAATAGCAGCTTAACGCTGCTGTGTTTCGTATGGTGAGTGTAGAGAACCGGAGACCCTTTTTACTGGCGAAGAGGCATTCCAACTTAGTCCTCACAGGTGACAACGCATGTTCATCTTGACACTTTATTGAGGATAGATGTAGATGTCTATGGGTCACAGTAACCACTTACCATCAGGTGGACTGTGTGCTCGTTTGTCACCCTCTCCTATAAAAAAAAAATCTTTTAAAGAAAACACCGTTGTTTCTATACAATAACATATTGAAAATAATTATTAATTGAAAATTTTGTACAACCGACTTCAATATAAATTAGTCCGCTTTAGTACCTAAAAACTCTAATCTTCAAAAGTATTCGCCAGGTTTTGAAGCTTACCGTAATTGTATTTTGTAAATAATTTATAATAAAAAAAATTGAAGAAAAGAAAAGAAAAGAATTCTAAGTTCTTAATAAATAGCTCTTTTAGGATCATACATGTAAAACAAATACACCGTTATGAGAGACAGATAAGACCTTCAAGATCAATTCATCACTACTGGCAAACAATAGACTGATAACGTGACTAAATAAAAAGAAAGCCATTACTTTAATGACGGAAAGAGCTTTTCGTGACAATAATATGATGATAACACCGAAATAACGATTAAAGTCGGATTTTTACATTAAAAATTGTTACATAACATTTTTGCGTAATCATTTTGAAAAATAACTCGTCTTTGTTTGCTAAATAAACATTTCATTACAGCTCATCACAAGCCTACAGCTGAACGTAGATCTGTCCTATAGATTGCAGCATAGAGGGGGGATGATGTCATAGTTTTCACGCGTGGTAGGCGGGTCGGGCAATGAGGACATCCACTTTTTCTACCACCAGGGCGGCGCCACTTAAAAGTGAGGTATAATATTTGACAGATTTCTTAGCGGGAAATGTAAAGGTTAATGTTTCTTTCTGTACTATTTGTTTATATTTGGTATTAATAAGATTAAAAATAAATAAAACCACAGATATTCATAATGGTAGAAAAATTAAAAAAAAAGTTAAAAACGTAACAAAAAACTTCCGTCATAAAACCTCAGTGTCAACTAGCGACATCTGGTGAGCAGAAAATTATTAGCCCTTATTGTTATTAGCAATTTCCTATTTCGGTTTCCATCTATCGCCTTATAATATGACACTAACTTGTAGTGGATACTCTTATGCCGCCACCACACGGCTAGAATAAACATATTTATTAATAACTAGCGATACACTCCGGCTTCGCACGGGTGATTTCTGGATCTCAACAACAGGGCCACCTACCGGGTCTAATTGTGAATCTAAACCATTCCGGAACCCACTCAAACACACAAGAAATTTCATCAAAATCGATCCAGCCATTTTCTAGTTTTTGCGAGACTAACGGACAGCAATTGATTTTTATATATTGACAAATAATATTAAACAGTTTAATTTACGAGTAAAAAGGGGCAAAAAAATTCATGCTACAGAAGTGAGTAGCAGAGTTAGCAAGAGACAGTCTAGATGGAAGTTTATCGACCGAATTGGCGATATATTGAAGATTGGCCAAATTAAGCGTACCCTAAATCGACGAGTATCTAGAGATGCGTAGATATATGAATGTGTAAAAAGCGAGATAGGTATGCCAAAATCGTATTAAAAATGAATTAGAAGCCACCCAGAAGTGTAGTCTGTGCCTACTCCTCTTTGTGGTAGCCGTGGGAGTCTATCTATGTTTAATTCATGTACCGGACAAAATATTTTCGATATCTGGTAGAGCCACACTGCAGCTATACTGTGGTTGTAGTACGGATGAGTCGGCTCGACCGGGGAAGGACCACGCTCTCACAGAATACCAGCGTAAAATACTAGCTTAACGCTGCTGCGTTTCGTATGGTGAGTGTAGAGAACCGGAGACCCAAGGGTGACAACACATTTGCATTTTGATTCTTAATCGAAAATAAATGTAGATGTCTAAGGGCCGCAGCATCCAATTATAATTGGTTGAACTGTGTGCTCGTTTGTCACCCTTATTCTATAAAAAAAGGAATGTTAAAGACAGCATTGGAAACTTAACGTAAATCTACATATTTAGGACTTCTTGCTATTCTACCACTTCTACACTTAAATCGACGTATTTTCAATAAAGTTCGTAAAAACCATAAATTTTCGTTATTTTGGTTGTATGTATGATAAGTTGATATGATAAGCACGCTACTCAATCTCTGCCTTTTTCTTTTTTATGATAATTTTTACTGATTTGATAGCTAGGTTCAAAATATACCATCAACAAATTAATTTTGATGATATATTTCTTAAAATTCTATTGATGTATTTCTTACATTTGTAAAATGATTGATCTAGGTAAATATTAATCCCTTTCCTTATATTATATGCAGGGAACAAAACATATATATTTAAAAATAGTTTTATTGTATTTCAAGCTATATACCTATGAACTTTCTAAGTACAGTTCTTACAAAACTACGCAATTTATAACTTTTATTCTGAGTCGTTATCAAAATCCAAGATGGCAACACTAGTTGAATAAATCTTATCGACTAGACCAGAAAAAACAATTCATCTACTTCTTGGCACCAGCTGTGCCAAGCGGTGTGCGTTACCTGGCGGTGCAACTATTTATAGATCATCTATAAAATAGTTATTATTAAGTTTTCCACTGATTTTCACACCTTGACCCGAACTCTTGAGATGGGAGGCCACAAAACTTGTTTACGTGGGCAGCGTTCCCTTAGATCTACTGACATTTCTCTACCGACTTCAAAAAGGAGGAGGTATTCAATTCGAATGTGTTTTTTTTTGTTTTATTTATGTGTGTTATCATACCTCATAACTTTTTCCTGGGTCAAACGATTTCGATCATTCTTTTTTTATTTGAAATCTGGTGCTACTCATGTGGTCCCATATAGATTTGATCAGGGTCTGATAAATAGTTTTTGAAGAGAGAAGTCGGCTGTACAATTTTTTTATTTTGAATTATTTACAAAGTACAATTACGGTAAGCTTCAAAACCGGGCGAATACTTTTGAAGACTAGAGTTGTTTTAGAGACTATTATAAAGACCTAAAATTTTTACGTGGTATAGCCATGCTGCAGCTATTATGGTTGTAGCACGAATGGGTCGGCTCGTCAGGGGTAGGACCAGGCTGCCACAGAATACCAGCGTGATAGCAGCTTAATGCTGCTGTGTTTCATATTGTGAGTGTAGAGAATTGAAAACCCTTTTTACTATGAACGAAGCATTTCATCCTTGTACTCAGTGTTGAAAACGCATCTGAACTTTCATTCTTAATCGAAAATAGATGCAGAGGTCTATGGGCTACAGCATACGCATACCGTCAGGTGGGCTCGTTTGTCACCTTATTTTTTTTAAATACACTAATAACACACAGTGTACTCGTCGATTTAGTAAGATTAATAAAGATATTACCGATATGTGATTGTTATTTAAGTTACGTGGGTCAAAAATCTATCCACTTTTTCTATCTAACTATCAATTATAATAAAAATAACAATTAAGTATTGACGGAAACAGAAAAAAATATAACCTGGTACATTTATATTTTTATTTTTTTACTTTGTTATTATTTGGTGTAATTTAGTTTAAGTTCAGAACATATTATGTGCAACATTATTTTAATTATTCTGAATAATCAAATACCTAATACTATACATATAGATACCTAATGTGTAAATAGTGAACCAGCACAGCTCATTGCCAAACGAAACATAACGAGATTAAAAACTACCCCAACAACGGTATGAGTAGGGCAACTCTGTCGATAAATTAAAATCATTTGGAAGGCCAACTTTAAAAAGAGTTTTTATATACTTATTTAAATGAAAAAACGTTACCCCCACACCAGGATTTTCTCCTGTACCGCGGAGGCAGTTTACACTTACAAATTTCACAAAGAGAAATATCCAGACCCAGAACAATTATTTAATTATTTAATACGCCATACAAATACTCGTTTCGTGTGGGATTCGAACCCGCAGTCCTCAGTGCCGCAACCCAATACAAAGCCACCGCGCCACGGCGCAGTTAGTTTTGTTAAAAATGTTCGCACTAAATGAAATTTCTACCGCTTATCTTCCTTGCTGCCAAAGTTTTTTTTTTTAATAGAATATTAATAATTAACGAGCATACTCCACCTGATGGTAAGTGGATGCTTTGGCTATCTATCCTCGTTTAAAAATCAATATGTAGATGCATTGTCATCCCTAAGGACTAAGATGAAATGCCTCGATCGCAGTAAAAATGGCTATTTTTCAATAGGCTAGCACATTCGTGCTACAAACATAATATAGCTGCAGCGTGCCTCTACCACGTTTGCAAGAATAAATCGTAATTCTATTATCTTACTTATTTGTTGAAATGTAGTAAACATCTAAAAATTCTAATTGAAGTAAAAGATATATTGCAGAATTTTGTTATCTAATTATTGCGTTAAAAAGGGAAAATTGGATATATTTTATTGTTTTAAAAAGTACAAAACAAGACAATTAATTACAAACCTAGAGTTGTACTATCGCTTATATCTTCGTTATTTTTGGCACCGTTCATCTCTTATTCTCATATATCACTTCAGAGCGTTCTACCAGACATCCCTTATCTTTATAATGTGTACGTAATGTTACCTCTTCTTAGTAACGATAACTGATAGGCACACCACTAGATTAACTTCGACCACTTCATTATTTTAAAAGTAAACACTATTTTAATTAATATTTAAAGTAATGTCTCTGATTTTTTAATATACTTAATAAATTTGTAAAACTTAAAGAACAATATTTTTAGTAAAATAATTTTAACTTTATTCTTGTAATACGTACGTCGAACTCGCGCGCTTTTTACGGCACTAAAAAAGAACCTAACTCACAACCTTTCTCGCGCCAAATTGACGCGTAACTAAATAGACCGGCATAAATTCATTCAACTTCACGAGCACAGCATCCATCTTTTTCTTTCAAGTGCTTTTATGAATGTTGTTATCTTTGTTTCTCGCTTCCGCCTGATGAACCCTATTGAGCTCGTTAGTCATTAATTAATTCTGCATAAGAAAATTACTTTTAATTTAAACGGTGCACAGATGTGACCGAGACTGAACTAAGAAAAATATTTTACATTGGTCAACTGATACTTCTTGGGCGGCCTTATTGTTTTTGACGTGTTTTTATTGTAGCGAAAGCTGTCGGAAATCTTCGTTTTGTTTATTTATCTATTCAAATAGGTACATGTTTTTAAATAACTGCGATAATACATTATATAGTTTCTAAGTCGACGAATCGTGAGGAAATCTATATGTTTGAGAAATAAAAAAACATATTTTGAAAATTTGTGGTTCACCAACAAAAAGACTGTCGCATGGGACACTTTTCCCTGCTCCAAAACCCAAAACCCTCACAGAAATTAGAGGCATTTGCCCGTCAGTGGGACGTATGTATGTAAGCTGTTACTTTACTTCGTATGTCTACAGACACACATGATTGTAATTTATTTAAATTGTTCACCATACAAATAACTTTTTATTTATCCTATGTACCTTCTCTCTCTTTTGCTCTTACTTCTCATTATTCTGAAAACTTTGTGACCGCTCTACACGGACCTTATGGGATAAAGTTTTGCAACAATTGCCATGAAATAAGTACTGACAGATGAATTGATGATCTACTAGATGCATCTTTGACACTGCATCCAACATAACATAATCTTCAGAAGCTTCAGAATCGTATTAAGCTATGTAGATGCCCCCAGGGCAATGCGAGTGTCGGTTCTATCTCCCTTTTCATACCTATCCTACATCACGTAAAAACATTTTTTTTCTAAAAACGCGAGGCTCTGAATCGACGCGACAGAACCCATAGGCAGTAAGGCCTAATTGAGCTGCTTCCCGGGTCGTCGTGACGATTCCCGTCTCCTTTAACAACGAAAAAGGAATGGGAGTATTATCATTAATAATATTATTATATACTAACTTAATCAGCAAATAATAACTTCAATAGCACTGGGTGCTACTAATTGTTGGCGAACAAAGCTATGGCAACCGGCAAATGGTGTTATAACCTTTCTTTTTTATTAGCCGTAATAATATTTTCTCCATCGGAAAAAGCATTTGCCATTAGCCGAACGTCCACGGCAAATTAAACTAACTAAAAAAAAACTTTATAGTTTATTTTAGCTCGCATAGCTGAGCCAGTTTTCGTACATTTGGCAAACTATATGCCAGCCAAGATAGGTAAAATAGGCAAACTAAGTGCACTGGTGATGCTCTATACACCGGCCGTGCCAATACTTCTCGGGAAAACGTCACCGAGTATAGGAACAAACTTGTGTCTGAAGTCTAGTCTTTGCTGAACAAAGTCTCGGATTGGGGGCTACTAAATCTAGTACAGTTTAATCCTCAGAAGCACAAGTTGGCGCGTTTACCGCTAAAAAGAAAAACCCCTTTGTCGTATTTCCTCAGTTTGAAGGCACTCCCCTTGTTGCCTCAGCCAGTTTCGGAATCCTCGGCGTCGACATATCGAATAACGTGCCGTTTCGTGGTCACTTGGAAGAAAAGGCCAAATTGGCCTCCAAAAAGCTTGGCGTGCTCAGCAGAGCGGGACAGTATTTCATGCCGGCACAACGCCTGTAACTTTACAAGGCGCAGGTTCGGCCTCACATGGAATACTGTTCCTATCTCTGGGCTGGGGCTCCCCAGTGCCAACTCCTTCCACTTGACCGCATCCAGCGCAGAGCGGCTCGAATCGTCGACGACCGAGTCCTTTCCAATCGGCTCGATTCATTGGCGCTGCGAAGAGATGTTGCATCCTTTTGCTTTTTCTTTCGCATTTACCACAGGGAGTGCTCCGAGAAATTGTTCGGATTAATCCCAGCCGCCAAATTTCACGAACGCACATCGCGGCAGAACTCCCGATACCATCCACACCATCTGGATGATTGGCGGTCCACCACTGTGCGATTTAGAAGATGTTTTCTTCCTCGCACAACTTCCTTGTGGAATAGTTTACCACCAGCGATTTTTCCGGACCGGACTTAGGGACCTTCAAGAAAAGAGCCTACTCCTTTTTAAAAGGCCGGCAACGCATCTGCAATTCCCCTGGTGCCTCTGGTGTTGCAGTTGTTCATAGGCGGCGGTAGTTACTTACCATCAGGTGAGCCGCATACTCGTTTGCCCCCTCTCCTATAAAAAAAGTAAAACTAACTTAGTTATGTAGGCCGATCCGAAACTACGCGAACTAAGCCAAGCGTCTCTCACCCTCTTACCTTACCCCTCTAGCGCCATTCGCTTAGTGAAGTTTGTTTTAGCCTATTTTTCGGTGGACGTGCAACGATTTTCCAGGTTAGCTTAGCTTAGTTCACTGAGCCTAGTTTTTAATTAATAGTTTAGTTCGCTGTAGACTTTCGGCTATAATCGCCACGTTCAGCAGGCGTATTAACGATCACAGTCCCAGAAGACACCTACGATGCTGCTACCGGTCGCCGGCCTGGATATCTTGCAACTGGCACATAAGGGACGGTAGGTATACCGCAATCGATTGAGGTAGACTATTCTGGAATTTTTCAGAGCCTCTTACGACAACCAAGTGGGGAAATAATCCCAGCAAAAATAGCTATAGGTATGTCTATTCGAAAACTTCTTCTTCTTCCTGCTCTCATTTCAAATTATTTGGGCTCAACATAGCGTGTCTTTCTCTTCCAATATCTGTCATCTCCTCACTCACTCCTTTCTTACTTATATCATCCCACATCAATCCGACTTTTCTTAACTCTCCCTCTACTCTTTTACCCGTCCACTTTCATAGATGGTTCTTCTTTCATAGAAGAACTATATCTATATCAAAACACCGAACCTAAATACTACAGATCGGTAATGGTGTGAGATTATTAATGTGACAGTATCAGCTTTCCACTCTGGGCTCACCGGTCTGTACTGCATAGCGTAAGCAAATCTTTTTTACTTGTCAGACGGTACAATCTTGTTTAGGCATGAATCCAGCAGTAGATTTAGCGAGTCTGATAAAAAGAATAAGTGTTGAATGTAGCATCAGACACAGGTAGTAAAAAAAACCTACCGTGAAACCTGGCATCTTTGCCATTTTTGGAAGGATTGAAAGGAATCAAGTTGAGGACCAATTTTCCAACAAAAATGTACTGTCAGACTGGGCGCCAATGTTAAATATGACATTATATTCATAAGTTTGGTATTTATTAGTGATTTAAACAAATACTAAATAATAGTAAACATTAAATAAAAAAAAACATTAGATAATAAACATTAAATAGACAAAATACTCAAAAATAGAAAATGGCAAAATTAACCTCACTATGTGGCAACTTTGCCATCAGGGTTTATAATGAAAATATTAGGATTTTTGACTACAAGGTTGAAGATAAAGTTTACCTCATAATATAATTAACGATAATATAATACACAACACTCAGAATTATAATTGGCACGTTTTATTGTGTTGCAAATAGCAAAATTTACGCTTGTGGAAAAGTTGCCCTCCCATTTTTCAACTTTTATGTCAGGGTTGTCAAAATCCTTGATTCCTTGATTACATACTTTACTTAATTTTATTTATTTTATATCTTGTCTCAATAATTTCTTAAGCAAAAATCTAAAATGTATCAAACAAAAATACTCTCGTCCAAAATTTAAAATCAAATCTGACGGCTCGGTATCACAGTGGCTTAGCAACGAGTTGCAGCGCTAAGGGCCGCGTGTTCAAATCCCGCACGGTACAAGTATTTTTATGGCCTACAAATTATTGTTCTGGGTCTAGATGTTTGTCCTTGTGAAATTTATGTATGTAAACTGCCCCCGCGATTCAGGCGAAAATCGTAGTGTGGAGGTAACTTTTAAAAAGATAAGCTTAAATAAAGTATAGTATACTTAGATTAAAAAAGTATGTTACAGTAATTTTTACCAAGTATTCGTTTTTTATTAATCATCAAATGATGTCAGGTATAAAAATAATTATTGTAATCAATCTAAATATTGTTTTCTCATAATAGCAAAACATTCATAGATATTCGTTTAAAATGACATTGTTTTTGGGTGCAAATTAATATCAATAGTCTAAGTTGAAATTATGAAAAATACCGGGTAGTAATAACTATTTGTCGGAAATGACAACAGGAGATCCCACTTCTGGTGTCGGAGATTACAACAGAGGATCCCGCTTGTGGTCTCGGAAATACATCAGGATAGCGTTAATTGTTACAAATAATAAAAGTGAGAGCGGATGTTCAACTTGCTCTCTTGCTTACGCAGTTTAATCATTGTCAGTAATAAGACAACTTAACGCACTATACATTCAGTATAGTGAAATTACAGTTCGACCGCACCGTAACACGTCTCCGCCACAATCACACACCAGTGTAACGTGAGGTACCTAATTACATGATAACACCTAAATATGTAAACAAACAGCAACACTACTATCTCAATGTAACACAGGTCAGCCTCTCAGCAACACCAAACCTCTTTGTCTGCACTAGAAGAATTACAACAACTAACAGAACCACGACACTATCTTAGCACTAGTAGAATGACCACACTCGTTGAATGACTTTGGCGGAATCTCTTGCGCACGGCACCTACAGTGAACTTTATACTGCACAAACAAGCGGGGGTTTCTCGATATACCCTCGATTCCACCTCGATCCAAGTGATATTTTATAGACACTCCGACATATTATTATTGCCCAACAACGCAGGAAAAATAATATAGCATTATCTTTTCTTCTCCTTCACTTTGACAAAAATGAATCGATAAACGACTCATTTGGTAAAATCAGTCTAGTGGGCTGCTACGGTGAAACATGCAAACGTGGTAGAGCCACGCTGCAGCTATATTATGGTAGTACCACGAATGGGTCGGCTCGACCGGGGAAGGACCACGCTCTCACAAAATACCAACTTAATGCTGCTGTGTTTCGTATGGCGAGTGTACCAGATACCCTTTTTACTGGAAATGAGGCATTCCATCTTAGTCCTCAGGGGTGACAATGACAACGCATCTGCAGTTTTATTTTTTAATGGGGTATAAATGTAGATGTCTATGGCCCATAGTATCCACTTACCATCAGGTGGACTGTGTGTGACAACCCTTGGTTGTAGCAAAACATGGCAAAGTAACCTTCACGTAAGTATTACGTAATACGTTACTACAAAGATATAGATACTTACATTCAGTATTTAAAGCAACATCAACATAAGCTTTGGAGCCCTGAATAAAGAGGTTATTTTGCCGGCACAATTCCGCGTTGAAATAAAATGCCGAAATTACTCGTAACTCTCATATTGCCATGTCGAAAGCAATTCTGCCAATTAGTTATTGTATTTTCATCCAAAAAATAGTATATCGCGAAAAACGTTACGTTTTCCGTGTTAATCGTTGTTTTGTACCAATACTTTCTATGATCTGTGAGTACACCCCTGATGGCAAAGTTGACTTCCATTGGTAAAGTTGCCAGACTTGACTGTAATTCATTTGTTCACAAAAACAGTAAGAGCGATAAACAAGTAAACCATCCACCTGATGGCAAGCGGATGCATTAACCAATAGATAACTACATCCATTCTCGATTAAAATTCAAATGTAGGCGTATTTTTACATCTAAAAGAGAGAAATAAAATGGACAATTAACTCGTAACTAAAAAGAAAGGTCTTAAATTTTAAAGATTAGATAAGTGAAATTTCGGTTATGTATAGGTCCTCCCCAGTTAAGTCAACCCATTCATCCCGCAACCATAATACAATGTTAAAGCACATTATATGAATATTTAGCAAAATGAAATTAGCAAGTACACTTTTTTCTCCATACAGCGGTAATAAAATTTAAACTTTTCGATCGCAAAGTAAAATTTATAGTTTTTGAACTTCGAGTCTTTTAGAGCCAGACGCGGAGGCAGACGCGCAGTTGCACGGTTCGTATATTTCTTCATTGCTGCTCAATGTATAAGATGAGAATGGATAGCACAGTTATTTCACAAGTTTTTATTTTTTATATTTAAGTAATAAAAATTTATAATACGCACTTAATTTAAAATAATATTTATATTCTTTTTATTTAGAACATTGATATGAGAGCTGGTCACACGCCTTAAATACAACGCAAGTTAACATTTCAATACCCGCCAGCACCATAGAAATTGTTAACGAAAAAAGTGCAATATTTTAATGTATATAAAATGTCATGGTAGCGCCACACCGCAAAGTATTGTAGCTGCAGCACGCAACTGTAGTAACGAGGAAGAACCACGCTCGTTCATAATACCAGCGTAATCTTGACGTCAGATGAACACCTAGTTAGGAAACTTGCAAGTTTGAAAAACAAATATTTACTTATATAAAATATAATTCGAAATACAGCAAAGTCAACCGACGCGTAGGTATAGATATAACGAGACTCAATAATAATTTAAAATTAAAAATTTTGTAAAACCGACTTCAATATAAATTATTAAGAATAACTCAAAAACTATTGGTCAGACCTTGATCAAATTTATAAGGGACCACATGTGAAGCACCAGCTTTCAAAGAAACAAGAATCATCGATATCGGTTCACCCAGTAAAAAGTTATGAGGTAACACGCATTAAAAAACATATAGTCAAATTGAGTGCCGGCTCCTTTTTGAAGTCGGTAGAAAATAAGAAGTTCGTGAACGTGTGTAGGCTATTACAGATGTTTATTGTTTATATTTAGATGGTTAGCGCTCGCTGTAAATTTCACAGTACGCGAGAAACCCAGGTTCAATCCCCACCGGCACCAATGAAATTGTTAATTGTAATTGTAAGTGCTGATTTGCCACATGCTCGGCGGTGAAGGAAAACATCATAAGGAAACCTGCATGTCTGAGAATAATAAAAAAGAATTCGAATGCATGTGAAGTTCGCCAACACATATTGGGGCAGCGCGGCGGACATTTCCTTGCCCTAAAAACCCTCTCAGAAATGAGAGGAGGCCTGTGCTCAGCAGTGGGACGTATATAGGCGGTAACTTTTATATTTTATATTTAAAAAAATATGATCACGAAATGTAAATAATGCGATAATCTTTTATATAATTAAAAGAGAGCATGAAACACAAGGCAGTGGATGCCATATACTTAGAATATACTTTATCCTAAGTCTATGGTGGATACCTATCATGACGTCACTTTATATCAAGTTATTGTCAGTGTCTACTGCAGTCCATTAACACTACAAATGAAGGAACTCACTAGAACGAGCTCATCCTCGAGAACTAAGGCGGAATGTCCCTAAATAATGCATGTAGAGCCAGTAACATTACAAGCTACACAGACTACGACGTAGCACTTACCTATACTCTATAATATTTTAGCAACAAAGAGGTTTAATTTTAATGTGAACCAAAATCGCCCTTATTACGATAATAAATCATATGTAAACAAAATATTTTCGTTAATGAAAGATAATAATCTTACGCTCAACAGATGTCGCTAGTTTTTTTTTAGAAGAGGGGGCAAACGAGCATGCGGCTCACCTGATGGTAAGTGACTACCACCGCCCATGAACAACCGCAACACCAGGGGAATTGCAGATGCGTTGGCGGCCTTTTAGAAAGGTGTAAGCTCTTTTCTTAAAGGTCCCTAAGTCGTATTGGTCTGGAAAAATCGCCGGTGGTAAACAATTCCACAGAGATGTTGTACGAGGAAGAAAACTCCTAGTGAAACGTACAGTCGTGGACCGCCAAGCATCCAGATGGTGAGGATGGTATCGTGAATTTTGACTGTTGAGTTAGTTGAGACCAAGGTAAACTTATTTGTTACACAGGTTAACCATCATTGTCATCATCATTGAAAAGTTGCGATTTTGTTATAAGTTTTTCGATTTCTAGTGAATGTATTTAAACAAAACCATGCCTCATTTTTGTATTCTTTAATTTTTTTCACATTCTTGTCATTTTTTTATTCTTCTACTTTTCGTAATGACAGTAGTTTGGTTTATCCATTTCTAATATTATAATAAATATAAAATCTATCTAATATTTCAGAAAGAAACATTAATCTCTACACTTTTGAAACAAATGAACCCCGCTATGAAATCTGTCAAATTTTCACCTCACTCCGAAGTGGCGCCGCCCTGGTGGTAGAAAAAGTTATGAATGTCCTCAATGCAATGTCAAGTAAATTGCGCAAGTTGCGTTTGCGTGTCAGTATTATCGTCTCGCGCGTAGACTTGACGACTTCCAGCCTCCCGAACCAGCCGGCTTCCGAAAGGGCTTTAGCACCATAGACCACATACATACCCTTCGGCAAATTGTACAGAAGTCAGAGGAGTACAATTTGCCACTATGTCTGGCGTATGTGGACTATGAGAAAGCCTTTGATTCCGTCGAAATTTGGGCGGTGCTGCAGTCCCTTCAGCGGTGCCAAGTTGACTGTCGGTATATCGAAGTGTTGAAGTGCTTGTACAGTAGGGCTACGATGGCTATCCGAGTACAGAACCAGAGTACGAAACCTATCCAATTGCAGAGAGGTGTAAGACAGGGTGACGTCATATCCCCGAAACTCTTCACCGCTGCATTGGAAGACGTTTTCAAGCTACTGGACTGGAAAGGATGCGGTATCAACATCAATGGCGAGTACATCACTCACCTTCGATTTGCCGACGATATAGTCCTTATGGCAGAATCGCTGGAGGACCTAAGCACTATGCTCAACGACCTCAATAGTGCTTCCCAACGGATAGGTCTTAAGATGAACATGGACAAAACAAAGATCATGTTTAATGTCCATGTCACACCTATGCCGGTAGTTGTTGGGAGCACTAAGCTCGAAGTTGTTGACGAGTATGTTTACCTGGGACAAATAATCCGACTAGGTAAGTCCAACTTCGACCGAGAGGTCAATCGACGGATTCAACTCGGTTGGGCAGCGTTCGGGAAATTACGGCACATCTTCTCGTCAGGTATACCTCAAAACTTGAAAACGAGACTGTACACCCAGTGCGTGTTGCCAGTGATGACATACGGAACTGAGACGTGGTCCTTCACTGCTGGCCGGATGAGGAAGCTCAAGGTCGCTCAGCGAGCTATGGAGAGGGCTATGCTCGGAGTTTCTCTGCGTGATAAATTCATAAATGAGGATATCCGCAGTAGAACCAGAGTGACTGACATAGCCCAACGGATTAGTAAGCTGAAGTGGCAATGGGCCGGCCATATAGCTCGAAGAACCGACAACCGATGGGCAAAAAAGGTTCTCGAGTGGCAGCCTCGTACCGGCAGGCGAAGTGTTGGGCGTCCCCCCACTAGATGGAGTGACGACCTGGTGAGATGTGCAGGAAGTCGATGGATGCAGGTGGCTCAGGACCGTGCTTTGTGGCATTCCTTGGGGGAGGCCTATGTTCAGCAATGGACTTGTGAAGGGCTGTAATGATTATGATAGACACGGACTTTTGAATACCTATTGTAGGTGAAAAGAAATGTTTCTTGATGAATATTCATTTCTGATGTTTCTTTTTATATTTCGGAAAAACTTGCAATAAAGACGAAATAGACGTTGTTTTTAGTATGACATAAAACACTAAATAAAAGAACGTGCTCCATTTATTTGCAATGTTTACGTTCCTTTACGATGTTCAAGCCATTACATTCACTGCACCACACTCGTATTGGCAAGAGTAGTAAATGGACACGCATAACTTAGGTACGTATTTATTTCTACATGATGTATATTTTACAAGTATCGTTTTTAAAGAAATGGACAAGTGAATCCCATGCACAATACTGTTCTACGCTGTCATCACTTAAATTATGAATAGGCTATTGAGTACATAGAGCAACTGTTTATTGATTAATTTATTTAGTGTTTTATGTAGGTACACACATACAATCAAAAGAAGTACAAAAGCACTGCTTTCAGTATGCTTGTCAAGCTTATTCCATGTAATAGATAGATGAAAAAAATAAATTTGTTGTTTTTAATTTTTGTCGATAAATATTTAAAAAAAATACATAAAAATATAATTCTGTAACGTTATTATACTAATTCATCATCATAATTATCAGCCTGCGGTAGTCCGCAGCTGGAGATAGGCCTCTATTAAGGCGCGCTACTTAACCCGGTCTTCCTTCTTAACTTTATAGACGATTTTTTTCATATAATTAATAGAATCAGGCGTTATCAGGGCCGATATCAGGGCACCTCCCGCCCTCTCTCAATTGACAATTGACAATTGAGGGAGGGCGGGAGGTGCTCTTCATGCTAGGTAAGGCACATCATTTTATTTTATAACGCAGATATTTGCGAAGTAAATTTTTCTAAAAGCTTTTAGATTTTTTTCAGTTTTCTCAGCGATATATATCGTGATACGGTAGATGACAACCTCTTTAAAATCTTTTCGGGAAAAAAATGTTACCTCTTCTTTTTTCTACCGTCAAAAATAAGTCCCAAGGTTTTGTTGATGAAGTATTTGTATAAGGGCATTTTATAACTCTAACAAACAATCAATTACGTAAAAACTCTTAAACAAAATACTCGGCAAAACTCCACGACAAATAGACAAACGGACAGTTTTATACGTGATAGAGCTACGCCGCAGCTAAAATAGGCTGTAACAAGAATAGGTCGGCTCAACTGAGGTAAAACCACGCTGTCACAGAATACCAGCGTATAATAGCAGCCTAATGCTACTGTATTTCGTATAGTGAGTAAAGAGAACCGGAGACCCTTTTTATTGGGAACGAGGCATTCCTTAGTCCTTAGGGGTGACAACGCATTCTGTATTTCGATTCTTAATCGAGGATAGTTGTAGTTATCTATAGGCCACAGCAGTCGCTTACCAAGTGGACTGTGTTCTCGTTTATCACCCTTGTTCAACCTTCAGCCTTTGTAAAAATGCTTAGTTATGCTACATTTGTTACAGAACACTAAATATGTATAATTTAATGTTCATTGTAAAAGCAATCCGTAACACTATCATTTCTGCGAGAGTCGTAATATTGCCAATCCGTTGCCACTTCAGTTTACTGGTCCGTTGGTCTATCTCGGTTACTCGGGTTTTACTAATACGACGGCGAATATTCTCATTACGAAGCTTATCACTAACGGATATATCTCAAATAAAATACAGCTATAACGGCGACGAAGTGCAGCCTCACTCCTACTGGTAAGGTGCATGTCCAACGTGTATTGACAATAAACTGATAAATAACAACAATGAAGAAGATTTAAAATATGAGGAACATCCGTTAGTTTATGATGGTGTGTAATATGAGTGTTCAGCTTGTAAACAATTTTAAAGTCAACTATTTTCAAATTAAAAAAATTTCGTAGAAGGGCGAAATGGCAGAAGATAAGATGGGCACGATAAAATGATAAAAATACATGGTAGAGCCATGCAGAAGTTCTCGCTGATTACAAACGTAAAATAATAATCATAATACTGCCGTTCCGTACCGTAAATGATTATAAGCTGAGACCATTATTTCTTCAAAATTGAAGTGGTAAACGAAAAAAAACTATACGTGGTAGAGCCATGCTGCAGCTATGTTAGTAATATAATTGTAGCACAAATGGGCTGGCTCGACCGGGGACCTGCTGTGTTTCATATGGTGAGTGTTGAGAACCGGAGACCCTTTTGACTGGAAACGAGGCATTCCATCTTATTCATTACGGGTGTCAACGCATCTGCATTTTGATACGTAATTTTTTTTTATAGGAGAGGGGGCAAACGAGCATGCGGCTCACCTGATGGTAAGTGACTACCGCCGCCCATGAACAACTGCAACACCAGGGGAATCGCAGATGCGTTGCCGGCCTTTTAAAAAGGAGTACGCTCTTTTCTTGAAAGTCCCTAAGTCGTATCGGTCCGGAAAAATCGCTGATGGTAATCGATTCCACAAGGAGGTCGTGCGAGGAAGAAAACATCTTCTAAATCGCACAGTGGTGGACCGCCAATCATCCAGATGGTGTGGATGGTATCGGGAGTTCTGCCGCGATGTGCGATCGTGAAATTTGGCGGCTGGGATTAATCCGAACAATTCCTCAGAGCACTCCCCATGGTAGATGCGAAAGAAAATGCAAAGGGATGCAACATCTCTTCGCAGTGCCAATGAATCGAGCCGATCGGAAAGGGCTCGGTCGTCGACAATTCGAGCCGCTCTGCGTTGGATGCGGTCAAGTGGAAGGAGCTGGCACTGGGGAGCCCCTGCCCAGAGATGGGAACAGTATTCCATGTACTGGCTGAGGCAAGAAGGGGAGTGCCTTGAAACTGAGGAGATACGACAAAGGGGTTCTTTTTAGCGGTAAACGCGCACACTTGTGTCTTCTGAGGATTAAATTGGACTAGATTTAGTCGCCCCCAATCCGAGACTTTGTTCAGCAAAGACTCGACTTCAGACACAAGTTTGTTCCGGTACTCAGCGACGTTTTCCCGAGAAATATTGGCACGGCCGGTGTATAGAGCATCACCAGTGCTGTCATCCGCATAGCAATGAATGTTACCAGTTAGCAACATATCATTGGTATGCAGAAGAAACAGCGTTGGTGATAGCACACAGCCTTGTGGAACACCAGCGTTAATAGGCTTGTAGTCAGAGCATGCACCGTCTACAACGACCTTGATGCTCCGATCTGCAAGGAAGCTGGTGATCCAATTGCACAATTTCTCGGGAAGCCCATAGGAAGGGAGCTTCGAAAGAAGCGCTTTGTGCCAAACCCGATCGAAGGCCTTCGCAATGTCCAGACTAACGGCCAACGCCTCCCCCTTGGACTCTACTGCCTCCGCCCATCTATGGGTCAGGTAGACCAGAAGATCACCAGCTGATCGACCCCGACGAAAACCGTATTGGCGGTCACTAATCAGCTGGTGATCCTCAAGGTACCGGATGAGCTGGCAGTTAATAATGGATTCCATTATTTTGGAGAACAAGGAGGTGATCGCGATGGGCCTATAGTTGGATGGGTCTGAGCGGTCGCCTTTTTTAGGGATCGGGTGGACAAAAGCTGTCTTCCATGAATTCGGGACTAAGCCTTGGGAGTAGGAGTACCGGAAAAGGCGCGTTGGGACCGGTGCCAACTCCGGAGCACACGTCCTCAGCACAATTGGGGGGTTTCCGTCAGGCCCACTCGACTTCTGGATGTCCAGGGAGAGCAGTGCTTTGCGAACCGAGCGCTGTGAGAACCGCACATCCGGCATGGAGCACTCACACCGCGGGATGGTCGGCGGTGTTTCCCCCCGTCATCAAGAGTCGAGTTGGACGCAAAAAGGGAGCCTAAAAGGTCGGCTTTGTCTTTTGCGTCATGGGCCAGTGAGTCATCCTCCCTGTGCAGAGATGGTAGTGATGGCTTACAGAAATTCCCTTGGACAGCCTTGGCGAGAGACCAGAATGCACGGGTTCCCGAAGGAAGGCGAACTAGTTTCTCGCCAATTCTGCCCATGTGCTCTGACTTTGCCTTGGCAATAACTCTTTTGAAGGACCTGGAGGCGAAGTTATACTTCTTTTTAAGTATGCTGGTATTTACATCCCGAGTCGCCGAAGCCGCAGCCCAGGCTTGATAACACTCCTGCTTACTGCGTAATGCAGTCTTACAGGAGCGACCAAACCAAGGCTGAGATCTGCCTCCGATGGGTACCACAGATGATGGAATAAATAGTTCCATTCCCTGTAGCACCACATCAGTGACAGAGTCAGCAACAGCGCTGGGATCATCCGGCGAGAAGCAAACCCGCCCCCATGGGTAGGATGCAAAGAAGGACCGCATTCCGTCCCAATCCGCCGACCTGTAATGCCAAACACGGCGGCAACCTGCAGAACGCAACCGCGAAGGGAGCGTGAGTGGCACCACACTCCGGATCAGACAATGGTCCGAAGAGCCGAGAGGGGCATTGACGGAAACCTGATATCCGTCCGGATGAGAGGTCAGCAGAAGGTCCAACAGGGAAGGTGTATGATCCTCCACATCTGGAATCCGCGTAGGCGAAGTAACCAGTTGTGTCAGACCATATGCCAAGGCAAAGTCATAAACAGATCTCCCCGCATGATCGGTTAGACGTGAACCGAGCCATTCGGCATGGTGGGCGTTAAAATCGCCAAGGATCACGATCTCTGCGGATGGGACCTGTTGTAGCAAGAAATCTGTAGCCATTTGGACGTGGTCGATGAGTCGGTCTGTTTCGGCATTACCGCTATGGGACCTATAGAGGCACCCGTAGACGCGCGGATGGTCGTCGCTGTCTACGCGTAGCCAAAGGATGGACAGGTCCGAACCTTCAAGACTGCCGAGGCGTCGAGAACAGATGTCCTCTCTGACATACACGCAAACTCCAGCCCGAGGCACACACAGGAATGCTCCAATTTGTACCCCGGGCAGGAGAGATACGAAATATCAGCCGGAGAGGAAACCTGCGTCTCGGTCAGAAAGAGCAAGGCCGGCTTCGCCGTCTCGAGATGGTAGTGGACGGCGTTTAGGTTAGAGTGAAGTCCCCTGATGTTGCAGAAATTCACGGATAGCGTGGCAGGGGTCGCCTTGGTGTTCTTGCTCAGTTTGCCCCTAGCAGTAATGCTTTTGAGCGGAATTTTGCCCCGCCCCCCCCCCCCCCCCCAGAATACGCGGGGCAGCCTGAGCACCCACGCTCAGGATCGGAATAACATGGTCGTGGATGCTCAGCGAGGGATTCTCCAGGGGTGCTGGTACCCTCCTGGGGTAGTTCTTCGTGTAATTCCGCTACCATGTTGATGGGGGGGGGGGGGGGGGGAATTGGGCCTCCGGCCACCTGCACTCACCAGACGAAACGCAGAGGCAAAAAACTGCTGCGTGGCTCTACCACCGTTAATTGAAGTTAGATGTAGATTTCTAAAGGACACACAACCACTTACCATCAGGTACACTGTGTGGTCGTTTGTCACGCTTTTACTGTAAAAAAAAAGTTAACTTGTAAGTTTACACTACTGCAACCCATGGACACCTTCATCCAACTTTAAAATCAAAAATCAATTGAAATGAGCTCATGAACGGAGTGGAATTCTTAATTAATCTTAGAGACACAATTTTTAACGCACATGGAATGCAATAAATATAAACGGTATTGCTTTCGTCTGGTTCACTATTGTCTCTTTTGTTATTTATAAACGGTCCTTTAATTTACATAATGTACATTTATAATGTATGCCGACTCCTTAATCTGTATTTGGCTATAAATACTTATTTTTTATCATAAATTAGTTGATTAAGGGCCGATTATTCTATCATCCAATTAAAGATAGACATATGGTAAAAGATAATTGTGTAAATAAAACAGTTCAATTGTTTCGTTTTTATTTTCAGTCAGGTTACAATTTATTTGATGGACAATTTTTATCTGACCATTGCAAAATCGGCCCTTAAAAACATACATAATATGACACTAAAGTTACTTCAGAGGTCGTCTAATAAATAGGCGACTTCTAAGTAATCTCTTGATAAAGCAATATTTATACTTTACAAGATCAACAATAAATGAACTTTATAAGATAATAGTTATGTTTTGTATGTAACATGTCTTTTTTTTAAATAGCAATTTTTCATGTTGGCGGGTGGGTAAAGGTTTGTAACAGAGGATATTTGAAGCCCACAGTTTTGTAAAGTATACTACAGAAGTAAAAAGCAGTATTACAGCGTTTTTAATGAAACTAATTCTTACGGATTTTGTGTACAAACCACACGAAACATCAGGAGTATCTTCTTCTTCTTCTAAGTGTTATCTCGGCTACTGCCAGGGTTCGCTTTCGTGCTCATCTGTCTCCAGTTTGTGTAGTCCAAAGCACCCTTGGTAGTGAGTCCATTGACTCACTACCAAGTTTTTTAATACAATGAAACAAAGTATTGGAACATCTGCCGCCTCCCGTAGATAACCTTACCACAATTAACGATCTTAAAAATAAATATAAATAATTTCTACTTAATGAACAAAACATGTTTTAAAAATTAGTATCTAGGTATAATTAATTAAAAAATTCCTTTAGTGTAGCAATTCTTTCTAAATTTAACGATGAATGAGTTTACTAGTAAATTTGCTAAATATATTTTATAGACAACAAGCGCTTTGGCACTTTAATTTTTACTGAATCCTGGCTTAATTTGCAATATTTGAAAAATTATAAAACAACAAAATTTAAAGTAACAGGGAAATTGCATATTATATAGATAGCCACTTTTTAATTTTAAATTTATTTATAAATGTTTATAAGAGCTTTTTATTTGAAGACCAGTTAACTGAAGACCGGTGCTAACACGGAGACCAATCCTTTTCGCAGTTTCATGTTGCGGCACAGGGTTTATTTAAAGTGTATTTAAATATTTCGTTTTATTTTTTTTTGCATATAATTACTTTGCTTTTTTACATACATATATATTTATATCTCAATGAGTGTATATATAAATATCTATAAACATATAAAGTAATTAGACTCAACTTTATACGCTACGGATATGCTCGTATAATTTTCTTTTAAAAACAGTTTTGACAGTTATTTTTCGCAAGTCAACAGGCAATTTGTTGCAGAGGGAGATGGAATAACTGTGAAGGAATTTGATATAAACACAGAATGGTGGAGAGGAGTAGACAGGAATAAACTGTGTGAAGAACGGAAATTGAGAGAATGAGTGTCACTACGGAACTGAAATTTTTCTTTTAAATAAAGGGTTGAGGGAGAATCATTAAGAACTGAAAACAGAGTGGACATAATTAGGAAACCTCTACGCTGGCGTGGCGTATAGTCAACCACTTTAACTGAAAGCGAAATTCTGAAACGTGATCATATTTGCGCAGGCCAAAGATGAATCGGATACAGTTGTTAAGTAACCTGTCCAACCTATTTAGCAGCTCCTGAGAAATATTAGTTAGACAAACATCGGCATAGTCAAATAATGGAAGAATTAGAGATTGAACGAGAACCAGATCCTTGACATTAGTTCTGAAAGGTATTACGCAGTTTTCATAGTCAATGGATGGTAGGTCAGATATGTTAAGTTGTGACACCAATCGACGACTACCAATGACGATACCCTGGCATTTACCGTTATACCAAAGCGCTGTGACCAGTATGATATACGTTGTAAGTCACGATTAATAGCTGCGATAGCAGTATTAATTTCAGCCAAGGACGCTTTTGAGTATAACTGGGGATCGTCAGAATAGAGGTGGTAAAGAGCATTGAAGGTGGGTAGTTAGAAGATTGATAAACACCGAAAACAAGAGAGGAGAAAGAATGCCACCTTGCCGTACACGGTATGAAGAGAGAAGGTATATGAAGGAGATGTCCTTCCAACGTACTCTACCAACTAACGTAATATGTGTCCAAACCACCTTAACCAAATCACCTGAAGCTTACCCGCCACGTCAGTTACTCCAAGATTGCCCTAAATGTACTTTTTACGTATGTAGTCTAGCCTTATAACGTCGCATATCCTGCGCAGCATTTTCGTTTCCTTAACGTCGAGCTTCTGAATATATCTGCCCAAGTGTGGCCATAGTGTCATTTAAAGTGTAATAATAAAATAATATTCGGATAAATACAAGAAATCCTCACAGAATTTCCTATTAAAATCTGACAATTCGTATCACTTTATAATCACCATGATAGACGGTAATAACTGTGGTAATAAGGACCAGAATGTATGGGTTTTAAAGTAACGACGAGTAAGATTTAATTAGGCCTTGTTAGCGGTTATCAGGTAGACGCTAAAATCTCGAGTGCACACACTGTGGGACATACTTGAGTTGAATCTCTCGCACTTGACTCAAGTGTCGCCTGGCGTCTATGGTTAATGTTGCATTTGTTTAAGTTTCTAATAATTTTTAAGATAAAATGTATGTATATGAGAACAGGATATCCTTTTTACCTGAAATCGAAGCATTTCGTTTAGTCATCAGGGGTGACAACGCATCTGCGTTTCGATTCTTAATCGAGAAAAGATGTCGATGTCTATAAACCCAGAGCATCCTCATACTATCAGGTGGACTGTGTGCTTGTTTGTCACCCTTATTCTATAAAGAAAAATCAATATATATATATATATATATATATATATATATATATATATATATAAACCGAAACGTCTTTGAACGGCTATATCTACAAAACGCACCAACTTATCACGTCAGTACAAATACAATACTCTGTATATAGATACTGTGCATAGTATCATATTATCCTTGAATCAGTCATCCTAATGATCGTTTAGTTCACTAAGCCATGACATGTGTTTCAACGGCTGTACTCTACCAAACCGACAAACGTCATGCAGACAAACCGGCCTCATCCTATTCACATAAGTGATCTATACGCTATTGATAGGTACTAAATTGATATAATATATTAATGTGCGGCTCTGTGGCGAAGTGGCTTAGCAATGTTTTGTAGCGCTGGGTGGCCCCGGGTTCGAAACCCGCACGGTACAAGTATTTGTATGGCCTACAAATAATTGTTCCGGGTCTGGATGTTTGTCGTTGTGCAATTTATGTATGTAAATTGTCTCCACGACACAGGAGAAAAATCTAATGTGATTGTAACGTTAAAAAAAAATAAACATCATAACGATAGTTTTATCAATCCGTTGTCACCCATAGTATATTTTAAGTGCTATTGATATGAATATGGTTTAATAACCCAGTAATAATTATTAAATGTTAATAAGTTAATTAAATGGAGAAATTTAATAACGAAGACTGTTGCTGTGGAAGAAAATTAAGGCAAGAGAAAACAAAGAGAGATAATATAAATAGTGGCAAAAGTTTTACTATTTGAACGGTAACAGTTGTACGCAATATGCGGAAAGTTCCAATCCGTTCCAAGTATTGGAACAAAGTTTCGAAATTTTAACTTTAAATTTCTTTTGTTATCGTCTAGAATAGAAATCATCTAAAGAATAGTCTTTAGATGATTTCTATTTTCTTGAACGTATACCAATCAACAAAATTGATAGTCCTTTAATCCATTACTTAATAGCTACAAAAGCATAGTCTATTGTTTAAAACGCTAGAAAATATTAACTGAAGTTTTAAGCTTGCAAAAATTAAACATTTTAATGACTTTAGAAGTCCGTCATAACATCAGAGGACAGCATCATCATATTAGATTAAAAAGAAAAAGATAGTAACGGCCTTTATAACGTTACACTGCTGAGCACAGGTCTCTTGTTTCTAAGAAGGTTTTGGAGAAGGAAAGAGTTCGCCGTCCTGCCCACTATTTTTAAGACATGCAAATTTCCTCGCAATATTTTCCTTCAGCTCTATGCACGAAGTAAATCAGCACATTAAACTGCAGATACTAATCAGTGCCACGAAAATCGACGCCGAATTATTACTCACGAACTATGGTAATTTTTCAGTGGATATTCACTTGAACTATTTAGTATTTACTAAACACTATATGATAAAAAAAGTAGTTATCATTATTACATGAATGCAGTACTCTGTTTTTAAATCATACAATATCATTTTGTACGTTTTCTTGCCCTTTTTCATCAGCTAAAACCTTCATAAATAAAATCCTACCGCCGGACATGAGATTCTCTCTTTGTACTGTGGGATCTGCCTTAATCGTCAAGTTTGACAGGCGCATTAACAATGGAGCACCAGATGTCTCGGACCTTTGACGCTGCTCTTTCGAGCTAGGTACTTAGGTAAGCCAGGCGAAATACCAGATGGAATGGTGGCTGAGATGGCATTGCCACCATCTGGCGAATACCGTTACAGCTTATTAACGTCCACTGCTGAACAATGGCCTCCCCCATAGATTGTCTTATAGGGGGGATATTTACATCTGGTGGATGCTATAAGATATTTCTTGCATTGCCCATATTCAACTGTAATACCATCCATATGGACTAAATGAGATGATGTATTCTCAATCCACCACAACACGGCAAATCCACATTTTACTTTCATTGCGTAAATCATAATTTACTACACATCAAATTTCTATAGATTTTTTATATTAAAAAGTTCAGGTAGAAAATAGATGTAGTTTTGAACAAGACCGGAAACCAATGGAACAGTTTACGATGAGCTTCGTTACTTCCGTTGAAGGGATTCATGTCAATGCATAGAAAACAGTTTCATGAATAAATTTACATGCCTCGCAGTCGCGTAGAAAGAAAAAAATACACCGTGCATTTATGCCAATGACGGCTTCCAACATACATGCCTTACATATCGAATTCATTCAAAAAATAGCTTTTAACCGCTACTTCGTCTGCGTAGAACACTTGCAGATCTATGAGTATAATAGTGGCCTTTTGGCAAGTAGTTGAATTATTATAAAACCACTTTAAACTCTTTTTTTGCTATTATCTCGAAGATTATGTGCGATATAAGAAAATAGTTGCAACAAAAGTTAAAGATATATAATTTTACAAAAAAAAATGTCATCACTTATTCAGGCATTTAAGTGGGGAGGAACTGAGTCTTGTTGATACCACCATTTTTTTTGGAATCGCACTACACATAGACGCAAAGCTTCAATGGGGCCCCCATATATCAAAAATAGCAAGCAGACTTAGTTCTTCAGCATATACTGCAAAAAAGATTGGAAATGTTACCACTGTGGAAACAGCTAGACTAGTTTACTTTAGCTATTTCCATATCATAATGTCGTATGGTATTTGGGGACACGCTTCTGACACTGAAATTATATTTGTTTACAGAAGAGGGCCATAAGAGCAATCTATGATCTATTTTTAAAGTCGTTTAGACATAAATTTAAGAAAATTTAATTATTAACTTTGGCCTCTCAGTACTTATACGAGGGTGACACAGAAAGTTCTTAGTAAATCAAAAACTGAACAAACTAGCAAGTTATTTATTTTTATTATATCTTTTTAAAATAGTGTCCATTTACATCAATACATCGCTGCATCCGATGGAATCACTGAGCTGAAAAAAGCACTTTGAAAACTCGTCCTTGGAAACTGATTGAATTTTGTAATTTTTCCAAATTTTACTAAATTCTAAACTATCCCGCTTAAAATACTCGTAATGTGTATCGCGTTGGTACTTTCATTGCTGAGACATAATGATTAACAATTTTAGCAATCAGTACAAAAGTGAATTATTAGTATATTATCTCGGCATTCATATTTAATGTTTAAATATTTTTTTATAGGATAAGGGTGACAAACGAGCACACAGTGCACCTGATGGTAAGTGGTTGCTGCGGCCCATAGACATCTACATCTATCCTCTATTACAAATCAAAATGTAGATGCGTTGTCACCCGTGAGGACTAAGACGGAATGCCTCATTTCCAGTAAAAAGGGCCTCCTGCCACCTGCACTCACCAAGCGAAACGCAGAGGTAAACCTCTACTTCACGCTAGTTTTCTGTGAGGTCGTGGTACTACCCCGGTTCGAGCCGGCCCATCCGTGCGACAGCAAAAGCTGCCGCATGGCTCTACCACTGTTAAAATTTTACGTAAATATGAAAACGGGATGTTTAAACCATGAAGTCATGAAATCTTTGTGGGGTTTTCCAAAGCCACCTCTTATGACACCCCCGGGACGAAATAGAATGACGGATTGCATTAAAACCTGCCTAGGGCATAGATTTCAACTATATGCAATCTTGTGATAAATCTCTCTCACATCTTCCAATTAATTTTATGAACCAAATTATTAATTTTCGCTCGATCCGTCGGTTAAGGGTGCGATTATATAAATTAACTTTTAGGAATTAGCAACGGCCAACTTCAAAAAACTAAAAAGAATTACATAATTTAACATTCTCACAAGTAGATAACATACACGTACATACAAAAAAAGAACATACAGCCTAATTGTAAACCTCTTTTTTGAAGTCCTCCAAAAATCAATATGCTGATGCAATTTCACCCTTAAGAACGTAAATGGACTTTTACGTTACTATTTAAAAAGGGGCTTCGGTTCTAATCACTGACTACGAAATACACCACCATGCTGCTATTTTACGCTGATATTCTATGAGAGCATGGTGCTTCCCCAGTCGAATCGCAGCCAATTCGATTATGGCTACAGCATAATACAACGGCAGCGTGCCCCTAACAAGTCACAGTTTCAACGCTTAGCCAGTGGATTGGGATTTGCAGTTTTTAAGATGTTCCAAGAAGATGCTTCTGTCCATTTGCCCGATCAAATGCTGTCAATTTTTACAACACTCACGAAACAGAATGCGGTGATCGATTAATCAATCACATACATCACCACTTGATAAATTGACTGATCGTTTTAAATTAAATTTAGCAACATTAATTAATCAAAGTCGCTCAACGAGCTATGGAGAGGGCTATGCTCGGGGTTTCTCTACGTGATAGACTTAAAAACGAGGATATCCGCAGTAGAACCAGAGTAACCGACATAGTCCAACGGATTAGTAAGCTGAAGTGGCAATGGACCGGCCATATAGCTCGAAGAACCAATAAACGATGGGGAAGAAAGGTTCTCGAGTGGCAGCTTCGTAGCGGCAGGCAAAGTGTAGGGTGTCTCTCCACTATATGGAGTGACGACTTGGTAAGATAAACAGGAAGTCAATGGAAGGAGGTAGCTCGGGACCTTGCTTTGCGGCATTCTTTGGAGGAGGTCTATGTTCAGCAGTGGACTTGTGAAGGATTGTAATGAATGAAAAAAAAATTAATGTAAATTTTTGAAGCCGCTGTATTTTTAGACATAAACGCTAATCCTATATTTTCTCACTACGCGAACGGCCGAGTTTGATCCCCACCGGTGCCCTTATGAAATTGGTAATTGTTATTTAATTGCCAATTTACCACTTCACACTTAATAAATCAATCAATATATTATTCTTTATTGTACACCAATACACATTAAAACGAAACCAACATTTTATAGAAGGTACAAACAACCTTATTGTCTTAATTTGTTAATTTTGCCTTAATCTCTCAATTGCAAATTTACTACTTATGTGAATAGACCAGGATACAAAGTATGAAAAACCTGTATATATCCGGAAAAAATAAAAAAATATTTCGCAAAATAATGAAGTCCAGCAACCCTCGCAGAAATGAGAGTGCCCAACCTCAATCCTCGAATACATAAAAAATATTTCTTAATGTATTATAGAAATACAGTCATAGAATCATAGTATGAATAATGTCTCAAATAATTTAAATAGTAGGTAAGAGGGCACATGTGGCTCTATCAGGATTGTGGAATCGGAACAGGCATAAATTTGCCGATAAACAATAAGCCATTTCTCGCAACACGGTGGCGAATAATTTATTGGGTCTCAGATTGCTCTAATTTTTCTTCCAAACTTCCATCGTTATTTATACAGTTGGAACAAATAAATTCTTAAACAACTGAAAACTTTTCAAGCTTATAAAAAAAATATACAAAATAAAATGAAAAATAGGCTGTAAACGGAAAATTATGTGGCAAACAAAAACACTATCAGGATTTTATATAAAGCAAAACCTTAAACCTGAACTATATTTTTCCAATGTTTACATTAGCCAGTGAAAATTAAGTAACGAACGCCAGCTTTCCTACCAAATAACTCTATTTGGGTTTTACCCACTTACCTATATATTTCTTTCTCTAAGAAGCAGTTCATACAAAGTTGTGTCGGTAACTGAATTTACATATTATAATTTCAGCTAATAAAGTTTTTTCATTTTAACTCTGTATACACCTGTAGACTTACTGTACCTGTAGACTAAATCTCAGTGCTCTCGTAATCTACCATGCTTCAATGGTAATAACTAATTATGTTAAACACCAAACTTTTATATTATTTTTGATATAAGGTGACAAGAAGGTGGAAAGTACTCACTACTTCTTCCTACCTTCTCCCCCAACCCTTTGTAAGAAGTCCTTCTTCATCTTCTTTCGTTTCTTCATCAGTCTGTAAAAGTCCACGTCCAGTTAGAAAGGATTATATATATATATATGTATATCATCATTACAGCCCTTCACAAGTCCACTGCTGAACATAGGCCTCCCCCAAGGAATGCCACAAAGCACGGTCCTGAGCCACCTGCATCCATCGACATCCTGCATGTCTTACCACGTCGTCACCCCATCTAGTGGGGGTCGTCCTACACTTCGCCTACCGGTACGAATCCGCCACTCGAGAACCTTTCTTACCCATCGTTTGTTGGTTCTTCGAGCTACATGGCCGGCCCATTGCCACTTCAGCTTACTAATCCGTTGGGCTATGTCGGTCACTCTGGTCCTATAGCGGATATCCTCATTTCTAAGTTTATCACGCAGAGAAACTCCGAGCATAGCCCTCTCCATAGCTCGCTGAGCGACCTTGATCGTCCTCATACGGCCAGCAGTGAAGGGCCACGTCTCAGATCCATAAGTCATCACTGGCAACACGTGCTGTTTATGCAATGTCGTTTTCAGGTTTTGAGGTATACCTGACGAGAAGATGTGTCATAATCTCCCAAACGCTGCCCAGCCTAGTTGAATCCGTCGATTGACCTCTCGGTCGAAGTTGAGACTTACCTAGTCGTACTATATCGTCGGACTATAAGGACTATACCGTCGGCAAATCGAAGGTGAGTGATGACTCTGACTGACGTCCGGGATATCTTCGGAATAGTGTCGAATAAGACTCGCTCTTGGATCGTTACTCACACTTGCGTGTGGTTCCAACGATGACGTGTACAGTTGCCCATAGAACCTCTCAATCTCACTCAAAATCTCAGGTGCACCGGAAACAATGCTGCCACACTCGGTCTTCAGCTTTGACAGTTGGCTCTTTCTGGCAGACAAATCTCTGGCAAAGACTTTGGAGCCTTGGTTACGTTCGATCGCTTCTTCAATACAAGCTGTATTGAAGTTGCGTAAGTCCCGCCGCATGCATTTGGAGATCTGTCTGTTCAGTTGCCTATATGCTATCAAATCTACTGAAGACTGCAGCTTCATTTCCTCTGGCTCTAGATATATCCTTGTACATTTCCTCCACCTCCACATCGGGATGTGCCGAGGTTGGTGCGTAAACCTGTATGACCTTCAGCGAATACCGTTTGGTGATTCTGAGTATAAGGTATGTGGCGGTAGGAAGGAAAAGGAGAGATCTCCCGTCGGGCAAGGTGTTCTGCCCGGGGAGCGGACAACGCTCCGATTGGTAGTTCGGAGCTATTCTAGATATGCTGCTTTATCTTCGGAACTTTGTGAGCGCGATTTAGGCTTCGATGTATTTCGCTTGTGGTGCGACGACAGCGCTGCCACATCACCCCCCTGCTCAGACCGGAGGTCGATAGTGCAGTCCAATAGCCCGTGTGTCCTTAATGCCGGTGGGGGATGCATGCTATGTGCGTAAAGGCAAGGGACGCCGGTGCGAACGATATGCAGGTGTGTAATGCATGCCGTACTACGAACTTGCAAGTGATGCCGGTGAGAACGATGAGCCGGAGCAAGTGCCAGGGATTGCCTTGTAGTCTGCGGTGAGTCGAGAAGAAGGCAAATAATCTGCGAGAGGGCCGTGAAGCAGAGGCCAGCAGTAAGGCTCAGACCCGTGCCGCATACTGTAGCGCAGAGAGTAGCTTGAAGGAACAGGAAGCATTATTATTCCAGTGCTGCGATGAACCTTTGTAAAGCTAGATGGCTTGCAGAATGTGAAGACTGCAGACAATATCTGTTCGGGAGCGAATGAATGGAGTACTTGAGGACGATGAAGAAAGTTTTGAAGTTGTAGTTTCCGAAGGTTGTTGATTGCGTGTCCACATCTCGCCGGGGCCTCCACAGTAGCCGGTGGACGGAAAAGGGGAGATCTCTTAAATCGCGCTAACAAAGTTCCGAAGTTAAAGCAGCATATATTATAGAATAGCTCCGAACTACCAATCGGAGCGTTGGCTGCTCCCCGGGCAGAACACCTTGCCCGGCGGGAGATCTCCCCTTTTCCGTCCTACCGCCACACTGGTGGCCCCGACAACCCTCGTCGACACACTCTCAATCTTTACAACGTTGTTAACGAGAGACTTGTGGACGATAAATACGACACCTCCTTGGAACAGATGGTCGCCCTCCCGGTGATAGAACAAGTTGCCGGTTTCGAGGATTACCGTGTCTTCCCCCTCTCTTCGGACCTCGGATAATCTTATAATATGCCAGCATAACTTGTCTATCTCTTCTTCCAGCTCTACGATCTTCTCGTCAGTTCTCAGGGTGCGTTGTATGTTGCCAGGTCGAGTCGCCTTAGGTGGCAACCTAACCTCCACCGGAGATTCTTAGCACCCCCTGCCCCGCCGTTACCATGGTCACCACCGTAGCCAGGACTAGCGGGGCCGCCGGGGATTGGGGGCCGTTTCTTCGTAACTTTTATCGTGGGGGGATATTTGCCACGCTTGGCGTGCGGGTTGGCATCCGCAGTTTTCTTAATTTAATATTGCTGTTATCAGGAAGATGCTGCTGCCCATCTCCTGCCTGTTTCCCACTGTCTCCTGTTACGACACCCACGGGAAGATATGGGTAGTGGATATTCTTAACCGCCACTACACGGCGTAATCACTTCTGGTAAGCTTAAAATGCTTGCTTTAGAAGTGGTTCACGACAGAAGTCGAATAGCGGATTCGAACACAGGACCTTTCTAGTTCACGGTCCACGCCCTGCCATTAGGCTACTGACGCTTCTAGAAATTATATATATACTTTACCATTTAAGGAAAAATTCTAAATATACGATAATAGTTATGATATTCCATCGTCACATATACCTAATAAGTACATATGTATATTTATATATTGAACCATAGTAACTCCTCTTAAACACCATTTTGGTCGTCTTGAACAGCCTTGTCCACTGCTGGACATCCTTACCTAGAATGATGACATGTGTTACTAAGAAGATTTGCCATATTTTAGTACTACGCTAGCGTAGAAAGCGACCACAACTCAGGTCTCATAGGTAGCCTCGTACTGGTTATGTTGTATTCAACCACGTCTCTCAAGTCGTTAAACTTTAGGTTTAGTGTAAAACACCGTACTATATAATAATCCAACTTTGATACCCAGTGAAGTTGAAAATTTTATTCAGAATCATTTCAAATATTACAACAATTTTAATTATCTCAACATCGTTATTGACAGCAAACGATAGGGACAACCTTTGATGAATATTTTATAATAAAATTTCGCCTTCTTTCCTTCAAGTACTCCTTAATGAATTGAAAAGTGGTCAATGTAATTACAGTCTTCACAAATAACGTAGATACAGTGATAGTTAAATACACCATTTCACAGTTGTAACAATCATTTGGTTCCTTTTTAGATTTAATAATAGGTACTATATCATTTAAATTAACTGAACAACCCAAATCAAGTGACTAAATTTAACGGACTATTTTATGATATATTTTCAAATTTATCTATATAATATAATATTTATGATATCTAATAAGAAATATGATTTATTTCGTTTTTTCTCAGATATTAACCTCACACCTATCGGACGAACAAGTGACTGGAATGATATACGAAATGCTACGTGATAGCGCCTCACTGTAGACTAATGCCTGCAACGCGAGTGGCTCTGCTCGACCAGAAAAGCGCCACACTCATGACGGGACGGATTACCAGCGTATGGTAACGAAAGCAAGAAACACGTTTGACTGGTAACGAGGCATTTCATCTTAGATTTTTACAGAATAAAGGTGACGAACGCATACACAGTTTACCTGATTGGAAGTAGATGATGTGGCCCATTTCATCTACATCTATTTATATTCTCGATTAACGTTTTTTTTTAATACGTAACCTCCAAATAACAATTTTCATGACAAATGTCCAGACCCGGAACAATTATTTGTGGGCCATACAAATACTTGTTCCGTGCGGGTTTCGAACCCGCGGCCCTTAGCGCTGCAACTCATGTCTAAGTCACTACGCCACGGAGCCGACGTAAAATGTAGATACGTTTTCACCCCTGAGAACTGACGTAGAATGCCTGGTTATCAAATACAATCCAAGATAGATATAAATGCATAAGGGCCACAACATCGACTTACCTAATATTAACTAACTGCTCGTTTATCACACTTTCTTCCATTAAATGAAGATAAATCTATCCAAGAATGGCGAACCTAAAAGTCTCAGCGTTTGGTTGTCTTATGCTATACAATATTTTTATTTTTTCCTTAGAATTTTCACATGCATCATGTGACAACCCTATCAGAATAGGTATACATTTTCGACGTTGTTAAGAAGCTTCCCCTCTGGTCCTTACTCTTTACTCTGTGCTTGAAGTGACCTAGCTCAGGCAATTTGTTATAAGTACCAGTTCAAACGCAAATTAAAAAAAATATTTTATTAAATGAAAAGATAACAAACAATAATTTTACTATGTATCCAACATTCAACAGGCGAACAGAAATATATTACCAAAGCTATATTAAATAATACCAAAATAAGATTTCTTGGAACGAAGTCCCTTATCGGACGGTATGAATTCGGCGGATGGGGGCTAGGTGAGAAGAGAAAAAGTGTAAGATTTTACCGTCACGACCCATTTTCTATAGTGCAAGTGAAATGGATATTAATCCATCTCCCTCGCACTTTTTCTTATCTTGCTATGAAGGAAATATTATTTTAAATGATGCTTCATTTTAATAGACGCTAGTAATTCATTTATTTATATTTGTAAATCAATAATATAATACGGTTATCAATAATAATATACTACGAAAGGAACTTCATTCCAATCGAGTGTTCCACGACACTCACGCATGTTTTTTTTATTTTAATATAATATGGGTAACGAGCACACAGTCCACCTGATGGTAAGTGGATGCTGTGGCCCATAGACATCTACATTTATACTCGATAAAAAATTCAAATTCAAATGCGTTGTCACCCCTAAGGACTAAGATGGAATGCCTCGTTTCCAGTAAAAAGGGTCTCCGGTTCTCTACACTCAACATACGAAACGCAGCAGCATTGAGCTGCTATTTAACACGGTTTTCTGTGAGAGTGAGGTCTTAAGTACCCCGGTCGAGCAGACCCAATCGTGCTACAACCATAATATAGCCATAATATTGTCAAAGGATTAATTTCAAAACACAATTATTAGCATTTGCACATTCATTTTTGACTTTATCTAATGTTAAAGTCTAGTACTATCAAGCGTAAATTGGATCATTATTCAGCGGGGCGTCAGCTATTTTTATGCAAAAATCGAGAACAAATAGCACGCGAGCGACGTTGATAGATGGAGTTTGAAGCAAAGTGAAACCGACCGCGTCCGCTGGCTTGCTTCATTTCTTATGTCGCGCCACAAAGACATCAGGTGATCATCACAAAGACATACATTACTAGAAATAAAGTAATCCTTACCATAATTGTACAGTATAGATTCTATTGTTAGATAATAAACATTTACGTCCCAAAATTATAACTACACATTTCCACTACAATATGCGACGCACCATAGTTGGTCTCTGTAAGCGGCCGATGTTATTTCAGGTCTGACATGTTTATGAAAAGTTATTCCACCCAATTCCACCATTTGTCATAGTCGTAATGCTGGCACTACAAGTTCGTCTAACTGTCATACTTTAAACGTTCGTCCGAATGTAATGGAAATAGTTTAAACCATGAACAATACATAGCGCCGGGCCATTTAAACAACGACAAGAAAACTTGAGAGAAAAGGATGATGAATATGATGACAAAACAGTTAGTAGAGCGAGTTGGAGAACTCGGTCCGTACTCTTATGAAGTGGTGTCAAATTACCGCCCACTTCGCCACCCACGATCGCAACGAATACGGGTGAACCATATAAGCAATGCAACGCGCGACAACCACCCCACGCCACATTGGACGGATTGTTGGAGGTATGAACGTTTCGTTTAGAGCCAGCATAAGATTTTTCTCAATTCTAGAGACCAGTTAGAAACTAATACTGAATCGCCTGCAGCTTGTCTGAGGTGATCTGACGTTTAATTTTACTTCCCAAAATATTAGCAACTCCAACTATTTAATATTTTATTTTGTATTTTAAATTGATAGTCTATTAAACACTGGCATACTGCGCCCATCGACGACGGTCTACCTGGTGATTATCTGCTATTCCGCGGGGTTTAATATTCGAAAACCAGTTGGTTAATGTATAATAATATGATTCCTAGGTTTTTACACTCCATTCTTCTACAGCCTACCACCGATCAAATTGCACAAGCGCAGCATCGGCCATCAATAGCTTAGAACAATTACGTGCCTCTCATATTATAATAGCTTGAATATAAAACAGCTTCTTATATCATCCGAATGATGTCGTAATCCTCCAGGAGAAAACTATCATCGTCAAAGTCGCATATCTAATAACGACGGTCGCTGGGCTGTGACATTCTTGTTGACGAATTACAAAGCGTTCACTACATTCAGCTTTTTATGTCGTGGTACTTCAGGGTCAGGGATTAGGCACTCGCTGTAAATTTCGCAGCAAGCAGACAACCCGGATACGATCCTCACTATTATCAATAAAATTTCAAATTTAATATTTATTTAATCATTTAAAATTGAAGATTTAAAATTGAACACTTAAAAAAGAAAGATAATACCACAGAAGGTATACAACGTGCAAAACATAAAATTTTTAAAGATAGCCGCTATGGCAGGCAACTGATAAAGTTTTATATTTATATCATAAAGTCAGTACATGTTCTATGTATATTGGAAGGACACTTACCGTAGTCAGTTGAAAAGGTTCCAAAATACCGGTAAAGAACCGGTATTTAACGATTATGATATAAGAACCAGAAATGAAAACGAAATTTCGTTCGTAATCGCAATGTCGTACGAAATACAAAATAAACAAAAAGAAGCCTACAAGAAAGAAATACAGAAACAACAAGAAATTTAAGAAATGCGCTTAAAAAGGAACTTATAGACAGTGGAATAGAATTTAAAATGACAAATTCGTAGGCATTTTTTTACACTTTGGTACTACTTATTAGATCGATATTGAAAATTAATTAAAACTTACAAGTCACAAATAATTTTTTAAATGAAGAAAACGTTGAATTTAATAAATTACAAAAACAAATTCAAGCACGTCTACCAAAACAACAAAAAATTGATAAAAGAATCAATCAAGTGTAATGTGAATACTACGAAAGAGTACGTTGTAAGAAGAAAATTACTCATGAAAAGGTCTGTTCACTGAGATAGCGTTGGTCGGTTATATTCCCCACCTAACTACGATTTCCACGGTGTGCGGAAAGAGTGGTGATACAAGTCCGCAGATTGGGATGAGATGCGGTATATCTTTGCATCTTATCCTTGTCGGCAGGTCTGATTCACGTCTGAAGATCTGTCGAGCTGCGCGGATACCATAACAGATGTGATACGTCAAGCGATGAAGTATTTCATCCCCTTTGCTGACGTGCCCGATGGTGGTAAAGCTCGCCCATGATTCAACGCCGAGTGCGCTCGTGCTGAAAACCACAAGTTTATGGCGTACTTATCCTGGGTCGATGCTCGAGACCGCAAAGCTCCAGATATTAGCCTTAAGAAGAGAGCCTTTAACAAAGTCCTGCAAAAAGTCATTACGCAAGCCAGTTTCGACCGCATTAAACGCATCGATACAAAGCTCTCTATCAAACCATCTAGCAGTAGAGCTTTTTGGTCTCTCGCCAAAGCGGTCAAAACAAACTTCTGTCGGTCTACACTGCTTCAGCTGGTAAAACCAGGTACCTCACTGGCGCTTGGGCCTAAGGAGAAAGCGGACTTATTTACTTCCCTTTTTGCTTACAATTCGCGTCTGGACAGTAGCATCAGCGTACCATCTCAATTACCTCACTGCGGTACCTTTATGTCAGAGGTCCGTATCACCAACAAGGAGCTTCTTAACACCTTGCGAAGTCTAGACGTAAACAAAGCTAGTGGACCAGATGGTATACCAGCTATAGTTCTAAAGGTCTGTGCACCCGAGTTATCTCCTGTGTTGACGCGCTTGTTCCGCCTCTCATTAAGGACTGCAATAGTGCCCAAATCTTGAATGCTGGCCAATGTGCAGGCTGTGCCTAAAAAGGTAGCCGTATCGACCCTGCCATCTATCGGCCAATTTCAAGATTATGCGAGATTATGGAGCGTATATTGAACGTTCGCTCAATGGCATACTTAGAACAGAATGATCTCCTCAGTGACTGGCAATACAGACTTCGGCGAAATCGGTCAGCTGGAGACCTAGCGTATGCCATACACGTATGAAACGAGGCACTCGAGAAAAGTGGGGAAGCACTTGCTGTTACCCGTGTCTCGAAGGCCTTTGATAGTGTCTGGCACGCTAGCCTTTTGGGTAAGTTTCCAGCGTACGGCATATTGCCTGGTCTGATGGGTAAAGGACTTTCTTAGTGAACGGCCCTATGGCGACTAACGCCGGTGTTCCTCAGTAGTCCATTCTCTCCGCAACTCTCTTCCTGCTACATATTAATGATCTGGTTATGCCCGGTATCTTTGGGTATGCAGACGATAGCACAGTTGTGGAGAGATACCATCCAAGTGCCCGGGCCAGTCGGGATCAAATCCATTCCGAAAGAGAAACTATGATTGAGCGTGTGAATCTCACACTACAGGCAGTCTCCGGAATGGGGCGATGCCAATCTCGTGAGATTCAACGCCTCCAAAACACAAACGTATCATTTCACCGCTAAAAGTAGCTCACTTACTCTGACTTCTATTTCCCAAAATGTATCCTCGGAGTACATTGACCGCCTTCAGTTGTTAGGGGTTGAATTTTCTCCAAACCTTAACTATGGGCGGTTCATTGAGTCCAGAGCCAAAGCAGCCGCAAGGAAATTTGGTTTCCTTGGAAAGGTGCGGCGGTATTTCACATTTTAAATTTTAATTTAAATAATAAACACAAGTTAGGTAGCAAAGAACTTTTACTACGGTGCTTCGTTTTAAAATGCCAAATTCTCCTGCGGGTGTACACCACGCACGCGGCGACCTTTGATGTTGCGGCAGCCTCTTTGACAAGATGCGGCACGTGCCAAGGCGGCGTGACACAAATTCGACCGTATCTAAGCGAACAGATTACATAAATCTAATTTATCCACTACACAGGATATAAGTGTGTGTGACATGCGAATCATGCTTGTGTGGCAGCTCCTGATGTAATATATAAAACTGGTACTAAATTTGGTAGAAGTCACACACAACATGCGATCACAAGTTTTAGAGAATGAGCGTGACAAACGAGCACACAGTCCAGCTGACGGTAAGTGGATGTGGATGGTCCATAGGCCATAGCATCCACTCATCTACATCTATATTATGGATTTATAAGCTCTCTTTTTGCGTCCAACTCGACTCTAGATGACGGGGGGAACACACCGCCGACCATCCCGCGATGTGAGTGCTCCATGCCGGATGTGCGGTTTACACAGCGCTCGGTTCGCAAAGCACTCTTCTCCCTGGACGTCAACAAGTCGAGTGGGCCCGATGGAGTCCCTCCCATTGTGCTGAAGACGTGTGCTCCGGAGTTGGCACCGGTTTTAACGCGTCTTTTCCGGTACTCCTACTCCCAAGGCGTAGTCCCGAACTCATGGAAGACAGCTTTGGTCCACCCGATCCCTAAAAAAGGCGACCGCTCAGACCCGTCCAACTACAGGCCTATTGCCATCACCTCCTTGTTCTCCAAAATAATGGAATCCATTATAAACTGCCAGCTCATGAGGTACCTTGAGGATCACCAGCTGATTAGTGACCGCCAGTACGGTTTTCGTCGAGGTCGATCAGCTGGTGATCTTCTAGTCTATCTGACTCATAGATGGGCGGAGGCAGTAGAGTCCAAGGGGGAGGCATTGGCCGTTAGTTTGGACATAGCGAAGGCCTTCGATCGGGTCTGGCACAAAGCGCTTCTTTCGAAGCTTCCTTCCTATGGGCTTCCCGAGAAATTGTGCAAATGGATCACCAGTTTCCTTGCTGATCGGAGCATGAAGGTCGTAGTAGACGGTGCATGCTCTGATTTCAAGCCTATCAACGCTGGTGTTCCACAAGGCTGCGTGCTATCACCGACGCTGTTTCTCCTGCATATCAATGATATGTTGCTAACTGGTAGCATTCATTACTATGCGGACGACAGCACCGGTGATGCCTTATATACCGGCCGTCCCAATATTTCTCAGGAAAACGTCGCTGAGTACCGGGACAAACTTGTGTCTGAAGTCGAGTCTTTGCTTAACAAAGTCTCGGATTGGGGCCGACTAAATTTAGTCCAGTTCAATCCCCAGAAGACACAAGTTTGCGCGTTTACCGCTAAAAAGAACCCCTTTGTCGTATCTCCTCAGTTTCAAGGCACTCCCCTTGCTGCCTCAGCCAGTATCGGAATCCTTGGCGTCGACATATCGAATAGTGTGCAGTTTCGTGGTCACTTGGAAGGGAAGGCCAAATTGGCCTCTAAAAAGCTTGGCGTGCTCAGCAGAGCGAGACAGTATTTCATGCCGGCACATCGCTTGCAACTTTACAAAGCGCAAGTTCGGCCCCACATGGAATACTGTTCTCATCTCTGGGCCGGGGCACCCCAGTGCCAGCTCCTTCCACTTGACCGCATCCAGCGCAGAGCGGTTCGAATCGTCGACGACCGAGTTCTTTCTGATCGGCTCGATATACTGGCACTGCGTAGAGATGTTGCATCTCTTTGCGTATTTTATCGCATCTATCACGGGGAGTGCTCTGAGGAATTGTTCGGATTAATTCCAGCCGCTCAATTTCACCATCGCACATCGCGACAAAACTCGCGTTACCATCCATACAATCTGGATGATTGGCGGTCCACCACTGTGCGATTTAGAAGAAGTTTTCTCCCTCGCACAACTTCCTTGTGGAATCAATTACCACCAGTGAATTTTCCGGACCGATACGACTTAGGAACCTTCAAGAAAAGAGCTTACACCTTTCTAAAAGGCCGGCAACGCATCTGCAATTCCCCTGGTGTTGCGGTTGTTCATGGGCGGCGGTAGTCACTTACCATCAGGTGAGCCGCATGCTCGTTTACCCCCTCTTCTATAAAAAAAATATATATATGTACGTTGTCATCCTTGAGTACTAAGATATAATGCGTGGTTACAATTACAAACAATTTATTGCAAAAAGAAAATGTTTACCGAATGATTGAACAAAATAAGGAAAGGAGTCAATTGCTGAACAAAGATCTCCCCTATAGATTACCTCATATGGGTGATGGCATAGTAGCCACTGTTGGCAACTGCTGTTTTGAATTTTTACTTATTGAAGAGAGGACGTTGGGTAGTTGATACCCTTACACCGCCACTACAAAAATAAAAATGTATAAATTTAATAATTTATGCCTAATTTTATTCACTAAATGTTTTCCAAAAGGTGTTATAAACTACTATACTCCACCGTATCAACAAAAGTATCGCCGAGAAAACTCAAAATTATATAAAATCAATTGCTGTCCGTAATCTCGCTAAAACTTTTTTAACAGTGATAGAGCCACGCAGCAACTTTTGCTGTCGCACGGATGGGCCGGCTCGAACCGGGGTGGTACCACGACCTCACAGAATACCAGCGTGAAGTAGAGGTTTACCTCTGCGTTTCGCTTGGTGAGTGCAGGTGGCCGGAGGCCCTTTTTACTGGAAATGAGGCATTCCATCTTAGTCCTCACGGGTGACAACGCATCTGCATTTTGATTTGTAATAGAGGATAGATGTAGATGTCTATGGGCCGCAGCAACCACTTACCATCTGGTGGACTGTGTGCTCATTTGTCACCCTTATCCTATAAAATAAAAAATAAAAATAAACTTCTTTTAACTATTATTTATGCTGTGCTAAAACTCGAAAATAGCTCGACCGATTGTGATGATATTTTTTGTGTGTATTTAAGTGGGTCTCTGGATGATTTAGATTCATAGTTGCACCCAGTAGGTGGCGCTGTTGTCGAGATCCAGAATTCACCCGTGCGAAGCCGGGGCGGATCGCTAGTTTGTAATAAATAATGAATATAAACAATAATCAATTATTTATTTACTTCTAACTGGAAAACTAACAGTTATTACATAAAATACATAAACTCTCACGCCTGTCACAAAAAAGGATAGGCAGTATCTACGGATTTTCATTTGGCACAATTCTAACACACCCCTCCCGCATCTTTTACCTTCACCATATATTCCACGCATGCAAACTCGTCGGTTAAGGGTAAACTTAATTTAAACCGTCTTCAATATATTGCCAATTTGGTCAAAAAAACTTAAGTTTTCGTCTGTGGTTTTCGTCTAAGGCGTCCCTTGCCGATTCTGCCACTCAGTTCTGCAGCATAAATTTGCTTTGTCACTCTTTCACCATTCATCCTTTTTAGGTGTCCAAACCATTGAATCATTTCTTTCTTTTTTCCTGCATTCTTAATTTTAATAGCTATTAATCAATATACAGTACATATCTGTACATAATTATGTTAGTTACAAAATAAGCTCATTAGATGTTTTTACAAATGGGAAAGGTTTAAATTTATGGAAAATACATTGTCATTGTTTTATTTCCCACGCATTTCTTTATTGTCTTATATATGTCGGAGATTCAACAGAAGATCCCAATTTTGATCTCGGAAATATATCAGGATAGCATTAATTGTTAAAAATAATTTATTTAACAAATAAATTAATAAATAATATTGAATATAACAAAATAAAAGTGTGATAGCGGATATTCAACTTCCTCTCTTGCTTACGCAATTAATCATTATCAGTACTAAGACAGCGTAACGCAAATTAAAGTACGCAAAAAAAGTAATTACAGTTCGACCATACCATAACACGTTCCCGCCACAATCACACACCAGTGTAACGTAAGGTACGTGACTACATGATAACACCAAAGTATGCAAACCAACAGCAACACTACTTATCTCAGTGTAACACAGGGCAGCCTCTCAGCAACACCAATCCTCCTTGCCTGTCCTAGAAGAATTACAACAACGAACAGAACGACAATATCTTAGCACTAGTAGAATGACTACACTCGTAAAATGATTTAAGCGGAATCTCCCGCACGGCGCATACAGTGAACTTTATACTGCACAAACAAGTGGGGATTTCTCGATATACCCTCAATTCCACCTCAATCTAACCGGTATTTTATAGAAGCTCCGATACGACCATCCTGACGTACGACCGTGAATAAATATTTTAAAATAAAAACAACCTTTTTATAGGATAAGAGTGACAAACGAGCACACAGTCCACCTGATGGTAAGTGGTTGCTGTGGCCCATAGACATCTACATCTTCTACTATCTTCGATTACGAATCAAAATGCAGATGCGTTGTCATCCGTGAGGACTAAGATGGAATGCCTCGTTTCCAGTAAAGAGGGTCTCCGGTTCTCTACACTCACCATACGAAAGAGCAGCGTTAAGCTGCTATTTTACGCTGGTATTCTGTGAGAACGTGGTCCTTCCCCGGTCGAGCCGACCCATTCGTGCTACAACCATAATATAGGTCCAGCATGGCTCTACCACGTATGTTAATTTGTAATTCTCCAATGAACGAGAAAAGAAGCAAAAGTATCCGTGAAAAAGGTAACGAACTCACCCAGAAACTAGAATTCACTTTTTTATATTTGCATAGAATCGACCTTGCTTTAAGTAATTTTATTTTAATAAACTTTATTTTAACTTTGCCTAAGTTTGCAAACGCGAACGAACAAATATAGATACGCATATACAGATTACAGACGCACCAAAACACGTGCGGCGACCGCATGCCCCTACAACCACACATCTGATTTGCCGAGACGCATGTTATGAATTCAAATCCCAACTTGAGGTAACATTTTCTCAAAACACAACTTAATGATTTTCTGCTTTAACTGGCATCGTATCTCTGACACTTGAGCGATAGGATTTAAAGAAGGATGAACTACAGGAGTGTTGGTACTAAGAGGAGTGTTGGTAGAACAATGCGCCTTTTGCCCTATACTCTACATCACTGGTGGAGTCACACCACTTTAAAGATGAATGTTAGTATTACTCCAGAGCCAAAACGTGATGGTCTGCGAAGCCATAGACCAGACCACCGGGAACGATCAAGATTGGTGCTCCCTTGTACAATCAATAGTAACCAGGTTTCTATTTCTGTTTTATCCTCTTCAACTTTCTACCTTTTTTATGGCATATACAACATATATAATCATTGATTTAGCTATGGAATATAAAAGCTGTAATCGCGAAATAAATTTGATTGTCAATTTTCTGATCTGGAACATCAATGTTTTTGACGAATTATGTTGTTTTGAAATAATTTTATGTTCTTAAAATAAATATAAGTTAAATGGTAGCAGTTATACATAACCATTAACTAAAAAAATCGGTAGTATTTAGTTATAACACCACCAACCCCATGCAGCAGACACAGGACGAAATAGTGATAAGAAACAGGCTGTAGGATTTGGGGTTCGGTATGAATATATCGCCAGAACCTCATTAGAAAATAAGCAGCGTGCACCACATACATATGTGGTTTGAATACAAAGAACACTTGTTATATCTCTATCACACCCCTTAATTTATTAGATACGGTACAGTTTTACATATTTTATTTGCTGAGTACAGAAAAGAACATTGTTTAAATGCCGAGAGCTTGTCAATTCCTTACTGTTAAAATGTACTCTCAGTGATCCCACTGAGAGTACATTTTAACAGTAAGGACAACAAATAAAATATACAAATTCTACAATCATTATACATTTTATTTTATCTAGATAAGTATTTACAATGATCTGTCTTTAAAACCGTTTCTCCTTTCACAATCTTCTTCCTTTACACATTCCAAATTTATTCTATAGCTGGGTAATAATTTCATTTAAAAGTGGTTATGTTTTGACATTCATATTGGGAGGTTGATAACACTGTTACGCTTAATCTAAATACATAAAATAAATAACTTCAAATAATAATGTACAAGTACAGTTGGTAGCTTTAAATTTGTCTACTTAGTTCAATAAATAGCAAAGGAATGTGCTATCAACTGTGCGGGGTGAATTTCTGAAGTATTTTCATCGTAAAAATGATTGCAGAAAAGCATTTTTACTATGCTTACTAAAAAACAACTCATTCTCACTGAGCGTTTCAAACATGTTAAATTTCGAATTTAGATACAGAACAGACTTTAGAACTTTCAACGCTCAGACTCAAGAAATCATAAAGATAATTTATTTCTAACAGCACACTAATACTATAATAATTATTATAAATATACGATAAACCTTATAAAAATTCTGATAAAGGATTAAAGTACAATCAATTGTCAACTTTAAAAAAATTACCTTGGCCATTTAACTCACTTTTTTTAATTATTATTATTTAAAAACAGACAATAATCAACCAAAATGCCTTTTACAACTGCGTTGAGTTTGGTTTGACATGATGTAATAAAAATGATTAATTTTAAAGTGAAGCATTAGTGTGTGGAACTAAATTCCTATACAGTCTAGTATGTCGACTGCTTTTGTTTGAGAACGGCTTGTACACATTTAGCCATAGTTGGTGAAGCGCGACTGATGGCGTCCGTCATGAAATAGTCCTCGAGAGTCTTCAGTTTGACATCTAGATTACCGGAGACTGGCTTTTGAAGGCTCTGTTGAAGAAAGCGTAATGATATAAAATATGCAGTGAACGTATTTCTTATAATACAAATCAACCCAAATGGTAACTAATGGTACTGCAGCCCATGAACACCCACCACCAATTTAGTAGACCACAGACACACATATTGACTAAAAAGAAATGACTCCTTTGTAATTATGCTGGCTCTTTCACCCTTCTAACCAGAATACAATAGTGGATACATTGATACTTGGCGTCAGCATAAATAGCTAAGTATATATGGGGCGGTACCAAGTAGTCTTAGGCCCGTATTAATAAACGTTACTCAGCTCAAATACACGCACTTGAGTACAATCTTGAGGTTATGATCAGGCTGGTGCAACTTCCATTACTTCCATAGTAAAAATTATATGTACTATAGAGGTCAAATTTTAATGACGGTCATCTCTTCTTTCTGCTTTTCGTAATATGTCTATTAACGACATTGTCAAATTAAATAGGTTGAAATATCAATTCAAACAATTATACGAGTACTTGTATATATTTTATTTATTAAGATTGCTCTTAATTTTCCTATAGGAGCCGTTGTTCATTTACAGAATTATCAAAAAATTAAATATGCATTTTAAAATTTTCCAAGTAAATGGTGCAAGAAGCGGAAAAAATTATAACAAGAAAAGGCTATTCGTAGCAATACTCGTATTTCCCTTAGATGATGAAAGGTATGTGGTGAATTCAACTTTAATAGTAATATGATATTTAGAGCGAGTACATTTTTGGATTAGCCTTCTACGTAGGACAGGTTTTTAGTGAACGATTGTGTGCACAAATACAAACACACTATTTCCTAAATCTGATAGTTCGATGGTATGGCAATCCGAAACGAACTATACATACTTAGAAACTACACAGTCAATCGTGACTGCAAACATTTTATTTGTTCAATAAAAATGTGATTTAATTTATATTATTTTTTCAGATGCAAGCAATGGGTGAAATAGCTGGCACATGCACCAATTGAAACGATTCACATGTTAAAACATATTTGTGACAAACATTGCATTTGAACCCTACTAAAACGAACTGTTATTTCATCAGTGGACTTAATTTAAACTTCTACAATTATGTGTATGTTAATTAGGTTTCATTTACATGTAGCAAAATATAATGTCCCTCTAAAGTCACATTTTGGTAAGAATTCGATTATATAAATAAACTCAAAGTTATTTGTCATCATCATTACAGCCTTTCAAAGTCCACTGCTGAACATAGGCCTCACCCAAGGAATGCCACAAAGCACGATCCTGAGCCACCTGCATCCATCGACTTCCTGCATGTCTTACCAGGTCGTCACTCCATCCCGTGGGGGGTCGCCCTACACTTCGCCTACCGGTACAAGGCTGCCACTCGAGAACCTTTCTTCCCCATCGGTTGTCGGTTCTTCGAGCTATATGGCCGGCCCACTGCCACTTCAGCTTACTAATCCGTTGGGCTATATCGGTTACTCTGGTTCTACTGCGGATATCCTCATTCCTAAGTTTATCACGCAGAGAAACTCCGAGCATAGCCCTCTCGATAGCTCACTGAGCGACCTTGAGCTTCCTCAGTCATCGCTGGCAACACGCACTGGTTGTACAATTTCGTTTTAAGGTTTTGAGGTATCTGACGAGAAGATGTGTCGTAGCTTCCCGAACGCTGCCCAGCCGAGTTGAATCCGTCGATTGACCTCTCGGTCGAAGTTGGACTTACTTAGTCGGACTAGTTTGTCCCAAGTAAACATACTCGTCAACAACTTCGAGCTTAGTACTCCCAACAACTACCGGCAAAGGTGTGACATGGACATTAAACATAATCTTTGTTTTGTCCATGTTCATCTTAAGACCTATCCGTTGGGAGACACTATTGAGGTCATTGAGCATAGTGCTTAGGTCCTCCAGCGATTTTGCCATAAGGACTATATCGTCGGCAAATCGAAGGTGAGTGATGTACTCGCCATTGATGTTAATACCGTATCCTTTCCAGTCCAGAAGCTTGAAAACGTCTTCCAATGCAGCGGTGAAGAGTTTCCGAGATATAACATCACCCTGTCTTACACCTCTCTGCAATTGGATAGGTTTTGTACTCTGGTTCTGTACTCGGATAGCCATCGTAGCTCTACTGTACAAACACTTCAGCACTTCGATATACCGACAGTCAACTTGGCACCGCTGAAGGGACTGCAGCACCGCCCAAATTTCGACGGAATCAAAGGCTTCCTCATAGTCCACATACGCCAGACATAGTGGCAAATTGTACTCTTCGGACTTCTGTACAATTTGCCGAAGGGTATGTATGTGGTCTATGGTGCTAAAGCCCTTTCGGAAACCGGCTTGTTCGGGAGGCTGGAAGTCGTCAAGTCTGCGCGCGAGACGATTCGTAATGACTCTCGAAAACAGCATGTAGACGCGGCTCAGAAGGGAAATCGGTCTGTAGTTCTTCAAGAGAGCGTTGTCACCTTTCTTGAAGAACAAGACTACCGCACTTCTGCTCCACGCCTCAGGTGTAATGCCACCATGGAGGACGGAATTAAAGAGCCTCTGAAGGACTTCAAGTACCGGTCTTCCAACCGCTTTCAGAAGCTCCGCTGTAAATCCATCCTCGCCTGGGGCCCTGCCGTTTTTAAGGTGCTGGAGAGCCATTCTAATCTCGCTCAGACTGACGTCCAGGATATCTTCGGAATAGTGTCGAAAAAGACTCGCTCTTGGATCGTTACTCACACTTGCGTGTGGCTCCAACGATGACGTGTACAGCTGCCCATAGAACCTCTCAATCTCACTCAAAATCTCAGGTGTCCCGGAAACGATGCTGCCACATTCGGTCTTCAGCGTTGACAGTTGGCTCTTTCTGGCACACAGATCTATGGCAAAGACTTTGGAGCCTTGGTTCCGCTCGATCGCTTCTTCAATACAAGCTGTATTGAAGTTACGTAAGTCCAGCCGCATGCATTTGAAGATCTGTCTGTTCAGTTGCCTGTATGCTGTCAAATCTGTTGAAGAATGTAGCTTCATCTCCCGTCTAACAGCCATGAGATTAAGAGTGTGATCGGAGAGTTTTTGTGTTCTTCTGCGGCGGGTCTTGCAGAAGTTAGCTCCGACCGCATGGACAGTTTCCACGACCTTGTCATTCATATCGTCCACTTCATTGCAGTCTTCTAGACACTGAAAACGGTTTTGTAACTCGAGCAGAAAGGTTTCGGGACTTTGGAACAGAGCACGAGGGGGACGGAGCGTTAACTTCATTAGACGAGACCTCTCCAACTTAACGTTTAGGTTCAGTGTGCCTCTAACCATTCGGTGATCGCTACCAGTTTTCACCCTCGCGATCACGGAGACATCACTGAACAGTCGTCGTCTGGTCGTCATAATGAAGTCAATCTCATTTTTTGTCGAACCGTCGGGGCTCGACCAGGTCCACTTCCTGTGGAGCCGCTTCTGGAAGAAAGAGTTCATCATAAAGAGTCCCTCTTTCTCCATGAAGTCGGCCAGCTGCTGGCCCCTTGGGTTCCGTTGCCCTGTTCCAAATTTCCTTAATTTCAGCTCACCGTTCCCTCTTGTGCCTAGTTTTGCATTGAAATCTCCCATTAACACCGTATATTGGGTTTTGGAGGAATGCATGGCTGTAGAGATATTCTCATACATTTCCTCCACCTCCTCATCGGGGTGTGCCGAGGTTGGTGCGTAAACCTGTATGACCTTCAGCGAATACCGTTTGGTGATTCTGAGTATAAGGTACGCAACCCTCGTCGACACACTCCCGATCTTTACAACGTTGTTAACGAGAGACTTGTGGACGATAAATCCGACACCTCCTTGGGACAGATGGTCGCCCTCCCGGTGATAGAGCAAGTTGCCGGATTCGAGGATTACCGTGTCCTCCCCTCTCTTCGGACTTCGGATAATCCTATAATATGCCAGCGTAACTTGTCTATCTCTTCTTCCAGCTCCAGCATCTTCCCGTCAGTCCTCAGGGTGCGTGCGTTGTACGTTGCCAGGTCGAGTCGTCTAAGGTGGCAACCGAACCTCCACCGGAGGTTCTTAGCACCCCCTTCCCCGCCGTTACCATGGTCGCCACTGTAGCCAGGAATAGCGGGGCCGCCGGGGACTGGGGGCCGTCTGTTTGTTGCTTTAATCATTGGGGGGTATTTGCCATAGTTGCCACGCTTGGCGTAATTTTGGCTATTATCAGGAAGATGCTGCTGCCTATCTCCTGCCTGTGTCCCTTTGTCGCCTTTTACGACAGCCACGGGAGGATATGGGGTAGTGGATATTCTTGACCGCCACTACACGGCACAAAGTTATTTGTACCAGGTTATAAATATTTTTTATAGATTCATCTACAAACATTAGCTATAATGAGCACTCATTTTGAAAGCGACAACTTACAAACGATCTCTGCGAATAGTATGCACATAGCTACCTCTGTGAAGAAGCCTAGCAATTTGTACATAATATTTGTTACACATAAAAGCAATTTAATCCAATCAGTATTAAAAACCTAATTTTTTTACCCTTTAAAAGAAACTATCGTTGAAAACAAGCATCCAGACGCAGACTATTTATTTTACAGCATAGCAACAATTGTTCAGTGTGGGAACCAAGCCTCGGTCCTGTTATGCCGCAGCCAAACGCTTAACCACTGCGCTACGGAGTCGTCATTTATTTTTACTACTTAATTAATTACTAGTATAATAGTGCGTTTTTATTTTATATTTTCTTTATACATATTTTTGTACCTAAATGATAGTGATTTAATTACAAATTGCTGTGTGTAAAATACATTGATTTCTTTTCCTCATCGGCATTTTACTCAATCCCCACGTTAAATAATTTATTTCTCATAAATAATACAGTACATATAGAGATCTAACTTGTATTATGTAAAAATATCGATAAACAATATATCGATAAAGGTAATATCGATAAAATTATTCAAGGATAGACATTGACAGCACTATTGTAATTCGTCAATATTGTCAACATTGATTGTCAAAACTAAATGTCATATCTTGATGTTGGTAGAATAGCTTGGCGTACTTTCATGCATTTACTTTTACTATGGAAGTCCCGCCTCTTAAACGTAGTGTTTATATTGTCTTTGGTTATGATCTTATTAATAAACATATCTCAAGGTTTAGGTTTACGATATCGGCTGAGTGCCATACTGATTAATAAACGAAACTCGACTCTCAAGTGTGTGTACTTGAGTGCAAATCACAGAACAGTATTTCTAAGTACAGCGTTTTGAGATACTGTTAATGTGTTATTAATTATCAACGATCTTGAGATGCTGATACCGTAATGAGGGCGTATCAAATGATTACGCACTTGAGTTCGTCATTGAGTAAAGTTTATTAATACGGGCCTTTCTTTCCGTCTGGATTCCTACATTGAAGTAATATGTACTACGTACTAGAAGACTATGACATATGACAACTAGACTTGAACTGCACTGTGTGCCTCTTGCCACGTGTCCCGCACTGCCGCACAGATTTTGTTCGCAGTATCTGTTCTAGTAAGTGGTACATATTAATTCAATAGATTCCGAAATAGATATGGGAAAGTGCTTCATTTGTATTAAGATGTACAAGTGCCATCCTATTAATAATACATTTTTAAGACTTCACATATTCTCGAAATACATATTTCTCAGAGATGCAGTTTCCTCGCGATATGTTTCTACACCGCCGAGCACGTGTTAAATCAGCAATTAACAATATCATTAGTGTCGACGAGGATCGAACTCGTTTTGTTAGCGTTCCGTGAAATGGAGTTTTATTTTTTTTTTTATTCCGGCGAATGCTTAACCCCTGTGCTACCACGCTGTATACTGTAGTGTTTATTCATTGTCTGTAAGTCATATCGTTCATAACTATGTCTACAATAACAATTATAATACAAACTAAAAATACAAACCTGTGCGAGCGCTCTGGCCTGTGCAAAGTAGTTGTTATTCTGCACGTCGCCGTAGGTGACAAGGGCTGGACTTATTTGGCTGAGACGGTCCCTCACTTCATCCAAATTGTCGTACGGTAGGCGTACACCCACCACTTCTGATATAGCCCTGTTAATTACAAATAGAATAAAATATGTTTAAATATTCTTTAATATAATACTAACCCTTTTTGTTTAATAAAAAATTTAAATTATGATGGACGGATTTTGCAAATTGTCTAAGACTTTGTTTTAAAAAATACATAATATACTTTAAGTATATTTTTACTAATGTTTACATCAATATCATAAAAAACGAATATCACCTCATTAAAGATTTTTTTCTTACAATAACTTCTTTATAACTCTTCATCATTTTAAGTAAGACTGGTGGTCGCTACCAACCTCAGGTGTTAACTTTACCTTACTTATACATTATATTTTATGGATACACCGTTCAATGAGGGCTAATAATGTTCTGCTCACCAGATGTCGCTAGTTAACACTGAGGTAAAGTTTTTGTTACACAGTGTAATTTAATTGAGAAGTTGGTTATTAATAAAAGTTTATCAGTTTCTAGAGTATTATATTAATGCACAAAACAATCCATCAATGGTTTGCTCTTTAATTTTTTGCACATCTTTAACTTTTTTTTAATTTTTCTACTTTTATGAATATCTGTGGTTTGGTTTATTTATTTTTAATCTTATTAAAATAAAATATAGCTAATAGTACAGAAAGAGACAATAAATTTTACATTTTCCGAACAAATTAACTTCCCCGCTATGAAATCTGTCAAATATACCTCACTTTCTAGTGGCGCCGCCCTGGTGGCTGAAAAGTCGTGGATGCCCTCATTAATAAGTAAATATATGTAAGAAGGTACCGTACCGGTAAGCGGAGTGTAGGGCAGCGCAGCTGCCCACTAGATGCAATGACGACCTAGTATGATATACCGTTACCGGTACAACTTATCGAAGTCCACTGCTAAACATAGACGGCCTCCCCGACAGATTGCCTCATAGGGGGCATAATTGCCACAGTTGCCAAGCTTGGCAAGCGGGTAGGCAACCCAATTTTTTAATTTTTAGTCGTTATTAGAAAGTCGCTGCTGCCCATCTCCTAGTTTGTTTCCCTCTGTCGCTTCTTACGACACTCACGAGACGACCTGGGATAGTCGATATTCTAACACTGCCACTACACAACTAGAGATGAACGGTATGATACCAATTATTATAATAAATATTCGGCGATATCGATATAGAAACCGATATTAACTTTACATATATTATACACTTTTCTATTTTTACCTTTTGTAATTTTTTAAAAGGGTTATTTTTCAAAGAATATCCAAATTTAAAATGTAAGTTCAAATATATAAAAAAATCATCTACCGTTATTGCAGTTTTTGAAAATACGAGTAGATAAGTCTTCTACTTTTAACCGACTTCAAAAAGGAGAAGGTACTCAATTCGACTGTATTTTTATGTGTGTTATCTCATAACTTTTTTCTGTTCTCATGTGGTCCCATATAAATTTGATCAAGGTCTGACCAGTAGTTTTTGAGTTATATTAAATACTTTATATTGAAGTCGGTTGTACAATTTTTTTTTAATTTTAACACTTGTATTTAAAAGTATTCCAAATTGAATGTAATTTATGGGCCACAACTACGCGTACGCGCGCTCTTTTGTGTGCGATTCAATTCACAAAGTTTTTGCCTACGGTTTACTTTCTTAGTGACACGCTCACTAGTTAATAACTACACGACGCGAATTACAATTCCAATTTTCTCTCACAATTTTATGGGCTTAGAATCATCATAATAAATAACATTAAAAAAATATGTTTGCTTATCAACGACGTAACCGATCATTGGCATTATTATAGCGTATTTAAAAAAATATAAAGAAAAGAACTAAATTACGCAAGTAGTTTCAATAACTAATATTGGTACCCCAAAATGGAATCAATTTCTCTCAATGCCTAGACGAGTACGTTTTCTTATAATTAATTTCCTGTGCTTGAGCACTCTTAACTTACGTGAATACAGCAATAATTTTGCTGTGACGGCTTTGTAACTTTGGGCCTCTTTGACGAAAGACGATTGTTTATTTGACCCCACAAATAAAAGTCTAACAGTCTGGACCGTTACAATTTTATTGCCTGCAAACTCGCTGTACCTTACAGGTACAGCGAGTTTGTAGACCATAGTACAGGTCTTTCATGCGTAATTCACCAATCTTCATATTCACTATTTAAATTATTGCTCACTGCACTATAGTTTGATTGGCTGTCAATTGTTCTTTGATTGGCAGGTACATTTCGTACATTATAGTCCGGCCGCTGAGTTATTACCGATTTGACACATGACGAATTGACAATACTAGTGAAGTGACTGAACCAGTAACCCTAATATCATTTGGGAACAGTTTGTTTTTAAATATTCTAGTATAGTGTGTAATTAAATAAAATCAAAACAATAATAGTTAAAGACAGGTTCTTTATTAGGTGGAGTATCCTTGATGGGCGTAGATAATTGGTCGAGGACATATCAAAATAAAACAAATTTGTAAACACTGTTACACATTTTAATGAATAGAGTAGGTACAAGATGTTTTAATACATGACTACCTATCATTTATTAAAACAATTATTCAGACTCTGAACCAGATTCGCCAGAGCTGTCATCGCTATCAGTCACTTGTATGACAATTTCATTCTCTATAATGGTGTTCACTCTTATATCGCGTTCATAATCTTCTGTTATTAGTTTTCGAGTCTTTTCGACGACCTTGACCCAATCTTCTTTCGTTATTTTGCTGCAAGCATCTTTTAATAGACCCATCATTTTATTAGTACTGAATGGCGGAGTCGTATTATTACGAGCTGCGTAACCTGTAATGTAAACATTAAATAACGTTAATTTATTAGATTAAATAAACGAAATGTTACACAATTACCTACATGTAAGGGACATAAGATATTTATTTCTTAGTTATGTATCTTTTTACTTATATGCTGAATATTGGATGTTATAATAGTACAAATTATTCATATTCATAACTTATGCGATAAAAAACAATACCTTTGATTTGTGCCCATATTAGCTCAATGGCATTGTACTGGCAGTGATAAGGCGGAATTCGAAGTACCCGATGTCCATGTGCTAGAGCTATCTCATCTACTTCATAACGGACTCTTGATGTTTTATTTTCGCGTACCAACTTTACTAAGTCAGACTTTAAGCATTTCGGCAGTAATTTCAATTCCATTTTGGTGTAGCCATGCTACGAGATCAGCTTTCTTGTCGGCCTGAGTAGGCGCTTTATTCACTTGTTTCGAGTGATATGAAGCGTTGTCCATTATTATGATAGAAGGCTCTGGCAGGCTGGGTAATAATTGATTTTCGAACCAATTCGTAAAAGTGTCTGTATCCATCTCCTCGTGGTAATCGGAAGTACTTTTTGACGCGAAAGCCAGCAGTCCATTTTCAAAGAAACCACTTCCAGCAGAACCGGCGTGACAAATTATCAGTCGCGATCCTTTTCCAATTGGAACCTTTGAGGTTGATGCTTTTGTTTCGTCAGTCCAACTGACGAAACGAAAGCGTGACACAGTGTGGTTCGCATTTAACCATGTTTCGTCTACAAAAACGACGCTGTCCTAAGACTCCATTTTTCTGGCTTCTCTTAAAACGTCGCTCCTTTTAATTATTAAATCAAATCTTTCCATTAATATTTTCCTTTTATTCGTTTTTTTATATTCAAACCCAATTTCGTGCAATAGTTTTGACAACGCCGTTTTACCGCCTTTAAACAAGCCAGCTTCTTGTAAAGAGACCAAAAGCAAACGTCTAGTTGGAAACTCGTTCCTAATATAATAACCATATATGTGGTTTCTTATTGCATCTGCATCAAAAACATCAACACCTGTCACGGACTTTTGTCTTCGTTTTTTCTTAGGAGTGCGTAAAACATTATCTTCACTTCCAGAAGCACCAAATTTTTCTTTATTTATATTATATAGTGTTTTTGCACCAATTCCAAGAGCTTGTGAAACCCGATCTTTCACTTGAGTGACAGGAATCAAAGGGCCGCCATTTTGTGACTCACGCTCAAAGTAATCCTGTAGCTTTAGTACAAGCTCACGACATTGACTATTCAATGTTTTTCCTCGTTTCGGCATTTTCAACAAAATTACCAAACACAAACAAAATTAGTCCAATAAAGCGCAACGATAAACAGGAGAAAGCCGAGTCAAAAAACAACGGTTACACAAGAGAACGTAGTCTGTGCGCACGAGAGTACGGAAGACGACTAAACAGATTAAAATAGCGGTGGTAAGGGTGTTGCCAGAATAGTATCGCCAATTACTTAAAAAAATACACCTATAACATTGCTTAATTGAGGGAGAAAATTATATTTATTAAATGTTGTTTTATATATTATGAATGTTAAAAATTATACATAATCATTTTAATTGTATTTATTTTTAAATCATAGAAAACAGTATTTCTGTCTTTGGATCACACATAAATCTTAAAAATCATAGAGATACTGGCAACACAGTGCAATTAGGAGACGCAAAAAAATGGTAGCATTATAGTCTCGCTGCTCGAAGGAATAAGTAAAATAAAAATATCCAAATAAAATAAATATCATATCTATTCCAATGAATTCGGACCGAATACTATCAAGCACATCACTATGAAAACTAGACGCACGATGTAACTTTGTACAAGCGCGCCAAAGAACAAAAAATAAATGTTTTAATATTATTTACAAAGTATTTTAAGTTTTGAAACAGAGTTTATTGGAAAATTACTGGATTCTGACATTTTGACATAAAGTTTTATATTAAAGAGGTATTCTAAATCATTCGGCAAATGTGTCGCTCGTGCAAGGTTATATCGATTAATTTAAGAATAATCTGTCAAATCGGTAATAACTCAGCGGCCGTACTATAATTTCTTGTCGCGGTAAAGACGTTCTTTGCCACGACGTAAACTTACATTGCTTAAAATGTAACACGTGCGGTTCGAATATTTTCGTTTCGTTATTGGTAACGAAGTAAGATAATTTACGAAAATTTAAAAATAGCACGTTTGTACGTATTACGTAATGAAGTTACGGTCTACACTGTCAGCTGTCGGTCGCCAGGGTGGACCTTGGTCCTAGCCACCTAGCGGTGTAACGGTTAACAGAAGAGAAGGGCGCGGGAAGACGCGCGACAAAATACATAAATTTGTAACCAACGACTCTTACGAATGTGTAGTATAATAGTAAGCGTTAGATATTTATGAATGACAATCAATATAATGCATTACCACACATTTGGAATTTACAGATAAAAAGAACAGAATGTTTGAGATTTATTATATAAATTTTTTTCACCATTCGTCTTATTACTTATTCTGAACCTATTCTATAAGTTTGGGCATATATTGAAAAATAACCTTATATTGGTATCTACTCGTATATCGATATCGCCGATGTACTCCAAAAATCGGTACCGTATCGGTAAAATTATGTATTATTACATACCTAGTTGTGTGTAATGACGATGATGATGATGATGGTGATATGAATGATATCATCATCATTATATGATATGATGATGATGATGACAGTGATGGTGGTGTTGTTGGTGGTGGTGTTGGTGGCGGTAGTGGTACCTGATGATCTTCCAGTCCTCGCGCGCCTGTCCGGGCGGGGTGACGGCGGGCAGCGTCTGCTGCGCGCGGCCCTCGGCGTTCACGTAGGTGGCGCGCTTCTCGGTGTAGGCGGCGCCCGGCAGCACCACGTCCGCGATCGCCGCGCCCGCGTCCCCGTGGTGCCCTGCACACACAACAATACCCCGCGCTGCAGCTATCTTCTCTCTTTGCTAATGGACTCGTACGATTGTACTTGTGCCAGTATCAAATTAATTATAAATTATCCTTTATAGGTTTATAATACTTCTTCACAATATATACGCTACAATGCGAAGATTTTAGAGATATTGACGGCAGCTTGAGCCAGCAAGCGGTTAATAGCGATAGTATCTAAAGGCGCCTAAAGAGACACACTATATTGAGGTTCTCATCACCATCGGAACACTTGTTTCACCGTTTCCACTAATCTATACAAATAAATAAAATTAAAGTGTCTGTTTGTAATGTCAAAATGACAGTTTTTTACTAAATGCATATGAAAGCAAATACGGTACTTATAACTAAAATACAATTTTTAAAATTTTTGTCTGTCTGTCTGTTTGTTCCGGCTAATCTCCGAAACGGCTGGACCGATTTTGACGGGGCTTTCACTGGCAGGTAGCCGATTTCATAAGGAGTAATTTAGGCTACCTTTATTTTAGAAAAAAAATTAGGGTTCCGCGCAAAAACATAATAACCCTAACACGCGAGCGAAGTCGCGGGGAACAGCTAGTAGTTTATATGTTCACATAATTCAAAATTAAAAATTTTGTACAGCCGACTTCAATATAAGCGACTTCAATATAGGTTATTTAAGAATAACTCAATAACCATTGGTCTGACCTTGATCAAATTCATATGGGACCACACGAGAACTATCAGCTTTCATATAAAAAAAGAATCATCGAAATCGATGCGCCCAGTACAAAGTTATGAGGTAACACACATAAAAAAAAAACACACAGTCGAATTGAGTACCATCTCCATGAAGGCGGCAGAAAATCGCACCACTTTTACATAGTTTGGACGTCTTTTAATTATTACTCCACGATACTTTATTTTTTAATTTTAAAATAGTATTAATTTAATTCGATACTAAAAATAGGAGTGCATAAACTGCCAGGAGCTTAGCTACAAGTAATCAGGTGACATACTACTGCGCCTTCGCATTAGCTGTTGTAGTGGTTGTGAGTGAATCACTGTGTGTGCTATCGTTTCTAAGAGAAAACAAGACGTCAGTTCGACACGACACCTCTCTGTCATCTACTGCGCGGTCTATCATAGTTGGACGGAAAAGAGTTTTTGTAAGAAATCGTCGATCGACGACCATTTTAGCTGACCCCTGCAGCGAGACTACTTCTGTAAACTACAGCAAACTTTTGGGAGCCTAGTACTTTGTGTTTGATTTAAAACTAAGCATGCCACTCAAGCGAACGCCGCCTCCCGCCTCACCGCCAGCGGAAAAAAACAAGAATAAGAATGTGAGCTGTACACCTATAAATATTTTCCCCAGCCTATCTACTGAAAAGCCTTCTTCAGAGCGTGATAATGTAACCCTAAGGAAAAAAGGTGTTATTGATTCTTCTAGTATGGAACTATTTATGGAGGAAATCAGGGAAATTAGAGAAATTATAGTTAAGTCTAACATTGTAAAACATCAGAGTACATTGACTTCTGTACAATCCTCTGTGAATGAAATACTATCCCAATATAAAGATATTAAAGAATCAATCGAGATGATATCTAAGCAATACGATAGTATGAAAATCAAATTTGATTCCCTCGAAAAGCAAAGAAAGGAAGACCGACTTTACATCGTTGAACTTGAAGGAAGAATAAGCTCTCTGGAGTCAACTATTGTGGCATCAAAGCTTGAGCTTAGAAATATCCCTGTGGGACCCAGTGAATCCAAAGAAAGTCTGTGCGACATTGTTTTAAAAACTGCTAAGGCCCTAGAAGTGCCTCTTCAACAGACAGAAATAAAAGACGTGTTCCGCATTAAAAACAAAACTGGTAACGGAAATATTATCGTCGACCTTGCAACTACCATAAAGAAAGAAAATTTCTTGAAAAAAGCGCGCAAATTTAATTAATAAAAATAGCTCAAATAAATTAAACACAACACATCTCGCACTGGATGGGCCACAGAAGCCGATATTTATTTCTGAACACTTAACGCAGAAAGCTAGGCGCCTCAACTACTTAGTCAGAACTTTTGCGCAGGAAAATGGATATAAGTTCTGCTGGACTTCATACGGACGTACATATCTACGTCAAGATGAGGGCAAACCACATATCAGAGTGGACTCTGAGTCAGATTTAGCTAAGCTGCTAGGCCAGAAATGACTGTATGAGATCTCCGGTAGAATTTTGGTTACTACTTACATTGATTTAATTTATCATCAAATATTTATTGATTATTTCTTTAATTATATATATAACATTGTATATATTTTACTAAACGGTACGACATACATTCTCATTACTATTTTAACCGTACTGTATATTTTTACAATACATGGTTTTTCTCGAACAATTTGTGGGATGGCTCTCAATAGCTATTATTTAAATCAGAACTATGGATGTGACAATGAATTTTTCCTCTTTAAAATGCCTGAATTACAGAATCAAATTCTATCTGATATTGATAATATTAGGGTGGCTTCATCTTTTGTGTGTGATGTTTTAAAATGCAATGATATTGTCAGGTTATGATGATGTTAATAAGCCTATTCCTCGGCTTCCAGGTTACAAATGTCATTTCTCAAAAAATGTTCAATCCAAAATGATGGTATAACAGTTTATTCTAAGCACTCAATTGATTGTATAATAACAGAACCTGATTCAAATGGTGGTAACTATCTTTTGATTAAAATAAATCCAGATATAGTAATATTAGCGGTATATAGATCACCCTCCTATTATTATATTGACAACTTTTTAGATTCTGTAGAAAAAAATTATTCGTCCCTTAAAATCTAGTAACATATTTATTATGGGCGATATCAATATAAATATTATTCAAGGCAATAAAGACAAAGACTGTGAGCCTTATTTAAATTTAACTGCAGGATTAGGTCTTTTACCAGGTCATACCTATCCCACTCGTATCAATAATTGTTTAGACCATGTTATGGTGAAAACAGTATTAAACACTCAAATAATGGTACTCGATAGTGTAATCACTGATCACTCCTTAATCTTAACAAATGTTTCTTTGAACTCCAAACGCAAGCCTAATAATATTTTCATTGATAAAATAAATCATGATGATGCCATCAAATCTATAGAGTCTGCTGATTTTTCTTTTATATCTTCAACTTCAAATGCAGATACGGCTGCCGAAAAATTTGTTGATTTACTAACTTCTGCCATAAAGAAAAATACTGTTAAAATTAAGATTCCTAGAGCGAAACTAACGCTTAAGGCCTGGATGACGCCTGGACTGATAAAGTGTATCCGTCACCGCGATAAACTTCACCAAAAACTGAAAAAGAACCCTGACAATTAAATACTTCAAATTTCTTATAAGCGTTATAGGAATTACTGCAATTCCTTGTTAAGTAAGCTCAAGCGCCAATATGGAAAAAGTCTTTTGGCAAATGCAAAAAACAGTAAAGAAACTTGGTCTGCAATCAAAGCCATCTCCGGGTGTGATACTAAAAATAATTACGCTGAAAATTTGATCATTAAAAATCCTACAGATTCAGTGGAGAGAGCTAATAACTATTTTTCAACTTTAGGTAGAAAATTAGCTGATAAAATTCTAGCAAACGGTGTTAAACCTGCTAATGTTAATACTATGCCCTGGTCGCTTAATTCATTTGTGCTCGATTCTCCTGACGAGTTAGAAGTTGAAACAATATTGATGGGTCTTAGAAATGATTGTGCTATTGGTTGGGATTCCATTCCTGCTGTCTTCCTTAAAATGACCAAGGATAAAATACTTCTGCCACTCACAACCCTTTTTAAAATCTGTTTTGAACAAGGATGCTTTCCAAAAGTTTTTAAAAGATCTCTCATTACTCCTGTTTACAAGAATCGGGCTCGGGACGTTGTTGAAAATTACAGGCCGATCTCTGTGCTACCTGCACTTTCAAAAATCTTAGAAAGGATGCTTAATAATCGTTTGGTTAAATTTCTAAACAAATATAATATCTTATCTAATATGCAGTTCGGATTCAGAGCGGGTGTTAGTACAGAAGATGCTGTTCGTAACTTGACCGAATTTGTAACAAATAAACTGGACCATAAACAGAAGTGTGTAGGGATTTTCCTAGATTTAGCCAAAGCTTTCGACACCGTTTCAATACCAATTCTTGTAAACAAACTAGAAAAAATTGAAATAAGAGATTCTGCCCTTTCTATTTTTAAGGATTTTCTATATGATCGTGTGCAGAGAGTAAAAATAAAAAAAAAATATTAGCTCAGATGCCTGTATCACGTTTGGAGTCCCTCAGGGCAGTATCCTGGGACCAAATCTCTTCCTGGTTTACATTAACGACCTGTGCTCAATGACACTAAGTCAAGGCAAGCTATTTACTTATGCTGATGATACAGCCTTAATTTTCTACGGAGAGACTTGGCCTGAGGTCCAGGAGTTTGCGATGAGGGGTCTTCAAACTGTGGCAAATTGGCTTGAGTAGAATCTACTGACTCTTAATATATCTAAGTCCACCTATATGCAGTTCCATATAACCAACACCCAAACTGTTAACGATATACAACTAACAGTACACTCTTGTGGTTCACAGTCAACAGATACTTGCCTTTGCCCTAAAATGATGAAATCCAAATCAATTAAATATCTCGGAGTAATTATAGACGAGAAACTAAGCTGGCTCCCACACATAGACCTTATTTCATCGCGCACTAGGATACTTATTTGGATATTTAAAAGGCTAAGGCACATCGCTGACTTTAATTTATTAAGAACTGTATACTACGCCTTAGCACAATCAATTATAGGTTATTGTATAGTTGCCTGGGGTGGAGCATGCAAAACATTTATGATAAAATTAGAAAGAGCTCAAAGATGTCTCCTAAAACTATGACTCTTAAACCGTTCAGGTATCCTACAAATCTGCTTTACCTTCCAATTCCACCTTACACACAGCATCACCTTATTGCGTGTCAATCCGGGTTTCGATACAGTCTGTGGGGCTTGACTACTCTTTGACCATGATCTTTTTCGCACGCTCTTGTCGTAGGTGATCCACTTTTCATCACCAGTGACCAATATTTTGAAAATTGTTCGGTTACATTACGTTTCAAAAAAGAGTCGCAAATGAGTACACAATTCATTAGGCTTCTTTCAATGATCTCGTGTGGCACCCAAATATGGAGCTTTTTGGTACAGTCAGACTTTTTTAAATGGGTCAAAATTGTTTTGTGGTCAATCCTCAATTTCTCGCCTATGTTGTAACTACTAATATGCTGATCTTGCTTCACTTTTTCAAATATGGCATCGACTTTATCCGTATAAGGGCAACCAGAGCGGTCCCAGTCTTTCTCAAAGTGGGCGATAACGCCCCCTTGTGGGCGTTGGAGACCTAGAGGGGGCGTTAAGGGGCCCAGAAAAAATGGGGGCGTTGGCGTGATTTAGGGGGGCGATGGTTCATTTGTTTAGATAGATTTAGATACTTTATTCTTGAGGCTTGAGTCGCATTTTTCCCTTTTTCTACCGACTTCAAAAAGGAGACGGTACTCAATTCAACTGTATGTTTTTTTTTGTTTTTTTTTTATGTGTGGTAACTCATAACTTTTTTAATAAATCTTCAGGATGTATCTAACTTCTTCGTTAGATTTAATCATTTTGGCGGACAGAAAAACAATTTAAAAAATGGCGGGAAAGTGTTTTTTATTTTTGTTTTTTCCTAATGTCCTATATGTATAAATATTAAAACCAGCCAGATACAAACAGTACAACCAAAGAGATTCTTCTTCAATTTACACAAACAAAATAACTTTTTCCTCCAACATTTTATAGTAAATTCTCAAACAAACCTCGGTTATCCACTATCCCATAGAGTCCCGTGGGTGTCATAAGAGGCGACAGAGGGAAACTAAAACAGAAGACATGCAACAGCATTATCCTGATAACTTATTTAGGAAACTGCGATTGCCAACCTATCTATAGGAGAGGTTCAGCAGTGGACTTTTATAAGCTGTAATGAAGCGAAAATTCTCAAACAAACCTTGGTAGATAACCACAGCATCTTTGGGCAAGGATTCGCGAGTGACCACGCCGCTATCGGCCCCCAGCAGGTACACGACCTGCGGGCCGGCCGACAGCAGCGCGCCCACGCCGGGCTTGTAGCCGATGTCCAGGGCGGCCACTTGCGATGCGGTTCGTTGGAGCACGTTCAGAACCTAGCGTTGAGAAATATTTGTGAAGTAGTAAAATAGCAGTCTACATAGACCAACATTACTAAGAGGATAATGGAGAAGGAAAGTCTGCATCGCTTCTTCAATTAGGAGTTCACATCTTTAAAATATGTAAATTTTTAAGATATTATTTATTATTTTCAGACAAACAATTATCCTCTCACAACCAAACACATTGTAAATCAGCACTTAAAATTCCATATACGATTTCAGTGGTGCCAGCAGGAAAAAGTACTATGGAAATAAAAATACAATATATAAATGCCGCGTTATCAGTAAAAGATATAGAGATACAGCGTGGTCTACCCCGGTCAAGCCGACAGATTCGTGATCCTGCTATGTAGGTCTTCGGTGTCACTCTACCACAAAGTAGCAATAATATATGATATAATGCTGTATTCGAAATCGGCAAAGAGAACATAACACTATGAAGAAACATTATAAAAATTTAGTATACACTTGTACCTTCCAGTTCTTGTCCTCAAGTTTGTCCTGCAAACGCAAGGCCAACTCCTGTGTGTACGCCAGCAAAGCAGCTCCCTCCTGTGTCTTGAGCTGGTCTGCTCCAAGGATAACAACGGGCCGCTTCGCTTGTTCCAGCTTGCGCAGCACTTCGTGAGCAGAAGTTCCCGATGCTAGATCCTTCACGATCGACGCTGACTCGCCTACATGCTAATAAAATTTAATACTTTAAAAAATGTTACTTTAACAAAATATATTTATTATGCGTATCTTGAATTTGATCATAAATTGAAGTGCATGCATATACATATTAGGCCTAGTACTACTTTGCCACTAGTCTGGGTAGTTTACTAATAAACTTTATCGGTCTTATCACAAAACATGATTTATTGAATCTCTGGTTTAAAGAAGAGTCTAGTTTAAACCTGAGATTAATTATAAACTTCTTTTGGTAATAAGACTGAGTATGAAGGCATACAGCACAAATTTATCTATTTCTTCCTCTCTTTCTCTTCCTTTTTTCTCTCCTCCTTCCTTTTTCTTTATCTATCCCTCTTTCTCTCTCTCCCTCCCTCTTTCTTATTATTCTCTATTAATGGTTTATCTTACAGAAGGCATTTAAAATAATGACGAACTATGTATAAAGATATATAATTTAAAAAAATAGTTAATATATAGAATAACCTAAGCGCTTCAATGGTTTAACTTACAAGAAAATGTGTCTTTCCCAATAAAACAAGATGTAGATGTGGTTAGAGTACTTTTAACGTACCCCAGTAAGGGCCATAATGATGGCTTTTCCTTGTTTCACTTGACACTACATCAAAACATTCGCATCACATTGAATTGAAGTAGGTTAAAACGTCGCAAACGACGTTACTTTTGACACTATATTACAGAACTCCCCAAACGTCGCAAACGACGTTCTTGGAGATGCGTTAGGCACAACTTGATTTTCATGCTATTAACTAACCACATAATCGTAGGTGAGGTCAACTTTAGGTCCAATTAGCGCGACATCGGTATCCTTGTGGATGAAAGCCTTCCTAATACGGGTGTTTAGGAGAGGCGCCTCGAAACGCACGTTCGTTCCGATAAGGAGCACAAAGTCAGCGTCCTCGACATCTGTAAAAGATTAATTTATCCCATTATCTTATACAATTACTTAGTTCACACTTACTATAATATAGTACATTACGATACAAGAGATAGTAGCTTAGACTATTGAACCGTGTGAAGTTAACGCAGCACTTTTGTCAGTATATTACAGAATTCCCCACTACCCGTCGTTACACCACAAGTGCAACGAGACTTGTGATTTACAAAACTTTAGTATGATACAGATGTTGGCTTTTATATAAATTATTTATCAAACGTGAATTCACAACGGTCATACTTTTTAGCAATAAATTCTAATGTGATGGTAAATGGTAATAATACTAATTGTGTTTTTATTAATTTTGCCTTAAAAAATACACTTCAAGCTAAAAATGTACAAGAAATTTAAATTACTTTAAGTCAAGCATTTGTTTTATATTTCTTGATCAAATGACTCAATGTTTTATTTGTAATTTAAAGTATTCTATAAGATGTTACTAATTAAAATTCTATTGTTCTGTATTTAGTATTATGTTTCAATAAATGTTTAAATTTTTTAAAACTTATATAATATTATAAATTTTATGTATGACTTAAGTAAAGACTTAAACTGTACTTGTACTATAAAAAATTATATATTATATATTTTGATTTAGCTATTTTTAGTAGTGCCTCAAAACATGATTTTCTTTTGTTACAATGTCATTCACTTGTACCCCCAAATAATTCCTATAGAACCGCACAACAAAAAGAGTTTCTTTTTCTTGTGCGTTTCCGACCGTTGGCTTTAGTGAAGTTAAATTAAGTCATGTCTGCGTTAACAAATTCAAGATGTTAGAGCACCTAAAAATCAATATCGGGTAAGTTATGGAATCAATAGTGGCAATACATTTTTTTTTTGTTAAATGATGTAATAAATTAACTAGTACTTAAATCAGTAGTAAAATATTACATTTCCTAATCTTTTATTTTTTTGTAACAAAAAATGAGGTAGCTAATATTGTACAATTCTTTATTTTATATTTTACAATAATATACTTACTTGCAATACCAGTGTTCAACAAATAGGTGGATCGCAAATCAATACCGGCGCCCTCTAGCGGGAAGTATTGCTCCGTGCAAGCGTTCTCAGAGCCAAGCCTATTGAGCAAATCTTTTAACGCCACCAATGATTCGGCGTCAGCCATATCGCCGGCAACCGCCAACAGCTAGAATCATAAATATTACAATAATTTGCCATAAGACTTTATGTATTCTAAAAAAAAACATAAGCCGTGGAAGTAGTAAGAGTCAAAAAGAACAAGTAAAATGATCGAGCAGCCTCAAAATTCAAAGTTTCGAAATACCGATACTGCATGCAATCGCCATTTCGCCTGCGAACAGTAGATATTACAAATTCTATGACTTAAAAAGGGATGACCGCAACAGTGATCTGTTAACGGGGCAATAATTGAGCGAGAAAGATGGTTTTTTTCTTAATATCCTCGATTAAGAAAAAACCATCTTTTTCGCAGGTTTAGGTATACATTTACTATCAGGTGGACTATGTGCTCATTTGTCACACATTCATGAGACCGTTAGGCTGCGTTTCCACCAGAGATGTGCGGGGATATGCATAGCGAGGGATGTGTTTGTTAAGAACGAATAGAATCACTTCATTTACCTAGCCTCGCTCAGCGCAGTTCTAAGGAAAACGGCTCAACGGAGCGAGGTTTTCATATATACAAAACAATGGAAGGATGTGTGCGAGGCATGTGTGCTAATCCTGACCATCTCGCAACCCTAATTGACAATCGCAATACCAGATGCCTAGCACTTTTAACGTTGGTGCTCGTCACCGGTCTCCCATCGTAGATAAGATAGACTATTATTTAATGAATGAATGAGACAGGATAATTATATCGCAATCTATCGAAACCCATGAAATCTATTTTGCATTTCCTATAGTCGCTTCTTACGACGCTCACAGGGGGAAATGGTGTGATGGATTCCACACGGCCGTCTTATAAAGCTTATGCTAGATTCACTGCTCGACCCAAGGTGAGCGTACATCCATCGAACGACGATATCAAGAAAAACGTATGAAGACCCGCACCGCTGATGAATGGCTACGTACGTACAACTATATTGCCTGACGCGGACCATCGGTCAAGCTCATCGGTCTGGCGTCGTTCGATCGACACATTTAGTGCAACGCTAAGTTTGCTATCAGCTAAGCCCTAGACATTTGGCCACGAGACGATACGACAGGCGATCAGAGCGTACGATCAACGTGAAACGTACGCACTGGTCGGTCGAACACTAAATCAGCCTGGATTTTTTTTTAAAGAAGTCGTGCGAGTACATCTTTTCTGATGGTGGCGGGAACTTGACTGCCGGCAAATTGCTGCTCCTTTATATCGTTTAAATATTGGTTTAAAGTGGATTTTGATACGTAAAAGTGGCGCGATTTTGCATATAAAATGTCAGCAAATGTTAACTATTAGTGGGATGTAACAAGTGCTTCTATGGTGATATAAATCTCTGCTTTTAGGGTTCCGTACCCGAAGGGTAACCAACGGGACCCTATTACTAAACCTCCGCTGTCCGTCCCTCCGTCGTCTCATGATCTGTAATAGGTAGACAGTTGAAATTTTCACAGAATGTGTATTTCTGTTGACGCTATAACAACAAATAATAAAAATAAATAAAAAATTAAAGGGGACTACTCTACTAGAAACATGTAGGTATTACAATGGTATGGAACCTTTCATACGTGAGTCCAACTCACACTTGGCCGGTTATTTATATCCGCTTAGCAACGTTGAGAAGTTATCGTCATCAATCGTCCGCTGGTAACGCGCATGCCGCATCAGAATATTGTAATTTTTTTGTGAACAAAATACAAATCTAGACTAGGCTGTATGGTATGAGACCATTGCCTGGTTTATTTGGCGAATCGTAACAACAAACCTTGTCGGGCGGGCAGTCCCGCAGCGCGCGCGCGGCCGCCACGACGGCGTCCTCCCAGTCCACGGGCGTGAGGTTGCCGCGGCTGTCCGCCATCAGCGGCGTCACCAGCCGCTGCCGCTTCAGCCCGTCACACGCGAATCGCGACTTATCCGACAGCCACTCCTCGTTGATCTCCTGCTCACACACACCTCACTGAAATTCTTCGATATTTTTTAAACTAATTGCCACCACACACCAAGAATTTTACGTGTATCGTATCATAAAATTATACGTTTTACATAGATAACTAGTCTAAATATTATAATCCACACTTATTTAAAAAGGATGATGACGCATCTTGCTCTGATCTAGATCATGATGCATATCCGTTCAGACTGCATAATCACACAAAAACAGGAAGCCCTCACAGAATAATTATTTGTGGGCAACATTGGATTCTCGCATGGAATAAATAATAAATATTCGTTTAATGCGGGTAGTTTTGTGATCTGGTTCTTTTCTGTCCAGGAGTCCATATGGTTAGGAACCGCCGTCTTATCTACTTCTGCCGCTAAAAGCAATGCTTGAATTGTGTTCTTGCCTGAAGAGTACATAGAGCCAATATAATGACAAGCTGTGAGGCATTCCATCTTAGATTGAAATAGCATCCGCAACCTTCTTTGTGTGAAATTGGCTGCTGGTATCCATGGACTACAGTAGCCACTTACCTTTAGATGTATAAATTTGTTTTTCACTGTAATTTTATTTAAAAAATGAATAAAATCCATACATCCTTACCTCGTTAGTTCTCGGGAGAATACGCAGGACTTCATTTGTTCGTGTCGATACGACGATGTTGCTACCCAAGGGATCTAAAACGTCCACAGAATCGATCTAGGAAATAAATAAAGTATAGTACGCATTGAAAACTGTTTCCATTAATTTTATATTCAATATTTCATTTATGTACTCACTCTCCTAGTTTCCCAAGGCCGAGCGGCGAAACTGTACGGCTTCGACGTCAAAGCGCCTACAGGGCACAAGTCGATGATATTGCCTGATAACTCCGACAGGAACATTTTTTCGACATATGTTCCGACCTTTAATCAATTTCTAATTTTATAATCTCATTACATAATAGATTTTAGTTAATGCAATGAGGAAAATATATCACTAGTTATTTTGTGTTAGCCTTTAAAATAGTGGTTCTTAATCTTAACCATTGGACCAACATATAAAAACATAAAAGGTTCCCAAATTAATTAAAAATAACTAGTAATAAATATATCTATTTAATTTTCCAATATATTCATAAATTTCTACATTTAGCAGTAAGATTTGATTAAGTTTCCAATGCATCTGAGTATTTACGTAATTTGACTCACTAGGATTCACAAGGACTCACTAGGGTCATGAGATTCATGGACAGTCGTATTTGGGGTCGTCAGCTTATGAATTGTGATCTTTTCTTTAAAAGGTGTAATAGCTAAGAACCACTCATTATAAGGAAAAGATCATAATTTCCAAGTCTCTTTTTTAATTATGTAATAGGTAAAGAGCATACTTTATATATTCTAGCACAAATGTGGTGACAAATACAGCCAAGCAGAGAAGAAAAATATCATTATTTATTAAATATTTATTATGAAAGTTTACGTGAAAGAGTGGCCTCTTCAGAAGGCAACTGAAACAAGAGACAGGCAGCAGCGTCTAAAAGCAGCAAAAGTGTGGTTGCAAGCTGTTGGCTCTATGTAGCAATCTACGGGGGCGGCTCATGTTCAGCAATGGGCCTTTGATAGGCTGTATTGAATTAATTAATTAATAAAATTACTGTTTCAGTTGATAGGAAATAACTCCTATTTAATAGATCCTTTTTGCTTATTAAGGCAATTGCTTACCTGCATGTCTGTACCTCTGCCGGTGGTACCAAGATCATCAACGCCAGCCACTTCTGAAGCAAAGCGAATACACCGAGTGCAGTGAATGCAGCGTGTCATTATAGTTTTGATCAGAGGTCCGACATCCTTATCTTCCACAGCCCTGTTCAATTTTAAGCCTTAAGTAAACATCCACTATTGTAAATACTAATAACCTGCCTCGTACCCATACTTCATGATTGCTGGTAACAAAAATGGCAGTCTCGATCCGACAGCTGGTAGATTTCATTAATTGTTACTACTTAAGGTCAGAACAGTTAATATCAAAAAATAATAAAATGTATGGTGGTGGCGCAAGTCAATTCCTCAATTTCTTTCCATGGGTAATTGTTATGTCATATATTGTAATAAATAGTTATGAAGGTGGGTACTTGCATAACATTGTTAAGAAATAATGTTAGTTAAGTCAACCAGTTTGTCATTAGTTTTGCTACCTAGCACAATACACATATTTACCTAAATTAAGGTGTTTTATTCGATCTAACAGGTATTATTAGAGGCAACTATAGGAAAATCCAGAAAAATCTTGACTTCCTATAGATGATGGTATAAACATCTAGTTAACTCCAAACATAAAATGTCCAAATTGGTGAGGGGCAGCAGGTTAAAGATGAAGGATGTCTGGTACTGATAGAGTCTGATACTCAATAGAAGAAAAAAAAAGAAGAATAAAATATTATTGAGTTTTTAAATATTGCTACAAATGCAGGTAGTAATCTTCATAATCCCTTATTTGCTAAATGATAATATCGAAAGTAATATATCTAAGCAATAACAATAATTGTTTAATTACTTTAATTTAGAAACAAAAACCAATAATTACATTAATTTAAAACAAGAAACCAATAAATTTGTGTTGTAAGATGAAAACAGCTGCGTTGTGCAGTAAATTAATTTAAAAATGACTAGTATTACCAATGGTCAAAACTCAACCAATTGTATTTGTAAAGTAAGGAAATTCAACAAGCACAGGGATGTTTAATTAGCCATGTACATGATTGAAATACTTTTAGTTAAATAGTAAAAACATTTTGTAAAAAAAAATGTGTATTTATGTTATTTTATATTATTATGATATTTTTTTGCACATCTATGACACAGTACTTTTCAAATGATTTAAGTTTCATTCACCTCCCTTTGTAATAAATTATAGTACAAAATATATGACAATTTATAAATTAATTTAATTTTAATATATTCAATGATTTTGAATGTTCACAAATTAATAATACAATGATTATTTATGGCAAGTTAGTTGAAGTTTGCTTTTAGAAAGCAATTTAAGTTAATACTTTAGAGATTGAAACTTCTAGTGTAGTTACTAGATAATATAATATATTCAACAGTTCTTATATTAAAAAAAATCTGTTATGTGCTTCATATATTCATATGCTTCAGAAGTTTTTGTCATGGTGGATATGGACAATATTTCGTGTCAGAGCAAGAAAGGCAGCAGTGTTGTCTTTGTTTTATTCTTTATCTTTCTAACAATGTTAACACAAAAATTGCCCAAATTCAAGAAAAACATTATTTGAAATTAAAATCAAACAAAAATGTTCTTTCTGAGAATTCCAGATCTAAAATATCAACATCAAGTCCAAATGAAGAAGTTTTGTTGACTTAAATAAAACATACTGTACAATAATCTGTTAGTTAAGTCCCACATGAGCATGATTCAAACTTGGTTTTAAGTCAATGTGTACTATAAAATATTTTATAAACACACAAATAGCTTTTAAATTATTAATTTTACCATAATTAGATACTAAAACTTCTTATACTACAAGTTATGTTTGCAATTAAAAGAGATTACCTTTTTCCAGAGAAATGAATATCAGTGAATCGACTCTTGTCCGAACCAAATGCCATGGATTGATCTTGTAAGTCACACTCCCCACCCTGATCACAAATTGGACAATCCAATGGGTGATTCACAAGAAGAAACTCCATCACACCCTCGCGAGCTTTTCTAGTCAGATCTGAATTGGTCTTCACTCTCATGCCTTTCATGACTGGCATTGCACAAGCTGCCACCGGCTTTGGAGATTTCTCCACCTCAACAAGGCACATTCTGCAGTTGCCAGCAACTGCCAGTCGTTCATGATAACAGAACCTTGGTATTTCAACACCAACCTGTGCAGCTGCCTAGTAAAGACAGAAAGAAGAAAATTCAAATAACTACTGTTCTACTATTTCTGCATAGCACTCTCCTGTTTGAATTGATTTGTTTTTCTAAACCATCTATGTCAATATAATAGATTAGAAAAATACTTGATATTCAAGAAAGCTGTAATTTTATAGTAGACATAGACATAGACATAGACATGCATTTATTCAGCAACATACACTCATACAGTTTTGATACAGAAAATAAAATAAAACATAAAAACATCAAAGAAAAAAGTAAATAACAAAAAACAGTCATAAAATGATCCGATTGCATGAGTGATGTGGTGCTGAAAAGGGCACTGACTCAACGTAATGCTATCGCAGGATTGCGGTAGCGTTGGTTTTCAGCAATGCCCATTGAGGTTGGACTCGCCCGCGAGGATAGTATGTTCGCTTTATTTCTATTTTCGAGAAAGATGTTATCAAAATAATAAAATAAAATAATGGAAACAAAAAAGAATGGGAACTTTATTTATGCAGTAGGTATATATAAATGTATATAATAAATAATATAATGAGTATATACAATAAAACAATATAGATATTTATATAATACTATGAAAATATAATGCAGCTATTTTATCCGCCCTAAATATTAAAGTGACAAAAATATTCTTTTAGTTTTACCTTGAAAAGGCTGATGGTATTTAGTTGGCGGATAGGTGGGGGCAAGTTGTTCCAGCATTTAGTAGCTGCATATCGGAAACTACCGCGGAATGCTGCCGTTGTGTGTTTTGGTACTGAAAGGACATTTGATTTTGTTCGAATGTCCTTGAAATTACCATCCTTGCGCCATTTTAGTTTTTCTAATAGATACTCGTTTTTTGTTTTGAAAGACACCGAACATTAGTGTTGCTAAATGTAGTGCTCTTAATTGGGACATTCTTAATAACTTCGATTTATTTAAAAAGGGACTGACGTGAGTTCGTGGGGGTATGTGGTGTATATACCTGGCACAAGCATTTTGGATCCTCTGAATTATTCGATCAGTTTTCGAAAGTAGCCTTGGTCCATATACCGTATCGGCATAGTTTAGCCTGGAGAGTACAAGGGAGTTGCAAAGCTTAACGCGCAGATCTTCACTCAAAAAGTCACGTATTCGGTATAATACTTTTAGTCTGTAAAAGCAATTACGTGTGATCTCTATCACGTGTCTCTCAAAGCGAAGCGCGTCATCCATCAGCAACCCCAGATTCTTAGCTTCAGTCACACGATTTATCTTCTCCCCGAGGACACACAGATCAGGATTATTTGCAACTATTCTATTTATCTGTCGCTTTGATCCCAATACTATGTATTTTGATTTGGCTGGATTAAGTACAAGAGTGTTGGCTTCTGACCACTGGGCGATTTTCGTTAGATCTCTATTTAAGTTATTAACAGCCCAGTTAGTTTGACTTGGTACAAAGGAAAGATATACCTGCAAATCGTCTGCATACATATGATATTTACAGTTCTGAATGGCTGTACTAATATCTGCTATATATAGTATGAATAAAAGAGGGCCTAGTATGGATCCTTGGGGAACTCCTCTCGTTACAGGACAAGGACTTGATAAAGAATGTGTACCATCTTTTTTAATTATTTTAACCAACTGCATGCGATCATTTAGATAACTGGAGAACCACTTGATTGCGGTCGGATCGAATCCATAATAGGAAAGCTTGGACAGTACTAGTAGAAAGTTTCTAGATTTTTAATCAAATCTATTATTTTTATTAAACCTATGGGTTAAAATTACCTGCAGGACAGTAGTGCCTGGTGGAACATAAACAGGCTTGTCATCAATGAATACTTCTACTTTGTCAGGTTGAGGAGCAATCTCAGCGTAACGACGAACAGCTAGCGGTGCCGCTCGTGCTGGAGAGCTAAGCGCAAGCGCCCTTGTCAGCGGCTGGCGCAGCATCGTCTGCAGCAACCCCCAATCAAAAATATACAACACAAAATGTTTACATCGAATATACTAAACAATGCCTCTTGCAGATATTTTTAATTTATAAACCTAACTTATTTATAGGTGTACTTTTAAAAAGAAAGCGTAAAATCAATAGTATAATCATAAATTATCTGTTTCTGTTATGTTATATAAGTTGAAGTACCTAACCTCAACTATATAACAAGGAATACGTTAATCAGATAAGTTAAGCTTAAATAAAAAATTTAACTGAGCTTCACTTCTTTCTTAATAAATTTTCACAATAAATTATGGTAAAAACTGTACCTAAATAATTATATGTACGAATCAAAGCAAAATTCTAAGAATGACAGTTGACAGCTGTGTAAAAAATGTCAGTATTAGGGCAAAGAGTATAGTAACTGTCCTACTCCTATAGTGTTAGGATAGCAATCCGACATCGATTAAACGAAGAATCGATTTTCAGGCCCAAATGATTGATATTTTTTTCAATCGATTTGCAGTACTGAATCGATCCAGTGAATCGATATTTCACCCTTGAAAATCGCCATTCGTTTTTTTTTCTTTTGAATATGAAGCATTAGGAAACTTAACTTTTTCAGGTAATAAATACATTTTGAAAATAAATGTCTTCTTTCATACCTGATCTGACTTTAATAAGGTATAAATATTTATTATTATCGAATTGTCTGTACTAAAAAAAAAGAATGATTTTACTGATGAGATTATTTATTATGGTATCTTGCTTGTTTTTCATAAAATGGATCTATATTTACAATACTATATATTGAACATTTAAAATTGGTTTATTACGCATTGGTGGAGTCAAGATTACGTTATAGTATCTTATTTTGGGGGGGAAGCTTTAAATATAATGTACACAAAGCCTTTGCTCTGCAAAAAAGAGCAATCAGAACCATGGTCCGGATAAAAGCACAAGAATCGTGTCGCGAACACTTCAAAAGACTTGGGATCTTGACTGTTCCATGTCTGTATATACTGGTCTTACTCACGCAATTTGCAAAAGTTATTGGCGAATATGAGACGATAGACCAAAAAACCATCAGAGAAAACACTAGAAGAAAAGACTTTCATAATAAAATTGTCCCTCGTATGGTAATGACTAGACACTGTTCTCAATATCGATCAGTACTTCTATTTAATAGACTACCTACTGACTTAAAAAATATGTTATACAAGGATAGTTTCAAAAATACCTTAAAAAAGTTCCTACTAGAAAAATGTTATTATAGTGTTGACGAATTTCTACATGCTGATACTACAATATAATCTTCAATGTTTTAAAATTTTTGATGACATTTAAAAATAATCGTAATTTTTTTTATGACATATATTGTTATTATATTTTGTGATATTTTATACTTTATTTTATTGACTGATGAGATTTGACTTCTAATTTTTATTGTAATTTCTACATACTTAATTGTAATTTTTCATAATCTAATTTTTATATTAATTGTTAAAATAATTTTAATTTAATATTGATTGTAAATTATATTTTTATTGTAATTTTATATAATTGTAAATTTTATTGTTAAACATTTTAATTGTATTTTTGCATAAATTATTCAACACAATTTGTATTGTTCAGAATTAAATAAATAAAAAATAAAAAAATAAAAATGCAAACATGAAAAAAACGGTTTTTTTATAAATCGATCTTGTAGACTTCAATTTTTTTCAGCTTACGATCACATCAGCTTACGATTCGATTTAAAAATCGATCTTTTTTGAAAAGAGTCGCCAAGCCTAGTCAGTGTCACTTCGGTTATCAGCATCAGTTAGTCACGTTCAATGTGCGTTCAATGGTCTAAAAACTTGCACTTTACTCTGTTAATATCATAATGTTTTTAAAATTCATGCAGCTAATATGATAATAAGTTTATTATTACTTTATACTTTTCAGTAACATGAAAGAATATAAACATGAAGCCTCATAAATATATTGGTATTTAAACAGAGCAATCTGATTTAACTGATTCCTACAAGTTTCCTCACTTAAATTATTAAGTTTACATTTATATTTAAGTCGAATGTTAAAATAAACTTCTATAATATATTTAATTATTAAATTTTTAATTTAAAAAAAAATAAACGTTCGTAATTGTGAAAAGTAATGCTTATACGAAAAATAAACCAGCCATTATGTACTCAAAGTCCCCTTTTTTTAGTTCCCCATCGAAACATTTTATAAAATATATCCATTTATTTATATTTACAATACGTTAAAAAAGAAATTCCGGGGAAACTGTCCATGGCAGTAAATATTTTTCTCCAAAGATAATAACTCGAATATACAACTTTCCGATCTGATTCTTGGGGTGTTTTTTTTTAAGTTTATCGTTAGTCACCTGGGATTTATTTATATTTGAATTAAAAATCCAACAAAAGGCAGGTAGGTTTAGTTTATTCCCAGAATCATGGTAAAAATGCAGTTAATTTTTGAAGTTATTCAATTTCGTGCACAAAACTATTTTTTTTTTTAACTTTTTAGCTTCCTTAACAATCATTTTTCGATATTCCTTGTATGTAAAATGTACATCACTAGGTAACGCACACAATGACAAATCAAAATTAGTCACGCGTTTTCGGGCTATCAGGTCGTCTATACGCCAGTATATTCTAAGTCTATGAAAAAAGTCACGTTTATATATTTAAAATTTTTTATTTTATAATATGGAAAAAAAGGTTTTTCGTAATATATGATTTATATTTGCGATTGGTGTCATTTGGTGAAACATCAACTTCATTCTTGTAATTTGAATAAATACTTGTACTAGTTTCACAATATTTATTTCAAATTAATAATATACTAATCGTAAAAACCGGCCGGTTTCGCTTCACGGCATCATCGGGGTATTTAAGAATAAGGTAAACTGATAATTTTTGTAATAATATCTGAGGGCTCCGTGGTGCAGTAGCTTAGTGATTAATTACGGGGCTGAGGGCTGCGGGTTCACATCCCGCACGGAACAAGTATTTCTATGACTTACAAGTAATTGTTCCAGATCTGGATGTTTGTATTTGTGCAATTTATGAATGTAATCTGCCTGCATCTACATTGTATCTATAAGAGAGAATCCTCGTGTGAAGGTAATGAAATTTTTAAAGAATAAAGATAAAGAAAAATAAGACTACGCCTTGTCCATTCTTGCTCACCTGTTTTCTTAGCAAAAATTCATGTGAAAGATGGTTCTTTGTGCGAGTGTAGCCTAGATGGGAGTATTCTGGAGCACACATTCTTTGAGTGTGCACAGTCCCTTTAAATATGATATCTCACCTTCTTAAATTCAACTCCCAGTAAATGATCCCTTTTTTAACCTGAATAAATATGACTTTTGCTAATACCCTTGCAAATTTTCTAATAATAAAAACTTTAAATAATAATAACATAAAATTATAGGTATGTATTATTCTTTATAATATAGTGGCGTCAAGTTTAATGTCTGTATTATATTTAAGAAGGTGAGATATCATATTTATACCGTGTAGTGGCGGTTAAGAATATCCACTACCCCATAACTTCCCGTGGGTGTCGTAAAAGGCGACAAAGGGAAACAGGCAGGAGATGGGCAGCAGCATCTTCCTGGTAACGGCAAAATACAATAAAAAACTGCGATTGCCAACCCGCTCGCCAAGCGTGGCAACTATGGCAATATACCCCCCATGATGAAAGTTACGAAGAGACGGCCCCCAGTCCCCGGCGGCCCCGCTATTACTGGCTACGGTGGCGACCATGGTAACGGCGGGGCAGGGGGTGCTAAGAATCTCCGGTGGAGGTTCGGTTGCCACCTACGACGACTCGACCTGGCAACATACAACGCACGCACCCTGAGAACTAACGAGAAGATTGTGGAGCTGGAAGAAGAGATAGACAAGTTACGCTGACATATTATAGGATTATCCGAAGTCCGAAGAGAGGGGGAGGACACGGTAATCCTCGTATCCGGCAACTTGCTCTATTACCGGGAGGGCGACCATCTGGCCCAAGGAGGTGTCGGATTTATCGTCCACAAGTCTCTCGTTAACAACGTTGTAAAGATTGAGTGTGTCGACGAGGGTTCCATACCTTATACTCAGAATCACCAAACGGTATTCGCTGAAGGTCATACAGGTTTACGCACCAACCTCGGCACACCCCGATCAGGAGGTGGAGGAAATGTATGAGGATATCTCTAGAGCCATGCATTCCTCCAAAACCCAATATACGGTGTTAATGGGAGACTTCAATGCAAAACTAGGCACAAGAGAGAACGGTGAGCTGAAAGTGGGGAAATTTGGAATAGAGCAACGGAACCCAAGGGGCCAGCAGCTGGCCGACTTCATGGAGAAAGAGGGACTCTTTATGATGAACTCTTTCTTCCAGAAGCGGCCCCACAGGAAGTGGACCTGGTCGAGCCCCGACGGTTCGACAAAAAATGAGATTGACTTCATTATGACGACCAGACGACAACTGTTCAGTGATGTCTCTGTGATCGCGAGGGTGAAAACCGGCAGCGATCACCGAATGGTTAGAGGCACACTGAACCTAAACGTTAAGTTGGAGAGGTCTCGTCTAATGAAGTCAACGCACCGTCCCCCTCGTGCTCTAATCCAAAGTCCCGAAACCTTTCAGCTCGAGTTACAAAACCGTTTTCAGTGCCTAGAAGACTGCAATGAAGTGGACGATTTGAATGACAAGCTCGTGGAAACTGTCCATGCGGTCGGAGCTAAGTTCTGCAAGACCCGCCGCAGAAGAATACATAAACTCTCCGATCACACTCTTAATCTCATGGCTGTTAGACGGGAGATGAAGCTACATTCTTCAACAGATTTGACAGCATACAGGCAACTGAACAGACAGATCTCCAAATGTATGCTGCGGGACTTACACAACTTCAATACAGCTCGTATTGAAGAAGCGATCGAGCGGAACCAAGGCTCCAAAGTCTTTGCCAGAGATCTGTCTGCCAGAAAGAGCCAACTGTCAAAGCTGAAGACCGAATGTGGCAGCATCGTTTCCGGGGCACCTGAGATTTTGAGTAAGATTGAGAGGTTCTATGGGCAGCTGTACACATCATCGTTGGAGCCGCATGCAAGTGTAAGTAACGATCCAAGAGCGAGTCTTATCCGATATTATTCCGATGATATCCCGGACGTCAGTCTGAGCGAGATTAGAATGGCTCCATCCTCGCCTGGGGCCTTGCCGTTTTTAAGGTGCTGTGGAATTACAGCGGAGCTTCTGAAAGCGGGTGGAAAACCGGTACTTGAAGTCCTTCACAAGCTCTTTAATTCCGTCCTCCATGGTGGCATTACACCGGAGGCGTGGAGCAGAAGTGCGGTGGTCTTGTTCTTCAAGAAAGGCGACAACGCTCTCTTGAAGAACTACAGACCGATTTCCCTTCTGAGCCGCGTCTACGTGCTGTTTTCGAGAGTCATTACGAATCGTCTCGCGCGCAGACTTGACGACTTCCAGCCTCCCGAACAAGCCGGTTTCCGAAAAGTCTTTAGCACCATAGACCACATACATACCCTACGGCAAATTGTACAGAAGTCCGAGGAGTACAATTTGCCACTATGTCTGGCGTATGTGGACTATGAGAAAGCCTTTGATTCCGTCGAAATTTGGGCGGTGTTACAGTCCCTTCAGCGATGCCAAGTTGATTGTCGGTATATCGAAGTGTTGAAGTGCTTGTACAGTAGGGCTACGATGGCTATACGAGTACAGAACCAGAGTACGAAACCTATCCAATTGCAGAGAGGTGTAAGACAGCGTGACGTCATATCCCCGAAACTCTTTACCGCTGCATTGGAAGATGTTTTCAAGCTTCTGGACTGGAAAGGTTACGGTATCAACATCAATGGCGAGTACATAACTCACCTTCGATTTGCCGACGATATAGTCCTTATGGCAGAATCGTTGGAGGACCTAAGCACTATGCTCAATGACCGCAATAGTGTTTCCCAACGGATAGGTCTTAGGATGAACATGGACAAAACAAAGATCATGTTTAATGTCCATGTCACACCTATGCCGGTAGTTGTTGGGAACACTAAGCTCGAAGTTGTTGACGAGTATGTTTACCTGGGACAAATAGTCCGACTAGGTAAGTCCAACTTCGACCGAGAGGTCAATCGACGGATTCAACTCGGTTGGGCAGCGTTCGGGAAATTACGGCACATCTTCTCGTCAGGTATACCTCAAAACTTGAAAACGAGACTGTACACCCAGTGCGTGTTGCCAGTGATGACATACGGAACTGAGACGTGGTCCTTCACTGCTGGCCGGATGAGGAAGCTCAAGGTCGCTCAGCGAGCTATGGAGAGGGCTATGCTCGGAGTTTCTCTGCGTGATAAACTCAGAAATGAGGATATCCGCAGTAGAACCAGAGTGACCGACATAGCCCAACGGATTAGTAAGCTGAAGTGGCAATGGGCCGGCCATATAGCTCGAAGAACCGACAACCGATGGGGAAGAAAGGTTCTCGAGTGGCAGCCTCGTACCGGCAGGCGAAGTGTAGGGCGTCCCCCCACTAAATGGAGTGACGACCTGGTAAGATATGCAAGAAGTCGATGGATGCAGGTGGCTCAGGACCGTGCTTTGTGGCATTCTTTGGGGGAGGTCTATGTTCAGCAGTGGACTGTGAAGAGCTGTAATGATAATGATTATATTTAAATCTATTTTATTTCAATATAATGACGGCTAATAATCTTATTCGCACCATATGTCGCAAGTGGGAGCTAAGGTAAGCTTATTTGTCACGCAAATTGTGTGACCATCTGCGTAACTAAACATTGACCATAAAAGCGAGCGAAGCTATAAATATATACATATATAAGCTATATATATATATATTATTCTATTTCACGATGAAGTTTTGACCTTGGTTGTTGATAGCCGTGCATATACACATTGTTAGTGTGCGTAGGCTTCAGGCACATGAGTAAAGAAATCGCACCGTACAACAAATAATGATTTAAAATAAATTATTAATTAGGTATCTATGTATTAAAAAAAAAACTATATGTACAAATGTTTTGAATGTAAGAAGTTATATTAAAAATAAATATAATAACTAATATCTAAAATTAAATTTGTTGTTATCGATAATGACGTTGCGCCCGCACAACGTGCTCACCGCCCTAACAGGGCTGAGGCTGAGCTATGATTTATGACCCCAACTCCACACACAAAATAATTTTACTATAGTTTGGGACTTGGGGCTCCCTGACTTGGACAGGTTATGCTATAAGGGGATGGCGGAGTCGAGTGAGAGAGCGAATGAGCGAAGTGAGCGAATAGAGCCCGCTATCTCCTTCGTCGTTATTTTTTAATAAACCACCCAGTAATAGGAGCCCCATGCACCATCGTGAACTACTTACAACTATTGAATAATTAACAATTAAGTTCTGTTTATGATCAAACAATCATCAATAACAATCGAACAAACGATATTTAGTAAAAATTCATTAATTGAAGGGGTAAAAGTTAACATTTAGAAGAGCTAACTTTTATTAATTTGAAATTTTATTAATTTGTTTTTTTTTTTTAAATTGAGCGAAATTTGTTTAATTAGTTATAAATAATTAAAAGGAAACACAAAATTTTTGTTTCGAACAATAACGAACAAACGATGAACAATTAATTAAAAATATAAAGAACTTTTTTTCGCGGTTAACTAATTTTTTTTTTCTAAAATAAAAGTAGGCTAAGTTACTCCTTGTGACGTCAGCTATCTGCCAGTGAAAATCTCGTCAAAATCGGTCTAACCTTTCCGGAGATTAGCCGGAACAAACACACAGACAGACGGACAGACAGAGAGACAGATAGACAAAAACTTTAAAAATTGTATTTTTGTTATTAGTACCGTATAATAAGTTCATATGCATTTAGTAAAAAGCTATAATTTTGACATTACAAACAGACACTTCAATTTTATTTGTATGTATAGATATAGATGAGTTATTCTCTTTGATTTAAGATCAAAGTACTCTATGGCCGAACTAATTTTTTCGGACATCTCTATTTTCTATCTCCTTTGTCCTTTCATTTCTTTTGCCCCTTTTGCCTTCTCGCTTATTGTAACCGGGCGTGTGTGTGGCACTTGCTCACTCAAATTTTATATATATTGAAAAAAAATGGCTTTCGGAGACGTAAAAACTGATCAAGGCATCAAGGAACTGAACACATATTTGGCTGACAAGAGTTATATATCAGGGTAAACACTTACAAAATTACACTTAGGTTATAAATTTAACACGTAACCTTTACATTTTAACCTCTACATTTAGGTGTGACAATTTTTAAAGTAAACTCCTCTTTTATTTTAGATACACACCGACTCAAGCCGATGTCAAAGTTTTCGAACAAGTAGGCAAGGCACCGGCCGCTAGCCTTCCTAATGCATTGCGTTGGTATAAGCATATCGCCTCATATTCTGTAGCTGAGCGTAAAACTTTCCCTGAAGGAGTAACTCCACTTACCGCTGGCGCTAAGACCACGACTACTGCTCCGCCTGCTAAAAAAGACGAAGATGATGACGATGATGTCGATTTATTCGGTTCTGGTGACGAAGAAGAGGTTTGTTACATTAAATCTAAAACTCCTCAAAATGTTCTCAGCTTTTATAACACTAACCAGTTACTGGTTAGTCTACATCATAGATGTGTGTATATGGTAAATGTGATAAAATACGCAGAGATGCAACATCTCTTCGCAGTGCCAGTGAGTCAAACCGACCGGAAAGAACTCTGTCGTCGACGATTCGAACCGCTCTGCGCTGGATGCGGTCAAGTGGAAGGAACTGGCACTGGGGAGCCTCTGCCCAGAGATGGGAACAGTATTCCATGTCGAACCTGCGCCTTGTAAAGTTGCAAGCGGTGTGTCAGCATGAAATACTGTCCTGCTCTGCTGAGCACGCCAAACTTTGGCCTTCCCTTCCAAGTGACCACGAAACTGCACATCACTCGATGTGTTGACAATGAGGATTCCAATACTAGCTAAGGCAACAAAGGGAGTGCCTTAAAACAAAAGATACAACAAAGGGGTTCTTTTTATCAGTAAACGCACAAACTTGTGTCTTTTGGGGATTGAACTGGACTTATATTTAGCCACCCCCAGTCCGAGACTTTATTCAATAAAGTCTCAACTTCAGACATAAGTTCACTATTACCACTACTTACCACTATTGTACGAGAAATATTGGTACGGCCAGTGTATAAAGCATCACCAGTGCCGTTGTCTGGATAGCAATGAATGGTACTGGTTTTCAATATATCATTGATATGCAGAAGAAACAGAGTTGGTCACAGCACGCAGCCTTGGGAAACACGTGGGTTAATGGGTTTGTAATCGGAGCAAACACTGTTTACTATGACCTTGATGCTCTAATCTGCAAGAAAGCTAGTGGAATAGTTTGACATAGTATGACATTTTGGTTTAAAAATGTGGAGTCCTATGATAACTTGACTACAGACCACCTATCAAATCCTAGCATAGTTATGAATCACCATTTCAAATTTCATCATTCATTTCAAAAACTAATAGGAATAAAATAATTACCACGTAATAACTTCTGAAGTTAGTGCATTTTGTTTCAGAAGCTATTTTGTAGCAATTGTTTTTGAAGTGAGTTTTTACTTTTTATTAAGTTTTATTTTTTATGCTTTTGAATAATCTAAGGAATATCAAGGTTTTTATAGATTAGGGGTGCAATAGAACAGTTTAGCTGATGGTATGTGGATTCTGTGGCCTATAGATACCTACATTTATGTGTACGGATTCTTTATTCAATGTGTGGACATTGAATACTTGTTGTCTCTAAATAACTTTGTTAACAATAGAAATATATTGTGGAAATAGGATCTCAACTGGTCAAGCCTGTCAGAAGTTCACAATCACTAAGAGATATGCACCAACTATTATAATATATTGGTGTATTGTGAACAATTATATACTGAATATATAGCTGGACAACCCTGATAGGCCATTTTCCCATAGGTTCACTCTGAATGCAAGCCGGGCTTTACAGTAAATGTACAAAAGTTGTTAATAACTCTACCAAAATGTCACCACCTATCAGGTCCACATTTCATGATTTTCTTTATTTGCACTCAACCAGCATATATAGTGAATATGACTAATTTTGTTAATGACTTGACTGCACTGCCACATATTGCATCTTAGCATAGATATGAACCATTATCTCATATCCTATTATTATATGAATATGATCTGAATCTTTTATACGTGGTAGAGCCATGCTGCAGCTATATTAGTGGTATAGTTGTAGCACAAATGGGTTGGCTCGACCGGGGAAGTACCACGCTCTCACAGGAAACCTGCGTAAAATAGCAGCTTAACGCTGCTGTGTTTCGTATGGTGAGTGTCTACACACCTCTTTGTCAGTAAAAAGGGTCTCCGGTTCTCTAGAACCGGAGACCCTTTTTGCTGGCAAAGAGGCATTCCATCTTAGTCCTCACGGGTGACAACGCATCTGCATCTTGAGTCTTTATTGAGGATAGATGTAGATGTCTATGGGTCGCAGTGGCCACTTACCATCAGTTGGACTGTGTGCACGTTTGTCACCCTATCCTATAAAAAAAAAAATCAATCTCAGATGTATGATCACTAACAGATGCACCAATGATTATCTATATTATAAAGATTTTGGAAGTATAATCTATTCAGAAGATTAATGGATTTGGTTTCTAATTGACTTCAAAAAACTGACTGTATGTTTTTTAATATGTGTTACCTGAGATCTTTTTTATAGTTGAACCAATTTTGAGGATTCTTTTTTATTCGAAAGCTGGTGCTTCGCATGTGGTCCCATATAAATTTGATCAAGATCTGATTAGTTTTTGAGTTAATAATGCGTATTTAAGTGACTGACTACATTGATGTTCTCATTTTATTTAATATTGAAATTGGTTGTACATTTTTAATTTTGCCAAAAAAAATATAACTAATTTGCATTACTAAATCAATTTTAACTATTTTAGGATGCTGAAGCAGCCAGAATTCGTGAAGAACGTTTAAAGGCTTATGCAGACAAGAAGTCGAAAAAACCAGCCCTTATAGCAAAATCTTCTATCATCCTTGATGTAAAACCATGGGATGATGAGACAGATATGAAGGAAATGGAAAAACTTGTTCGCACCATTGAAATGGATGGTCTCCTGTGGGGTGCCTCCAAGCTTGTTCCTGTAGGGTATGGTATCAACAAACTACAAATTATGTGTGTTATTGAAGATGACAAGGTATCTGTGGATCTTTTGACTGAGAAAATCCAGGAATTCGAAGACTTTGTCCAGTCTGTTGATATTGCTGCATTCAACAAGATTTAAATGCTGCCATTATAATATTAAGTTATCTTTTCAATAAAATCACAAATTTGTATATATTAATTTTATTTTACACATATAAAAACCTTTTCGATCTTAAAGAGTATTAACAAAGCCTAATTAAATAAACAATTAAGAAGCCACACATAAATAATATCAGTGTTTTTAATGTCTTTGCCACAATAATATATTATCACATGAAATCATCACATACTACTCACACAACGTTGCTGTGCCAAGCGTCAGACCATTTTAAGACACTACTCAATGACTAGTAAATGTTTTCACAGTATTATTACTACTCATTCAACTTGAACACTCTTTGGAATATTCTCACCAACATTGGCTTGCAAGAACATGTTAGGAATATCACTCCCAAAGTAAATTTTATTATTTAGTGCTAGAGCCTCATACTTCTTCAATTCCAAATATTCTTTTGTCAAAAGTAGCTTGTTTGCCTCTGCTTGTTTTTTCAGGTGATAAAAGTCTGCTTCAGCTTTGGTCTGCTGCTTTGCTCTGTGAATGTTATCTTCTATTAATTCCATTTTCTGTAAAGACTCTTTTTCCATAATTTTCTGTTCATAATGAATTTTTGCAACATGTGCCTCCTTTTCTGCTTCAATGACTGCCTTGCGACGTGCAGTTTCAGCTTCTTTCTCTACAACCTGTTAACATAGATTTTTAGGTGTATAAAACAAGACAGACATAAATTTTAATATTTTATTACAATTTATTATCACTTTCAATAATTAATATCATAAATTTGCATTTTAATATTAATTAAAAGTGATAATAAATTTGGTATTTAGCATATCTGTAGCATTCTGTAGTTGCCCGTCACAATATGTGGGCTTTCTTGATAATTTATTTACTTATTGGGTCTACTAGCGATTTTACAATACATTATATGTTACATACATTTCTTAAAGTATTTATATTACTTGCACAGAGTATGTAAAATCATTTAAAGGTAAGCACTACATGCTATTTTTGCTAGTATTACTGTATAAATCTGAAAGTGAGTTAATAACAAAAACAAACAAAACAAATACAATAGTAATTTTGGTAAACGCCTGTAAAACCTTGTCAAATTAAACAGTTTTAAAAGAGCTTTAATCAAACTAATAATTAGTTTTTCAATTAAAATTACAACTAAATTTAACAATTATCATAATCTAACCCAACTAAATATATATTATAAGAAACTTAACCCATATCTTCCCAACACTATAAACTCTTATCCGATTTTTTTAATTTTTACATATGATTATACTATAAGGCAAAGTAACATATTTAAACAATTAAAAAAAATATCGGTCATTGACCTTCTGAATTACAATACCGATCCATTAATGGAACACTGGGAACATGTGCTAATGTATTTTCTTTGTAGATAGAAAGTAAAGAAGACCAAATAAAAGCTTGATAAGAAGTAGTTTAGATAAATTTATTAAAAAAATATTTTAAATGTTTTAATATTACGGGATCGTATGAAATACTTCCGAGCATTTAGCATGCAAAGCAACCGCACATTTGCCACATTTTTTCGTAGTATTTTTATGACATAATCCACATCGGCTCTGCTTGCCGTTATCCACCATGTAGTGGTCCTTTCGATCTAATCGAATGCTTGAAGGGACCCGTTTTATGACAGCTAATGAAGATTTGGGTACATACTTCGCTTTTGTTAACGTGCCATTGGATGATGCGCTGCTATTTGTCACAGATTTTGTCATAAAGTACGACTGCACCACATACCTGGTGAAGGACAATAGGTCATGGGAATCTTTTTCCTTAGCACTTGGCGACATCCTGTATAGCTGGTAAGCATTATTTATACTTACGTTGAGAGGAAACATGAGTAGTTGCCAGTACCATCTCTTCAACCTTATGCCAATTCTATAACAGCCAACATTTTGATCTAATCGATCGACACCTCCCATATACTTGTTATAATTTATGAAACAGCGTGGCTGGTCCACTTCTTTCTTCTGTTTATCGCACCATCTTTTTACTTTGCCTACTGGTCCCACTCCACATTCAGTTGACGCAATTGTTACGATATTGTTATCGTTGTATCTTACTAATGTAATATCTGATGACACATCTGTGGTTTGATTGTATGAACCTCTTTTCATTTTTTTCATGTCTTTTGAATCTTTTAGCGGAGCATTTTCTACTCTATTTCCCCGGATGGTTCCAGTGGCGTCGTGTCCTAATGATTTTATTTCCGCCAACAAAGGTATTGAGGTAAAAAAATTGTCCATACACACTCAGGATGACTGGCTGACTAGGTTACTGATAATTAATTTACGAAAGGCGTTAGGCAAATTAATGTTGATGTGAATTAACTGACTGAATTTATTATATATTTTACATAAACGAGGGATCGTGCGCCGAAGACTGTTCTGGTGCGTGGAAGCACGACCGGAGTAATAGCTGTATGTGGATATCTCTGTGGTACTCGAAAATTAATTTTACTTAATAAACGGGTGTAACAATTCTCTTCTTTGGTCAAGAGTCATAATGTTAAAGTATTTTAGCCTTTTCTTATAGGACACCACCGTTTTGTAAATCTTTGCTGAAAATATATATGTGTGTAATGAAAATAATACAAACTACATCAAATCATTCACATGCCAAGTCCATACGGAGCTGGTTATAGTTGGACTATCTATCTATATATTCCCAGCAGTGCAACCCGTAAGATATATATGACCGTAGTGAACCCTCATCCCGTAAATCATCTCGAGGATCACTTGTGTAAACCAAGAGTGCCACACTGTATGGGGCTATATGATTGTATGAATACTTTGAATGAGGCCAACAATAACTACCAATTAAAAAATAAGCAAAAGTAGTAAGAAAGAAAAATATTTATTTGTTATAGTTTACATTTTCTATGGAGTTGTAAAAAAATTTTTACTAATCCAAGTGTATTTTATAAGTTGGTCGATTATTACTCATTAACTTGTTAATTCTACTTAGCTGTGATAGTTTTCCTATTCACTTCGGCTTGGTTGGTAGAGGGCAGGCACACAAGACTAATGAAAATACCACTTAAAAAGCTAAATATTTCGCAAACGGACCCCTGAATGGAAAAGATGTTCTTCCATATCCCCCAGTGTTTTTGAAAGACCTGTCCAATGTTACTCCACATGATGGTATAGACGGGTAAAAAAAATCATCCTCCATTTACCTGTATGGGGGCCCAAAATAAAAATGTTTTTAAGATTTTATTTCTCCATGTTGTAAGCGTGATCAATATCTATAACTGCCAAATTACAGATTTGTAGCATCTAGGGTCTGAGTAAAATTGCGGATGGACGTATGGTGATGGTGAAACTATAAGGGTTGTTTGTTTAACTACAGAACCCTAAAAACAAACTAAATCAAACTTTGAAGTAAATTTAAAACATCTATTTCTAATATTCAAAATCATCATACCTTCTGATGCTGAGCTGCAATAAGAAGTTTCGATTTTTCTGACTCCATAAGTTCATAATTTTTTCTTATGGCTTCAGGAATCTTTGGTTTAGTGACCCGCACCGCCTGCACTCTCAAGCCTGGTGCCATTTCATTGAGGTCTTTTTGTAAAGCCTAAAAATTATTAATTAAGCTTAGATTTTGCTGAGCATTTGCTAGTAGGTGGTTTTAAAAATGTACTGTTATTGATTGTTCATTATGTTTCAGTAAACAAAGAAACATTTTTTAACTATTAATTAATGTACACTAGTTAAAGGTAAAGTCTTAAAATACAATTGAAATTCACTTTTATAACACCACAAAGATAATATTTAAATTAATAAACTGATGAGTAATTTTTCAATGACATCGGCAACTTCAAAAGACCATTCCATCAATTACAAAATAGAAATATGTTACTATTACAAATAGTATGTTTACTACATACAAATAATTGGAACATTATTATTTCTGTTATTAATAGGTATAATATATTAAGTATAACAAGGTGTTGTGTTCAAACAAAGAATAAATAAAGTAATACCCACTGTCCGCAAATTTTCATCTATTTGGTCAAAGAGATCAATGTAAACTTCATGAAGAGAGTGAGCACTGCAGAACTGATTTAACTCATGATGCACTTTGTTGAATATGAGTGTCTTGTCATAGTCTGCGGTAAAGTTTCGAACCACATCTAATACTGGAATTAAATAATAATAATTTTCTTAAACTCATATTCTCATGCTATTATAATATATTCTTTAATTTTTATATCTTTAACAAAAATATATATTAAAAAAATTTAAGACAAATAAAGAAAATGGGTACAAGCAGGGATGTGTCATCTTTTTTGCTGTATGTAGTGTAAATGTAGTGCACCCCTCTGATTGACACAATGTTCTAGTGGACTGTCGAAAATCTAGCCAAAAACACCGAATCCAAATTTTATTTGACAGTTAATTGAAAGCAGTTTAAAGGTATTGGTTCTGTACTTAGGCTCCCACATGCATTGTATGGCAATAATAGACAATCTTGCAAGTGATGCACAACTAGAACATTCTTGTAAGAGTCAGTGTCTAACCATTACCATTACAGCCTATCAGTCTACTGCTGAATGTCACCTCCACCATAGATTTCTTTTAGATTGCATGAGATAAGTATATATGTCATAGTACCCACGCTTGGCAGGCTAGCTAGCATTTCTTGATTTGTTTCCCTCTGTCACCTCTTATGATATTGGGTAGTAGATATTATTACACCGCAACTACACGGCAAGTGTCTAACAATAGATTTAAAAAAGAAAGTTGATGTATGGTGACAGTCTACATACATCTCACTGTTAGGCACAGGCTTCTTGTTTCTGAAAGTTATGGAGAAATGAATATTATATCACTGCAATTTGTGAACTTCAAATATCCTATTCTATTCCTCAGACATGCAAAATTCCTAAGTTTTTCTTCGCCGCTGGCCACATGGTAAATCAGTACCTATCAATACAATAGCAATGACCCATATGTGGGTCACAGGACAATGCACATGTTAAAATTGTAATTAACAATTTAATTAGTGCAAGGGACTGTACCCGGTTTGCTCACATACTATGCAATTTATGGCAAAGGCTTACCTGAGCTACCACATGCTCCAATTTATACATTTGATAAAAAAATGCTTTCATTGAAATTACTATAATATAGATAAAAATATCTTGGGTTATTAGAAAATACACATTATAAAATAAATACATACCCATATTTGGTTCTAGTTTATTAACCACTTCAATTCTTTCAAAATAAATCATAACTCCTCCACTAGTACCACATGGTACATTCTTTACTTCGTCAGTCTGAAGAGTGGTCTACAACAATTATATATTACTTAGTAAGATAAGAATTATGTAAAAGTAATGTAACTTGCAATGAATGCAAAAAAGAAGGTTTCCTTAGTGTTTCTTTCCTCTCTAAGTGTGTTGTATGTATGCATTATTTCCAACTGAATATAGTAAAATATCTAATATTAACATTATCTATCTACAGAAACATTTTTACAATACTGAGAACATACACATTAAGGATCTTCTTACCTGAATAGCTTTATATGAGGTCAAAAGAGGTACCATCATATGAAAACCAGGTTGGCTAGTCACTGGGAGCAATGCGCCACCCTGTAAACATATTAAAAATATTTTAAGTATCGTAGTAGCTGGTCTGCCCACTGGGTTGGGAATGACATTCATTTTCATTATTGATTTACTAACTTGGCTATGCCCTCTGGTATATATTTATATGCCACTGGTCACCACTTTACTCACCCAACTGCACTTGTGGTAGTTAGTTAACAATTTTGTGGTCCTAATGTGAATTCAGTCATAAATTATTTACCTAATGTTCTACTCAAATCCAGAAAATTTTAAGTTATTGATACATGTAGCTACACCCCATATTGATAAATATGTTTAATAAATATATGATTTCCCATTCAAATACTTTTGATTATATTCTTTTAAATTTTTTATTTATATAATAAAAAAGTAATAATTTGGAATTACAAATAAAAAACAAATAACACACTCATGGATCAATGTTATTCGATATATTATGTTAAACACAAAGTAACTGGATTGATACAGACATTTACATTTGTGCATAACAGTCTAGTTACTGACTATGGTCATTGTAGGGAGGATTTCCATTATCTCTGCCCTTGCAGTACCTAATATCTCATATGTTTAACAGTAGTATATCTTCCATCTACGCATTGAACTATAAATCTGATTGCATATTCTTTAAAGTATTTTTTAAAGAATTAGGGTGACAAGGGTCTCCAGTTCTCTATACTCACCATGCGAAAGAAGCAGCACAAGTGGGCACTCATGCTACAACCATAATATGGCAGTGGCCATGCAGTGTGTCTCTACTACGTAAAAAAAGTCTGTCCAGCCAGGTAGTTAAAAAATATTGCACATGATACATTTACTTACCCTATAATAAACTCCTACATGACCCTCCTCTACCTTATGCAATGAAAAATGTACCGTTACTCCAACCGCTAATATAACCAGTGCTAAAACCGATGACTGATCCGCCATGGCTGGACTAGAAAACAACAATTAAACTTTTCTTAAGTTATTCAAAATTGTAATAATATAATTAAATCAGTTAAAACAATGAGGAATTCCTACCTCGACAAATCCAAAGTAAGGCTCAGTATTAGCGGTATGATGATCAATTAAAATGCAATATTGAAGAATTAAAGTAAACGTTTGAAGAAGACCCTTCTAATGTTCATAAACACAACTCTCCGCTAGGAGTAAAAGTATTCCGTTCTGTGAACACAACACAATACATTAATCACTACCAGGGACTTCCTTACATAGATAATAAATACAGATACACTATATACCAGGAACTTCCTTAGTAAAAGTAACTGAATGAAAGGGATAGGGAAAGGGCGCCAAGCCAAGCTACTTTCATTTCAGTATATCAAAAGTACTCTGTGCAAGCTACTCTACATCAAGATTCAAGACAACAGACCAAAGAGTATATATGTAACTGCAACAGACTAACATGATGCTTACGTATATCAAGACACATGACATGACATTTAAATGTACTCTGTGATTTTTGACAAACAGTGCTGACAACACTTTTGGCCTAAAGATCTAGATAAAAGCTAGATTTTATTACCAGGCCATAAACAAAGAGAATATAACCACTACGGCCATAAACTCCAAAAAAAGTGCTGCCAACATAGCCGAATTATAATAGTGCTGTAAATGTCTATCCTCGTCATAGATATAGTCACAAACTAGTAAGAAGTGCTAGCGCAGATATAGTATACACACAGAGTATACATTAGATTGGCGATGGAGTGATTAGGGTGAGACAAAAAATGAAATAGAGTAGAATAGAATAGATTTTATTCAATATTGATTTTTACATAATACTTATCAGTCATTTTTTATTTACCACTGGTTCGGAAAGTACCTCTGTCCTGGGAAGAACAAGCAAGAAACCCAGCGGCACTTTTTTTTAAAACATAATTTCACTTAACAATAATTTTGTTTAGACAATTTTAAATGAATTTTCATAGAACCAGCATGGTGGCGATCACCTTAAATCCCAGGGGTTATTTTCATTCATGTATTCCTAGATATTATAGTAACCCTTTTTGTACAGTTTTTCTTTAATAAAACTTTTAAACTTGTTTATTGATAAACTTTGAACATGTTCTGGGATTTTGTTGCAAAAGCGTATACATTGCCCCATAAACGATTTACTAATTCTGTGGAGTTTAGTAACTGGCATTACAAGCTTATGTTTGTTCCTAGTGTTTAAGGTATGAACATCCTTATTCTTATTAAAGCTATTTCTGTTTTTATGTACATACATTACATTTTCATAAATATATTGCGATGCCAAAGTTAATATGTTTATTTTTTTTTAATTTTCTCTGAAGGACTCTCTACAATTTAGGTTATAAATCGCCCGAATGGCTCTCTTTTGCAAAACAAATATAGCTTCAATATCAGTCGCATTACCCCATAGCAAAATTCCATAAGACATTACGCTATGAAAGTAACTAAAATACACTAATCTAGCTGTCTCAACATCTGTGAGACAGCTAGATTCATTCATCTCTAATATTTCTTACAGCATATGCTGCAGAACTAAGTCTGCTTGCTAATTTAGATATATGGTGGCCCCGTTGAAGTTTCGTGTAATAGTAATACCAAGAAAAACAGTGGTATCAACAAGACTCAACTCCTCCCCATTTAAGAGCACATTGGTTTTCGAATGTTTTACATAAGGTATTGTAAATTTAATACATTTTATCTTATTGCCGTTTAAGAGCAAATTGTTGGCATTAAACCAATGTACTAATTTCGATAGAGCATTATTTACATCGTCATAGCTAATTAACTGCCGGTTAAGTTTGAAAATTAAAGAGGTATCGTCAGCAAATAACTATAACGTGATAGTTCCCTATAAGATAAGGTAAGTGATTAATATAGATTAATAACAGGAATGGGCCAAGAATTGAGCCCTGAGGAACGCTCATTGATACTACCGATCTGGAGGAACCTTTACCATTGATCACGACTTTTTGAGTTCTGTTACTTAAATATGAAGTAATAAGTCTAAGCGAAATTTTTTTTACACCGTAATATTGTAGTTTCCTGAGTATACGTGTACGTAGTTTATACGTGGTAGAGCCATGCTGCAGCTATATTATGGTTGTAGCACGAATGGGTCGGCTCGACCGGGGAAAGACCACGCTCTCACAGAAAACCAGCGTAAAATAGCAGCTTAATGCTGCTGTTTCGTATGGTGAGTGTAGAGAACCGGAGACCCTTTTTACTGGCAAAGAGGCATTTCATCTTAGTCCTCACGGGTGACAACGCATCTGCATCTGGAGTCTTTATTGAGGATAGATGTAGATGTCTATGGGTCACAGTAACCACTTACCATCAGGTGGACTGTGTGCTCGTTTGTCACCAGATCCTATAAAAAAAAAGTAATGTCTCATGATGAACACAATCGAAAGCCTTGGAAAGGTCACAGAAAATGCTAAGACATCTTGTGAATTCTCCCAAGCATTAAAAATATATTTCATAAGCTCAACACCGGCATCAGACGTCGAGCGACCCCTTGTAAAACGAAATTGGTTTTTATGAAGTAATTTATTTGTATTAAAAAAAATTAACAATTGATTCAAAATAATTTTTTCAAAAATTTTACTGTGAGTTGGTAGTACAGAAATAGGTCTAAAATTAGCGGGGTCCAATGCACTACCAAATTTAAATATAGGTATTTCTTTACTATACTTCATTAAATCAGGAAACATTCCAGAATTGATACAAGTATTAAAAATAATAGCAAGATGAGGTGCAATTAAATCTATTATGGACGCAATAACTGTAACGGAAATTCCCCACAAATCTGCGGTTTTCTTTACAGTAATAGTTTTTAAGTATTATACAATATTATGCGGTAATACTTTTTCAAATCTAAATTCTTTTAAACAGGTATTAACATTCTGTTTAAGTAATGACTCGGCGACAGTTGGAGAAGTATTCAATGACTCTGTTGTCAAATAGGAACATCAGTGAAATATTTCTCAAACACCGCTGCAACTTGTTGATTTGATTTAGTCAATTCATTATTAATTTTTAATTGATAGTTTGAGTTATGAGATTTTTCTTTACCGGTTTCGCTGTTAATTATACTCCACGTTATTTTAATTTTATTCTTAGCCGTCTTAATTTTGTTACTAATATGTAACGATTTGGCTGTGGAGCAAACTCTTTTAAACATTTTAGAATAATTTTTGACATATTCTTTAAAAGCATCGGAAAGATTATATGATCTTTCATGGTAAAGGTCATATAACCTTCGTCTGATTTTATGAATACTTACTGTTGCCCACTCATTAAATGCCTTGCGACTGTTTCTGGAGAATGTTGTAAAAGTAAATGTTTTATTAAATTCATTGTTTATAAAGGTTGTAATGTAAACATATGTTTTAAAAAAATAATGATATGGGGTAAAATACAAGGATGCGATGATGAAATTTAATTTTAGATAAATATGTCGAAATGGCGCGCGGCTCGCGGTTCTAGGTACTAGGATAGAAGGCTGATAATTTGGAAATTCGTTCGGGACCAGCTACCAGTTTTACAGTTTAAATCAAGATAGAAGTAGGGAAAGTGATAGGAAAAGTAGCGAGTGTTTCAATAATTCGAATATAAGTGGGTAAATAATTCTCTATATAAATAGTCTGCATTGTTCTTATAAGAATGCGATGGAAGTTATTTTACCATATTACTTCTAAATCTCTCCAGGCGTTTTGCATTAATAGGAACAAACACAATTTTCTCAATTACCTGTTTTTTGTGCATATAAGGTAACGAAACCAGTTGTCCACAGTGATCTGAACTAAATTTTGAATTATTGATTTGTTGATTGGTACAACACCTGTAAATATATTATCAATACAAGTTGCACTACACCCTACAATACGTGTAGCTTCAAAGAATAAATTATCAAGATTATGGGATTTGAACAAAGAGCAAAACTTAATACTGATGGAAGAAGTTTCCACACACTACAAGAGATTTATTCTGTTTATTAAGCTTAACTTTGTTACCTCTTCCATAATTTTTTCGAAGGTATCATAACTTGAACATTGACTACTTTACATTGATAACTTGAACAACAGACCCCCGTCTGTAAACACTGTCAACAATAAGGTGCTCAATCTCAACACATGCCATTTCTACACTACGCTTAACAGAGAGGCTCACAATGTTTTTACGTTCGTTACATGATAAGGATTTATTAGCTAATATTAAGGAGAGGGCAAACGAGCATGCGGCTCACCTGATGGTAAGTGATGTAAGTACCGCCGCCCATGAACAACCGCAACACTAAGGGAATTTCTGATGCGTTGCCAGCCTTTTAGAAAGGTGTAAGTTCCTTTCTTGAAGGTCTCTAAGTCGTCCGGAAAAATCGCCGGAGGTAAACAATTCCACAGAGAAGTTGTACGAGGAAGAAAACTCCTAGTAAAACGCACAGTCGTGGTCCGCCAAGCATCAACATGGTGAGGATGGTATCGTGAATTTTGACACGATGTGCGTTCGTGAAATTTCGCGGCTGGAATTAATCCGAACAATTCCTCAGAGCACTCCCCGTGGTAAATTCGAAAGAAAATGCAAAGGGATGCAACATCCCTACGCAGTGCCAGTTTATCGAGACGATCAGAAAGAACTCGCTCGTCGACGATTCGAACCGCTCTGCGCTGGATGTGGTTAAGTGGAAGGAGCTGGCACTGGGGTGCCCCGGCCCAGAGATGAGAACATATTCCATGTAAGGCTGAACTTGCGCTTTGTAAAGTTGCAAGCGATGTGCCGGCATCAAATACTGTCTCGCTCTGCTGAGCACGCCAAGCTTTTTAGAGGCCAATTTGGCCTTTCCTTCCAAGTGATCACAAAACTGCGCACTATTAGATATGTCGACGCCGAGGATTTCGATGCTAGCTGAGGCAGCAAGGGGAGTGCCTTGAAACTGAGGAGACACGACAAAGGCTTTTTTTAGCGGTAAACGCGCAAACTTGTATCTTCTGGGGATTGAACTAGACTAGATTTAGTCGCCCCCCAATCTGAGACTTTGTTCAGCAAAGTCTCGACTTCAGACACAAGTTTGTCCCGGTACTTGGCGACGTTTTCCCGAGAAATATTGGCACGGCCGGTATATAAGGCATCACCAGTGCTGTCGTCTGCATAGCAAAGAATGTTACCAGTTTGCAACATATCATTGATATGCAGAAGAAACTGCGTTGGTGATAGCACGCAGCCTTGTGGAACACCGTTAATGGGCTTGCAATCGGAGCATGCACCGTCTACTATGACCTTGATGCTCCGATCTGCAAGAAAACTGGTGATCCAATTGCACAATTTCTCGCCTTCGCTATGCCCAAACTAACGACCAATGCCTCCCCCTTGGACTCCACTGCCTCCGCCCATCTATGAGTTAAGTAACCTAGAAGATCACCTGCTGAGCGATCTCTACGGAAACCGAACTGGCGGTCACTAATCAGCTGGTGATCCTCTAAGTACCGCATGAGCTGGCAGTTAAAAATGGTTTCTATTACTTTGGACAAGGAGGTGATAGCGATAGGCCTGTAGTTGGAAGGATCTGAGTGGTCATCTTTTTTAGGGATCGGGTGCACCAAAGCTCTCTCCCATGAGTTTGGGACTACGCCTAGGGGGTAGGAGTACCGGAAAAGAGGTATTAAAACCGGTGCCAACTCCGGAGCACACGTCTTCAGCACAGTAGGTGGGACTCCTTCAGGCCCACTCGACTTGTTGACGTCCAGGGAGAGGAGTGCTTTACGCACCGAATTTATAATAGACGTTTGCATTTGAGGCCAGAATTTGCGGAAAAAATTGTACTAACAACGTGCATTTTATACAATTTCATTAGACGCGGAGAAACAGTAATTTATACGGAAACAAATACTCCTGTACAGTTTAACAACCTAAGACACCAAGGAGGGAATGCAGTTTCTACTGCTTTTGAAGTACGTCAACAATTTACGGATTTCTTTCAAACATCTCAAGGCCAATTGGATTGGATACCCATATAATACAGAATATTTATTATTTTTTACTACAATGTTATATTTTAATAAAATAAAATGCCTTAACTAATATCTATCTAAAAAATAAACTAACAAATAGGTTAACTAACCCATGTTTTTTTTTTTTTTATAGAATAGGGGGCAAACGAGCATGCGGCTCACCTGATGGTAAGTGACTACCGCCGCCCATGAACAACCGCAACACCAGGGGAATTGCAGATGCGTTGCCGGCCTTTTAGAAAGGTGTAAGCTCTTTTCTTGAAGGTTCCTAAGTCGTATCGGTTCGGTAAATTCGCTGGTGGTAATTGATTCCACAAAGAAGTTGTGCGAGGGAGAAAACTTCTTCTAAATCGCACAGTGGTGGACCGCCAATCATCCAGATGGTATGGATGGTAACGCGAGTTTTGTCGCGACGTGCGATGGTGAAATTGAGCGACTGGAATTAGTCCGAACAATTCCTCAGAGCACTCCCCGTGATAGATGCGATAAAATACGCAAAGAGATGCAACATCTCTACGCAGTGCCAGTGTATCGAGCCGATCGGAAAGAACTCGGTCGTCGACGATTCGAATCGCTCTGCGCTGGATGCGGTCAAGTGGAAGGAGCTGGCACTGGGGTGCCCCGGCCCAGAGATGAGAACAGTATTCCATGTGGGGCCGAACTTGCGCTTTGTAAAGTTGCAAGCGATGTGCCGGCATGAAATACTGTCTCGCTCTGCTGAGCACGCCAAGCTTTTTAGAGGCCAATTTGGCCTTCCCTTCCAAGTGACCACGAAACTGCACGCTATTCGATATGTCGACGCCAAGGATTCCGATACTGGCTGAGGCAGCAAGGGGAGTGCCTTGAAACTGAGGAGATACGACAAAGGGGTTCTTTTTAGCGGTAAACGCGCAAACTTGTGTCTTCTGGGGATTAAACTGGACTAGATTTAGTCGGCCCCAATCCGAGACTTTGTTAAGCAAAGACTCGACTTCAGACACAAGTTTGTCCCGGTACTCGGCGACGTTTTCCCGAGAAATATTAGCACGGCCGGTATATAAGGCATCCCCAGTGCTGTCGTCTGCATAGCAATGAATGCTACCAGTTAGCAACATATCATTGATATGCAGGAGAAACAGCGTTGGTGATAGCACACAGCCTTGTGGAACACCAGCGTTGATAGGCTTGAAATCAGAGCATGCACCGTCTACTACGACCTTGATGCTCCGATCAGCAAGGAAACTGGTGATCCATTTGCACAATTTCTCGGGAAGCCCATAGGAAGGAAGCTTCGAAAGAAGCGCCTTGTGCCAGACCCGATCAAAGGCCTTCGCTATGTCCAAACTAACGGCCAATGCCTCCCCCTTGGACTCTACTGCCTCCGCCCATCTAGGAGTCAGGTAGACCAGAAGATGACCAGCTGATCGACCCCGACGAAAACCATACTGACGGTCACTGATCAGCTGGTGATCCTCAAGGTACCTCATGAGCTGGCAGTTTATAATGGATTCCATTATTTTGGAGAACAAGGAGGTGATGGCGATAGGCCTGTAGTTGAACGGGTCTGAGCGGTCGCCTTTTTTAGGGATCGGGTGGACCAAAGCTGTCTTCCATGAATTCGGGACTACGCCTTGGGAGTAGGAGTACCGGAAAAGACGCGTTAAAACCGGTGCCAACTCCGGAGCACACGTCTTCAGCACAATGGGAGGGACTCCATCGGGCCCACTCGACTTGCTGACGTCCAGGGAGAAGAGTGCTTTGCGAACCGAGCGCTGTGTAAATCGCACATCCGGCATGGAGCACTCACATCGCGGGATGGTCGGCGGTGTGTTCCCCCCGTCATCTAGAGTCGAGTTAGACGCAAAAAGAGAGCACAACAGATCGGCTTTCTCTTTTGCGGCATGGGCCAGCAAGTCGTCCTCTCTGTGCAGAGATGGGAGGGATGGCTGACAGAAGTTCCCTTGGACAGCCTTGGCGAGAGACCAGAATGCACGGGTTCCCGAAGGAAGGCGAACTAGCTTCTCGCCAATTCTGCCAATGTGCTCAGACCTTGCCTTGGCAATGACGCTTTTGAAGGACCTGGAGGCGGAATTATACTTCTTTTTAAGTGCGCTGGTGTTTAAATCCCGAGACGTTGATGCGTCAGCCCAGGCCCGGTAGCACTCCTGCTTATAGCGTGATGCTATTTTACAGGAGCGACCAAACCATGGCTGGGATCTGCCTCCGATGGGCACCACAGAGGATGGAATAAAAAGTTCCATACCCTGAAGTACCACATCAGCAACAGAATCGGCAACAACGCTGGGATCTTCCGGCGAGAAGCAAAGCCGCCCCCAAGGGTAGGATGCAAAAAAAGACCGCATCCCGTCCCAATCAGCTGACCTATAGTGCCAAACACGGTGGCAAGCTGTAGATCGCAACTGCGATTGGAGCGTGAGTGGCACCGTGCTCCGGATCAGACAATGGTCCGAAGAGCCCAGAGGGGCATCGACGGAGACCTGATATCCGTCCGGATGAGAGGTCAGCAGAAGGTCCAACAGGGAAGGTACATGGTCTTCCACATCTGGGATCCACGTAGGCGAAGTAACCAGTTGTGTTAGACCATATGCCAAAGCAAAGTCGTAGACAGATCTACCCGCATGATCGGTTAAACGAGAACCAAGCCATTCAGCGTGGTGGGCGTTGAAATTACTTCAAATAAACAATAATTTAATAAACAAACCTGGTTGTTTGAGTTGTTCCGAAATTTCCTTCCAAGCCATTTCTTTTTTCACACTATCCATATATTTCGGGTGTTGTAGATTATATAAAAACTCATATTTACGTACACATTCTATTAATTTTTCAACCTCCATTTTACAACGTCTTTACGTCTCGTTAAACTGACAACAAATGACTAAGTTACGGCAACGCGCTTACAACGCCTATATAACGGTGATCATACGAGTTTACAACTCGTATACTCGCCGGCTCGCACCGGCAAAATATTCTCGCCGACATTTGTTGACGCTCCGTGCATGGCACGCGACGGTGTTGGTCGGTGACGGAACGGTCTAGTGGGAACAGTGTCATGCTTTTCAATACAAATAATATTTATTTGCCTGACACGTTCCTAGCACGGTCATGGTATGATACGGTGTAGTGGGAAGAGACCTTTAGTATTGACGTTTGGGGTACAAAATTTTTAATTTCGTTAGTTGTCTCTCTTCCTCTCTTTTTAAAAAAACGTTACCTCCAAACTAGGATTTTCTCCTGTATCGCAGGGACAGTTTTCATACATAGAACAGACCCAGAACAATTATTTGTAGGCCATACAAATACTTGTTCTGTCCATACAAATATTTGAACCCGCGGCCCTTAGCGCTGCAACTCATTACTAAGCCACTGTGCCACGGAGCCGTCACTTGTCTGTTTGCTATTTACAAACATGCGACACACGACTTCATTATTAATGAAAGAGAGGCAATGATAAGTGCCGCTAAGTTCTCTAAGTTCATTAACCAGTATATGCTGATCTTGCATTAGTTATATAATAAGAATTATTTTAAGTAATAATGAGAGTGTTTGTAATTTATAAAACTCGGTACCAAAATGAAAGTTGAATAACATTCCACAAGTAAGTGGATTTACAGATAATATTTAAAAATTTAAATTATTTAATAAATAGGTACTTAAAAATTTGTTACTAATCCTATAATCATATCTTAATTACCAACGTGTTTGGCTTTATATTACTGAGTTTTGATAAACAATAAAATTCAATAGGATTGTCGAGATTCTTGTCCATAATACTTATCGATGTTCTTTTCTACGCGCGAGTGTTTCTAGTTACTTTGTGTTTTCTACCCATATCTGTTAAGAAACAAAGTTGCCGACAACGGATAATTATCAAATGTTAATGTTGTTATTGATTCTTAAACTCTAGAGTAACAATACCCAGTATTGGATACCACAGAGTACTTTTTATAAACTGGAAATTGGATACTCGATGTTTGTGTTGGAAAAACGCGAGCGACGTTGTCTGAGAGTAAGATCAAATAATAGAATTATTCGAAGGTTAGTTACTCTGATGTAACATAGTATTTGGTCGAATTCACCCTTAATACCATATTTTTATTACACGGTTATTTAAGATAATATGTAATAATAAGGTTTTCTTTAATGTAATGTTATCCCGTCACGGTTTTTTGAACGATGTCATCTGAAGAGCTCGTGTCTCTATGAATGTTCCCTTGGCTTTAGAGCTTTCTAGAGTATTTAGAGACGATGGCAGGAAACCCAATGAGATGGTATGATTTTGGATGCTTGGGAGCGAGGTAAATCTTTAGTGTGGGATACTACTTGCGAAGATACTTTAGGAGCCTCTTATCCCAGGGGTACCTCGTTTAAAGCAGGGGTATCTCAAATATGAATCCCTGAGAGATGAGTACATATTTGTGCCATTTGCTGTAGAGACTATCGGTCCGTGGGGTTCACGTGCGGCGAGGTTACTAAAAAAACTATCCGCGACTGATCGTCGCTGCTGATTATTTTCTCGCTAAAATGCTAAGTATTCAGAGAGGAAACGCAGCCATCGTTCTTGGCACTATACCACTAGGAGTAGAACTGTATGATAATTTACTGTATGATAATTTCAGTTTTTAGTTTTTTTATTATTATAGTTTTTTAATATTGTAATTTGAATTTCGAAAATGAAGTTGTGAATAATTGATAACTATGTCATTTTAAGTATAACCTTTTTTAGTATTTTGCTAGATGGTACCCGGCCCATTATTGCCGCAAAAGAAATAATTGTAGAAATATCATTTTAAATTTGGAAGGGCTATATTGTTTAATTAGGAATGTTATTACAATCATTGAAATTGAATGAACTATAACTTTCAAATAAATTGTCAGTAACATACGCGCGCTACTTAGTGTAAGTCGCCTAAGGGTATTAGTGTTCTGTGGTGTAAGTTAATTGTACTATGCCTATAACCTTCGCGCAAATACAATAAGTTGACAAAGTTATACCGCAATCTGACGAAGGGTATAGCAGTGCGTAAAATACGAACGAAAGTACGAAATATTAATTTATATATATTAAAAGATATAGTTTATTCTGTCTATAGACAGACCTGTAAATGATTAGAATGGGCGTTATTTTAGCAGCTGATTTGTTTTCTATAATACTAGAACTAAATGAACGGTTGATAATAAATTCATTGTGAGATTAGGTTTTTATTTTTATTTTGTGTAGTTACTTACACCAGTTGAATATTTTCCAGAACTAATTGAATATTTAAGCCCCGCGAATGAACCAACATACTCAATGTTGAAGCAAAGAGCAAAATCTGTTCTGTAGTTACGAATATAAACATAATTAACGCAGCGTGGATCTTGGTTTTATATGAGGTATAAACCTTGTGTCCAAGGCCTATGTATTAATTGATACATTTATTTATTGTATGGTATTATATTATACATAAATAGAATGGAAGTTACGTATAGAACTTTTATCGATATATTTTATCACACTGTCTTATCTCTATTATTAGTTCCGTGGACGCTCACTTCTCTCTCAGCTCTCAGCGTCAAAATGGCGAAAATCGAATCGCCTCATTATGTCACGGTGCATAGCCAGTCCATGTATAGAGGTCAGTGGTGGTTGAGCTCTCAGTTTCAGAAATTGAGATTAACATCAGCCTTAAAATATTATAACAAACAAATTTTGCAAATAATTTTAATTTATTTTACAAAATTAGGCCAATAACTAATCCACTAACTAATATTTGATACACTAACATTTAACTAAAATATGCATGAGAAATTATTATTATACTTTTTATTGTTACCACCCATTTTTGCCAATTCCTGGCTTTACGGAAATCTGTATTTTGTACCTATAAAAAAAAGCTTTTCAAAAGTTTTATTGTAGACTAGCTGTACCCTGCGACTTCGCTCGTGTGTACTTTAGTTTTAATTTTTTTTCGTGGAACCCTAAATCTTTTTCTAAAATAAAAGTAGCCTAAGTTACTCCTTATAACATTACCTATCTGCCAGTGAAAGTCCTGTCAAAATCGGTCCAGCCGTTTCGGAGATTAGCTGGAACAAACAGACAGACAGACGGACAGACAGACAGACAGACAAAATTTTAAAAATTGTGTTTTTGTTATAAGTACCGTATGTACTTTCACATGCATTTAGCAAAAAGCTGTTATTTTGACATTACAAACAGACACTTCTCTTTTATTTATTTGTATACATAATGGTTTATGGACACGATTGAGCTGTATTCGTACAAATTGTCGATAGAACCGTACGACCCAAAGGCAAGTCTCATCGTCCATTTTAATTTTAAATTGTAGTTCTTTTCAGCTTCTGAAAACGAATGATACACCGATACTGAAGGTCCTTCAGAAGTTATTTAATTCCATCCTTGACGGTTGTATTATTCATACCTTACGAGCAATTTAAGCAGGATGGAAACCGCAGTTGTTTTACAATTAAACTGTTAACAAGATGTTGCTGCTGCCCATCTTCTAGTTCAGTTTCCCTCAGACGCTTCTTATGACACCCAAGGGATGATATGAGGTAGTGCTTTTTTTTGAACACCGACACTACAAAGTACAATTCAAACCGTAGAGCAAGAGTAACATGTTACATTCTTCGTGTGCCGTAACCAGACAATAATGCACGTTTTTTGCTATTGCTAAAATCTAAAAGACCAGTCCATGATAGTTGGCAAACTTGATCAAACACACTCCAATAACGTTGTGGCGATTTACCATCGTCGCTGCCGATTTTCGGATGACTTGACCTCTTTCCTTGTGTGTTTGTGCGTACTAACATGTTTGGCTCTATAATATGGCTTTCTATGGTCGATATTGACTAAGAGAAAATGTTATAGCACCATAATTTATTTTTGGGTTTTAATGTAGGTACCTAAATGTAAGTCTATTAAAAAAACGTCTATTAAATAAATTGTATGTCTATAAATGGTTGTACATTGTATAGTATAAATATATGGCTAATGTTATTATTAATGTATTACAAAACAAACTGTCGATAACACGTAAAAATATGCAAAAAAAAAACAAAAATAAATAAAGGAATTGCATTATAATTCCTTCACCATTTTTTAAATAAAGGTCGAATCAATTATAATTAGTTTTATTATTTATGAGATCAAACACTTTTTTCAATTTACATTAGAAATTGGAGAATTTTTATTTGTTTGGCTAACGTAAGATTTTCCTTCTGCTTGCATTCCTAGCAAAACTCCAGTAATAGCAGCTTTCAACGCTCTGTATTCTTCAAGCGCTTTTGAACATAATTCTCCTTCAGGTGAGTTTCCAGGTTCAATCAATAACATTTCGATAGATTTCTTTAAATGTTTCTCCGCATTTTGTAATTCATCCTGTAACATTAATACTGAATGTTAAGAAAATCATCGCCATAGGCCTGTGCTTACAGTGGAGTTGACAGTCCTTTGACTCCAATTCGTACCGTGTAGGTATCGAAGGGTGCAAATTATACAGAAGCGGCATAAGGCACGGCACAGGCGTGGTGAAGGTGTGGAACGGATAAGGCACGGACGTGATCAAAATTATAAGCAACAGGCGAATATATGCCACGGCCCGCGGTGCGTCATTAATCATTATACAGGCCGTCTTTGTTGCGATAGCATGTCTTCCTCTTCAGACGATGAAGATGCGCTTGCTTTACTGCGTACCCCTTGCACGCCGTTCCGGTCACGAGACTACTGGTAGTGACGCACCGCGGACAGCGAAGTGGCATGCCTGTGCCAGATGAGTAAATAAACGGAACAGAGATAAACGATAAAGCTTCATACAACCGCGCGAATTGATTGCACTACTACACGCACGCGGGGTATGTATGAGTAACCACTGGCCGCTTGTCGCGTACGCGGCGAGACTGGATAAAACCGGCTGGCATAGCCAGTGCACAACAATCTTATGCCCAGGCCACTCTAACAAGAAATCAATTATAGCGTTGATGGGCGTTGAATGTAGGTGTGGCCACCACTTAACGCGATAATTTTACAACGGCATTAACATGCCGTAGCAAGCAAGTAGAGCCATGCTGCAGCTATATTAGTAGTATAGTTGTAGCACGAATGGGTCGGCTCGACCGGCAACCGTGGAAGCACCACGCTCTCACAGACTACCAGCGTCAAATAGAAGCTTAACACTGCTGTGTTTCGTATGGTGAGTGTAGAGAACCGGAGACCCTTTTTATTGGAAAAGAGGCATTTCATCTTAGTCCTCACGGGTGACAACGCATCTGCATTTTGATTCGCAAACGAGGATAAATGTAGATGTCTATGGGCCACAGCAACCACTTACGTGGGAGCAAGCCATGTTTGTGGGATCCGAGACTCAAAAGTTTTAAGAATCATACATCGCAAAATCATGCTTGGCGACGAATTATGCAATTATTATCTTATAAAACAACTATCGAAGAAATTAAAAAGAAGAAGGAAAGGTTATTGCAGAACCCATTTCAACAAATATAAAAAAATATAATATGATAAACTATATCCATGGAAAAAAATATATTCAAGGAACATTTACGCCAACTTTAACGCCGTTCAATTGCGTTGACAAATGAAATAACGTTGACCGTTCAAGTGTGGCCACTCACTTTATCGCGTTAAAATTAAAGCAATAATTGTTGCGTTTATGGGCATTGACGTTTCTCGTTACCGTGGCCCCAGCCATAGTGCGTTTATGGGCATTGACGTTTCTCGTTACCGTGGCCCCAGCCATAGATAATATATTATATAGGGTAGCCCCAGCATTAGGTTCTCAGGGTCAGTGCGACGCACGTTGCTTGTTTTGTTAGTTGCAAGTTTGAATATTTTAATTTAAAAACATAATATTATTCATAATGGTTGTTTATTGTACTGTGTGTATGAATAATACTAGAAAAATTAAAAATATATCTTACTTTAACTATCCCAAGGAGTACAATAGGTAAGTAAATATTTGATTTTTACTTTTTCAAGTAAGTACCTTTATTTTATTGTATAATCCTTTTTTTTTAATAAGAAAAGGTTACTACACGATGTTCTTTTACCTTTTTATTATTATTACAAGCTTTTACTAAACATTTGCAGGTATGTGGGTGGGTTGGTATGTAGTAAGTAGGTATGTGTGTTAAGTTCACATATTATTGCAAGTAAGATTTGAAGCACTTCCCAATGTCTGATTGAGTTGAAGTTTTGTATAACGTAACTTCAATGACAATACAGTAATATGATAGATATAATCTCATGCTGCAGCCAGGATTGTCTCCTCACTGAGGAACTCTTCAACAGGTAGTAGCGGGGTCACGAAAGTTTGTATGTTAGTTTAATTTTGATAGTTTAACACAATTTTTATCATGAACTGCTGCTGCAGCCAGCATTGTCTCCTTACGAGGGAACACTTTGACAGTTAGTAGCATGGACTCAAAACTTTGTATTTAAATTTAATTTTGTTTGCTAAACATAATCTTCACCATAAACTGCTGCTGCATACAGGATAGTCTCCTCACGAACGGAACTCCTCAACCGGGAACTCCTCCTCAATTTTGGCAACGATATACTTAAACGTATTAAAGGTTGTAAATTTTTAGTGTTTCCCGTTAGATTACTTGAAAAAACTTTATCTTAGATTCAGAATTTACCACACCATTAAAAGAAACAATAAATGATTAAAAAACGAAAATTGTAAAAAGAAAATTATTAGAGTAAGTAATTTGTAAAGTATTCTATCATACTGAATAATAAATCTATTTAATAAATGTTTTGTTTAATTTGTCTTCACCTATTGTGACAACCCTACCAAAATAGGTAACAATTTTGCATGTTCTTAAGAAGCTTTGTCGCTGTTCCGTTTATCTACTCATGTGCCTGTGCCACGCCGCTTGAGTATAATTCATAACAAGCCGCTTTCATACATTTTATGTGAAAACGTTTTGAAACGGCATCATGCCTGCGCCACGTCTGTGCCGTGCCTTATGTCGTTTCTGTATAATTTGCGCCTAAAGCATCGTTCAAACTGAGGCGAATCCCGTGTGGGACGCGGGACGCGAATCTGCGAGATTTGCTCGCTAACTTAGCCTCCTAAACTAATGCGAATCCCGCACGTCATTACTTTTGGTTCCTTAATAGGAAAACGTCTTTTAATATTGAAGCTGAGGTTTTGTGAAGAAGAATCTCAAGATGTTTTATTTTTAATAGGATAAGGATGACAAATAAGCACTCAGTCCACCTGATGGTAAGTGGTTGCTAGGGCCTACAGACATCTATATCTATCTTCAAATAAGAATCAAAATGTAGATGCGTTGTCACCCTTGAGAAATAAGATGGATTCGCTGCAGCATGTGCGACTATTCGCGCACAGAGTACCTTTGTATAAACCGAAATATTTGCGCCAATATGAACCAAAGGTACTCTGTGATGTGAACACCTCCATACAAGTTAGCCGACGTAATCGGCGCGAGTGAATCGCGTTCCTCAGTCCCGAATTTGAACGCAGGTTAGGATTCGACTATGGGAATGAAAAATCTTTGTCCCGGTAAAAGCAACAAGAAATAAAATTAGAATATTTTGAAGTAACAGAAAACCAGACCTCACAGAAAACCAGCGTGAAGTAGAGGTTTACCTCTGCGTTTCGCTTGGTGAGTGCAGGTGGCCGGAGGCCCTTTTTACTGGAAATGAGGCATTCCATCTTAGTCCTCACGGGTGACAACGCATCTACATTTTGATTTGTAACAGAGGATAGATGTAGATGTCTATGGGCCGCAGCAACCACTTACCATCAGGTGGACTGTGTGCTCGTTTGTCACCCTTATCCTATAAAAAAAAAGTAATCATCATCAAGTGGTAAACCCATCAAGTAGTGCGTCCCAGAGGCCTTAAGATATCGGATAACCAAACGTATTTTATTATGATAGTATCTGCGACGATTTACGAGCGTATTCCCGTGGCCCTAATAAGGCACCTATTTTATATAATGAGCCTTTGGTACGCGACGCTGGCCGCTATCAATTGACTTATCAATTATAGGAATAACAGTTTTAATTTTGAGGGAATTCCCATTAGAATAATTGGAATATTACAAACATTAGTGAATAAATTAATGAAGCCGGATGATTCACCATACATACCAAATAAACATGTCCGTTTATTTCACGACCATCAAACAGCTTTTTAGCCAATTGTACCATCGTACAATGAAGCTCATATAGTGTTATAGCTAAAACAGAAGAAAAAGATTATTCCACTGATCCTTTAAAATTCATTTAAACAAAACAAAAAATTTATAAAATGGTTCCTATTTTTAAAATTATTGGTTTGATAATATACGGGGTTATTTTTAAAAGAGTAGTTAAATTTTAAACGTATAAATAATAATATACCGTTATTGCAGCTTTTGAAAATACCAGTAAATAAGGCTTCTACTTTTATTTGAAATTATCCCAAAACCTCTGTGTGCGATTCAATTCGTCTCTTCCAATCGACCATTACGAATGTGTGCGTACGTAGTAAAATAGAAGGCGTTAGATATTTATGAATGACAATCAGTTAAAATAATGCATTAACAGGCATTTTGAATTTAAAAGATAAAAAGGACAGAATGTTTGAGATAATTTTAATTAATTTTTCTTCACCATTTGCCTTATTCTGAACTTTCTCTGCAAATTTTGTCGGTTATTGCAAAATAACCCTGTATACACAACACGTTTTTACAAAATACCTTAATGAAAATTCTAATTAGTCGAACTTTTTCTTATTATTTACCACCAATTGTCTTTTAAGTGTAAAGCCTTTTCAAGAATGCGGCAACACTTGTGGGATTTGCCTGCGCTAGTACTTCTTAATACTATGTGGATTTACCTATACTCTACCTACTCTCCTATCTTAGGTAAGATTCCTCCCGGCGGATAGTTTGTAAATGTTTCAGGGAGAATATTCTGTTAGATCCAAAAAAGTTAAGCTACGAATACAATTTGAGTAACAAAATGGGGAAAAAATTAAGTATCTATATAAGACATTTTCCTCTCTTCCAAATAAAAATAAAATATAAAAATAATCTTTATTGATTTTAAAACATATTTTCTGGTTCTTCCGAAGCGCGTTCTTGGACTGTGATTGCAAGGTAATAAATAGCTCTAATTCATAATACAATTTTTTTTTTGATATTTTGTTAGAATTTTTATGCACTAAAACTGGCACAAATCAGCCCAAGATACCTTAATAGCCATGGCTTGTTTCCTAAAAGCTCAACTCGTGTTGGTTGACTTGGAGCAGGCTTGACAAGTCCACTATGAATTTGAGTTTGTGGACTTTGTTTGCAGGAGCGCTTTTCTTCCTCCTGCACTCCAAATTCAAAGGGGAGTCGCGGGAGAAAAGGATGGCGCTACATTGCGCTGGTTTCTGTACCGTCCGCGACTAAAATGTGATCAAGCTGCAGATCAGCTACTTAACTCGTTGAGCACACAGTCCACCTGATGTTAAGTGTAGGCTGTGGCCTATAGACATCTACATTTACCCTCGATCAAGAATCAAAATGCAGATGCGATGTGACCCCGAGGACTTAGATGGAATACCTCGTTTCCAGTAAAAGAGGTCTCCGGTTCTCTACGCTCACCATACGAAACACAACAGCATTAAGCTGCTATTTTACGCTGGTATTCTGTGAGAGCGTGGTCCTACCCCGGTTAAGCCGACCCATTCGTGCTACAACCATAATATAGCTGCAGCATGGCTCTACCACGTATAAAAACAGCGTGGCTGTTGCTTCCAAGTACATTGGATAATTTTTCTTACCTTTAATCCTGCAAATTCCTGAGCTTATTTTCTCAAGTACTGCCAGAAACTCTTTGCACAATTCTATTTTACGGCGCATCATCTTCTTGGTTGGCCGAGGCTCTCGGTTGATGGCATCTCTCAATACACCCGCCAGGCGTTGTTTAGCCTCTAGCAGCAAATAATGGTTTGGAGCCAGTACAAGCGAAACATTTTTAATGTACTCTTCTAGTTCCTTTTCATCTTTTTTGTCTATTAATTATTAAGAACAAATCTATATTATTACTTAGCTGATTGTAAAGTATCATCTAAGGCCGTGAGGCCGTGACAGCTTAGGAGAGGGTGCTCTCCTTTAAATAAATAAGGATCGATGTGTATTTGGCGATCTAACGTTTACATGACGGGTCCTAGGCTTGTATCCCAGCGGAATTTGTTGGAATAAATGAAATTGACAGCTTTTTCTACCGACTTCAAAAAGGAGCCGGTACTAAATTCGATTGTATGTTTTTTTTATGTGTGTTACCTCATAACTTCTTACTGCGTGAACCGATTTCGATTATTCTTTTTTATTTGAATGCTGGTGCTTCACATGTGGTCCCATATAAATTTGATTAAGGTCGGATCAATAGTTTTTGAGTTATTCTTAGTAATTTATATTGAAGTCGGTTATACAAATTTTTTTTATTTTAAATTATTATCTGGTTGTATTGTAATTATCACTACATCACTAAAACAGCAACACAGCTTTCCTCTGATACATATATATATATATATATATATATATATATATATATATATATATATATATATATATATATATATATATACACCGCAAAATGTAATATCAAGCATTGGTATTAGACAAGAACGCTGATCCTAGCCCCCGAGGAGGACGACGCCTCAGAATTGTTCTCGACACTTGATAGCACTGAGATAGTGCTGGGGGTAGTAAGTTGTGTCCTGAGATCTCGCCCTGAGATCTCGTATACGCTAATAGGTGATGTCTTAAGAGGCAACAGAGAAAAGAAACAGGGGATGAGTACCAGCATTCTTTGATAACAGCTCTAAATAATAAAACACTGTACCTAGTTACCAAACCATATGCCAATGAGGTTCAATAGGCTGTAATGATGATAACTTTATGATCCATGAGAATAAAAAAGGAAAGAAAGAAGAAGAAGAAGAAAAAAGTTTGGCTGTGACACTACATATTCTGCGCACATTTATTTTATTTATTTATTATTTCTGTCTTCGAATATTCGAAAGTGGTCGCCGTTGCCTATACCGGCCAGGAGGACATTATATGTTCAATATTCTTAATGTAATAAGCTTAATATAAAATTAAAATAATGCCCCTGTGTGAAAATGCGATAATGAGATTGGCGTAAAAAAATATAACCTTACTTATAATTGCCAGTTTATCCGAACAACATTGAACCTTATGCTCAATTTCGGACCGTTGATATTTAGAATTGCAGCTGTGACACGTCCACATCTCGCCATTGGGGGAGATATATCCTGTTTTGCATCCAGGACAAAGAGCTGAACTCATGTACGTGCCAATTTCTGTTATATCTTGACATCTTTTGCATGTACATTTAAAATATTTACCGACTTCCAGATGTTGTTGCCGTAGAGTTGTGCCCTGAAAATGACTAGGTATTACATAATATATTATAGATGATTCTCATTACCTATGACAAAATCGACTCATTCACACCATAGTGTGTGAATGAGTCGAATATATTTTTCTTTGTATTTTGTATACAATTATTATTATGAGGCCTCGTAGATGATAAGTTCAAAGGGATAGATTATAAAAAAATATGCTTGTAACTCCTTTCTGTGGCAAATTCTAAGTTACTAAGCATGAAAATGACTGTACGAAGGTGAAATAGTTAGGAATATAGTTTGGTAAATAAAACAAGAATAATTTTAAAATCACTAACTTCAAAAAGCCTTGAATTACGTTAGTAGGTATTATTAATTTATTCTGTGCCTACAAAAAAAATCTTAAACGTTTCATCGAAGATTTTTCTCAAATGCGTAGTTAAATCATCAAATATACATATATTGTAGATGCCAAGTTCGGGAGACATGCTCATAGGTTTAAGACATACAGTCTAATATTATACAGATCGCAAAACCTCGGTTTATGGATGCTTCTTAGACCTGTCGAGGGCCTTTGACCTGGTGTCGTATCATATTTTATGGAAAAAACTTGCCGAATGTAATTTTTCTAATGACCTTCTAGGTATCTTCCGCTATTGGTGCAATCATCAAACCAATCATGTAAAATGAGCAGATAAGCTTTCTGAACCGTACGAGTTGAAATGTGGCGTGAGACAAGGTGGAATAAGTTCACCTCAACTTTTTAACTTGTAAATAAATGAGCTGCTCAAAAGACTCAGCAGCACTATGGTCGGTTGCCATATGGATGGAAAATGTGTCAACAACCTAAGTTACGCCGACGACATGGTGTTGTTGAGTCCCTCGGTCAGTGCGCTCAGAAAGCTTCTGGGAATCTGTGAGGCTTATGTAAATGAACACGGTCTAATTTATAATATAAAGAAAAGTGAGTTTGTGTTGTTTAAGCTAATAACAAGAGTCCCACGTACATACCACCTATCAGACTCTACAACACTGCTTTATCGAGGGTATCACAATTCAGATACTTGGGACACTACGTGACCGAGGATTTGCGTGATGAAATGGACATGGAGAGGGAGCGTAGGGCTTTAGCGACCCGGAGTAATATGTTAGCCCGTAGGTTTGCACGACGCAGTAATGCCGTTAAAATAACTCTTTTTAAGGCATATTGCCAGTCTTTCTATTCGTGCTCCCTTTGGGTCAACTACACACAATGGGCGTATAAAGCATTAAAGGTGCAATATAACAATTCAGAGTTCTTTTGGGGCTGCCCCGCTACTGCAGCGCTTCAGGCATGTTCTGTGAGGTGTTTGTCTGTGTGTGCTTGCGTGCGTATGTGCATGCGTGAATGCGTGCGTGCGTGTCATTTTACTTTCTCCGTCCACTTAGCTGTATTATTATTATTATTTTGTGATTGTTTCTAATATCTGTGATATGGATCTCATTTGTTATCCGAAATAAAGATTTATTATTATTATTTGGGGCATCTATATAGTTTACTCATCTGGTTGGGCTGTATAAATATATAATTGTAAATGAAAATGATAAACATACATAAATATCAACGAAATAAAATAAATGCATAAAAAATACATAAATAAATAAAAACCCAACCAGATGGAAGCCCTCGGCAGGGGAGACCAGACGGCCGAGGGTTAGGGGGAAAGGGAAAGAAATCGGCGAACGATGCGGGCGGTATCGAGGAGCACCGCCTTCTGCATTTGAGCTTGGAGCGGTCCGTCACGGAGTCCCAGTCGCCTCAGATGACCCGAGAGGCTGACTGGGATTAACCCGTTCGCAGAAACGACTACAGGTATAATTTCGGCCGGCAGTCCACCCCACATGTCGGTCACCTCGTGAGCCAGGTCCAGATATTTTGTTCGCTTATCTGTTTCGGCTTTCACGAGGTTCTCGTCATACGGAATGGTAATGTCGACCAAAAATATCCTTGACTGTGCCCGGTCCATCAGCACAATATCAGGCTTATTCGCAAGAATGGTCCTGTCTGTGATGATGGCCCTGTCATTTTCGAGCACGGCTTCCGGCATGTACTTACAATAAGGCAGTTTCCGATCCACGAGACCGTATTTCAGAGCGAGCTCCTGGTGTAGAATCCTGGCTACTAGGTTGTGCCTATGCAAGTACTCAGAGTTAGAAAGCGCCGAACAACCGGAGATGACATGCCTAAGTGATTCACTGGGATGGAGACAAGCTCGACAAATGTCGACGGTGCCATCCCTTAGGATGTATCTCCGATAGTTGTTGGTCTTAATAACCTGATCCTGTATTGCACAGACAAAACCCTCGGTTTCCCCGAAGAGGTCACCAAAACGTAGCCAGTGGAGGGAGGCAACTGTATCTACGAAAGGCTCATGTAGAGCCTTGTAGAACCTCCCGTGGAGCTCCTTCTCCTTCCATACGGTCTCCCGGTCGGAAATGCTCTGTACTGCCGGGTCTTGCCATTGCTCGTTGGCTAAGGATAGAGGGGTAAGTCCTTTATCACAAAAAATAACGTCCCTATAGAATGGATCATCCGCTCTCGCCAGAAAATAATTACGGAGGCTGCACACTTCGCGATTATGCAGGGTAAGCGCGCTTAAAAAGCCGCGCCCACCATGCTTCCGCGGCAAGTATAGCCTCATTACCGGCGATCTTGGATGATGCACTCTGTGGGACGTCATTATAGTGCGGACTTTTCTGTCCAGAGCGTTCAGTTCGGTCTGAGTCCACCTGAGTATGCCAAAGGTATACATGAGAACAGGCATGATCCAACCGTTATAAGCGTGTGTCTTATTAACGCCCGACAAAAGACTGTTAAGCATTTTTGTCAAGCGTGCATAAAACACATCGCAAACTGACTGCTTCATACCCGCCTCATCGACACCGATGTTCTGTGACATACCCAGGTATCGGTATGTTTCAGCCTCGGAAAGGGTCCTTATGCTGATGGGCATAGATAAGTCCAGGCCCTCAGAGTTAGCAACCCTTCCCCTTTCGACATGGAGGATCGCACACTTATTCGTCCCCAGCTCCATTCCAATAGAATTGCTAAAATCACAAGTGATGTTTAGCAATTCCACAAGATGGGAGCGACTGGAGGCGAATAACTTGAGATCATCCATATAGAAAAGGTGGGTCACTTTTGTACCTCCTTTCCGAAGCTGAAATCCCCTTCCGGAACCCTCCAGTAAGGTACCGAGAGGGTTCAGAGAGAGGCAGTACCAGATTGGACTCAAACATTCGCCCTGGAAGATACCCCTTCTTATCCTTATGTGGTTCTCCGCAACCGTCATCCGCTGGCCTAGATGACAAAGGATCGTACTCCACTGCCCCATACACTGCCCGAGGAAGTCTCGAACTGTACAGTCGACCTTGTACAGCTCGAGGACCCTCTTAAGCCATGTATGAGGCACCGAGTCGAATGCCTTTTTGTAGTCTATCCAGGCGGCGGAGAGGTTCCGACGGTTGCGTTTAACCTCCTTGCCAATGACCGCGTCAATGAGGAGTGGTTCCTTGGTTCCACGACCACCGCCCCGACATCCATTTTGGGCGCGCGACATCACCTGATTTGAGTTCAGGTGACGAGTGATTCTCGCGCTCAAAATGGATGTTAGTGTCTTGTATATGGTAGGTAGACACGTTATGGGGCGGTACTTGCTGGGGTCTATGGAATCCCGGTCTTTAGGAACCAAATGAGTGATCCCAGTAGTGAAGAGGCTCGGGAGCGACTTTTGGTCGAGAGCCTCTTGAAACTGTCGGGCGAGCACAGCGTGACACACCACGAACCGCTTCAGCCAGTAGTGATGCAGTCCGTCGAATCCCGGACTTTTCCAGTTCGGGGCCCTACGGACCGCCTCAGCTACGTCATCCGGCGTTATGATGACGGGGTCCATGGGCGTATGGTCCATGGGCATTTATTATTATTATTATTAGTTTGCTTGCGTTTGCAACACAATGGATGTTGAAATTGTGGCAGCATATGCCTATTTATTTATTATTTATATCAGTGAAAAGAATATTCATAAAAAGAAATATATACGTCGTCATCCCCGCCAACAGAGATGGTAGATGACATCTATTCATCGCAATAGAACGACGCTTCCATAACGGATTGCTCAATTCGGATCGCGTTCGCGCGATTATGTTGTTGCGTATCGCCAGCAACGCAAAGTCAGGAATTTGTATTTAGAAAAAGCCAAAATTAGGGGCTTTTTAGGTGCTAATTAGGTGCCAAGTTCAAAAATTAGGTGCTCTAAAATTTTCACCGCAACGAACTGTTGAAATTTGCGTTGCTGGCAAAACGTATCGCTAGCAACACGGTGACGATAGTACGAGCCAAAAGAAATAGCGTGTCTGATAATAAGCAATTTTTTTTATTTTTATTGACTAAGAAATATCACAAGTTCAAGGTAACAAGATAACAAACTAAAATGACATGCTCATTCCGTATTTTTCCACGATTAGGTATAGAATTTTGTATTTATTTATAAGCGACCACCCTTAAATACGAGTACAATAAAAGAAGTATTATTAAAATCGGTATCGCCGTTTCCGAGAAGTCAGTGAACATACAAAAAAGAACTTATGTAAACGTAAAATTAAAGTGACAAACGAACTCACAGTCCACCTGATGACAGTCTAAGTGACTGCAACATTCAACTATAAAGCAAGGGCTACAGATGCATTGTCACCTCTGAGAACTAACATGGAATGCCCACCGCCTGTAACTATATGTATACTGTTAGTCCATACCCTTTAGACCGGAATACAACACTTTTTTTTATAGAAGAGGGGGCAAACGAGCATGCTGCTCACCTGATGGCAAGTGACTACCGCTGCCCTTGAACAACCGCAACACCAGGGGAATTTAGGTGCGGTGCTGGCCTTTTAGAAAGGAGTAAGTTTTTTTCTTGAAGGTTCCTAAGTCGTATCGTTCCAGAAAAATTTCCGGTCGTAAACAATTCTACAGGGAAGTTGCATGCTATTTGGCAGCAGGAATAGGTAAAAATCCTACCACCCAAGATCATTTATACTAATATATTATAATAATATATTCAGAATTCAATGTAAACATCATTGATAGTGAGAGAACAGTTCGTTGCGGTCCTTTGACTCGCGCACGAAAAACCGACAAAACAGGGAGCGATAGGCATGTCGAGGAGCATAACGTGCGGCTTGACGAGTATTGTTGCCATACTACGTCTCTAGTCTCTGCCTCCTTTCCCCACTATTTCGCATGCCACTCGACGAGTGTGTGGTAGGGGGATTATATATTACACTGATATTATTGTTTATACCAACATGTATGCTTATGATCAGTAGGTAACATGGATAAAGTTTACACCTACCTTTAAGGGATCTGTATAATTGTAGTATATTGTCTCCCCTTTCTTTATGTCACTGCTCGCGTGACATACTAAAACGTTTTTGTCGTTTATAGCCACGTGGGTATTACTCAGACAGTCATGGGCCATCAAGGCTGCCTTTAAATACACCCCACGTAATAGCTCTGAACAACCTATGGCCGGTATAGGTGGCCCTCTTACTTCGAAACTGTTCACATCGATTGCTGCACAGATTTTTTGAATTAAATCCGCATCGTCTATATCCTCAAGCAGACTCAAAGATCGAATAAACTGTAATAAAAATATTATAAATTATAATATAATATAATAGGATAATACATCGAAAAATATATATCCACATCCAGTTGCTCGCCTCAAAACGTGAACGTTCAAAAATTAATAGGTATATACCGCAAGTACAGTACATATTTGTAAATAATTTTAAACCTACAAATACATAATAAAATTTAAATATAAGTGTCTCAAAAATGCTATTTTATTTATAAAATAAAATAAATATATATTCACTCAATACCTTTGCAGTATTTTCACAGAATTTCCAAACACTGGTATGCCTTCTCACATCCAAATGCGTTTCGAGTTGCATAAACTCTTCCCAGGCGGCCTTATCAAAGTCTTTCTTCAAAACCACTCGTAGTACTAGCAGGGAACCCACGTTCTGCACCATGGTCATTGGGTTGAGGCCTTTTGTAAGTTTGAGAGTTCTAAAGAAGTCGCATTCTGATTGATTGTGCCATTCTGAAAAAGTTGTTATCATATGGTGGAATATCAGTTAAAATACTGTGGATTAGAGTTAATGTGTACTAATCTTGTGATGGCGGCGGTAAACGAATCCATCTCATATTCTCTATGGGTGTTTTAAGAGGTTGCTATAACTACTTCGTCTTTGGGGGTGGAATAATTTGCCGGCGTCTGTCTTTCCGTCTGAATATAATCTGGGCGTCATCAAGGCAAGAGTGAATAGGATAATGTTACACTAAGACAGTGATTTATCATCTAGGGCTTCATCACCACTTACTTACCAACAGGTTTGTGGTCAATCACTGGCTTATAATAAGTAGAAAAAAATACCAAATACTTATATTATGATCTCATAGCCGCCGATAGATGGCAGTGTAACCAATCAATATAATACCAGATAGTATAAAATACCCAGACCGGCGACACGTGGGCCTACCAAGCGCGGTTATTATCTTTCCTGCAGTGGCAGAACTCTCCGCTAGGAGTAAAGTATTCTGTGGGCAGAACTGAGAGCACCATATCCAAAATAAAATATGTCTATTATTTACATTTTGTTTGCATAGATTTAAAAAATAGAAAACGGTCGTCCTAATCGACCTAACTATACTAACCTAACGGTAGATGTTGATGAAAAATTTAAACGATCTACAGCTTAAATTTCATATATTATGCATTCATCATCTCATCTTGTCGATAACAAGAAATACCATTTTATCATATATGTGATAGTATAACTATTCAGTGACGGAGGACAACGTCATGGATATGAGACTGGTACTGTGACTGTCAATTTCTGTGCTGCGTTCGAAACGTAGAGTTTACAGCAAACCTTTACAACTATAGGTCAAATCCATGACCAGCGTTGGACTATAAATAGCCTGATAAAATATTTAAGCGTTATTTTTATGTAGCTATTCTGCAAGTGGTAGAGCCATGCTGCAGCTATATTAGTAGTATAGTTGTAGCTCGAATGAATCGGCTCGACCGGGGAAGGACCACGCTCTCACAGAATACCAGCGTAAAATACCAGCTTAACACCGCTGTGTTTCGTATGGTGAGTGTAGAGAACCGGAGACCCTTTTTACTGGAAAAGAGGCATTCCATCTTAGTCCTCACGGGTGACAACACATCTGCATTTTGATTCTTTATTGAGGATAGATGTAGATGTCTATGGGTCACAGCAACCACTTACCATCAGGTGGACTGTGTGCCCGTTTGTCACCCTATCATATAAAAAAAGGTATTCTGATTCAGTTTACAATATTGCCAATAAAAAAAGTAAATGATTGTACAATATACTTATTATATAAGGTTATAACCTTTTTATATGAATTATAATACTTACTAGAAAGTTGTTCAGGACACCCGTCTCCCGGACATATGGGCGCGACGGCACAGAATTTGCACACGAAGAATTTGCTGATTAACGGTAGGTAACAGTTGAAGCATACAAGTGATGTATCACTGTTGGGGCCTAATACAAACGGTTTGTCGCTGAGAATAGTCTCGCCTGCTTTTATATCGGAAGCAGCGACTAGGTACCTATAAATCGTGATACACAAATTATTTTATTAGTCTTCAAAAAAGTTTCATGTTTGATCATCATAGGATGAGAGTGTTATTTTTCAAGTCATTTTCAACCACGGCTAATATTCACAATAAGAAGTAAACAAATGCGCATAATCATAGGTATTAGGTAGTAAAAGTCAAAATATTTAGATCAGGTAATATTGACCAATTGATTAAAAATATTAGAGAAACTGGACCCAGTCCCCGGAGGCCCCCTTTTCCTGGCTACGGTGGGGACGGTGGTCACAACAATACGGTGGAGATACAGTTGCTTCATCAGAAGAATCGATCTGGCAATATTTAACACACGCACCCAAAAAGATCTTGGAGCTGAAATAAGAGATAAAAGTTGCGCTAGGCTATTATAGGATTATTTGAAGTCCGAAGAGAAGGGGAGGACAAGGGAATCCCCGATTTTTTTATGGAAGTGGGGGCAAACGAGCATGCGGCTCACCTCATGATGAAGTGACTACCGCCGCCCATGAACAACTACAACACCAGAGGAATTTCAAGTGGTTTCAGGCACGGCCCCTTAAAAAGCAATAGGCTCTATTCTTAAAGGTTCCTAAATACGGAATACGGAAAAATCGATGTTTGTAGCCGATTCCACAAAAAAGAACAATTCCGAATCGGGCAACTTGTTCTATCACCGAGAGGACGAACATCTGTCCTAAGAACGTGTTGAAATTATCGTCAACAGCGTGTCGATAAGGGTTGCGTAGCTTATAGGTACCCAGAATCACCAAATGGTATTCGTTGAAAGTCATGCAGGAGCGGAACCAAGGCTGCAAAATCTTTGCCAGAGATCTGTCTGCCGGAAAGAGTCAACTATCGAAGTTGAAGATCAATTGTAGCAACATTATTTCCGGGACACCTGAGTTTTTGGATAAAAATGAGAGGTCCTGCGGAAACTTGTGCACATCATCGTTGGAGCTACATGCAGGTGCATGCATTATCACTTACTAATCCCAACAACAGTGTAGTGACTGTGTAAGAATATCCACTACCCGATATTATCCCGTGGGTGTCGTAAGAAGTGACAGAGGGAAACAAATTGAAATTTGAGGATAATAACTCATAATAATAAAAAACTTCGGTTGACAACCCTGAGCGGGTCAACTATGCCAAAATCCCTCCTATGATACAATCAATGGAGGAAGCCTGCGTTCAGCAATGAACTTTTATAGGCTGTTATGAAATAAAATGGAATCCAAACAACAGTAATCATTTAAGATAAACCATATTAATATTTATATTTTTTAATAATAATTATAATTTATAACGAAAGTAAAATCCGACTTGAAATTGCTAAAAAAGATGTTATTTCTTTGGTGCCTTAGAGGTAGATTTTTTCTCCAAATTTATATGGGATCACTATTGAAGTATAATCTATTTAATAAAAATCATTAAAATTGGTTCACAATCTGCGAATATATCGCGTAACATACAAAAAAACATTCTAATTGAGAACCTCCTCCTTTTTGAAGATGGTTAAAAAGGAACAAACCTGCCGAGTTTTTCAGATACCTGAACCTCGTATTTTTCACTCATTTTTTTCGGACTGTTAATGTAAATTCATTAAAATAAAACAACAGTATTAAATGTAACACACGTGCGCGATAAACAGAAGACAACTGGTTATTTTTAGCAAATCGGACCAAGAGTTAAATTTAGTACTAAACGTTTTACGGTGTTTTCTTACTAAGTCCACCGCCGAAGTTTTGAGTTGTATCTCGCCACCAAACACAAAGTCAGGAATTTGCATTTAGAAAAAGCCAAAATTAGGGTTTTTTAGATGCTAATTATGTGCCAAGTTTCAAAATTAGGTGCTCTAAAATTTTCACCGCAACGAACTGTTGAAATTTGTGTTGCTGGCAATACGTATCGCTAGCAAGGAAGTGACAATAATAGATATACGATAAATATTAATAGCAAGGAATTAAGTACTAATTAAGTATTGCAAGTATAGGCAATTACAAGGCGCCCCTAATTAAAATAAAGTCGTTATTCAGAACAAAGCAGATGCAAAAAATAAGGTCTTCTGAAAATGGTGAAACTAAAACTATAGACATCCGTTACATGCGTACGGGAGTGAGGGGAGGGGGAGGGCTCTGGGGAAGCCCTACCCTCCCCCCTTGCGGAAATGTATAGTGAGTAATATTCTTTTTGTAAAGTCATAACCTCATTGTTTTACACAGGAATACTGACACAGTAAGCAGTAAGGGATTCGGCGCTGCGGGAAGTGCAGCATCTTCGCTCTTGCGTAGCAAACCACAGGCACCCGTGCCCACCTTCGCAGCTTCGGATTATATGTAGGTCACCTTCGACGACCAGCCTCAGCCGCTACGGCTCGCACAGATGCCTGCTGGGGCTGCTCTCCCTCCTCGCCTATGGCTATACAAAACACTCTAGGGTAAGGCAGACAAGACTACGTGGAGTCGGGGCGTTCTGATTCGGTTTTAGTACAGATTCAACCTATCTTATCTACAATAGAGCAAAAAATGCCGTTCATACCTTATAGTACGGTAATGGTGATCGTGGACCCGATAATTCAAAGAATATTACCGTCATATACATCCAACCTAAATATTTTAGCACTTAATTAGCACTTAATCCTAGCTATTAATATTTACCGTACTTACATCTATTATCGTAACTGTATTGCTAGCGATACGTTTTGCTAACAACGCAAATTTCAACAGTTCGTTGCGGTGAAAATTTTAGAGCACCTAATTTTGAAACTTGCCATCTAATTAGCGCCTAAAAAGCCCCTAATCACAGACACAGTTGAAATGTTACTGAATATGGGGGGGGGGGGCATGATGCTAAATGGAGATTTACTCGAGCGTCGTTGGGACCTATTAAATTTTGTTTAGTTTGAAAATGTTATATAATATTTCCCCCTTCCAGTGGTAGGGGAAGCGTCTACAGATTTCCAAAAATGTAAAAATTACTTCAAACTACTACTAGATGAAACGACTAACTAGATGTTCAAAAATTTATTCTAGCGCGTTAGTTATTCAAAGGGGATGTTAAGTGAACCCTAAAAATGCTCCTATTCAAAAGACTGACGATTCGGAAGTGACGCAAGCTCGTAGGGAATTTTTGAAAAAGTGAAAATAAATTGCCAAATTGAAATATTCGAGCATGTCAGATTATTATACAGAAGGTTCGGCTTGAGGTCCCAGTTATGGTAACTTGAAATCTGACGATTATTTTGAGGGATATTAATAATCTAACTGTTAGAAATAATTATTTTTTATAAATATTTTTATGAACTTTTTTTCTCAATAACCATAAAATGGACAGTGAATGGGTGAGGATAGCATGAGAGTGACACGAGGCACGGACTGGGGTACACACTATACATGTTTTACTCCAGCTGCATGCTCTCATCTTCATAGAAGATTTTTAGTATTTCGGCTTGTGGAATTCGGCAGATTATATTTGTTATTTTTACATTTTTTCTTCAAAATGAATAAAAACTCAACCCCGCACGAGAATGTCGGTCTAAGCAACGTTATATCATGGAAAAAATAAATTTTGGAAGTCAAATTCAATACACAGCGTAGTAAACGTAAAACTAATAATGTTAAGTGGTCTGCCTACCTCTCAATAATAAGACCTCAGAATTTCTAAGAAAATCTAACCCCCAACTTTTTATAATTTTTTTTTTTACATAAGCAAATATCTGCCTCATGTCGCGAGTCCTATTCGCACTTGTTCGGTTTTTAATCAATAACATCGATTAAAATTTACAAAATGTTAGGGAGATGAGAACAGACTAATATTATGTTACTAGCTGTGCCCGCGGCGTAGCTCGCGTATATAGATTTTACATAAAGAATTTGTCGTTTAGGTAAGAGAATATTAAACGATTTATATCATTACTGTATCAATAAGTGGTAACAAATAAATCATTATCATCAAAGTTCTAAGTAGTTTATGATAGAGCTTCGGTGTAAACGACGTTAGAAGTAGACTTAGACGGGGTGTACACAAAAAGGTTACGGGGGCTACTAACGCGGGAAAAAGCAACATAGAGTTGGCCATGTGCAAAACAGTCCGTACTGAGCTCCACTCTTACAACGCGTAAATTTTGACCTTGCACTTTATTTACGGTCATCGCATTACACACGCTGACTGTAACTGGGAACTGAACGCGCTTAAAACTGAAGGGAAAGTTACTTCTTAATAGAGGGTTTTTTGGCAGTACTGCCAGATCAAAAAAACTCATTCAGCGCTAGGACAACACAAAAAGCGCTAGATTTCATGAAAACAGCGCTTTAAAAAAGCCCTAGATTTCGCGCTAAATTAACTACAAACAAAGTTTGTGTTTTTTATTATAATTTATAATTCAAGAAAATATAATCATAATAAAGAAAACAACATTAAGTTTTTTTCTGGCAATATTTTTTGATGTATCAATACTTCGCAGGACATCGACTTATAATTATGGCAATTGTTGTCAACAGTAGTTAGTACTACTCTAAGTAACTTTTAACTTAGCTGTGCTCTAAACAACTGACTAAAACTGAATAAAGCAAAATAAATGCGTTGCCAAAACCATGAACGAAAACTTTAATGAAGGGGATTTCCCCGCTTATAGTCGTCGATAAGAAAAATCAAGTTGATCATCCTAAAGGGGAAGCCGGGAGATCCATAGCACAGGGTATCCTAGTTTGGACTCGTCTCCCATGCTCTTTGTTTTGTGGAAAAAATATGTTTGCAAAAGATAAACTGCAATGTACTATTTGTGGAAAAAAATAATAAAGGTCATTATTATTATTATCGGTAATGTGGACTAACAGTGCTGCTATAAAAGAGTTAATAACCCGCTAGTCGCTACAATTTAGAAATTTGTGCTAAATACACCAAAAAGCGCTGGATTAAGTGCTATGTGCTAAAATTTCGAAATGCGCGCTATACATTCCAAAAAAGCGCTAAATCTAGTTCCCAAAGCGCTAAAATGGCAGTACTGATTTTGCGTATATTATAAATACAATATCACGACATTTCGTTGCAATTTTGTTATTTTTGTTCGGGTTCCGTTGTATGGATTCGACAGATACTAATTTCTTCAGTAAGTCTCAATACGATTCATCGGCGAAAAATCTCAACACAGCAAATCAGAAAAGTTTGTAATTTGTATAACTCCATCTATTACGTCCTTTGTGTGAGAAAACATCCATTTTTAAATCTCTTTTTATGTTTTAAGTATAAATATATTAATTATTATGGAACGTTTTTTTTACACACAAATCTTTTTATTACTATTTCTGAGATTTTTATGGCGCCATTGAACAAATTCGAACCTACATTTTAAAATAATAATCATTACTTTCTATAGAATTAACCAATTTTAATAAAACAAAGATTAAATGTAACTTGAAGATACGCTTTATGATTTTCTTAACGATTTCTTTGAAAAAAAAAGATGTTTACTTTAGACGTGATGCATTCATATAAAAACAGACAAACAGACAGACAGACAATTCTAAAAATTATAAAAATGTACTTATTTAATTATTTTTAGTTCCCCATAATGATTTTAGTCACCAAAATAAATATACAATGTACAGAAAGAGACACAACATGTTATCATCATTTTTATTGTATGTATATATTTAATTGAAGAGAGATGGCGCTGCTAACATCAACTTGATGACTCAAACAAAGCCACCGTTGAGCAAATTCCCTACCCATACTTCAGAATATTTATCTTATCTTTTGATGGAATGAACCGATTTTAATTAAATAAAGACTAAATGTAACCCGAAGATACACTTTATAATTTCCTTAACAATTCTTATGATATAAATTAGTACTTTAAACGTGATACGTTAACAAACAAACAGACAGACAGACAGACAGACAGACAGAAAATTCTAAAAATGGTAGAAATGTATTTAATTACTTATTTTTAGTACCCCTCAATCACTTTTTTTAAAAAAATATAAAATGTACAGACATCTGCTATTTACAGTTTTATTATATGTATAGATTAAACATATTAGATGTTTATAAAAATATGTTGTTAGTATTTAAATAACTAGAAAATAATTAGTTCTACTAAGATTGACTGAATTCCAACATATTCAGAAGTATTGAAATATTAGATTTTAAAATCTAGATAAATTTATAATTTACCTGAAAGATATGGTGTAAACTTATAGTTCAAATAATTTATAATTAAAAATTTTGTACAGCCGACTTCAATATAACTTATAAAGAATAACTCACTAACTATTGGTCTGACCTTGATCAAATTTCAAATATGGGACCACACTTCTATCAGCTTTCAAATAAAAAAAGTATCATCGAAATCGGTTCACCCAGTAAAAAGTTATGAGGTAACACACATAAAAAACATAGTCGAATTGAGTACCGTCTCCTTTTTGGAAGTCGGCAGAAAAAGGAAAGCAGTATCACAAGACATTCCCACAACAAGGTTTGGAAGCTGGAAATTTTAAAATTAATAACTTTTTTATGTATCAGTAGCACAAATGATGTTGTTGGAAATTAGAAACGTTACCATTTGTGTTTATTGAAACAGAAACTTTTTATTCAATATAGATTCTAAAAAAAACTTATTGAAAGTCACTCTTTTGTTTAATTATCACTGGTTCAAAAAAAACCTCTGTCCTGGGAAGAACCAGGAAGAAACCCAGCGGGACTTTTTTTAAATAACAGCTTACAATAATGTATTTTAAACAATTAACCACACAAAACAAATTAGAAATAGCTTGGTAGCGATCACCTCATTCCCAGGGGTTATTATCATCCACAAATTCCTTAATATTATAATAACCCCTTTTATACAAACTTTGTTTTTGAACTTTGAGCAGGTAAAATTTTGTATATTTTCTGGGATTTTGTTGTAAAAGCGTATACATCGCCCCAAGAATGAATTGCTGGCTCGATGGCGTCGAGTAACTGGTACTACTAGCTTGTGTCTGTTCCTAGTATTTACAGAATGAATATCACTTATTTCTGTGTACGTACCTACATTACATTTTCATAAATGTATTGAGAGGCAAAAGTTAATATATTCATTTCCTTAAATTTTTGTCGGAGGACTCTTTCCGCCTTATTCCAAAACACGAACTTAATATAGTACTGGAGTTAGTAATATATTTAAACCATAAACTAAGAAAAACGTTATTACAAAACGAAGATTATCTCTGGTTCAAGGATTATCTATGGTATTAAAGTTAATCTTTCGAGACCCCTAGTTTAGCTATGGTACTAACCTTTCTATATAGTTTGTGGTACTCTATACTAACCTCAATTTCGGTACTTCTTAATTTGAGGTGAGCGTTGTTTTCATTTGGTGTTATTAAAATCGTTAAAAATGGATATTAACATGATTGACTTGATGGATTTAGAAGATTTGGACATGCTGGAGACCACTCGGCGACCTGATAGACATCGACATCGTGTGAATCCGTTTGAATTGAGTGACGAAGATTTTAGGTATAAGTATAGGTTCTCAAAACGTTTCGGAGAAAAAATAGTGGGTATCTTACGTGAGGATTTAGTGCACGACCCTCGAGGGTGCCCATTGAGTCCTGAAATTCAAGTGGTTTGTGCATTACGCAACTGGGCTCGCCATGAAGTAAGTGCTGTTTATAATCTTGGTGGGGTCAATGTACCTAACATTACGCTAGATAAAAAGCCAAATAATACATATTATTGTTTTATTCGTAGATTCAAGACGATACAGCTAATTTACATAGTGTGTCTCAACCAGTAGTCAGTAGGACATGTAAAAAAGTAGCGGAAATTTTGTCACGGAATTCCCGAGAATTTATTAAAATGCCTACTACTTTAAATGAACAACAGGAAACCATTAGGAAATTTCGCAGTATTGCTAATTTTCCTACAGTAATTGGCGCAATTGACTGTACTCACATACGAGTAAAGAAAGTGAATGCTGATGGGGGTCAGTTATATATTAATAGAAAAGAATTTTCTTCAATTAATGTACAGGTGATATACAAATATTTTAAATAGCTGTGATTGTCTCTTAATAGCTTTACTTTATCATAATAGAAAATAATTTGTTTGACTATCTTATGGTAATAAATATATATTAAAATAAACCAGAAAAACATAAAGTACTAATGAGCTCTTATTTTACAGGTGGTTTGTGATGCTGACCTGAAAATCATGGACATTGTTACCAGGTGGCGTGGTAGTGTACATGACTCCAGAATATTCCGAGAATGTAGACTAAAACAGAGGTTTGAGGCTGGTGCATTCTCTGGAATATTACTTGGTGACAGTGGCTATCCTTGTACTCCTTACCTATTTACACCGCTGCTGAACCCCACAACACCACAAGAAGAAAGATATAATAGGAGCCATATCCGTACCAGGAACACAGTGGAAAGATGTTTTGGTTTGTGGAAGCAATGGTTTCGTTGCCTATTAAGAGGTATGTTTGGAGATATTGAAACAGCAAAAAAACAATTGTTGCATGTGCTGTACTACACAATATGGCCATTGACATGAGAGAAGATGTGTTTTCTGGTGAGAGAGATAGCATTGAACAATATTCATCTGAACCTATAGTACAAAGATATATTACACCATCAATAAGGGGAAATATTAGAAGAAGACAGTTTATTGAAACTCATTTTCAGTAGGTAAACATTTTTTTTTACATATTTATATAACTATTTATAATTAAAATTTATAATTATATTTATAAAATTGTCAAATTTTTTTCAATTGTCTAAAGCTATGAATATATAATTTATTTTATTTTGTTATTCAGAGGCCAATTTTGGCTATAAAATTACATTAAAGATCAATAAATGTATAAGACAATTATAATAATATTTCTTTTTGATTTCAGACATAATACCCATTTATAAAGGAAAATATTTCTGCAGAGCCATTGTCAGCTGTCAAAGAATAACGACTACATATTCACCAATATGAAATAAATTCAGGGGAGTATTGTGATAATATTTCATTTATTGAGCAAAATGCTTTTATTTAGGCTATAAATGATTGTGTTTCAGGGAAAGATGCGGGGTACAGCACATTCCACATCAATATGAAGCTATATTATATAAAGATTTAAGTGCTGTAGAGATATGTTTAGATTTTTTAATAAATATCGTCCCTCCTCTACATTCACAGCTGGATTTCCTTTCCAGAGGTGCAAGGGTCCACGGGGAGTAGGACTGTATGATAACTAAGTAAATAGGTTTAGTTTTTTTTATTATAGTTTTTTACTATTGTATATTATATTTCATTGTTATGTAAATAAAATGCATATTAATTATAATTATTTATTTTAATTATTAATAAAAGAAGTACAAATATTTGCATTAATTAAGTACCTGAAAATAATAGTTTCATATATGAGGATATTTACAAACATGTATCTGATATAGTCTCAAATATTTAGTTTTTTTTTTTATAGGATAATGGTGATAAACACAGTCTACCACACACACACACACAGTCCATCTGATGTTAAGTAACTGCTGTGGTGCATAGACGTCCACATCTATCCTCGACTACAAATCAAAATGCAGATGCGTTGTCACCCGTGTGGAGTAAGATGGAATGCCTCGTTTCCTGTAAAAGAGGTCTCTCTCATACAAAATTTGTACAAAAATTTATCCAAAATTTGTCAATAAACAAGTTTAAATGTTTTATTAAAGAAAAATTTTATAAAAAGGTTATTATAATATCAAAGAATACATAAATGAAAATATTGGAAATACTGGAATTGAGGTGATCGCCACCATGGTGGTTCTATTAAAATTCATTTAAAAATTGTACAAATAAAATTATTGTTAAGAGAAATATGTTTATAAAAAAGTCCCACTGGGTTTCTTACTAGTTCTTCCCAGGACTGAGGTATTTTCCGAACCAGTGGTAAATAAAAAATGTCTTTCAATAAGTATTCTGTAATAATCTATATTTAATAAAAATCATTCTATTCTATTCTCGTTCTATAAACTCACCATAATAAACAGCAGCATTAAGCTGCTATTTAACTTGTGTTTTTCTGACTTTCTAATAAAGATATTTGTAACTCTAATTTTCTAATTTTTGGGTTAGCTATTTTAATATTGTATTTATGTTCCTCTTCCATCATTTCCAGTTGTCTTTTTTTAAAATCTGTGTTACTTTTTACAATTGTTTGGTGTACATCTTCTCTTCTGTAAAATGAAATGGAATACTTAATGTAAGTTTTGTAGTTATTTTAGACATTTACAAAGTATTCTAGAGTAATAAAAGTGCACTTAACCTTGTACACCAATTAAAGAAATATTTTTTAATTATTTTTAAATCAATTCATATTAAACTTTGCTTTTAATATTTGAAAACATGAAACAATTTTCAGTGTTTAAATACTAATTTTCACATTTTAAAAAGTATGTAATGTATCAGACTATGTAATTTTTTCAACATACCTATTTTGCAAGCTATTTTTCCTGTTTTTAATTTTTGTTATACCCCTAGTAATAATATCTTTATTGTTGGTTATTTTCACCATTTTGGCACTTTCTTCTGTATCTGTAGTTGGATCTATCTCTAAAAATTAATATAAATATAACAGTTTTAGAAAATTAACATTTATAATATTTACAAACTTGTATGCCTATGATTGTAACTATAATAATAATATATTTTGCTTTTTAATAAATATTCAATCAGTATTATTTACCTTGCACATATACAACATTGGGTTCTGGATTTTCTACATTTTTAACTATAGCTGTGTCTGTTTTTTCAAAATTAAAGCGAGGCTTAGGGTCAGCAACTTCTTTTGATGTTGTAGCCACAGTCACTGGATCCTAAAATAAATCATTAAAACATTTATTAACATGTTTTCCTGTCACCTGTCACCTCTATTTTGCCCTTTATTGAATCAGGTATTTTCTATGTTGTAGAAATATTATTATGATCCAAGACAAAAGGTAATTTAATAAATTATTAATTATAATACCTAATAGACAAAAATAGAAAATTATAATCGGACTGTGTAGATAATCTAGTAACATGTGTGTTATGATATTATATAGACCACTATATATTAATTTGTGACATTTCAATTTTGAATATAATTAATTATAAAGAAATTTATGTTAAATTGTTACTAAGTATATTAAATTTTGAATATTCGGAAAATAATTTTGGATTGTAAATTGTATGCTTTAAGAGTAGATTTCAGAGCACTACCTAGGTACTAAAGTAATGGAAAATAAAGTTCTTTACTTTTAATTAAATTTGTAAGACATGTAAGTAATTTTATTTACCACTGCATCACTATCATAATTATTAACTTCAACGATAAAGTCGTGAGGGGCAATGGACATTATTTCCAAGTCCTCAAGAGAAGGTGATGGAGGTTTTCCGCCACCCCCGGTCTTTGATTGTTCCCTCCTATATGTGTATAAGTTTGATTTAGCACACAATTTCATTCTTTTTCAAGATAATTTCAATTCACCATCTGATCGGCGTTTACCTGTTATCTCATTAAATCTAAAAAAAATACGAAATCACGTAAACAATACCGTACCTATTTGTACACATAACAAATGCGATAAGTACTTACTTATTAGTTATATTCTTCCACTCTTTTATTTTTTGAATATTTACCGATGTTTTTGTCGACTTATTCTCTATTATATGTGCTGATTGTGAAATAAGTGAACGTAATATTTCCTATAATAATAAGAACATTACTTTTAGTTGAAATAAGGATAATAGGAGGATAAGAGTATTGGTACGTACTGACAAATAAATTTCGATATTTCACTAACTTTTTCTTCAGAACTCCAATTTTCACCCCGTTTTTTCTTTTGTTCCATTATTATATAAATATAACTGTAATAGCAAGTACTTAATTAATTATTAATAATTTAATTTACTTATTATAAGGCTGCAATATAAACTATTTTGAACGTCTCGAATCCCGCGCTCGCGTTACCTTGTAATTCACTACGTTTCACTCTAGAGTTGTTAAACTGAAAACAACTTGATATAATCAAAAGCGCGTCAAAAGTATATGTCGTGCTTGTTCAATAGATTTTAACGTAAACAAATAACAATGTATGATATGTTTTTGTATTGATGGATAATTATTTAAGCATAATTAAGTGTGAAAATAATATTAATATTTTATGAAACCGAACGTTGCATTGAATGAAACCTGTATGAACGAATGATAGAGTGTCATTTTTTGTTTTTTATCTGTGAATGATATTTAATATAATACTAACGTTGGTATTAACTGGTCCTCGGGTAGTCTGCGTTTTGTAATAAGCACACGTTTTAGTGCTGGTATTAACTAGAATATTGTAACAAACCTGGACTTCTTACTCCTAAACTTAACCCAGTACTAAAACATTTTTTTGGAATAAGACTGTATAGGTTTTAAATTATACATTGCTGTTAGTAGTTGGTGGTTCCATCTGTTGGAGGCTGAAACCAACTACTAACAACATATTTCCTTATTACACATCTGTACGAACCAAGTGGCTCTTTCTTGTGGTCCCGCTCGTTTCGAACAGATGGCGCTTTACTGACACTGTAATGTAAGTACCTAGTTTAACTTGTTGCCACTAGAGGGCATCTATTATGGTATGTATGGAAAAAACAGTGTTCTAGATTTTACTTGTATTTCGTCTATGGACAGCAGAATAAACGATACCAAAATCGAATCAAGGAGTTTCCCTGCTCATCCTCAACATTTTTTATAATTGCTCTTATGTCCCTCTACTGTAAAACAAATATAATTTCAATGTCAGTCGCGTGTCCCCATAACAAAATACTATACGACATTATGTTATGGAAATAGCTAAAGTAAATAAGTCTAGCTGTTTCCATACTGGTAAGATTTCTAATCTTGTTAACAGCATATGCTACAGAACTAAGTCTGCTTACAAGTTTTGATATATGGAGGCTCCATTGAAGCATCGCGTCCAGTGTTATTCCAAGAAAAATGGTGACACAGTTCTTCCCCATTTAATATTACATTATTATTTAAATGTTTGACATTTGGAGTCATAAATTTCATACATTTCGTTTTAGTGCCATTTAAATGCAAGTTATTAACATGAAACCAATTTACTAATTTAGATATAGCATTATTTACTTCGTCATATTGTAATAAATGTCGTTTTAATTTAAAAATTAATGAAGTGTCATCAGCAAATAATACTATATTATGGTTACCCTTACTATGTAAGATAGTAGTCATTAATATATACAAGAAACAGGAAGGGGCCGAGAATTGAGCCTTGAGGCACGCCCATTTGTACTATCGACTCGGAAGAGCTCACACTATTAATGACATTTTTTTGCGTTTTGTTACTTAAATATGAAATAATTAATTTAAGAGCATTACTTCTTACGTCGTAGTGTTGTAGTTTCCTGATTAATGTTTCATGGTGAACACAATCGAAGGCTTTGGATAGGTCACAGAATATACCCAAAGCATCCTGTGAATTCTCCCATGCATTGAAAATATATTTAATCAGCTCAACACCAGCATATTATCGAGTGACCTCTTTTGAAATCGAATTGATTTTATAGATGAAGTAAATTATTTACATTAATTTTTTTTTACATTTGATCAAGAATAATTTTTTCAAAAAATTCACTAAGTGTTGGCAGTACAGAAATCGGTCTAAAATTGACGGGGTCTAATGAGTTCCAGTAGCAGTCACCGAAGTACACCATCAGGTCTCTCCATCAAGTCCGGAGGTAAGGTCTCATCATAACTAACAAAACGAGCACAAACTCGGCACTCCTAATTCTACTCGTCGAGTATTTCCAGTAGCAGTCAACGAAGTACACCATCAGGTCTCTCCATCAACTCCGGAGGTAAGTTCTCATCATAACTAACAAAACGAGCACGAACTCGGCACACCTAATTCTACTCGTCGAGGAGTTCCACTAGCAGTCAACGAAGTACACAAATCAGTCCATAAAGTCCAAAGCGAACATGCATTTATATAAATCCCACTTACTTTTAGCGAATATAAATGTCTGATCATAAAAATAATAATATTTTTTTACCTTGTCAAGTACTTATGTATCATATTCGAATATTTTGTGTTTGTACAGCGATCTTTTTCTACATGAGCCGCTGCAATCAGGCGATACAGTATCCACTCACGACGGCGGCCGAGCGCGGACCACAGAACATAATATAATTATATCCCTAAAAGGGGCGCGGACTGTGGTTTCATCGAAATTTTTGTACAAATCGAAACAGGCACCAAAAAAATAAAATAACCCTTACTGCACTCGATTATGATTCAACTGTATTAGCAAAATATGTGAAAAAATTACGATAAGTAGAGTCAAAATTTTACAATCGTGTTTTTGAACAAGCAAATTCAAGATAAAGACATGAATTTACTTACATCGAAATTCCAGTTTCGTTACTCGTGTCATAATCCTATACTATTCGATGAAAGGAGGCGCATTTTTTCGCGGTGTCGCCTTAATGTGTCATGGGCCTTAACAAACAACTCGCCACATTCATTCACACTACACTGTTCCTGGTAATTATTACTAATCATATTACAGTAATTAAATTTTAGTGACCTATTATTAACTCACTACGCCAATCGGCTTAATGTTTTTAATTAATAAGTATTTCATTTGTAAGTGATTTGTAAATCTTTTGAGAAAATAAATGTCTTAAACCATTAAAGCAGCCGCTGCACTTCGCTGTCGTACAACGTCCATGGTTGCCGCGCACAAAATGAACGTTCCTTGGCGGATCGGTAAAGCTGCGTATCGGTCGATACGCAGCTTTACCAGTTTCACTATTAATTATACTCCACGTCATTTTAATTTTATTAGTCTTAATTTTATTGCAAAGACTTGGCTGTGGAGCACACTCCTTTAAATATTTTTGAATATTTCTGTACATATTCCCTAAATTCGACGCTAGGGTTATATGACCTTTCATGGTAAAGTTCATATAACCTTTGTCTGCTCTTAAGGACTCCTACGCCTACTGTAGCCCATTCATTGAATATGTTCCGACTGTTTAAGGAGAATGTTTTAGAAGTAAAAATATTACGAGGGTGGATTAAAAAGTACTCGGCCTAACACAGATCCATTCAATTCTAAAAATCAAATCTACCCACATTATTTAGTTCAGTTCAGACTAGTTCATTGTGTGAAGTTCGAAACGTGTGCGATAATTAGTTGTGATTTTATAAATTTATTAACAAAGTAATCGGACATAATTTCCGCGAATGGAGCAAATCGAGCAGCGTGCCGTCATTAAGTACCTCCATAAGAAGGGGCTATCATCAAAAGCCATCCATGATGACATGGTCAGTACATTAGGCCATTGTGCTCTGTCATATTCATCCGTCAAAAAATGGATAGCAGAATTTAAGCGTGGTAGAGAGAGTGTGAAAGATGAACCCCGCTCTGGAAGGCCTTCGACGTCAACTACTGAAGAAAATATTAAAAAAGTACTTGATTTAATAATGGGAGACCGCAGATTAAAAATTAGAGAGATAGCCGAGATTATAGGCATCTCTTATGAACGAACTCAAAACATCATTGTCAACGAGTTGGGTTTCCACAAGGTGTCTGCGAGGTGGGTTCCGCGACTGCTTTCAGTTGAACAAAAAAGGACGCGATTGACTATTTCACGCGACTCTTTGGAGTTATTTGAAGCCGATGCAGATGATTTTTTGAATCGTTTTGTTACTATGGACGAAGCATGGGTTCATTACTGTACACCGGAAACAAAACAACAATCAAAACAGTGGAGAAGACCTGGTTCACCACCCCCTAAAAAGCTAAGTCGATTTTGTCGGCAAATAAGGTGATGGCTTCAGTATTCTGGGACTTGAAAGGTGTGATTATGATTGATTATCTTGAAAGGGGTCAGAATATAAACTCTGATTACTACTGCACCTTACTACGTCGTTTACGAGAGGAAATAAAAGAAAAACGTCGAGGAATGCTCAGAAGAAAAGTCCTGTTTCATCAAGATAACGCCCGAGTTCACACGTCAGTACAGTCAATGGCTGAAATTCACAACTGTGGCTTTGAACTGTTACCGCATCCGCCGTATTCACCTGATCTGGCACCATCAGACTTCTTTCTGTTCCCTAACCTGAAAAAGCACTTGGGAGGTCAAAGATTTTCAACAAACGATAAGGTCAAAGCAGCTGTAGACGCATATTTTGACTCTAAGGAAGAATCATTTTTTTTCAACGGTCTAAATGCTCGGAAGGGGAGGTGGCAAAAGTGTGTTGAACTTGATGGTGATTATGTAGAAAAATAAAAATATAACTGATTTAGTATGTGTTTATTTTCTTGGTTAGGCCGAGTACTTTTCAATCCACCCTCGTATCAAACTCATATAAGCTTAAACAATGTTCCATACAAAAAATTAGGATTATTTTGGTATGAAAGTGATGGAAGTTTTTCACTATGTTACTTCTAAACTTCTCCAAGCGACGTGCATTTACTGTGCAACAAACACAAATTTATCATATACTTGCTTTTTGTGAACATAAAGTAACGAAACTTATTGTCCACGGTGATCAGAACTAAATTTTTGAATTATACATTTATCCAACGGCTTAACATTTGTAAAAATGTCACCTACCTATGCATGTTGCACTACATTCAGTAATACGCGTTGGCTCTAAAAATAAAAAGATTATTACCGCAATCATTTAATCCGGTTTTTAATTTTTTCAACAAATCAACAAGACAATCTCAAAGGAAACCAATAAAACAAGTACATAGAAATAACCATTGCATTTATTATATTATACTGTACACTCTTCTCTACCTTTCGTAAAAGGTATTCTTATGACTAGTAAAATATTTAATTTACAAATTTTATTTACAAGTTACTAATTTACAACAGACTACAACCGCTTAAAATAACGGAAACTAATTTATAAAATTATTATTTGCCTAATGTGTATACATACACCCACAATCATGCACATACAATTCCACATATTGCTATTGGATTACTTCTTAAATACATATTTATGATTTCATCAATGTCAACTATTACCAACAGTCTTCTAATATTACACCGAAATTTATTTTACAATAAAATATTGTCATTTATCTTAAATTCAGATTTAGGACATATAACTCTAGTCTTGAATACAAAAAACGATTGCACTATTTTTGATTTTGCTAATATTAAAATGGATTATATATATTATCACATTTGATGTACATTACTATATTGGATGTAATTGCCATTTAGAGTCTATCAAATATCACGCAGGGCTCTGAAACAAATACAAATTTTAAAAATAAAAAAACTAAGAAAATTATACTGTGTTTAATTATAATATTATCAAGAAATACATAAATGATAAAACAGACGTACAGAACCTGAGAACGTATATACACGTTTCCACTAAAAATTAAGATAATTAAAAAAATTGGTTGTTGGGTGTGATTTAGTTTAAACTACAAATTCGTCGTTAATAAAATATTCTTTGTGGAAAGCCAAGCATATGCCAGGTTGTCAGAGGTTAGTAATGATTATTTATGAATGCATATCGTTATTCGTTGGACGTCAGAGCCTCCTTCGTTGTTTTGCAAGGAAAACCAAGTGAAAGTGGGCCCAGCATTTGGAAAAATTATTTGCTATATTTCAGTACATGTTTCTAACGTGGTAGAGCCATGCTGCAGCTGTATTACTGGTATAGTTGTAGCACGAATGGGTCAGCTCGACCGGGAAACGACCACGGTCTCACAAAATACAAGCATAAAATAGCAGCATAACGTTGCTGTGTTTCTTCTTATGGTGAGTGTAGAGAACCGGAGACCCTTTTTACTGGAAATGAGGCGAGACCCAATTTATTGGAAAAGAGGCATACTATCTTAGTCCTCGTGGGTGACAACGCATCTGCATTCTGATTCGTAATCGATAGATGTAGATGTCTATGGGCCACGGCAACCACCTAACATCAGGTGGAGTGGGTGCTCGTTTGTCACCCTTATCTTATAAAAAAACCACCCAGTATAAATCTCTAAAATACCTCATCAAGCAGCGTCAAGGGCGAGGAATGTTGCGCAGCGCTGATGATGTCCTGCAGACAACGTGCGAACTCTTCAATGACGTCACGCGTGGGGTCGACCCCCATTTCAGCGCGGCCGTCCCCTCCCGCCTCCTCACGCCCCTCTCCACCCGCCGCCAGTAGGCACTGGCACACCGCCTCGATCACCTCCGTCGTCATGAAACTGCACGGCTGCCTGGAAATACAGTAAACACGGTTAGAAGGTTTCACATTCCACATAAAATTACTAAGCGGTAGGACTCCCCTTCACCCTAAAATTTGTCTCAGTAAGTACTACCTTCTCACCTTTTATTATGGCCAAACAGCATTATATTTCAATGGCTAAAATTCTGTGCCTGTAAAACATTTTAATGCAGCAGCAGCCGGTACAGTATGTTGGCGATATGCTATGGGGACAGGCAAGCACAGCGGCAGGCAGCGTGAGGGTGAGAATTCACTTGACTTGGTCCTCTAGCAGGTTGATGACGGAGGATACGTCGCTGGACGATGTGGGCTGAGACACGTAGGTGGTGTAAGGGTGAGCACTCACTTGAATCGTAGTGAGGACGGCGGCTTGTATTGCAGGTTGGTGACTGGAGGGTACGTCAGAATCATGATGTGGGCACAGTAGCAGACGGTGTAAGGGTGATCACTCACTTGAGTTTCGGCCGCGGCCGGTTCAACAGGATAGTGACAAAGAGTACGTCACCAGCTCCGTGTGAGGTCGGCAGCAGGCGGTGTAAGCGAGCACTCACTTGAGTTGTTGCGGCGGCGGCGGCCGGTACAGCGGGTTGGTGACGGCGGGGGGCGGGGGGTCGCGGCGCCGCGATCTCTCTAGCGTCTCCTCCACGTTGCGGCAGCCGACACATTTGCATATCGACGTGCACGCTATTTTTGCCTGTAACCAAGTTTTAATATATGCTATTATTTTAATAACCCATTAATAGGCTATTTTTGGGCATAAACTCTCTTAAGGTAGTAGAGATTCGCCGTTATCCCCACGCTTAGAATACAGGCAGGACTAACTATAGCATCCTGATGTCTCGGTCGTTTATGTGGGTATAATGAGATGATTGTTTGTATTATATCCCTCTTAGTAGTTAATTTTATAGTACTCGAAAAACCAAAGAATTATTAATTTTTGCAATTTTAAGCGCCAGCGGTGAAGTAGTACATTGACATGTATGTCTAAATAATAAATAAAATAAAGTGTGCATATGTATACTTCACACGCGGTAGATTTGAAACCTTCAAATGAAATTAAATATAAAATATACATAATATATTTACATAATGATTTATTTAATATAATAATTTTCAAACACAAGTGCAGGATAAAATGTAAGATAAAAGTTTAATTTCATAATAAATAAATGTTACAATCCTTATTTTTAGATATTTACTGCTTTGCAATAGCGCCATCTACTTCATTATATATGTATTTATCGAACAAAAATTGATTGACTCTCAAGGTGATACATAAAATAGACGCCGGGTGGCCTAAACAAGATATAATATTCTATATCTCATCTCTCGCAGACTAAATCCTATAAATATATATGTTTGTCTCTTTTAGTGTCGCTTTTTCGTTTCATCGAGTTTCAAATTACAACGATTCTAAAGAAGTTTTCACTTCCAACAAATTTGACTTTGTAATCCAGCAACATACACTGTACATTGGACCGATTGTTCTATTATCCTCTTGGAAGTGAAAGGAGGTCTGTACCAAGCAGTGGAACAATAGATAGGCAGTAACCTTCTTAACCATAGTAGTCTCATAAACAGATATTACAGATTTACTTACCTCGTAACATTCACAGTAGTTTTTGAGACAGCCACTTCGTTTACAATTACAGCCCTTATTGTGTCTCCGAACTATTTCTGGACCTCCAATTTTGGCTTTGCCAATTTTGGGCCTGGAAAGAGTTTTAAAAAAATCTGTCATACATAATCGGACATAGTTAACACGTTCATGCACACACTTATAACTTGCAATATAGTAGCTCTATGTGATATTGCACATAATTTTTTCAAACAAACTAAAGCGTCTAATGACGTTGTGCAAATAACTGATTATATTAGTATTGAAATTTATTGCGCTGACGTCCTAAGACGTCGACGTTTATATACGCTGTGCAACGACAAATATATATATATAAAAGTTGTGCAGTAAGGAACGACGTATTATAAAGTCGACGTATATAGATGCCTGTTGCCGTTAAGCGTAGATAAATATATATCCAACAGCTAACAACGCCAAATAACATCAACTTATGTTGACGTTGTTTTGGCTAAAAACGTTAATATAAGAATTATTTTGTATAAAAATAAAATGTTCTAAAAAATTTTAATATATTATTAGACAAAAAGAAATAAAATGAAAGGCTTATTATATGAAATTATTTATTTTAAAATGATTGAGTTAATCAGTCTTCAGGTCCGGCGAAAGTAAACGCGGTTGCATGTTAATTGTCGAGTTACCTTTTGCACATTCAAGGTCTGATGGAGGCAAGAGCTACTGCACATGAAATGTTGGGTTGTCGGTTACATCTCATAGAATAATATGCCTACTCGGGGCCGATCGTAAAAGCTAAGGCGGAGAAGTTTTTTTGTTTTTTGAAGAACAAGGTTTTTCAAATTATCAGAAGGATGGCTCAAAAAATTCAAACAACGTCATCATATCAACTATGATAAAATTAGTGGAGAAGCACGAAGTGTTGATGCAAATCTTACTCACGACTGTATTAATAGTGTGGTCAAATACGCCTCAAGTGACATTTTTAATGCTGATGAAGCAGGGATTTTTTATAAGTTGACCCCAGGTAAAACTCTGAAATTCAAAGGGGAAAGTGTGTGGGAGGAAAACTCTCCAAGGAGCGTATTACAGTGCTTGTGGCTACTAATATGGATGGCACAGAAAAAAAAGCTGATGGTAATAGGCAAATCGAAAAATCCGTAGTGTTTTAAGAACATTAAAAATTGCCAGTGACGTATACAGCTAATAAATCAGCTTGGATGACCAGTTAACTTTTTGAAGAAGAAATGTGAAAGTGGGATGCAGAATTAAAGGGACGAAAAATAAAATTTTACTTGACAACTGCCCACTCTCTTATATCAAACCTTCAAAACATAGAGTTGGCGTTTCTTCCTCCAAATACGACTATTGTTTTGTAGCCAATGGATCAAAGCGTGATTAAAAGCCTCGAGGGTCACTAACTACAGAAGGAAATTATTGATGGAGCTAGTCGAATCTGATGGTAAAACTTCTATTAGTACGCTGCATGCAGTAAATTTTTTATCTAAAGCCTGGGAAGAAGTGACACCCATAACAATACAGCACTCTTTTCAACATGCTGGACTTTGTACAAATTCTATGAGTAATCGATGAGGTGGAAACGGAACCGGAGTTTGATTGAGACGATGATCTTCCATTGACTGAGTGGATTCAACATGGCAGAAAAATTTACAGAAAATCTTCAAACCTACATCGAAGTAGACAACTGCCTGCTTGCAACGGATTTACTCACAGTTAAAGAAATTTTGGATTTGGTAAGAACAACTGAGGATAAAGAACAAGGAGATGACGAAGATGTACCTGAGCCTCTGCCGAGCATTAAAGATGCTCTTTGAAGCAGCAATATTATTGGAAAAGTATTATCTTTATAACGAAGATTACTTAATATCGCAAGATATGAATAAAATAAGTAAAAAAATACAACTAAAATTACTGGTGCAGCAAAAGACGTCAGAAGAAAATAACAGATTACACGCAATAGCGTTCAAATAACATTTGCTTTTAAGTAACTACTAACACTGATGTGAAATAAACTTTCTTTTTCTAATATAGATTTATCTTCGTACCATTTAACGACAACTCTCTATAACGTCAAAATATGCAGTCTCCTGAATGTCGTTATATAGAGGTTACACTGTATTTTTCAATAAAAATAATTTTTATTAACATATAAATATAGTAATAAAAGTTTCATTTATTGCGTTGTTTTACATGAAATAGAATGATTATTTACAGTACAAACAAATTAAATACATATCAATTTTATAAAATTTTATATATATATATATATATCTGAGCGTGACGGTCACGCGAGTTCAGTTCTTTTTCCTTATCCCAAGAGTGCCCAATGTACCTAAAGAAGTTTTCATTTCAATAAAAAAAAGAAGAGCGTAACTTAGAGTATAAATAAAGGTTATTACCTAAAGGCGTTAGGATTTCTATCAAGACATCCCCTGATAGCTTTTTGCCTCAGCTCTTCATTTTCCAAGTTATTATGACAGTTGTTGCAGTTACATCGATTGCAAAACTCCCCATTTGCAAAGCAGTCACAATATAATTTAAGGCACTGAGACTTTGTACAGTTGCATGCCTTTCTTGGCCTTAAGCCAAGTTCTGTGGACACCATTTCTGGAAAACACATTATTTTTAAGAAATAAAAAATATTTCTAGTAAATGTGTGTCGGAGTCATCCCTGCTCCTAAACCCTCTCAAAAATGAGAGGAGTCCTATACTCTATTCCTTACTTTAAATAAAACACACGAAAATGATTACTAAAAAAACAATAAGTGGTAACATTAAAAAATTTGTCTTCAATAAATATAAAATGAGAACGTCATCCAAAAGTCAATTAAATACGCATTATTAAGGATAACTCAAAAACTATTTCTTCTTGATCAAATTTATATGGGACTACATGAGAAATATCAGCTTTCAAATAAAAAAAATCATCAAAATCGGTTTACCTAGAAAAAAAGTTACGAGGTAAAACACATAAAAAAATACATTCGAATTGAGTAACTCCTCCCTTTTTTGAAGTCGGTTGAAAAAACGAACTTACAATCCATTTGATGGTACGTGGGTACCGACATCTGCAAACAACCTCTAACAAAGAAGGCTACAGATGCGTTGTCACCTCTGAATATTATTAGTTATTTATGTTATATTATATATATATATATATAACTATATAATATAACATAAATAACTAATAATATATATAGTTATATAACTATGTATCCTTTCAAACCGGAACAAATGCCTAAGAGCACTACAAGTACTGATATTAGGCATTTTTATATACGTGATAGAGCCATGCTGCAGCTATATTAATAGTATAGTTGTAGTACGAATGGGTTGGCACGACCGGGGAAGGACCACGCTCTCACAGAATACCAGCGTAAAATAGCAGCTTAACGCTGCTGTGTTTCGTATGGTGAATGTAGAGAACTGGAAACCCTTTTTACTGGAAAAGAGGCATTCTATCTTAGTCCTCACGGCTGACAACGCATCTGCATTTGAATTCACAAGCAAAGATAGATGTGGATGTCCATGTATGATGGTTAGTATATATACATATATCTATATATATACTAACCATCAGGTGCAAAGGTGCTCGTTTGTCACCCTTATTCTATAAAAAAAAAACCCCCACAGAACAAATTAATACAATGGTATTCCTGTCATCACAACCACGTGACAAGTATCTAATAATTACCTCTTCCAATGGACTTACCTGTTTCAGAAGTAGCTTGCGGTGTTCTTGGTGACTGATATGCATTTAGTAAATCTGCATCAACACTTAACAAGCTATTCATTTTTTGCGAGTCCTCCTGTGAAAAGTTATAGGTTCGTTTGTAACATGATAAACAGAAGCTGGCCTAGCTTATCTACGAGCAGAATTGCTTTACACAAAAACATTAATTAACAACACTGATATAAATATCAATTTATTACAATAGCATCAAAAATCAACACCTCTATACAGGGTTATTATTCAAAGAGTAGCCAAATTTTAAACTTAAGTTCAAATATATAAATAATGAAATACCGTTATTGTAATTATTGAAAATACGAGTGAATAAGGATTCTACTCTTATTTGAAATTATCCCAAACATGTATGGGCAACATCACAACGTTTTTGCCGACTGAGCGACTCTTACGAATGTGTGCGTGCGTAATAAAATTGTAGACGTTAAATATTTACACGCATTTTGAATTTAAAAGAAAAAAGGACAGAATGTTTGAATTTTTTTTTATTAATTTGTCTTCACCATTTGCCCATATTACTTATTCAAAATAACCCAGTATATTACCTGATATTTGCCATACATACCACACTTTAGCAGGTGGTTTGGCAAACACAGTTGATATTATTATTATTGAGTTGTTATCAGGAAAATGCCGATGTCCGTCTCGTGTTTCAGTTTCCCTCTGTCACCATTTACAACATCCACTGGATGATATGAGGCAGTGGATATTCTTGCACTGTTTCTACACCGTTTGTTAAAAATACTGTTCCAATGTTCTATTGGAATGATGCTATTCCAAGCTAGTAGACAGAAGGAAGAGAGAGAGGTCGTTTTCTTGTTGATTTTATTTTTTATTTATTTTGTATGTTTCAGTATACTTCAAAGTGTATGTATATCATGCGTGTATTAATGCCAATAAAAAATATATGTATATTCTATGTCTATTGTCTACGCATGTAATTGACTAAAATATGAGTAAACTACCTTAAGAGCTATGACTTTTTACAAAAACCGACAATACTTTTCAGCAGTTCCGAAAATTATTTTGAAGTTTTGTTAATGACAATATCTATAATAATAATAATAATGTTCTCCAGACCGAATATCGGTCACGGCGGACAACCTCAACGGAGACTAGCCATCGGCGCAGGACAGGATTATAGTGTCAGAGTTTGCGCGGAAATACAGGTGCACTCTTTATTCCCTCACTCTTATAATCCGATGGGATGGAAATCCGACGCGATCGAAGAGAAATCGAAAGACAAACAACGGCTTTACGCGCTTGCCGAGGCACGGGAGTGAAACACCGCCAACTTCCTGACTACGGGATGCTACTGAGAATTTCCTGACAGATAAGGCCTTTGACTAATTTTGGCCCAATCAACGACCATTAGAACATCATCATCAAGCTACCTATTGCATTAATATAAAAATTAACTTACTGCACAAATTATTCTTATCCATATTTTATTCAAAATAGTGAAATCAAGACCATGTGGGATGAAGAATTTTAGCAGTTACAATTTTTTGACTAAGCCATTCTGTTTTTGTCATAAAAATGTATATAATTGACGTACAAGTTTTTTTGCCTATTCATCTTAGCATAGTTTTTTGAATGACAAAAAAAGAATCTGAACATTGTCAAAATAATTTTAGAATTTTATTTATTCTATAATGTCAGTCTTGCACGAGACCACAAATTAACTATAACAAAGTGTTTTTACAAAATAATACCCAAGTTATTTTTCCTGCTTGTTAACATTACAGACTTCTTCATACTGTCCTTGTTATAAATATGTACACATATAATTCAACTATAAACTTACATGTGCAGATTGGTTGTCATTCAAATTCATGGTATTAGTCTCTTTTAAATAGTTTGAAGGGATGACAATCAGTGAATGCTCTTCTGATCTACCACTCGAGTCATGTTGGTCCATGCTATCATTCTTTTCATCGCCATCTGAGTACTGGAAAAATTATGAATATTAATATATAAGACACTGTCATCACCAATGACTGTTACGAAAATTAATAAAAATAATAAGGGACTTAGTTTTGAACATTAAGACCCCAAGTAACATTATCAGTAAAATATTTTATGGATTTATGCATGTTTACTTTAACTTATGTAACATTTGAAGTGATTTGCTTGTAATGGCAGGATTATGTATGTGAACATAATATAATGTATATTATGATCTCAACCAGTGAATAGTCGAGAGCTTATGACAGTGCAAGGGATATTATAGTACCACAAGTATAAGCGGCAACGCAGTCACTTGCCCTAGCTTACCAATTTCCAATGTTGGGATCATGTGGACCAGGTGGACGACCATGTGCTTATTTGGCAAATTTACTCAGAACAGAGTTTGTAACTCGTTCAAATTTTATTCGATTTCAAGATAATTTAGCACACAATCGAACGGTAGTTCATATCGGAATTATTAGTTCAGAAGTGTTTCAGCTGTCCATTGCTAGATGTCGCTCAAAATCGCAAGCGACGAGAATGCTCTTTTTTAATAAGTTTGTTTGAGTAAGCTTTTAAAATCAAGTTCAAAACAATACCAGGTCTAATCAAAGCTGAATCGAATTCGAAAAATATATTTCGAAGTAATGACCAATTTTTATTTTTATACAACTGTTTATCCGGCTCCTTTGGGATTCGAACCTGGAACCTTCTAAGCAACGAGGTACTTTAACCACCAGGCCTAGTGGACTGTACGCTGATTGTTATAATAATGAACTATAAAATATTAGTAATTACAAATTACGTACGCAATCCCGTTTGAATTCCACTTCAACCTCATCAACAGAGACAATCATGTCCCGCGTGTCCGTCTGTTCGTCATCTGGCTGAGTGTCTGTCTGTGTATCGCTCTGCTCTTCGTCCCGCATCACTTCGGCCACGAGAGCCCGTAACGCCGCTTTTGAATCCATCTCTTCGGTTTCCTTAGACACTAAGTCCGAAGTGGCACTTTGCTGTACTTCAGACATTGGCGATAGTGGCGCTAGAAGACTCTGCGACGACCTGCTTGTCTGTTTAAGCAAAGAATAAAGTAAAGTTAAAGCCTTTTTACGTCCTTCATCCTCCTTTATTTCTGAGTGGATTTTAAAGCAAGAAATTGTCCGCCGCGCTGACCTAACTAAAGCCTGTAAGCAAAGAATAAAGTTAAAGCCTTTTTACGTCCTACAACCTCCTTTATTTCTGAGTCGATTTTAAGTCAAGAAATTATCCACCGCGCTGACCTAACTAAAGCCTATAAGCAAAGAATAAAGTAAAGTTAAAGCCTTTTTACGTCCTACAACCTCCTTTATTTCTGAGAGGATTTTAAGGCAAGAAATTGTCCGCCGCGCTGACCTAACTAAAGCCTTTAAGCAAAGAATAAAGTAAAGTTAAAGCCTTTTTACGTCCTACAACCTCCTTTATTTCTGAGAGGATTTTAAGGCAAGAAATTGTCCGCCGCGCTGACCTAACTAAAGCCTTTAAGCAAAGAATAAAGTAAAGTGAAAGCCTTTTGACGTCCCAGAACCTCCTTTATTTCGGAGTGGATTTTAAGGTAAGAAATTGTCCGCCGCGCTGACCTAACTAAAGCCTGTTGACGGGGACTTCACATGTCTTTGATTCTTTTAAATTTTTCAAACATGCAAGTTTCCTCACGACGTTTTTAATCACGAGCACGTAGCAAATCAGCACTAAATATAAAAAAGCCCGGGTCGCGTCATAATATAAATATAGTACTTATTTTGTGTGTAAGAGCTTAAATATGGTCTGGGAAAGATTTAAATATTTTACCTACATATTCGTTTTAAATAACACATTACTTACTCGTCACGCGGGCAGTGCTACACCACGCGTCATGATAGTAAGTACCAAGTAGCTTTTACAGTAAATACACAAATAATACTGTAAATGAACGCTTCTTTTAATTTATTTATTATATAAATATGTTAGAAGTTGTGATTATAATTTTTTATTTGATTAACAGTTTTTTCTTTCACCTTGTGGTCCCTGCTAACAACAAAAAAATCAAAGTGGTCAAATAAAAGGTTGGGAAACCCCGTCATAAACAATCACAGCTTCAGAGAATAGACGCTCTGAAACACTACCCTTCTCGGCCGAATACTTTTGCGCAATATTCGACTATTCGGCTAGGAAGCCACAGAATATTCGGAATTCGGCGTGTGGTCGAATATATTATACGTTGCAAGTCTATTTTTTTTTATTTCTCAGACAAGCAGGTTTCTTTCACCGCCAAGCACGTGGTAAATCAATACTTAAAATTACAATTAACAATTTCATTGGTGGTGACGGGCATCGAACCCGAGTCACTCACGTACTGCGTAATTTACTGCAGACGCTAAGCCCCTGAGCAACCAAGGGTCTTCAGATATTCATCAATAACCATTTATTGATTCAGTTTTTCAATTGCACAAAAATATCCTCTTTATGTTATGTTTGCGATGTTTCATGACACTTAAGTTCAGCCATTCTGAAGCTTAGCCCAAACAGAAAGATGGACTGGGACTAGGATATTTTAACCAAAAAAGCTTGGAGATGTTTTTGTAAAAACGAAAAACTAATAAAATAAATTGTTGTCGATGATTATGTTTAAGCTTTGAAAAGATTAAATAAATAAAATTAAACACCTATGCGAAGGGCGGGTTGCTTGTTTAAAATAAAGTTAATTTCCTGTCTAAATATATGCCAATTGTGAGACTGAGGGAATAAGTGTTCAGATTTAAATTCTTTAATTAACTTTTAAGGAAATAAACTTAAATACTTTTTAAGCATAATAATAGCTTAAATATAAAACAGACAGTTGATTTCACTCTAATGAACTGAGCTAAAGGTAAAACGGGTACATTTTCTTTTTAAACAGTTCATTACATTATGTTTATATATACAATAATAAACCCATTAACGTACCATTATGGATTGCGCTGATTTAGGAACTAAAGGTGCTATCTTCACCAACTTCTGTTGTGGCTTTACGGTCACTGAAACCAATTAAAAAAATTAATTTGAATACCAAATTGTTGAACAGTAATTGACAGATATTCTAAATGCTAACTGACTTGTAATACATTTAAATTTAAATTTAATTATAATTTTCAAATAGAGAAAAGAATATTTGGTAAATAATGTCAATGTTTAAAATAGTTTTTTCATTTTCTAAAATGTGAAAATATCTTTTGAATGTCAAATTCAATAATAATTATTTAAATGTCACATGGTATGCAGTAATCACAGGTGGCGAAATCTGTGTACTTTGAAATATTAACAGACAAGATATGAGTTTGCAATATTTGTAATTCTTTTGTAAATAAAATTTGGTTTAAAAATATATTAAATAAGAAAAAATATAATCAAAATAGCTATGCAACTTCATTAATGTTATAATATAATTTTTTAGGGCCGTCTATATAGCCTTCTATTGTAAGCAAATTAAAATAACAAAAGGCCGCTCAAATCTGTCATAGAAGTTACTACTGTGGGTCATGAAGTGACAATAGCGTTCAGGCAAACATAGTGTGGGCCATGGCTAAATCAAGATTGACACCATTTAAAAAACGTTACCCCCACACTAGGATTTTCTCCTGTATCGTGGAGGCAGTTTACAAACACAAATTTCACCAGGACAAACATCCAGACCCGGAACAATCATTTGTAGGCCATACAAATACTTGTTCCGTGCGGGATTCGAACCCGCGGCCCGCAGCCCCGCAACTCATTGCTAAGTCACTGCGCCACGGAGCCGTCGATGTTATGTGAAGATAGTGCCATATGTCACGCTTTGTTAGAGCCAGATATGAGGCGGATGACAGACGAGAAAAAATAAAAGATATATTTCAGTTAGAGTTTCAGTCTTTAAAGTAACCATGTCTACAAGAAATTTCCTTTATAGAGTAAGTAAACTTGGAAATTTATTTTAACATCATCATTAAAGTGCTCACATTAAAAAATACTTACATTTATTAAGAGTAGTTGTATTTCCTGTTACTACTAAAGGTGGTGGCTGACCCGTGCTGACCTTTTCTGCTGACATCTGGATCAAATTACCTACAATTTTGAATTGTCAGTAAAGATATTTTTCAATACTAAGGGTACTTGACGTAAAGCGATACTTAAAGTTTAATTGGCGTGGCTGGCTAACTAGTCGAAAATGTTAGTATAAAGTCATAAATGGTATAGCTAGGCAAAACACTTTTTGCAATTGAATTGAATTATGGAACTATATAATAATGACATAATCATTACCTATTTTTCCTCACACAAAAATATCTAACATATCTAATAAATAATATTGAATTATTGCTTTGAAAAATAAAACTACTAAGGAAAGCATATTTTACAAACCAATAATTCAATGTTGGATATCATAAACCATTGGGCATCGAGGACTACTACACACCTCGATTGGTTGTAGTAGTCACACATTTTCAATTGAGGTGTGTAGTAGTCACACACCTCGATTGGAACGCGTATTAACGCGATTACATATACCATTCATTTATTTACATTTTATTGTATAAAACATCTTAACAAAAAGAATTACAAAATGCGGACTTAATGCTTGTTGAGATACTTTCTATAGTAACATTTTAAAAGGCCAGATAGTGAGAACTCTATGAGACCAGGTAGTCATAGTACTAGGCTTCATAGAGCCAGTCACTGTTACTCGACTCCCAAAGAGTCAGTAATTCCTTCAAACACACAATAAAGTGCCAGAAAATATGCAGACTTTATCTATCAAAAGATTTAAAATATTCATTAAGCAAAAATTGTCTAGTAAGTTATTATACTACTAAACAGTACATGACTGATAATAACCCCTGGGAATGAGGTGATCGCTACCATACCGTTTCTAAATGTTTTCACAACAATAATTATATAATAAAATATTATATTGTAAATTGTGCTTTAAAAAATAAAGTCCCACTGGGTTTCTTGCTGGTTCTTCCCACGCCAGAGGTTTTTTGCGAACCAGTGGTAAAAATAAAAAATAGCTTTCAATAAGTATGAACTGTAATCTATATTGAATAAAAATTATTCTATTCTATTCTACCTTCCAACTACGCCACTGGTCCAGGGTTCAAATCCATGCAGGCAGACAAGTAACATTACGTGATAAAAACAGCCGTAGAATCACAAAACAGTAACTGGCCCCATATTTCATACACTGAATACTAAACAGATTGTTAAACACTACACTGAACATAGGTAGATTAGAATGAGTTAAGAATACTCCAGATTTTCCTTAAATATTTTTGCAGCTGCAGAAGATATAAATGTAGATAGCGTCACGCCTATTATCCCGAAAGGGGTGGACTGAACCCAAAGAGCAGCAAGCAACTCGGACCATGTTTAAAAAAAATAAAAGTTGGGTATATGGAAAATTGTGAATGAAGTGATATGTGGCTAACCCATTGCCTACACACGTACCCAACTATCCCGTACTTACAAACATTGCTTTCATAAGTAAAGGAGCAATGATATTATGAGTGAGATGTTTTTCAGTGCATTTGGTACTTAGTTAACTGTATGACGTAGCGAGCTTCTTAACTGTGCACTCATTATAATGAATGCATAGTGTTGTTCATCCTTCAAGTGTTATTTATGATTAAGTTTTCTGTACCCTGTGAGTTCGATCTCACTGTGACTTCATAGGCATGTTTATGAATACAGATGGTAATTAAACAAAAGAGTGACTTTCTAAGTATTATTTATAATCTATATTGAATAAGAAAGTTTGTTTCTGTTTTTGGAGTAATCATTAAATTCGTCTTAAATATACTAAATTAAAGGATAACTTATAAAAAAATATCACCCTTATTGTCAGTCAACACAAATGTTTTGGATGGTACATTGACTGTTTGTGGCTGAATTTTGGGCTTTGTCGATGCTGATGCTGAATTTGTGATTAGTCTGATATACTGGATCTGTAACCAAATACATGTTGCATTACATACCAATCATATAATATTAGTTTGGGAAAATAACTAATAATTTTAGAGGTTTTATCACATTTATTTTCACCTATTTTATATCTGAGTTTTCAAGTACTTTGCCATATCCATAGTTAAGATATTTCCTTTTTTTATGCCATTATTAACCCAGACTACATTCAGCATTTAATTATTAATTCTGACGTCATCTAGGCACACGAAGCTTACTTTATTTTGAATTATGGAAGTGGTATATTTAGGTTTGGATTTAATATAGTTAATAAGATTTAGAGTAAACGTTAGAATCCAGACATTTTCTATTGAGCTTATGATGGTTATATTACATACAATTATTAAGATATTGAAATTATTGGCATATTTAAAATAATGTAAATGGAAAATTTATAAAACCCCGAAACAAAAAGAGTTGATGATCTTCAAACAGATGAACCGATTTTAATAAAACCTGTCTAAAAACCACCACTTGAAAATCTGCTTTTAAATTAAAAAACCGCATCCAAATCGGTTCACCCATTTAAGAGCAACAGTGCCACAGACAGATACACACATAGTGGTCAAACTTATAACACCCCTCTTTTTACGTCGCCCCCGACGTTAAAAAGAGGGTGTTAATGACTTGTGCTAAATATAATAGATGTAGGCTATTACTATTATGCACTTTGATTTATCCTAAACTGCAAAATATTATGTATATCACAATAAATAACGATAGTAGTAATATGTATGTAATGTCAGAATAATCATACATAGATATAATAAAAGAACTGTAGGGCATATACCGCTTAAAGGAATAAAATTTAATTAACTTTAATGCTATAATATAAACATTAATTTAAATGATTTTTAAGTAATAACTCTTCATAATACTTACGCCTTTACCAGGTACATTTATTTGATGCAATTGCGTGCGTTGCCCGTCAACAACAATGTTACCATCTTTAATAATCTGAAAAAATACCATTTAGTTTTTTAGATCGAACTTGCCAGCCTCAATATTAATATGTTAAAATTTAAAAATAAAACAAAACCGAATGCCTCAAATAATAAAAATTATTCAGGAAATTAAAGTATGACATCAAGAGAGATCAAGTAGCAAAACTAAATGAGTGTCGAATTATTATAACAATTTAGTAGAAAATATTAAATTAAAACTGGCCCTACAAACAGAAATTACTCAATGCGGGAAAAAACATGAAACACATTCTAAAATTAAAGATATTAGAAACTAACTTACTTGTGCTGTCTTAGGCGGTGCAGTGGTCTTTAATATGACATTTTGAGATGGATTCGACGTTATTACTACTTTCTTTGTGGTTGGTCCTGCATAAACATTAATATTTTGTTGCAAGTAATCTGGATAATAATTTTATTCATGTGTATTTTCACAGCTCCAATGGCATTATAATCATACAAGTTTATATGAAACAATATTATATAATTTAATAACTATTTATCTGACAGGTGGTAAAATTAAAAATTTTGTACAACCCGACATCAATGTAAATGAAATGAGAACATCATCAGTGTAGTGAAAGTCAGAATCATCAAAATCTTTTCACCTAGAATAAAGTTCTGAGGTAACACATTAAAAAAAATACAGTTGAATTGAGTATGTCCTCCTTTTTTGAAGTCAGTTGAAAATGACTGACTGTTCTAAAATATAATATTGTTTATGTAAATTACATATGAAAACATCAAAAATGATACTTTTTACTAGGTGGTAGCGCCCCTTTTCTGGCTGGCTAAGTACCACCCTCTTACCTATTTCTGCCACCAAATATTCCAATCTGAAGGGTGTGGGAGTCAGTATAATTACAGGCTGTGAGACATTATTTTTAACGAAGTTGGCTGCAGATGTCCATGGACCGCAGTAACCACTTACCATTAGATGGGCTGTTAGTTCGTTTATCACTTCAGTTTTATTAAAAAAAAATTACCTAATATATTATTATATTGAAATTTCTTTCGTCCAAATGCAAATTATTGTAAAACTTTACCTTGATTGGCTTGTGAAACTTTTTCTGGTGATTTGAAAGCTATTATTTGTTGTTTTTTCGCAAATTTTACTCCCGATTTTGTTGGAGAACTTAGTAAAACCTAGCAAAAAAGACAAAAAAAAAGTATATAAACTGATGTGAAAAAATCATAAATTATTATTTGATGAATTATTAAAGATCCAAAAGATATACCTTATTGCCAAGGTTCAAAGGCACAGTTTTCTGTTGCATTGTAACATAACGGGTTGGGGATTTGGTGCTAGATACAGGCGTGACTTTTGTTATGACAGTTTGTTGACCATTCACTTCAACATTTGCTTGTCCTGGTATAGACATAGTAAAGAAATGATAAAAATGATTTTTGTTAAATCTAATGTTATTTTTTTTATAAAAATATATGTAGTTGAAATACTCTATGATATATAATAATGCAAGATAACCTAAATAGATACCTTGAACTATTACTTTCGTCATTATTGGTTTATTGGGCTGAATACTAATGTTTTTGGCCTGGATAAGTTGACCCTGTGAAACATAAAGTAAAAGTAAAGTTCTAAAACATTTTTATAAATTAGCTATTAAAAAAAAGTAACACATCAGAGAAATTAAAACAATTAGGGGCAATGTGAGTTTGTCATTTAGCAGTGGAGCAGTGCAAGACTCTTGCTCCATAATCCTCACACTTCAGATTCGTAAGCAGAAAACGACCTCTACCAATCCTATTAATTACAAAGCCACATTTCAAATTGTTGATTGGTGATTTATCACACAGTCAGTGGTGAAAGAAAACACCATACTATAACCTGAGTCATCATATTTGAAGACATCCAATTCGCGCAGAAGTATCACAGACAATTGAAGCTCCAGTAATGAAAGTTAATAATAACTAAACGACAGTAATGGTTAAGGATACAGACTGCAAACTTAAAAAATTGTGAGTTAGAATCCGCCATTAGGCTGCTTGACATGAACCACTTCTAACACAAGCATTTTAGGCTTAGAGATTAACTACGATAATAAAGTATTTACAAAGCGCCAGCAAAAGTCACAAAAGAAACAGTAATGTGAGGGGTGGGCCATGTTATCATAGTTAATCTCTACTTGAAAAAGTTAATGTTAAGAGTTACTAGTATTCTTTACAAAGCCGAAGAGGTACTTAAGTAAAAGAGGAAGATTGGTGTTAAACAAAAAAAAATCTTTTCGTTTGGTGGCACTTCGGCCCTCTGTACCATGCAAGTAATATAGGTGTTTACTTGTTTTAATGCTGACTAATAAATAAAACATTTTTGAAGTGAGTATCATTGGGGTACTGGATTTCAATGAAGTACTAAAATATAAATCATTTATCAGTTAGTAGAATGGAGTCAGTTACTCATACAGACTAAAATTTTCTTATAACAAGCACATTAATACCAAAAATGGTTGACTCTAAAAGACACTACAATATGCATCGAATATACATGGAAAAGCTATTGGTCCAAAACGGAGCTGATTCCAAGAACATTCCAAGACACATGCATATTCCTATGCTGACTTACACTGAATGAACATGTTTATTAATGAATATTAAAAAAATCTAAACTCAAGGATTTTCGATGACTATAAAGCACGGCCTTTCATGTGTAGAACTAAATCATATTCAAATTACTGAGGCTCATTTAATAATCCAAGTCACTGATGCTGCTGAAAAGGCAGACAAACTAAAGTGAGAGAACTAAGTCCTAAATTATCACACTGTGGTACTTCAGTACAGCAAACCTATGTTGCGTGAGGCCACCAAAGAAATAGCTACTGCTTCATCATCAGTTAATTTTATGAAATATATAGTGGTATAGAAATCAATGTACATAAAAAATGTAATGTACCTTATCTCCTGCATTAGCTCGTATATACTGCACAGTAGGCACTCCCGACCCAGTAGAAACACCTGAACCAGTAGATACTAGCTTCAATTTTTGAGCGCTGGCCACAGGCATCATAACAAGCTGTTTACCAATTTGTGCTGGAAATTGATTTTTACATGATTATATTTAGTTTCTAAAGAAACTGTATCTGCAACTCCTGGTTGCTGCTGGGTATAAGAGATCTGGTTCTTTTCTCACCCAAAAAGTATAGCCATTCACTAAAGAAACACAGCATGTTCTTGAGTTCTTGGCATTATACCATGTTTATATTTTAGTTTTAGGTTTCTTTTATCGTGATTAATTTTTAACCCCCTCTATTTTTAGTGACACAAAAACCTACCCGCCATCTGACAGACTGTTATCATTTGATTGGCCTTATTTTTAGTTAAAATTTGATAAGAAGATAAAATTTGTAAATGAAATACTGGTCTAGGGTTATATATTACTTAAAATCACAATATTTAACAAGTAATAGTCTTGCAAGAAAGATCATTTAGCAAATATAAAAGATGAATTTTATTGTCTACTTTTATATAAGTCACAACTGTCTAAGCTCAGCTGCACATAAGAATTTTTCTGTCAGAAAAATTCTAACGAGCACTGGAATGCACTCTGCGCATCCATTTTGTTTGAGATCCTGTATACTGTCAGAAATTTGCCGGACCGATCGTCCTCTTCTACCACTTGCCGTATGCATGCAAACCACATGTCAGAAAACACACTCACTAAATGCTATATTTTGTAATAAACGCCACACACTAGCAGAAATTCACATCAGTATCGAGTAAGGTACTCCATATTATCCAGGGTCCGTGTGATGCGCACGCAGGGTGATGAGACTGAATTATTTTGAGTTTAATTACGACATGAAAAATTATTGCATAATCATTTGTTGTTTGTTCATACGTCAACCATGATTGCAGGCTTCCAGTATAAATACCATCTGACACTTGGAAAAACAAAGCAGTGGATTTAATATGATATAATTTAATTTAATTTTTTAATACTATGTATTTTGTTTTTTAAAGAATATATATGAAAGTAATGATATACTTACTCAAAACTGTATTTCCTTTGGCATTTCCCTGCATGACACTAGCGAGAGTAACTTTCTTAAGAAAACTATTGCTTTTATTTGTGATTAATGACACAGGTTTTGGTGCAATAGCAAATTGTTTGCCTGATACATATGCTTTAGACGTTTGAACGAGAACTGGAGGTTTTGGAGCTATAGCAACTTGACGTGGTGCTGATGTGTAGACTTCAGGTTCACTTTTTTTAACCTCTCCAATAAGATTTGGTGACAATGCTGTCTGTAAAGAAGAATTTTTTTTATTATTTCATCTTTTAGTTGATAAATTATATATGGTAGAGCCATGCTGCAGCTATATTATGGTTGTAGCACAATGGGTTGGCTCAACCGGGGAAGGGCCACACTCTCACAGAAAACCAGCCTAAAATAGTAGCTTAATGCTGCTGTATTTTGTATAGTAAGTGTATAGAACCAGAGACCCCTTTTACAGGATAAAAGGCATTCTTATATTCTTAGTCCTCAGGGGTGACAACACATCTGCATTTTGATTCATAATCGATGATAAATGTAAACGTCTATGGGCCAAAGTAGTCATTTACCATCAGTGGACAGTGTTTGTCGACCCATTTCACAATAGGGATTAAATTCATATGATTGAAGATATAATCTACCAAACTGGATATAGCAAGATCTCGAAAAAAATAATGTTAAAAGCTTAGTTTTATAACTGGAACAGGAGAAGTTATAAACAATGATTTGCCTTATTGCTGGTCAGTCAGTCTTGACGACACTTAGTCTTTAGTCAGACTATGTGGCTCTTGGCCAAATACTCAAACGCTACTCAATTTTAAGTAGTTGTTAAGTCTTGTGGTGTCACAGTCACTTTGACTTAAAGTGATTGAGACAGCATGAGACTTAACGGCGACTTAAAATTGAGTAGCATTTGAGTATTTGGGCATCTGTCACGTTTAAGGTCATCTAACCATCTTTCGCGTTCTAATCTTTTATTCAAAATTAGCGTTTCTAAGCATTTTTTTCATTTTCATCTATGGGTTTCACTATTCACGACACCGAGAATGTAGTGTAATAAAATGCATTGCAGCTTTACTGCGTCAGCACAACAGCAGTAGATTTAAAGATAGGCGCTAAAACACGTCGACAAATTAGCACTATATCTAACACTAAAGCGCTAAATTGATTACGGTGCCTCTCTGGCGATGCTGGTCATACGCTGAAATGACGTGCGTGCCATTACACAACAACCTACCGGCCATCTGACAGACTGCTATCATTTGATCAGCTTTATTTTAACTAGTAACAGTCTTGCAAGAAAGATCATTTAGCAAATATAAAAGATGAATTTTGCTGTCTACTTTTATAAGTCACAGCTGTCTAGCCCCGACTGCACATAAGAAATTTCCTATCAGGAGAATTTTAACGCGCACTGGAACCTACATTATACAGGTCGCGAATGGCATCCTACAGCAATAGCCACACATAGTGAGGTATATGCTGCCGTCCCACTGACCAATATTTTTTACACTTTTAACGAAACACGGCCCTGTCACTGCACAGACATAATAAAGAATACGTAAAAATCCCCAATCCATGAGGCTGCTTTCAGGCATTGTGATGTGATTCTGTTCATGTAAATGTTTAAGACAAAAAACCCACAAAAAATCAAATTTACATTACAGCGCAGGTGGCCGATGGGTAACATTGGCGTCACAAGTCGGCAACAATGGTGTGGTAACGATTTTAACAAAATGAATTTTAAGCAAAATGTCGTAAGTGATTATTTTAAATAATATCGAAGTGAAACTTTTTTAAATATTCAGTATGTATTAAAAAACAAAAACGTCATATTTTCTTGTAACGTTTCACCGCGGGGTTGCATGAGTATACTATTATTTAACCTACTTATGTAAAATATAAAATAAAAGAAGAATATGTCGCAAAGAAGTTTCACTTCGTACATGTGTACACAAATACACACAATTTTTTTTTAGTAATATCATTGCAGTACCTACTTTGCCCCTTTCGAATTGGAAAGGATGTTTTACTACCATCCCACCTGATAACAAAAGTCTATTCACTCTTGCCTTGAGACACTCACATTCTGTATGAAGATTAGTTATTCTCCCTTCATTATACTTTTTAGGGTTCCGTACCTGAAGGATAACCAACGGGGGCTTATTACTAAGCCTCCGCTGTCTGCCCGTCTGTCTGTAAGCGGGCTGTATCTCATGATCCGTAATAGGTAGATAGTTGAAATTTTCACATAATGTGTATTTCCGTTTGCTGCATAAAAATAAAAACTTAAGGAGGCTCCCCTACAAGAAACGTGTTTTTTACCTACATAGTATTAAATCATGTATGATGGTATGGAACCCTTCATGCATGAGTCGAACTCGCACTTGGCCAGTTATTTATAAAGTATTAATGAATAGGATTGTTACCTTTACTGTAACTATCTTAGGTAATGTATAATCTTCTTTTGTTCTTTGCGGTTTGGTTTCAATTTCTATAATAGTGTCTGCTTGGGATGTAATAGTAGTACTTTGCTGTAATTTAAAAAATGAAATAGTGCAGTAGCTTAGCTTGTAGTATGAAAAATAACAATTTAAACATAACATGCAAATTAAAATTATATATACATTTGAATCCCCAGTTGTAGACAAAACAGTATTTTGATCTTCATGCTCTGTGTACTCCTGTAGTGTAAACTGCTCCCCCATAAAATCTGAAGAAAAAGAGAGAAAATTTAGATATAAAATACTATCCCTAATAACATTACTTTTTTTTACATAATTTTTTTTTATTGCAGTAACTGTTCTCATATAATTATTTTCTATACTCAATACTATATTTGATATTTCAGGCTTGAATTTTTTAAAGATATGAATTTCAGATTCAGCTTATATATTTTTTCTATATATAGCTATTAAATAGTGTATTGTATTACATAAAGCAGGATTTTTTTTGAAAAACATGTATAATATAATTTTTTTAAATATATACATTATGTTCTTGTAATGAGTTAAAACGTTTCAAAGTGTGCATTTTCACACATTTCTTGCAAAGTAATGTAAAGTATTTATACATATACTGTGTAGTGGCAGTGTAAGAATATTCACTAACTCATATTGTCCCCGTAGGTGTCATAAGAGGTGACAGATAGAATCATCATACTTGGGCAAGTATCCCGGTTAAAAGGACCATGCCCATATTAGTATGGAGCTGAAAGTCAGCAATGCCATGCAATGCCCAAATTGCAGCTCTATGTCATATGATAACTTTTTAACAGTATTTATATGATATCTAGATTTAATGTCATATAAAGCACCGGTTCAAAAGATATTGGACATTAAACACGATAACTTCCTACTGATTTTTGATACAGTGAAAGAATGAGTGACAGTTATTTTAGTTTTTGCTTTAAATATATTTGTTTATTTGAAGCCTAGATATACTTATACACTACCACAAAGTAGGGGTTTGTTTAGTTAGGGGACTAACTAAACAAAGCCTAGGATTTTATAATTTAAGAGACTGTAAATGAGGGATAGGTGAAAAAACAAATAGTGCCATAAATGGCGTTGGTAAAAAACTAGTCTAGTCTGTCTCTGGCTTTTGATAACGAAAATGAATGCTTAACTGGGCCATTTTTTTTGATGACGTTTATTATAAAATCATATTTTTATTTGGTTTTGTTGTAAAGCAGTATACTATTATTCGATTATTCAGTAATCACTTTTATGACTAATATCAATCATGTTGAGTTTTACATGGACCAAAGGACTTGATTCCTGACCGTAATAAAAAAGCATGAATTAGTGATTGAAATGATGATACGTACTACAATGTCAACAAGAACGTCTTATTTTTTTTAATTTTTTATACAGTGCTTCATATGAAAAATTAACAACATAATTCTAGTTTTTATTTATTAGAGCAATCTTGTAATATACTTTATCTGGGCATTTCTGGGGCACAGACGGGCATTGTCTTTTCCAATATGGACACCATCGCCTTAAATGCCCATATTTTTTTTTGTAGATAGTACTCACTAAAAGAAAGCGTTTTGCAAAGTTTCAATATGCGGAAGCATGTACTTTTTGAGAAAAAAATTATTGAAAATCAATTATTTTTGCAAATTTATATCAATCCCTATGGAAAAACTGACACTATTTTGTATTGACATTGTCATCGTCAGTAGGGATGTCGATTCTTTCCGAAAAAGATCGATTTTATAATTCGATTTGAATCGTAAGCTGATGTATCGATTCACAAAAAAATTGATTTCTAAAATATCGATGTTTTTTCATTTTTGCATTTATAATGGAAATATAAATCCATTTTATGAGAAAAAAATCCCCTTCATCAGACAAAAAATAGGGGACTGATTAAAAGGGGTTTCTGTATCTACTTTGAAACTGCAACGTCTCCTGAGCTGCGGCAGCCTCTACGCCTTTGTGTAACAAATTGCAGGCATCCCTCCTCGCCTTCGCAGCTTTGGCTTGTTGGTCGCCGAAGGCAACCAACCTCAGGCACTCCGCCTCGTCTGATGCCTACGATTTGTTACAGCAGGCGGAGGCTGCTCCCCCTATGCGCCTCCGATTCTATAAAAACACTCTAGGGATAGGACAGACTCGTACCAGGTGGAGTCATCATCATCATCATCATCACAGCCCTTCACAAGTCCACTGCTGAACATAGGCCTCCCCCAAAGAATGCCACAAAGCACGGTCCTGAGCCACCTGCATCCATCGACTTCCTGCATATCTTACCAGGTCGTCACTCCATCTAGTGGGGGGACGCCCTACACTTCGCCTGCCGGTACGAGGCTGCCACTCGAGAACCTTTCTTCCCCATCGGTTGTCGGCTCTTCGAGCTATATGGCCGGCCCATTGCCACTTCAGCTTACTAATCCGTTGGGCTATGTCGGTCACTCTGGTTCTACTGCGAATATCCTCATTTCTGAGTTTATCACGCAGAGAAACACCGAGCATAGCCCTCTCCATAGCTCGCTGAGCGACCTTGAGCTTCCTCATCCGGCCAGCAGTGAAGGACCACGTCTGTTCCGTATGTCATCACTGGCAACACGCACTGGGTGTACAGTCTCGTTTTAAGGTTTTGAGGTATACCTGACGAGAAGATGTGCCGTAATTTCCCGAACGCTGCCCAACCGAGTTGAATCCGTCGATTGACCTCTCGGTCGAAGTTGGACTTACCTAGTCGGATTATTTGTCCCAGGTAAACATACTCGTCAACAACTTCGAGCTTAGTGTTCCCAACAGCTACCGGCATAGGTGTGACATGGACATTAAACATGATCTTTGTTTTGTCCATGTTCATCTTAAGACCTATCCGTTGGGAAACACTATTGAGGTCATTGAGCATAGTGCTTAGGTCCTCCAGCGATTCTGCCATAAGGACTATATCGTCGGCAAATCGAAGGTGAGTGATGTACTCGCCATTGATGTTGATACCGTATCCTTTCCAGTCCAGAAGCTTGAAAACATCTTCCAATGCAGCGGTAAAGAGTTTCGGGGATATGACGTCACCCTGTCTTACACCTCTCTGCAATTGGATAGGTTTCGTACTCTGGTTCTGTACTCGGATAGCCAATGGAGTTGGGGTCAATCAATTCAATTCTTTGACATAAGTTGAACCTAACCTATTTTATTTGTTATCTGCCCTAATAAAAATAAATAAATTAAAATAAAACAGATTTCAGTAAGAGATTATTTACTATGGTATCTTTCTGGTTTTTCATAAAATGGTATTATATCTACATTATAAACGCAAACATGAAAAAATATCAATATTTTAGAAATCGATTTTTTGTGAATGGATACATTAGCTTACGATTCAAATCAATTTAAAAATCAATTTTTTTTGGAAAGAATCAACATCCCTACCGACGATGACAATGACAATACAAAACAGCATCAGTTTTACCGTAGGAATTGACATAAATATTGCAAAAATAATTGATTTTCAATAATTTTTTTCTCAAAAAGTACACGTTTCTGCATAATGAAACTTTGCAAAACGCTTTCTTTTAGTGACTACTATCTACAAAAAAAAATATGGGCATTTAAATCGATGATCCATATTGGAAAGTTTATCCAAAGTAATACTATACAGTATCTAAATTAATCTTATAAATTTATCAAAGCTAAAATGTTGACATGCCTTACATTAGATTGATAAATATTTAGATCAGATATATCAATTATAAGATAAAATAATAATAATTACCAATGATTTCTTCACTACCAGTATCCATTAATATAGGCTGTTCTTCAATGTGCTCAAACTCCATAGGAATTCCACCCCCATGGCCACTATCTTCCAAAGTTATATCTGTTTGACTGGTTACTGTATCTTCTGTATGTTCAAAATCCACCTAGTGCAATAAAAGATTTGGAAATTGTAATAAAATAAAATAATATAACAATGACATTTTACTTTATTATAATTGCCAAAATACTTTTCGTTTTACTATACATTTTTTATAAATCTACATCTAAAATGGAAAAATATAATACTCACTCCCATAGCACTATCCAAATTTAAAGAGTCACCTAAATTATGATCCATGTTTGAAAGTGGTGATTCAGATTAACTTTTTCAAATGTATTAAGACCAAAACACTAGTATAAGCACCAAATAGCGCGAAAAATTAAAAAGATTGCAGAGTTCAAAAGAGGCCGCCATTTTAAGTTGTCAAAATTCTCCGTCCCTCATACAAAATACAAATAGCCACGGTTGAAAACAAATTGTCAATCACAAACAATTATTTGTAAGTTAATGTCCGCCTTAATCACTCAAATAAATGTGTCTATGTAATATGAAATATTATAATTTTAACCAGACAATATTATAAATATAACAAAAGTAATTACTTTAAGGTAAACTGACGAAAATTCTGATTTTTCTGATGGCGCTTCTTTCAATTTTGTAAAGATGTCATATTTGACCAACCTTACGAAAAAATAACAAAATTCTTCGATCATTAAACTGCGTTCAAAATTCAAACTATCTATAAAAAGCAGTAGGATAATAATACTCATTATTACAATACGCATGAGTAGAGAGGACCTACAATTCTACATAATTTTTCTTAATTATTCATTTTCAAATAAGGTAAAAAGAGACTAATCTATTGAAAGATGTTGCGTGTAATTCATGCGTGGAAGTAGAAACGTCAAGTGATCATCTTAAGGTCTCAGTCATTCCGACAGCAGCACTGTAAATTTAAGCCAGATAAAACAAACTGCAAAAGTTATTAAGGCAGGAAATATGAAATTAATGGTATAATCAGTGACTTAGGCAAAATCCGAAAAAGGACAGCAGAGTCTACAAATACGTCAATTACAACGGTAAGGAACATCTCCACTCAACCCAATAGTTCACAAGACTTTCACAAGACAAATAATGAACTTCCTAATGTCGGAAAGCTGAAAAGGAAGCTAGAGGAAGACATAAATTTCAAAGGCTCAGAACGAAATCTTCTGCGAATAATTAAGAGTTTATGGTTTCGGTGGAAAAACAGCGAAAACAATCTGAAATTGCTGATTGAGACTTAAAATATACGTTTGCAACGTATCGAATATTTACGTAAAATAAAGCAATATCGCAAAAAGGGAAGTCCTATTGTATATACGGATGAATCTTACGTAGATTCATCGCACTCTTCTCTAAAAGCCTGGACCGATTGTACTACTAAGGGCCTCAAAACACCAATTTGGAAAGGACAGCAAGTTGTCCTTGTCCACGCAGGGTCTGTAAGTGGGTTTATACCCTGCGCGTTGCTGAATTTTAAAGCTGGTACCAAATCAGGCAACTACCACGACAATATGAATTTCGAGAACTAGGAAAATGGCTCAGAACTCAGTTAATGCCCAACCTACAACCTAATACCGTCGTGGTAGTCGACAAGGTGTCCTATCATAATAATCAGTGAGATCTCGTACCAACCTCTAATTCCAAGAAAGCTGATATGCAGGCTTGACTCACTGAAAAAGGCATACAGTGCGAGGAAAAACTACTGAAAACCCAGTTATACAATTTAATAAAGGCAACCAAGGAAAGATTCAAAACATTTTCGATTGACCGAATCCTAGCTGAACAAGGCTATCAAATGCTGAGACTACCACCATACCACCCAGATCTAAATCCTATTGAAATGGCATGATTCAATATAAAACAACACGATTTTAATATAAATTTTAAGTTAAAAAAGAAGTAAATAGCAATAATGTGATTGAAATTACTTATGCGGCAAAAAACTGAACTCAATTTGGCATTTGGATTTAGTCTAGTGAGCAGTGCGACTGCAGCTAGTTTTATTATACTTGGATAATTGTACTCAAAATGATCTATTCTACTCATGGGCATTCAGGAGTTTAGGAATTTTACAGTGTCCACTCCCGCATAAACATGGTATTATCAAATGCAGAATTCTACTCCCCCGTGGCACTTAATTATGAAGTTAGAGCCATGCTGCAGCTATATTTCTGGTATAGTTGTAACACGAATGGGTTGGTTCGACCGGGGAAGGACCACGCTCTCACAAAATACCAGCGTAAAATAGCAGCTTAATGCTGCTGTGTTTCGTATGGTGAGTGTAGAGAACCGGAGACCCTTTTTACTGGAAACGAGGCATTCCATCTTAGTCCTCACGGGTGACAACGCATCTGTATTTTGATTCGTAATCAAGGATAAATGTAGATGTCTATGGGCCACAGTAACCACTTACCATTAGGTGGACTTTGTGCTCGTTTGTCACCCTTATCCTATAAAAAAAATTTCAACCCTAAAAAGGGTCTGTTTGAGGGGGTTATGGCTGGCACTAGTGAACTTTGTGCTAAGAACCAGATATGATTGTGAATTGATTATTATAGATATCAATTCACATTCATAGATTCATAGAGTACTTAAAATACTTTATTTTAGAGTACGCTAATTTCAATGTCATCGGCTTCTTTATGGTATAGTTACTACCAAACTCTTTGACCTTGGCTATGCAAGTTTTCCAAAATTCTTGAATATGCAAAGCTACAAATTCTTCTCTTTGAAATTTACTGTGATACATATCAGTATTTAGAAGAAAAGTCATTACATGACTGAATAATGACAGGGTCTTATAAAACATCCCGAAAGGAGCACCAGAAGAAATAATTGGCTTAATTGAACATGATTTGACAGCACCCAACTCTTCAAATTCAAGCCACGATGTAATGTATTCTCAAGATTGATCTTAAGTACTTTGAAGTTCTATTTAAAACTGTATAACACACATAAATATGTTGTATTTTATTCATCCATAATGCCCTAATTACGTATTTCACAACAACAAGGTTCCTCAATATTGCATCAAAATATTTAATACTAGCTGTGCCCGCGGCGTAGCTCGCGTATATAGATTTTACATAAAGAATTTGTCGTTTAGGTAAGAGAATATTAAACGATTTATATCATTACTGTATCAATAAGTGGTAACAAATAAATCATTATCATCAAAGTTCTAAGTCGTTTATGATAGAGCTTCTGTGTAAACGACGTTAGAAGTAGACTTAGACGGGGTGTACACAAAAAGGTTACGGGGGCTACTAACGCGGGAAAAAGCAACATAGAGTTGGCCATGTGCAAAACAGTCAGTACTGAGGTCCACTCTTACAACGCGTAAATTTTGACCTTGCACTTTATTTACGGTCATCGCATAACACACGCTGACTGTAACTGGGAACTGAAAGCGCTTAAAACTGAAAGGAAAGTTACTTCTTAATAGAGGGTTTTTTGGCAGTGCTGCCAGATCAAAAAAACTCATTCAGCGCTAGGACAACACAAAAAGCGCTAGATTTCATGAAAACAGCGCTTTAAAAAAGCCCTAGATTTCGCGCTAAATTAACTACAAACAAAGTTTATGTTTTTTATTATAATTTATAATTCAAGAAAATATAATCATAATAAAGAAAACAACATTAAGTTTTTTTCTGGCAATATTTTTTGATGTATCAATACTTCGCAGGACATCGACTTATAATTATGGCAATTGCTGTCAACAGTAGTTAGTACTACTCTAAGTAACTTTTAACTTAGCTGTGTTCTAAATAACTGACTAAAACTGAATAAAGCAAAATAAATGCGTTGCCAAAACCATGAACGAAAACTTTAATTAAGGGGATTTCCCCGCTTATAGTCGTCGATAAAAAAAATCAAGTTGATCATCCTAAAGGGGAAGCCGGGAGATCCATAGCACAGGGTATCCTAGTTTGGACTCGTCTCCCATGCTCTTTGTTTTGTGGAAAAAATATGTTTGAAAAAGATAAACTGCAATGTACTATTTGTGGAAAAAAATAATAAAGGTCATTATTATTATTATCGGTAATGTGGACTAACAGTGCTGCTATAAAAGAGTTAATAACCCGCTAGTCGCTACAATTTTGAAATGTGTGCTAAATACACCAAAAAGCGCTGGATTAAGTGCTAGGTGCAAAAATTTCGAAATGCGCGCTATACATTCCAAAAAAGCGCTAAATCTAGTTCCCAAAGCGCTAAAATGGCAGTACTGATTTTGCGTATATTATAAATACAATATCACGACATTTAATTGCAATTTTGTTATTTTTGTTCGGGTTCCATTGTATGGCTTCGATAGACACAAATTTCTTCAGTAAGTCTCAATACGATTCATCGGCGAAAAATCTCAACACAGCAAATCAGAAAAGTTTGTAATTTGTACAACTCCATCTATTACGTCCTTTGTGTAAGAAAACATCCTTTTTTAAATCTCTTTTTATGTTTTAAGTATAAATATATTAATTATTATGGAACGTTTTTTTTACACACAAATCTTTTTATTACTATTTCTGAGATTTTTATGGCGCCATTGAACAAATTCGAACCTACATTTTAAAATAATAATCATTACTTTCGATAGAATTAACCAATTTTAATAAAACAAAGATTAAATGTAACTTGAAGATACGCTTTATGATTTTCTTAACGATTTCTTTGAAAAAAAAGATGTTTACTTTAGACGTGATGCATTCATATAAAAACAGACAAAGAGACAGACAGACAATTCTAAAAATTATAAAAATATACTTATTTAATTATTTTTAGTTCCCCATAATAATTTTAGTCACCAAAATAAATATACAATGTACAGAAAGAGACACAACATGTTATCATCATTTTTATTATATGTATATATTTAATTGAAGAGAGATGGCGCTGCTAACATCAACTTGATGACTCAAACAAAGCCACCGTTGAGCAAATTCCCTACCCATACTTCAGAATATTTATCATAACTTTTGATGGAATGAACCGATTTTAATGAAATAAAGACTAAATGTAACCCGAAGATACACTTTATAATTTCCTTAACAATTCTTATGATATAAATTAGTACTTTAAACGTGATACGTTAACAAACAAACAGACAGACAGACAGACAGACAGACAGAAAATTCTAAAAATGGTGGAAATGTATTTAATTACTTATTTTTAGTACCCCTTAATCACTTTTATTACAAAAATATAAAATGTACAGACATCTGCTATTTACAGTTTTATTATATGTATAGATAACATTAAAGTCATTTGAGGCAGAAAAAAAGTCATTAAATCTCATAGATTTAGCATCTAACTAACATTAGAATTGATGGGAAATACAAAAGAGAAAGAGCATAATTTACGCATATTTTAGAGCGAGAAAAATAGGCTAGACCAGTGGTCGGCAAAGTGCGGCTCCAGAGCCGCATGTGGCTCTTTGGCTCCTTAAGTGCGGCTCTGGCACAAATATCCACGGAAGGCGCAATAATATTTTAATCTAAAAAAAAATGGCAAGAAATTAACATGTCTACCAAAAAAAAAAACAAAGAAAAACGAAAAATGAAAACCGCGAATTTAAAGTTGAGTGGACCGAGAATTTTGCGTTTATTCAAAACTTGAATGGATTTCCGGCATGTCTTATTTGTAAGGAGAAATTCGCGCATAAAAAGAAGTCAAATTTAGAGAGACACTACAAGAAAGCACGCGTCATTTAGCACCAAATATCCTACCGGTGATGCAAGGAAGAAAGCAGTTGACGAACTTCAGAAGAGTCAAGAGTCGTCAACTTGTGCTTAATAACTGGATGCAATCTTGCAGCAATATTAATTTGGCAAGTTTTGTTTTTAGCCAAGAGATTGCTAAGAGAGAAAAACTGTACACAGGCGGCGGATACATAAAATATTGTTTTATACGAGTAAATGCATCCGAAGGGCTATTTCGGGATTTTAAGAACAAAGCAGATATTCTGAAAAGAATTAAAGAGTTACCATTGTCTGCCAAAACCATTAATAATAGAACAATTAAAATGTGTTCGCCACCCAGCATATCGAAGATCTGACATTGGTTTCAGCTTTATCAATAACAGGTAACGAGTCTTGTGACATAAATGAGTAAGTTGTTAGTAAGTTAAGTAAGTTGAGTAATGAGAGCAAGTTTCACTTTTTGTAAGATTTATGTCTCATTCAGGCCATAAAGAAGAACTTTTAAGATTATTGCCACTCAAAGGTCAGACGCGTGGAGAAGATATCGTAAATGCTGTAATTAAGTGTATGGATAAACATCATATTCCCCTCGATAAAATTGTGTCGATTTCAACAGATGACGCCAAAAGTATGACTAGTATAAGAAAACGGTCTGTTGCTATTTTGAAAGAAAAAATTAATTACGAGATATTTGTTTACCGTTGTATCATTCAGCAAGAAGCGCTTTGTGCGCAAACATTTCCGGATGAAATTTGTAAAGTTATAGAATTTTTAGCTAAAGCTCTTAATCATCGCCAATTCAAAGAATTTTTTTATTTGAAATAGAGAGTGAATACGCTAATCTTCTGCTTCATAACAAGGTACGTTGGTTATCAAGAGAGAACGTTTCAAAACGTTTCGCGTCCATTTTTCCGGAAACTAAAGACCTCCTTGAGAAGGGCGTTTACTATCCAGAACTAACAGACGATCAGTGGATCCAAAAGTTCTATTTCATTGTAGACGTTACGTCTCATCTAAATCAGCTTAATCGTAAACTAAATTTATCGATGGACGTCAGCTTTCGTAAAGAATCGTCGATGTTAGAAGAAGTAATAACATTCGAAAACAAATTATCCAGTTTTGCTCAGGATTTTGTAAGGGTGACATTGTTTCACTTTCCGAGTCTGCTGAAGCATCGCCAAGAAAATAATTCCTCTATTGATAAACACCATTTTAAAACAATAATTTTAAATATGAGGGAAGCATTCCTCAGCAGGTTTCAGGAAATTGAAAACAGCAGAGCAACTTTAGCATTTGTCAAAAATCCTCTTAATCCTACGATAACAGAGTTGAAATTTTCTCCTTTTGAAATTGACATTGGTAGCTTTGAAATACAATTGCTGGATTTAAAAAACAAGGAGATATGGCCCTCTAAATTCGAACGTCTTTGTGTTGAATTGAAAATATTGGACAAGAAAAAATGTGATCTTAGTTCACAACACAAGTGGTCTGCTTTGAATGACCTGGAGAAGGAAGACATGATCATTTTCAACGCTTGGAATAGTATTCCTGAATTTTACGATCAGCTGAAAAAGCTCGTGTTTGCTGTTCTTTCCCTTTTCGGTTCTACATATATATGCGAACAATCTTTTTCTAGCATGAACATTATCAAGAGTAAACTGAGAAATCGTCTTATTGATGAGAACTTGGAATCATGCCTAAAATTAAAAACAACATACAAACCTGACTTACACTCAAACTTTACAAGGAGATGCAAGAACATTGTTCGCATTAATAAATATTTGTTAAATATGAAATTTAGTTTTATTTAGTGTACTACCTATTTAGTGTACCTAATAAAAAATTACTAAACAAGCAGATTTGGCTCCCAATTTTTTTTAAATTGTTGTAATGTTCATATTTGGCTCTTTGGCTAATAAGTTTGCCGACCACTGGGCTAGACCATTCACGTACACGCTATAGGCCTGTATCGGCTGGAGTCATTCGTGAACAAACCAAATCTCGCTTTTATTTGCAAAATCTCAGGTTTTAAAGTAAAAATTAGTATTTAGTAGGGGTAATTAATTATAACTAGGTGCGTAGTATCAAAATATAACTCATTTCACTCACATTATTATACATATGACCCGTAGGTACGATTGAAATGTTTAGCAGTCTAAATGCTTTGTTTTAGATCAGGCACAAACAACTTGTACTTAAATGGATAGGAAAAATTATCACATTTTATAAAATGCTGAAAATCTGCACACAATCATGATTTTGTCAATGATCGTGTTGGCTTGTAAAAATAAAGCGAGAAAAAATATCGCTGTTTCTTTCGTTCATGTTGTTTTAGATTGCCATTTTAAAAATTAGATACACCAATTCATATAATAGCGGAAGAAACTAAAAATGTTACTTATGTGTTAAGCTTTTTTTGTTTGCTCTTTAAAGTATAATTATATACATATTACTCTGAGATTTGCACAATTAATTTACCTATTAATTCATTTAAATTAAATTATTTAATATTAGCAGAATCCTATCAAAAGAAGCCATGAATTAATAGAAGAAGAAAAAAAAATTACATTTGTTTGTCAACGTCTTTCACATTGAAGACATTTTTAGTATTTTGGGATTCGTTGGAACAGAAACAAACAGTTTCTGTAGAGTACTTATAGTAGTATAAGTTAATTGTCGCACTACACACCATTTATACGCCATTTTATCGAATAAATTTGAAGAAAAATGATAAAATTCACTTCAGCGGCATTGTTTTATTACAGTTATTGACTTGTATATATGTGTGTGTAACTGTAACGTCACACATGTCATATGTAGGGATGATCGATGTTGCAGAAACATCGATTTTGGCATCGATAGATCAACATCGATGTTGGCATCAATAGCTCAACATCGTAGTTGACCATTATCAATGTTTTTGTATACATGTAGATAATTACATATTGTTTTAAAATTATGTGGGTATACACAGCAAGGGAAAAGTAACAATTAACTTGAATATCAATTTAAGTAGAATAGTTATTAGTTTAGGGTGTAAGGGGCTCCGCTAAGATCTTGGAGCCCAAGCCAACCCCGCCTGCACGTGGCGCACCTGCTGGACAACGGAAAGGGCTCTGGCGATGCCACTCCTCTGGGATTCGTCCTAGGGGTTCGGGGGTCAGACGGCAGTCGCCCTGGTAATTGGCACTAAGCCACTCAAAAATGGACGGTAAAGGAAAGATAAATACGTTTAGGGCTAGGGCGTCGCCGCATAACGACGCGCATGGGGATCGCCTTAACCCTGCGACAAGTATGCGAGGGCTACCGGGCCCCGTGCGAGCCCGGCTAAAGACGTTAGCACCAACTACGAAGATTCGCTTTGCAAACTGGAACATTGGCACGCTTACGGGACGCTCCGCAGAACTTGCGGCCATACTTGCCAGGCGTAAAGTGGCAGTGGCATTCCTGCAGGAGACACGGTGGAAGGCCAACAGGAGCCGGAATATTGGGCACGGCTACAAGCTGATCTATACAGGCTCCTCTGGTGGAGAGAACGGTGTGGCAGTGGTGCTCGCCGAGCGTTTCCACGATAGCGTCTTGGAAGTTAGACGCATATGCGACCGACTTATGGTAGTAAGGTTGCTTATTGAGGGGGTCGTGACCCACTTAATAAGTGCCTACGCCCCACAGGTCGGCTGCAGCGACGCGGATAAAACGCTGTTTTGGGATCGTCTCGGAGATGTACTACGCGGCATACCGTTGTACCACGATGTCGTTTTGGGTGGCGACCTGAACGGTCATGTGGGCGAGGTGCAGGGGGAGTATGAACGTGTCCACGGCGGCTATGGTTACGGCAGAAGAAACGCAGAGGGGGAAACCATTCTCAGAACCTGCACTGCAGCTGACCTGGCCGTGGTGAACACGTTCTTCAAAAAGAAAACCGAGCACCTGATTACCTACAGGAGCGGTCGGAACGCCACTCAAATCGACTATCTACTGACCAGGAGAAGTCATATCAGTCGCGTGGCCAACTGTAAGGTCATACCCGGTGAATGTCTCACTGCCCAACACCGACTTCTTGTCATGGACCTCTGCGTAAAACCCCGTCGCAGACACGCCGAACGTTGCCGCCGACAAATCAAGTGGTGGCTGCTGGATCAAACCAGATACTCAGAGTTTGACTCTGCCGCTGGGGATATTAGTCTCGACACAGCAGGCAAGTCCGTCCAAGAGTGCTGGAAAACCATTCAGACAGCAATCACAAAGACGGCAAAGCAAGTTCTCGGCGTGGCGAAAGGGGGCCGCAAAATCGACAAGGAGACCTGGTGGTGGGATGCCACAGTCCAGGGTTCATTACGGGAAAAGAAAGCGCTCTTCAAGACGTGGCAAGTGACCAAATCTCCTGAAGATCGCGCATCTTACAAGACAGCGAAAAGAGCTGCCAAGAAAGCTGTAGCCAGAGCCAGGCGTGACCACTTGCAACCATTATATGCTAAGTTGGACACTCCTGAGGGGCACAAGCTCATATATAAACTGGCGCGCTCTAGGACCAAAGCAGCGCAAGATATTACTCGCTGCTGCAGCGTCAACGGCCCTAATGGCGAGCTCCTGTACGATGATCGTGCGGTGAAGGAGAGATGGCGCTCTTATTTCCACGTTTTGCTGAATACTCAGCACCGGGAAGTGCACCCTCCCGAACAACTCCCGAACCATGGACTCGTGCCACCAATTACACCTGACGAGGTCCTCGCATCTCTTCGTCACATGGAGAATCGGAAAGCTGTCGGACCGGACGAGGTGCCAATTGAAGCGTGGAAAGCGCTGGGGGCTCGTGGTGTGTGCATTCTTACTAACCTTTATAATAGAATCCTGAGCGACCGAATAATGCCCGATCAGTGGCGGCTTAGTATAATAACGCCGGTCCACAAGGGTAAAGGGTCCGTTCAGGATTGCGGTAATTACCGCGGTATAAAGGTGATGTCACACACCATGAAGCTCTTCGAGCGCATTATTGACGCTAGGATCCGACAGGAGTGTACAGTGTCGGACTTCCAGTACGGTTTCCAACCAGGACGCGGTACCATGGACCCTATATTCGCCCTAAGGATCCTCATGGAGAAGCACAGGGAAAAGAATATGCCTCTGCATTTTTTATTCCTAGACCTGCAGAAGGCTTTTGACTGTGTTCCTAGGGAGATGATCTGGTGGGCGTTGCGGTCGAAGTTGGTACCAGAGACCTACGTGGAAATCGTACGTGACATGTACCGCAACTCCGATTCAATAGTCAGGACCGCTGTTGGTGATACCACCCCCTTCCCCATAACCATAGGCGTGCATCAGGGCTCCGTCTTAAGCCCCTATCTCTTCAGTGTGATATTAGACGAACTGTCAGCCAGCGTACAGAAACTACCGCAGCCTTGGCTGCTTATGTACGCTGATGATATCGCACTGGTAGATAAGGACAAAGGACGGCTCACCAGACGCGTGCACGCATGGAGGGAGGCGCTTGAGAACGGCGGGCTGAAGCTAAACGTGGCGAAGACGGAGTATATGGCCTGCAACAGCACAGATCTGACGTCTCTCCGTATAGGCGACGACACCGTCGAGCGCACGGACAACTTCAGGTACCTCGGATCTGTGCTTGATGCGTCCGGTGACATCGATCGCGACATCAAGGCCCGTATATCAGCGGCTTGGGCGAAATGGCGCGAGGTGACGGGTGTCATTTGTGACCCCAAAATGCCGGTCAAGCTGAAGGGACAGGTCTATAAGACCATCATAAGGCCTGTCCTTACGTACGGCAGTGAGGCGTGGCCGGTGCTGGAGCGACACCGGCGGTTGTTGCATGTCACGGAGATGAACATGCTGCGGTGGATGTGTGGCGTCACACGGAAAGACCGTGTACGGAATACATACATCCGCGGCAGCCTCCATGTCCGTGACATTGCTGACAAGCTGCAGGAAAGTCGCCTCCGCTGGTACGGCCACGTCTTACGACGACCAGCAAGCTACGTGGGAAACAAATGCCTGGACATGACCTTACCTGGTGCCAGGAGTAGAGGACGGCCCAAGAAACGCTGGCTTGATGTCGTGCAGGATGACATGCGCGCCAATGGGCTAGTTGTGAGGGACGCCGAAGACCGGGCAAAGTAGAGGAGGAAGTGTCGGAAAGCGGACCCTGGGTTCTCCCGCGCTGGGCGGGATGAGCAACCGGGATAACGCTAGGTAGAAGAAGAGTTATTATGTGACAACGAAAGACATTTAAGTAGTAGTAGTAATAGACGGACAATTAGCAGCAAAATTGTCGTCTGTAACTTATGTCCTATAGGATATATCTCCGTTAGTCTTAGTGACATTGTCATAAAGTCAAGACGCATTCTTTTCATATCTTTAAAAATATTTTTATAGAAAATATGCCCGGTTCTGCATTAAGATATTGTAACTCACGATATGGAGCAAAAAATGAACGTGATTTTGGTTTGTTATCGTAAGTATAACGTATATTTACCGACTAATTTTTAAATTTTATTATTTCTAGTAGATTGTTCTAGAAAATATATTTTTATTGTACTAAGCGCCCTCTGTTATCCTGTAGCGTCACTATTTATTTGAAGTTAGTGATTGACGACGTTTATCGATTGGGGTTATCGATAAAATTAATATACAGGTTGTCGATTTAATCATTTACAATATTTAAGGAGGTAAAACAGTCAAAGATACTGTACCCATACCAACAAAAATGAGTAACATATACTGACTATGCTAAGTAGCCTACTTTATGTGGAAGGGTCAGAAATTTTTTTTAGGCATGATGATGAGATTTTCTGTGTTGCTTATGAACAGGCTGAGGATACTTGCTGTGTTGATGTTTAGCAATACAGCAAGTCTCTCTTTTACATACCGGGCTTCATTGTCTGGTGGTATTCAAGGACAAAACCATTATAGATTCTGACTTACAGTGATAGGAGAATGCTAAAGGCTTGTGACATTAAAAAAAGTGTACTGTTAAAGATATTAGATTCAAGAAGTTGTAGGTTAAGCCTGAGTTAGAACATAAGGTAAAAACTTTTTTTATTGATGTGGGTAGTGTCTATTAAGTAGTGCAGCTGATGAAATTGACAAAATAATATAAAAGGAGAAGAAGACGTCTCCATACATTCATGAGCCCAAGTGTTAACAAGATGAAAGTACTATTTGAAAGCGTATATATAAACAACTAATAGCTGAAAAGATTTGTCAATCTAGAAGCTGAGTTATCGTAGAATAAGTAAAATAGAGATTTACTATTACTTACAATGTAATCGGTGATTTTTTCACTGTTATTACATTGTAACCGGTTATTTTTCTCTATAATTACTTAAAGATATAAAAGCAGGATCAGTATAAAATAGAGGCATAAAAAGTTAAAGTGATTATTTTCGTGTGATGGAAGTCATGATAAATAGATTTATACAATAAAACAATCATTTTATTCTTTATTATAATATTTTAAAGCATTTCAAACTTAGTAACATTCAACAACATTATCGATACTTTGGTATCGAAAGGGTAACATTCCATAAAACGATCTTATATTTTAAGCGTCACCTACTGGGGAATAGCTAAAATGTTGTCTTAATAAATGATAGCGTAGTTTTGCTATTTTTTAGCTAGAGGGCGTCACACACGCACGAGCTTAAAGTATATGTATATAAATTTTCCCAATGCCCGATCTATAGTATATATATATATTTAATTTCTTTGGCGACAACCGACAACGATACTACAAAATAAAGCGAAAGCAGTGACCACTGTGACATTACAGGAGACACTTGACAATTAAGTTTGACACTCCATAATTATTTTTTTTTTGCTCACCACCATAATTATATTTTTTTAGGTTAGCGATGCATTCAGGAATTCTGAATTATTCAAAATTTTAAATCTTCAGAGGAGATGCAAGATTTAGTTGATATTGATTTCGCAGGTTCGCATTGTTCGCAAGTTCCCTATATTTGATTATGAGTTCATTGACATGCTGTTTTAATGTTTGACATGTTTGACATGATTCAACATCGATATTAAAACATCGATGTTTTAATATTTAACATCGGTGATCATCGATGTTCGATAATCATTGAACATCCCTAGTCATATGACCAGCGCCATTACATAATTGGCATGGTTTTGGAAATTTAAACTTTTTTGTTAATACAGTAGGTAGATCTCCCAGAAATATCAATGTATAATATATATGTGTAGTGTATAATATATATGTATACTAGCTGACCAGGCAGACGTTGTTCTGCCCTTTCCAACGACCATGTGTCTTAAAAAAAATCCTTAAATTCACAATAAAAAAAATTTAAGGGTTACTTATCGGGATAAAAACTATCCTATCTCTCAAGTTGGACCAAGCTGCACACATTGTGAAACATTTTGATTTGCTATATAAAGTACGTCTGTAAGTATTTTTTTTTTTATTTATATCACAGACAGAGAATCCAATGGACAGTGGGGTCACGTAATCGTTATTCTGCCTTTCATTCACGCATCACAGTGCTGCCATTTTGGCAATGTTACCCACAAAATAGGGAGATTTTATTTATGAAGCGTACGTCAGTAATTCTAGGCCACTTTATTGACATGTTATATTAATCATTTTAAGTGAATGTAGAATAGATATAAATAAGAATATCCCACAAATTGAGAACTATATGTCATTTCATACAACTAAACATGTGAATAAGGCAGATGATGGTGTGGTTGCTTTTATTAAGGACTCGCACAAAGTAACTGCAAAAGAAATAAATTTGATGCATGCATCTGGCTTGCAAATTAATATAAATGATGTAATCATTATCATTGGTACATATCGTTCTCCGTCAATATCAAATGCGGAAGAATTTATAGAATCTTTGAACCTATATTTAAAAACTATTGAACGGAGTAAAAACGTTATTCTTACAGGTGATATAAATATAAATCTAATATACAATGCAAATGATTCATCGCCAACTCGTTCAAACAGAATTAATTATTTAAATATGTTGGCTACCCATGGTATGCTTCCAGCACACATTTTACCAACTAGAGGTGATAGTTGCCTTGATCATTTTATAGATAAGCTAAGTAGCAATCGCAGAACCGCATCTATTGCTGTACTTGATACCGCTATAACAGATCACTCTATGATTTTCCTAAAGATATCTAACTTAAAATCAGTAAATTTAAATAAATATAAAAAGGTTAAAACAATAATAAATTACGATAAAGCAGTGGAATATCTTAAAACTTAATGAACTATTATCCCTCAATGATCCTAATCTTATCTCACAAATATTGATAACAACTTCACAGCAAAACCTTTTAAGAAGTACTATAACAATATCAATACCTAGAAGGGAGCGAATTATTAAGCCCTAGATGACTGTGGGTGTGCTCCGCTGCATCAGGAATAGAAACATTATGCAAAATAAACTGAAGTTAGAACCAGAGAACTATACACTCAAAACTACATACAAACGATATCGAAATTTTTGTATCAGCATAATTAAAAAATTAAAAAGAAATTATGATAAAATGCAACTTGAAAAATCTATTAAAGATCCAAAGAAGCTATGGAACACTATAAACAGCATAACTCATCGTAAAACATCCAAATTTCAAACCTTAGAGCTTCTTAATATTGCAAAGTCACTACAAGAGTCACTAGATAAAGTTAACACCTATTTCGCTACTATTGGAAAACAATTAGCTGAAAGTATTACCACTAGTAGTTGCGTAACACAAATAAGTAACAATATTTCTCTGGGTTCTCAAGTATTATCATTTACACTCATAAACACTGATCCTGTAGAGGTACACTCTATTTTTATGTCAATGAAGTCCGATAGCACTCCTGGATGGGAGAATATACCGACGCACTTTTTAAAACTAGCACACAAAGAGATTGTGCCTATCTTAGTACACCTGACGCATCAGTGTTTTGATCACGGGATTTTTCCTAAAGGTCTAAAGCAAACAATCATTACACCTGTACATAAGATCGGTGATAAAATCGATCCTTCTAACTTTAGGCCTATATCTATACTATCGGCGGTGGCAAAGAGTTTGGAGAAATTGATAAATGTCCGGCTGGTAAATTATTTTTATAAATATAATGTTATTTCTGCTTCACAATTTGGTTTTCGCAAGAACCTTTCTACTGAAGATGCAGGATTGGCTTTGACCTCCTCTATCGTTGAAAATGTTGACTCTGGAAACAAGTGTTTAGCGGTCTTCCTTGACTTAAAATATCCTTTGATACGGTGTCCATATCCATTCTTTTGAGAAACCTTCAAAATGTGGGAATCAGAGGCACACCGTACAAACTACTAGAAAGCTATCTTAGTGACCGTAATTCGCGAGTCAGGGTAGGGACGACACTGAGTTCTGAATGTAATGTCAGTTACGGTGTGCCACAAGGCAGTGTGCTTGGCCCAACTTTATTTCTAGTATATATTAACATGACATTTAAAAAAAACTATAACTGATGACACAGCTATAGTTTTTTTTAAAAGTACAGACTGAAGTGCGCTTAGCGCGGATTGCTTTTTGGCTGAAAAATAATCTCTTAACTCTTAATGTGCAATAAAGTAACTACATATGTTTCACTAAGTACAATAACAGTCAACCCTCAATTGGCTTTAAAATTATTATCCACAAATGCGATAAAACTTTAACTAGCTGTTCGTGTGCTGAATTAAATAGAGTGTCAAACACAAAATATCTGGGTGTTATGGTTGATCAGCGTTTGTCATGGCATAGTCATATTGAATTGATTATGAACAGAATGAGAAAACTCATATGGACATCCAAGACATTACGATATGTGGCCTCTAATAGTATCTTGCACCAAATGTACATTTCTCTTGCGCAGTCGGTTTTAACGTGCTGTTTAACCGTTTATGATGGATTAACAGTGGTAGAGCCACGCGGCAGCTTTTGCTGTCGCACGGATGGGCCGGCTCGAACCGGGGTGGTACCACGACCTCACAGAAAACCAGCGTGAAGTAGAGGTTTACCTCTGCGTTTCGCTTGGTGAGTGCAGGTGGCCGGAGGCCCTTTTTACTGGAAATGAGGCATTCCATCTTAGTCCTCACGGGTGACAACGCATCTACATTTTGATTTGCAACAGATGATAGATGTAGATGTCTATGGGCCGCAGCAACCACTTACCATCAGGTGGACTGTGAGTTCGTTTGTCACCGTCATCCTATAAAAATACTGTATTGAGAAAACAAAAATCGGTTTCTTACAAATCAAACATGAATATTACCAGAAGGAAACATAACATCATTACACAAACTCGAGTAAAGTTAGTATTTGCTGAGAGACAATTCGCGAAGAAATCAGTTGACTTATATAATAAAATAAACAAGGAAATAAATGTTCATCCCTTAACGATCACCAAGTGCACAATTGCTCTCACTAAATGGTTAAAGACGAAAAGTTATAATGAAATATAATCATTGATTTGACTAAATTAATATAAAATGTATGCATAAGGTGTGGAAAAAAAAATCCTATGAAAATATATATTACCTATATAAATTCTTAAGTTGAAATTGAAAATCTAACACACACACACACACAAATAAGATTAGTCTTGTTAGTAAGGTTATGTTTATTTTATTTTTTGTTTATTTTTATTTATTTATTTATTTTTTGTTTAAATTTGCGATAGCTGTGTACCTCTTTTATTTTAAAACTAGCTGTTCCCCGCGACTTCGCCCACGTGTTAGGGTTTTTATGTTTTTGTGCGGAACCCTAATTCTTTTTCTAAAATAAAAGTAGCCTAAGTTACTCCATACGAAATCAGCTATCTACCAGTGAAAGTCTCGTCAAAATCGGTTCAGCCGTTTCGAAGATTAGCGGGAACAAACAGACAGACAGACAGACCGACAGACAAACAAAAATTTTAAAAATTGTATTTTTGTTATCAGTAACGTATTTACTTTCATATGCATTTAGTAAAAAACTTTAATTTTGACATTACAAACAGACATTTCAATTTTATTTATTTGTATAGATTGAAATTGTAATCCTTATTTGTATTTTGCGTTTTCTAGTCTATTGTGTAACCTCGCTATGGATGAGCGGTGCTTCCTAGCACAAGCAAGATTATTTGCTTAAAAGGAAGCTGCAAGTACTTAAACTTGTATTAGGCTTAGTTACCGTACTAAATTATTTTGTATTTTGTATTTGTTATTAGGACAGTATAATTTAAAGAAATAAAAAAATAGGTGATATTAATAACGAATATTAAAACACATTTATTTGTTTGTCTTGGCAATTTCAATTTAACTATTATTGTCCTTGAAATAAAACTAATTTAGTATGAATATTCCTAATTTTTTCGACGGACTCGATAATTTTTATGGTTTCATGATGTATTCTTATTTCAAAATATCTTAAAGCATCAACTTTAATGAAAAACACTCTGTTATTGTCAATATAAGGAAATCTTTACTGACGGGATCGATCGAGTTAAGTAGATTACCATCCTCTTCGTTAACTAGAGCTGGCCTTAAACTCTTCGAGAATTTGTTCCGAATTCGCCACTTTTATTTTTAGACGCCTTGACGCCTGACGAAGATTGCGCACCATGCGCACTCGTCGTCAGACAACAAGGCGTCAACCTCTTCTCCAACAGACTTTGCTGCTGATGCAATCACTTGGTAAGACTTCTTGGCGTACCCTGTAGCTGAAACAGAAAGTTAAAATGTTTTATTCCATTAAACCTATTAACGGCCGTTATTGATCTCAAACCATAGATTATAAATTGTGTTCATAATGTTATATATCACCTTCAACAGTGGTAGAGCCACATGGCGGCTTTTGCTGTCGCACGGATGGGCCGGCTCGAACCGGGATGGTACCACGACCTCACAGAATACCAGCGTGAAGTAGAGGTTTACCTCTGCATTTCGCTTGGTGAGTGCAGGTGGCTGAAGACCCTTTTTACTGGAAATGAGGCATTCCATCTTAGTCCTCACGGGTGACAACTCATCTGCATTTTGATTTGTAATAGAGGATAGATGTAGATGTCTATGGGCCGCAGCAACCACTTACCATCAGGTGCACTGTGTGCTCGTTTGTCACCCTTATCCTATATAAAAAAAACCTATATCATATTCAGCAAAGCAAAATACAAAATAAGAAACCAATGAATCTCAAAAACAACGACAAATAATGTGTGTATCAGTAAATAGTTCAGCTTCTTTTACATATACAAATTTATAGGTATAGATAGATATGGGTAAGGATAACATACGCTACTATTCAGTCTCTGGTTTTAGTATTTAATCCCTTAGCCACTTGTATCACAGCTAGGTACTACCAGTTTTGTATCTGGCAAAACACAATCTTTTAAAAACTTAAAACGTAGTTTCACAACTACATCATCAATTTGATACCCATTTTTAGTAATTGAACTTCCTCCTGGAAAAATATCACATATTCTCAATATTATTTAGCATTCAATAAAAAATATAACAGTACGTTATTACATGATAACTTTAACTTTTATATTAATTCTTATCGCTATTACCAGTGTTTAGTTAGCAAGGCAATGAAAATTAAAGGCACGCTGTATTTAGGTGTTATATCATTATATCATCACGCTTAGGTGTGTTTGCAGCATCCTCCTGGAAAAATGTTACATTTTCAGTTTTCTTCTATATATTTAGTGTAAAAGAAATGATGTCTTTTAAATTTTCTTTATCCTATCATAATCCAATTATAACTTACACACTTTAGTTAACACATTCATTGTCCGATTTTCAGACACAATAGTAAAACAATACCAATGACCTACATGTAGTGTATAGTGAAAGGGTTAAATTCTGGTCAAAATGAAGCCCATCTACTACATAAAAACAAAGTTAGAAGATTTAAAATACGACCATATTTAAGCATACAAACCTTTCTTGGTCGTGTGTTGTGAGAGCATTACGAATCAGTTCTTGTCCTTTTTCGGACTGATCATAACCTCCTTTTGCCTGGAGCAAAGTCGAGAGTATTTAGTAGGCTTCCAATCTTCTTACGGGTTACTAAAACCCATTTATTTTTATTTACGAATCAATTGGGAAACTGACAAAAAAAATCAAGTTGAATAAATTAAATTAAAATAATAAGCACAGGTATATTAACGCAATGTTAAATATGTCATTTAATACTTTAGGTACTCTCGCCGTAATTATAAGCGATGAGATTGTACCTCGGGTAATTATAAACTATAGCTGGCAGCATAGGTTTGAGGTTATAATAATGGTAATATTGATAATATCATTATAATCTATAGAAAAAATGACCGTGAACATCGCTTTAATTAATACTTCCATGTAAATCGTGATTCAGAAAGTTATTTAAATATATATTCATGAAATAAGTTTAATTTTTCGTTTACTACGGCTTTTACAGCCAATAGCACTGCACGAAACCATGACATGGTATAAAATCAAATAATTTTCTACCTTAAAACGTACAATTATCGAGTTTTATTTGCAATTATAAATATACAAAATAATAAACATTGAAACTCTCCGTATCAGTTGCAGTGTCTGCCACTAAATTTAATGCCGAATGGCTTGTTAGATGGTACGGGAATAAGGATTAAGGACAGCAATATAGTAGTTATCTATGCACGGACACGGAGCCATCACGGAGCTTTTGCTTTTGAACTTGACCGGCGGCGGATTGCTGCTCCTGTATTATTGTTTAAATAATGGTTTGAAGTGCATTTTGATACGTAAAAGTAGTGCGATTTTGTGTATTAAGTGTCTGCGCATGTGAACTATTAGTGGAAACGGTGAAACAAGTGTTACGATGGTGATGTGATTCTCTAGATAAGGCTCCCAAGGGCTGCATAATGTGACGCATCAAAATATTGTGAAGCAGTGTACTATAAAAGATAAATTATACATTGTAACTTCAGGCTCAGAAGGGCCAGATGTCGGAGCCGTAAAGCCAGTTATAAAAAAAATACCATAGACAAATTGACAGCTATATGCACAAACTAGTAAGAAGTGCTATAGTAGGTAATGATTCAATACGTTCGGGTATATACTGCGCTAGCACTTACTAGTTTGTGGGTATATACACTGACTTAGAAGTATATCTCTATGGGTATATATATACATATGGAAATACATGTACTTCATTGTCTATACTTCCGTGTATATACAGTAATCTATGGTAATTATCAAATCAGATTTGTCAGATTAAACATGCAACTTCTGCGATACAGAATCAGATCAGACTGCAGAACTTATAATATTTAACTGCCCTAGTACGATGTACGATCATGTATTCGAAATCGTACGCAAAATATACGATCTTTTCGAATCTTATAATCTTTATAACAAATTAAAAATGATAATTGATTAAGTTGATCTTATCGATATGAAAAATCAATAACATCAAAACTGAACGGGCTCTAAACTTTTCTTTGTTTTTTTTATGAACGTATCCAATCCAATAATTTTTTAAACTCACTATCCCACTCGCACTTTAGAAATACGCAGCGTACTACGCACTTCTTACTAGTTTGTGGTATTATACTATTCCGTCAACTCACCGCCGATTTAGGACTGCCACATAAATACGGAATTAGGTTTCGAGATTCCGTTTCGGAATTTCGAATGGGTCGGCCATACATCGTACCGTACCGTATGTATGTGAAGGGTCATATATTTTATATGGACTTGCTGCGTTCGGGATTCCGAATCGGAATATCGAAACGGAATCCCGTATGTATGTGGCCAGCCTAAGGAATACCCCGCGCAGTTTAACCGCCTTTCTTCGAGTTTGTTTTACGTCATTCTATTCGTCCTAATCAAAATAATATTAAACTACGCAGATAATCATATATTATATATTTTTTTATTTTTATTTACATATTTTTGTAATAGAGGGCAAAGTGGACATAGTCCGAGCCCCCTTTATGTTAATAAAAAATGTCATAGTAAAGTTTAATGTCAGATTCTTAAATGTTATATGGTTATACCCTAAATGTAAAATTTTGCTTTGAAGTTATAATACTATTATTTTTGTATCGTTATAATATTATGTTTTTTTTTTTAATTGAAATATTGATGCAAACTATCTTTTTTTTTTTGAGTTCTTAGCAAAATACGATCTTTTCCAGTATATGGTACAATCTCCTAAAAAATAAGGTTGGCAACCCTGCCCATGTTGTCAGATCAGCATTCAGTAATCAGCATAGATAGCACAGAGTACATTTACATTATATATAGATAGATTTCCCTAATAATCACTATTCACTACGTTTAATTGTGTAGTCTTTGGCATAGATTACTTACTGTATTTATATTATACTAGGATCAGCGCTTGGCTTTTGTTATCGTAAATCGTAATTATTATTTCATTAGCCGCTATTTAACTGATTTTTGATGTGATTTAATTGAAAATAAAAATGCCAATTACTTTACAAGGAGTACGTCAATATTTGAGTGAACTGCGGAATTCAGGGGGCTTGCATAAAGACCAGGCAGAAAAGTAAGTATATTACGGTATTTACTAGAATTTGTACCGGATAATTTAATATTTAATGTGATTATCGTCTGTTATTTATTTTCAGGTACCGAAATGTCTTGTTAGAAATACTTCAAAATACTGCTGAATTGGCCGAATCATTAAAAGCATTTGTTGAAGCAAGTACGTATTATTTGTTATCGATTAAAAATATTTCTAACAATTTTCTCATTTCTTGATAATGATCTTTTACATAGAAATTTTGTTTCGGCAGTTGTAAATGAAAATGTTAGTTTGGTAATATCCCGTCAACTATTGACTGATGTCAGCACTCATTTAGCATTGTTGCCTGATGATGTATCACAAGAGGTATCTCATTTTGCATTGGATGTTATTCAACCCCGTGTTATATCATTTGAGGAGCAGGTAAATTTAAACACCATTTAATTATTCTGTTAATATGTTTTTTTTTATAGGATAAGGGTGACAAACCAGCATACAGACCACCTGATGGTAAGTGGTTGCTGTGGCCTGTAGACATCTACATCTATCTTAGATTAAGAATCAAAATGCAGATGCGTTGTCACCCGTGAGGATTAAGATGGTATGCCTCGTTACCAGTAAAAAGGGTCTCCGGTTCTCTACACTCACCATATGAAACACAGCAGCGTTAAGCTACTATTTTACACTGGTATCCTGTGAGAGCGTGGTCCTTCCCCGGTCGAGCCGACCCATTCGTGCTACAACCATAATATAGCTGCAACATGACTCTACCACGTAGAAAATATGTTTTGTAAACTACTTAAAGAAAAATGTTGTTGGTTTTTTCTACATAGGTTGCAAGTATCAGACAACACCTAGCAGATATCTATGAGAGACATCAAAACTGGAAAGAAGCAGCAAATGTACTAGTTGGAATTCCCCTTGAAACTGGTCAAAAGTATGTATCTTTATCTTTTCACTAACTGTGCCCTATGGTTTCACCTGTGTAAATCATGCATATGAGCCAAGCGATATGACACCTCGCTAAAAGTTAAAGTTTCTGTCCTGAATTATAAAATGAAGGATAAATCTCAAACAACTGTAATTATTTTTAGATATAATCTCTCTTTATTTCAATATACTTTTCATAGTGCTTTACTAACTTTTCTGTACCCACAAAAAAATAGTCAAAATCTTGCCCTCAAAACATGACAATACTACTGACTCCACTTCATCATCAGTGTAAAATATTTTCTCAGTAAGTTGGATTTCAATTTTAAGAATAAATAATATAATATGGGCCCAAGTTGGGTTTATGTAGTGGATGGTGAGCTCAGTGAAACCGCATGCCTTAATGGCAGGCTTGGAAACACCTGATGTGTGGACCGGAGCATTGTCATGAAGCACCAACCCTCCTTGCAATAATTTCTCTCAATGTTTTTCTTTGATAACATCTCACAATTGATGTAGCAAGGAAGCATAGTAATCTCCTGTTACTGTTGTGTTGCATTCTTTAAAATCCACCAGTAAAATTCCTTTGGAGTCCAAAATGATTGTAGCCATAATCTTTTTCTGAGATTGAGTCACCTTTGCTTTTTTGGCCACGTTGAGCTTGCATGACACCAGTCCATCGATTCCTTTTTTGACAGAGCATCAAGATAAAGAACCATGGTTTTATCACTCGTAAAAGGGATAAAAACTGACTACAGCACTTCACTTGTTCTTGTTTATTAAGTAGTGGAAGGAAATTTTGGGACCACCTAATACTGACCTTATTCGTACCTAAACGTTCATGTAAGATTCTAAGAACTGTTGTTTTTGAAAGTCCTGTCATAACTGCTAATTCTTTAATCTTTAGCTGTCCGTCTTCCCATACTGTGTTCTCCACAAATTTAGTGTTTTCATCCGTAGTGGCCTCTGATGGTCGTCCTGGGCCTCCTCCTGTCCTTTTCCTCTTTAATAGATTCTATTCCCAAACGAAATTGTTTCGCCCATTCGTTTACTCTTTTGTCAAATTTCTTTAACATAGGTAACAAAATGAAATAATTTTTTGTGGGTAGGTAATGTAAAGTCCAGTAATTTAAGAACATGAAAGTTTTGTATCTTTGATTAATCTAATGTATGTAAGCCAGAAACTTTTGGACTTTACCTAATATGTTCCAATCCTGGGCACAGGTGTCCTCTCACTTCTGAGAGGGTTTTAAGGCAAGGAAGTGTCCGCCTCTCTGTCCTAATGCGTGTTGGCGGACTTCATGTCTTCGAAATCTTTTTTTTATTTCTCAGACATGCAGATTTCCTCATGATGTTTTCCTTCACCGCAGAGCCGCTTAGGCCTATTTGTTATAACACCTCGCGCACCGGCTTTCACTGCTGGTTTCTCTCGGTTCTCATCGGTAGGTTAGGCTTACGCGTCGTTCGCATGCGAAGCCGAGTGGTGAATTATTTAAAGTTTTCATTATCTTTTCAACTACGCATTCAAATAACATGCTATAAAGAGCAAAGTTTATCTCCATAAAATTGTATTGATGATGTAGTAACTTTCGTTTGCCGGATATCATTTGTTAGAAGGTTTAATATACCATGCCTAATAATAATGCTGATAAATCACTTTTTAATTTTCAATAATTTTTTGTCGCAAAATAGCTTATTTATTGAAGGTTATTTTTTTAAAGAGTAGCTAAATTTTAAACTTAAATTCAAATATATAAAAAAATAATGATATACCGATTTTGAATTTAAAAGATAAAGAGGACAGAATGTATGAGATATTTTTTAATTAATTTTTCTTCACCATTTGCCTATGTTACTTGTTCTGAACCATCTCTGCAAAGGCAAAATAACCTTATAGATAGTAAAGTATAGAATTTTCTAGAACATTGTATTCACATATCACTAAACATTTGCCAGTGCACACGGATAAAGCAGTTCGGGGGCGCTTTTCCTTCTGACTTGCTTAACAAAAATCAATATTTAAGGCCAGCTGTGAAGTGTAGCCTAATTCTAGATAGCCTATACTATTTCTCATGAATCTGGCTAAAATATACAAAAATAATTTTTCATATCGGACTGGTAGTTCTAGAGTGTGTTTAAACAAATTAAAAATTTTGGGGTTGGGGATGTTGATAGGGTGGGGGGGGGGTGTGGGGGGGTTTGTATGAATCATCATCATTATCATCATTACAGTCGTTTACAAGTCCACTGCTGAACATAGGCCTCCCCCAAGGAATGCCACAAACCACGGTCCTGAGCCACCTGCATCCATTGACTTCCTACATATCTTACCAGGTCGTCACTCCATGTAGAGGGGGGACGCCCTACACTTCGCCTGCCGGTACGAGGCTGCCACTCGAGAACCTTTTTTCCCCATCGGTTGTCGGTTGTTCGAGCTATATGGCCGGCCCATTGTCACTTCAGCTTATTAATCCGTCGGACTATGTCAGTCACTCAGGTTCTTCTGCAGATATCTTCATTTCTAAGATTATCAGGCAGAGAAACCCCGAGCATAGACCTCTCCATAGCTCGCTGAGTGACCTTGAGCTTCCTCATACAGCCAGCAGTGAAGGACCACTTCTCAGATTCATAAGTCATCACTGGCAACACGCACTGGTTGTACAATCTCGTTTTCAAGTTTTGTGATATAAAAGTAAACATACTCTTTTTTTTTACTTATTATAAGTCAGTGCTTGACCACAATCCCACCTGGTGGTAAGTGGTGATGCAGCCTTAAATGGTAAATCACACTGTCTTAGCGTAACAAAAGCCTATTCACTCTTGTCTTGAAGACGCCCAGGTTGTATTTGGACGGAAAGATTATTTTTCATTTTTACAGTTTTCAAATTATTCCACTCCTTTGCTGTACGCATTACAAAAGACGAAGCAAAAACGGTTTGCTTCGGTTCTAATGCGCGGAATATCGACAACAAAGGGATGAATACCCGCCGACCGACTGGTTGTCCAATGGTGGAAAGGAGAGGGAGGAATTAAAGCGTGTAATTCCTGCGCACACTCACCGAAATACATCCTATAGAATACCGAGAGACTGGCTACTCAGCGCCTGTGCTCGAGGCTGACAAGATTAGTTTCAACCAAATCAAGTTCACCAATGAGCCTCTTAGCACGACTCTCCATTGAGTCCAACTCTGCCAGGTGGCATTTTGCAGCACCAGCCCATATGTGACAGCAGTACTCCATGCACGACCAAACTTGCGCTTTATGTAAGGTAAGAAGCTGCCCTGACGTGAAATACCGCCGCACCCTTGCAAGGACACCAAGTTTCCTTGCGGCTGCTTTGGCTCTGGACTCAATGAACCGCCCATAGTTTAGGTTCGGAGAAAATTCAACCCCTAACAACTAAAGGTGGTCAGTATACTCCAAGGATACATTCCGGAAAGTAGGAGCCAAGGTGAGCGGGCTCCTTTTAGCGGTGAAAAGACACGCTTCTGTTTTATTTACGCATTCAGAGACTGCCTGTAGTGTGAGACTCACACGCTCAACCATAGGCTCTCTTTCTGAATGGATTTGATCCCCACTGGCCCAGGCAGTTGGTTGTTATCTCTCCACAACTGTGCTGCCGACTGTATACCCATAGATACCGGGAATGAGCAGATCATTAATATGCAGCAGGAAGAGGTTGCAGAGAGAACGGACCCCTGAGAAACATCGGCGTTAGTTGCCACAGTACCGGATAAGCAGCCATCAACGACGACCCGGAGAGACCATTCACTCAAAAAGTCCTTCACCCAGGCAATCAGGCCAGGGGATAAGCCGTACGCTTAAAGCTTGCCCAATAGACTAGCGTGCCAAACCCTGACAAAGGGCTTCGAAACATCGAGGGAAACAACAAGTGCCTCACCACTGTTCTTGAGGGCTTCGCCCCATATGTGAGTGGCATACGCTAGAAGGTCCCCAGTTGATCGATTTCGGCGAAACCCGTACTGGCGATCACTGGTAAAGGTATGCCATGAGGTTAGTGTTCAATATAAGCTCCATAATCTTGCAGAGTATGGAGGTAATGGAAATTGGCCGATAGTTGGCAGGGTCGGTACGGCTACCTTTTTTAGGCACAGGCTGCACATTTGCCAGCTTCCAAGATTTAGGCACTATTCCAGTCCTGAATGAGAGGCGGAACAAGCGTGTCAACACAGAAGACAATTCAGGTGCACAGACCTTTAGAACTAAAGCTAAACCATCAGGTCCACTAGCTTTGTTCACGTCTAGACTTCGCAAGTTTTAAGAACGTCCTTGTTGGTGATACGGACCTCTGACATAGAGGTACCGCAGTGAGGTAATTGAGATGGTACGCTGTTGCTACTGTCCAGACGCGAATTGCAAGCAAAAAGAGAAGCAAATAAGTCCGCTTTCTCCTTAGGCGCATGCGCCAGTGAGCCATCTGGTTTTACCAGCGGAGGCAGAATAGACCGACAGAAGTTTGTTTCTACCGCTTTGGCGAGAGACCAAAAAGCTCTACTGCTAGACGGTTTGACAGAGAGCTTTGTACCGATGCGTTTGATGCGATCGAAACTGGCTTGGCATAATGCCTTTTTGCAGGACTTTGCGACTTGGTTAAAGGCTCTCTTCTTAAGGCTAACATCCGGAGCTTTACGGTCTCGAGCGTCGACCCAGGATAAGTAGCGTACTCGGCGTTAAACCATGGGCGAGCTTTACCACAAATGGACACATCAGCAAAGGGGATGTAATACTCAATCGCTTGACTTATATTATTAATTATGGCATCCGCGCAATTCGACGAGTTTTCAGAGGAGACGCAGACCTGCCGCCAAGGATAAAATGCAAAGGAATGCCGCACCTGCCGCCAAGGATAAGATGCAAAGGAATGCCGCACCTCATCCCAATCTGCTGACTTGCCACACTCGTCGCACACCGTGGAAATCTTAGTTATGTGGGGAATATAATGACACAGATTTCACCAGACAGTCGTCAGAAGTTCCCAAGCGTGAGGTAACCTGATCATCGTACCTGTCTGGATCGGTCGTCAGCAGAAGGTCGAGGCAGTTGGCTGTGTGCCATCCACATCAGGTACCCTAGTCGCTTGTTGTACCAGCTGGGACAGCCCCAGCGACAAGGCAAAATTCCACATCTCTCCCAGCGTGGTCTTTCTTCTGGTATTGAAACAGCCAGTCCTGATGACAGGCATTGAAGTCCCTCAGAAAAACCAACTGTGCATTAGGGTACCGATTTAGAGCCACATCAGAGGCTTCACTGAGGTGTTCAAACAGCCTAGTTGTCGCCTGGTCACCGCTGTGCGATTGGTAGACACAAGAATAAATAATTTTATCCATTCCTGTGTCTGTCAATACTCAAATCGTAGAGAAAGTGTGGTCTTCAAGGTGACGGAGACGCTTACAGCAAATGTCGTTGCGGACGTAAACACAGACTTCGGCGCGCTGATGGAAATTATGCTCCAATGTGTACCTAGGCTAGCCAAGGTACGCCGCATCTAGCGGACATCTGATCTGCGTCTCAGTCAAGAAGAGTAAGTGCGGCTTGTCAGTCTCAAGCTGGTAATGGACTGCATTGAGATTGCAGTGCAGGCCTCGGATGTTTGTGAGGTGCACTTTGATGGAGAGGGAGTGCAACCGTTGTACAAACTTACTCTTGTTTTTTCTTTTTTTTCATTAATGGTGGGAGTGAATAGGTTTAGAGAATGGCAGTTGGACGAGGCGTCTCACATATAACCTACACAGAGTCACAGCATCGATTTTACCAAGCATGGAGATCGCGGGGACGCCCGAAACCTCCTGGAAATCGCCACTAGGGCCTCTCCTCCGGTCGCCAACCGGCATGGTGGAGCCATCCCAGGATTTTTCGTAAGATGGCAGGGCAGCCTTTCATGAGTAGCTGGCTCATTAATTGGGCCCCCAACTATCTAAGGTCGGCCAGCGATGCAACCGTGCTTCGAATCCCCCTAACCTGCATAACAATGCACCTTGCACTAAGAAACGGCCGCGTCGCAACCGGTTCGTATGCGCAACGTAACTGTCCAGACCCATTCTCCCTAAGAAATGGGTTTCACCTAACCATACCGGAACACGATTTCCATCACTTGGCGGTATGTCTTTGCCAGGTGGGTGGTAACATCGGCCAGGCCTCAATAGTAGAGGACCAACCTACCACCAGTATGTAGTATCATATGCATTTAGTGAAAAGATGTTATTTTGTTTTATAAACAGTTATTAGTTTACAGACACTCCAATTTTATTTATTTGTATAGATTATTTCTAATTTCTATACTAATTCATGTAAATAATTGTATATCATTATTGTAAAATTTTATGTTTTATCGTTATTACTAGGACACTAGGAGTCTAGTTTATAAATATATGATAAAATAAAAAAAATTCTATAGTATGTTTAAAAATGTATTTACAAATATTAACAACAAAAATAATATGATTTTTTATTGATAATATTACATTGACAAATCGTCACATAATTACTTGTGTGTTCAGTATACTATTTTTCAAATTACTAGAGCAATATTTCTTGTTTTTATGGCATATATGAAAACAGGAAATACCATCCTTATATAGATTGTATCAATTTGTCACCAATTTCAATCTGGATGGATCAGGCTGAATTCCTTTCAATCCAATTGAATGAACTTGAAATTCGATTTTAAAACATTTCATTCTAGAATGAGCTATATCAAAGATCACTTCACTTGTTACAAACTTTATAAAAAACACATTTCTTTTGAAATCAATTTTATTTACATCCAGTTACGTAACAACCAAAAACAACAACACAAAAGAATCTTGTGCTTATAGTGTCTAAGTAGATTCCAGAGCAACTCTCATTACTGATATCTTGTAATGTTAGATCTTAATCAAATGCGATCACAAGGATTAGGTAATTTAGGCACACCAGTTGTTAAATTAATGGCACTCTAATCACAATAAGGAGTTCTAAACCTCTTATTTGTAATTTAAAATTGTTGTTTAATAATGCTGGTTTACTGGATTTGGATTTCTGAATTGCAATCCCTATATATAGTGTCTAAGAGTAAGTTATATTTCTAATTTTTTTTTATTAAAACATTAATTTAATAAAATATCTTTCATTATAGGCAATATTCAGTAGATTACAAATTGGAAACCTATTTGAAAATAGCCAGACTTTATCTTGAAGTTGATGATCCTGTACAAGCAGAGGCATTTGTAAACCGAGCCTCACTACTGCAAGCAGAAACAACAAATGAACAGTTACAAATATATTACAAAGTGTGCTATGCAAGAGTTTTGGACTATAGAAGGTAAGTGAAATTAATGTAATAGATATTTATTAGCTTAGAATATTCTGCATATATAAATATATTATAAAAAATAATAAATGATGATTGCAATGTGGTGGGCAGCATAAGAGAATTCATCATCACATAATATCCCATGGCATGAATGTCCTAAGAGATGCCGGCTGCCTCGTTGGTCTAGTGGTCGTCGTCACAGTTGTTGATCATGAGCAAAGAGAATATAATCACTGCGTCTAAGAGGCAGGACTTCCTTAGTAAAAGTGAATGAATGAATGTACTTATGAAAGGGCGCCAAGCTACTCTACCAACATCAAGACATGACATTTAATTTTTGACATACAGTGCTGACAACATACGCGAATTATAATAGTGCTGTAAATGTCTATCCTCGAATAATTTTATCGATATATTGTTTATCGATATTTATATATAGTAAAAGATATCTCTACACTGAATGATTTATGAGAAATATTTTTTTAGGTGGGGATTGAGTTATTATGCCGATGAGGATAAGAAATCAATATATTTTACACACAGAATTTTGTAATTATATCTCTACAATTATTAGGTACAAAAATATGTATAAAAAAATAAACAACGCACAATAATTATACTAGTAATTAATGACGACTCCGTAGCGCAGTTGCTGCGGCACTGCAGGACCGTGGTTTCGTTCCCGCACTGAACAAGTGTTTCTGTGGTGTAAAATAAATAGTCTGCGTCTGGATTCTTGTTTTTATCGTTAGTTTTTTTTTAAAGGGTAACAATATTGGGTTTCTTTCACAGTGATTGGATTGAGAAAGAAAATATTTATAATCAGGTGTTTAGTTATATAACCGAGTTATTACCAAAATGTAATTTTAGAGGGATACGAGGGCGGCACTGAAAATTTCGGGATTCAAGGAAGTGACACAACATTACTACTTAAAAATGTATTTATTGCTTTTCGAAGTATTCTCCGCGAAATTTGACACATTTTTCCATACGATGGAACCAATCATTGAAGCAACCATTCCATTCGGAAGTTGGGGTCACCAAAATGGCCGTTTTGTAGGCGTCCACAGCTTCTTCAGGTGATGAAAATCTCTGTCCACGCAATTTATTCTTTATTTTAGGGAAAGTATAGAAATCATTAGGGCTTAGGTCGGGACGGCGAATGCGACTGTCCTCTTTTGTTCTGTGTGCGGTGTGAGAACTCGCATTGCGTGATGGAGGATGATGCGGCGGTTGCAGTTCTCGTTACGGAGTTCAGAAACGACCTGTGGCAAACAAATGCTAGCATACCATTCTGCATTAACCGTTCTTTGTCCCTCAAGAGGAATAGTCGTAACATGGCCGGTTTTTGAGATGAACGTGGCCACCATTTTTTTTTGCAACACTCCGTGAACGAACGATTTTTGTTGGCTTTAACTCATTTTCGAACACCCAAACTCGTGACTGGTTTTTCGTTTCGGGTTCGTACGCGTATATCCAGGATTCTTCACCTGATACGATGTTGTATACAACATTTGAGGATCCTGCGTGGAATCTTTCGAGAGTTCTGACGCACCAAGTAACGCGAGCCGCTTTTTGCTCTTCACAGAGCGAATGCGGTATCCATCGGGAAAACTTTTTTACACCTAATTGTTCATGCAAGATTATTTGAATTTGGCTGATGCCAATGTCTAAAGTTGCCTGAATTTCGCGGTATGTCACATGTCGATCTTCCTCAATCAGCTTACGCACAACATCAACGTTTTCTTGGGTGACTGCAGTTTTTGGACGACCTTGACGGGGATCATCACTGAGCTTGACACGTCCACGTTGAGATTCAGCAAACCAGCGATAAAAAGTGTTTTTGGATGGGGCTTCATCACCAAATGCGGAAATCATCCGGTCAACGCGCGTTACGAAGGTTAGAGGACTTGACGAGGAAGGGGCCAGCAAAGTCTGTTCCGACTCCAGCGAATGGTCGGATGGCCCTGACGCGATCGGGTGGCAAGTCACCCATCATAGGCTGCGATATGGTGGCCTTCAGTTTATAACAAGATATGCACTTAAAGATGACGCTTCGAATGGTGCGGTGGGCAGGCAAAATCCAAAACTCCCGCTGCAGAATAGCCGAAAGAGCGTTACACCCGGCGTGGGCGTTCTTAAATATAATGGTGGGTTACCAGCAACCGGACAAAGGCGCCGTCCTTGGGGAGCAGTAACGAGTGTCGAGACCCGTACGGCAGTTGGGAATTTCTCAAACGTCCACCAACGCGCAGCATCCCAGCGTCGTCCAGAAAGAGGTTCAGACGGGCCAGAGCGCCCTTGACAACGGAGCCACTTCACACTTCAAGTTTTCAATCACGGGCTCAAAATGCTCCGCTTGGACCATACGGGTCCAATGCATCAAAGCTTCACGACGCTCGCTAGGGGCAAAACGAAATCAGAGATTCGGTTGTACGGATCTCTCGAATCGCGGACAAATCGGCGCAACCAAGCAGACACTCCTAAGAGCTTATCGAGAGAGCTGTACCGTTCCAGAAGAGAGAGATCCCGAGTGGGCTTATCTTTGCCCACTCCTACTCGGGCTCGTAGGCCAGGCAATTCAATCGGTTCGGAGTAATTACCCTGGGGCCAGAATGACTGAGACTCAGATAACCAACCGGGACCCCACCACAGCGGGTGGTTAACCAACGAGTGGGCCTCGTAGCCGCGAGAAGCGCATGCTGCGGGATTCAACTCCCCTGGGACATGTCTCCAGTTTAGAGAAGTCTCAGAACTCTGGATTTGAGACACGCGGTTCGCCACAAAGACCTCAAGATTGTGCGGTGCAGCTCTGAGCCAACAAAGTACTATCTCACTGTCCGACCATGCGTAGACGTCCGTAATGTCGATTACAGACTTCAAAGACGAGTGAACGTGGTTGAGGAGTCGCGTGAGAAGAGCGGCTCCGGACAGTTCCAATTTAGGAATAGTTAAGCGGGACCTAATGGGAGCAACCTTGCTTTTAGCAAGTACGAGATGGACTGCAGTATGACCAGAAGAGCTCACAGTCCGCAAATATACGACAGCAGCATAGCCTTTCTCTGAGGCGTCGCAAAACCCATGTAGGGTAGCCCTGCATTTCCCTGGAGGGAGGAAGCACCTTGGCATGGAGACCCGGTTGATGTTCGGAAGGGAGGAGACCATGGAGAGCCACTCTCGCAAGAGGGTTCCGCTAATAGGCTCCTCCCAACCCAACCCGGATATCCAGAGCTTTTGAAGAAAGCACTTAGCCAAAAAGATGACCGGGGTGATCCATCCATTAGGGTTGAAGGTGCGTGCTACTGTAGACAGCACGGAGCGCTTAGTCCATGCTTTGGGAGGGGGATCAAGTTTTACTCGATACGTGAAGGTATCCTGAACAGGCTGATATTGAATGCCCAGCACAATCAACAAATTTTCAGGGTGCTCGAATAGATGAGGGTCTTATTGATCCTCTCCTGGGAGGTCCTTCAAAATATGAGGGGAGTACGACAACCATTTGCGCAACTCATAACCTCCGGACTTCAGAATGGCAATCAATTCGTCTCGCTAGAAAAGAGCCTCCTCGACAGTGGAGGCGCCCGTACAAATGTCGTTCATGTAGACCGAAGTCTCCAAAATAGAAGCTCCCCGAGCGTATCTTAGGCGCTCTCTCTCAGCGAGTTCAAGGAGGGTGCGCATGGCGATATACGGGCTGAACCGGAGTCCATAGATGGTGGTGTTCAACTCAACACCTGTATCGGATCGCTGGGCTTCTCGCGCCACAATATCAGCTGATATCGACGGTCATCACGATGGACCACCGATTGTCGAAACATCATCCGAACGTCGGCTACAAAAACCACTTTGTGTCGACGGAATTGGGTCAAAATGTCGGATATGTCCTTGATTAGTTTAGGACCAGAGTGAAGACACTAGTTCAGGGACACACCATTTGACGTGAGGGCGGAGCCGTCAAAAACTACCCGAATCTTACTCTCGGGGTCCTCAAGACCGCATAGTGAGGGGGAGTGACGATAGTGAGGGGGAGTGACTACCGCCCCCCCCCCCCCGCCCCTGGGGGAACGACTCCCCGACCGGTCGGGGGAGGGACTCCCCTCAGAGCGAGGGGCGCGGTGGTCGGCAGGCGAGCGCCGAGTGTCGCCCGACAGGGGGCGTGGCTGAGCGCACCCGCCCGTGGGAGTCGGGGGGCCGGCAGGGCCTCGAGAGGACGCGCCGCCCGCACCCAGGCACAGAATGACATGGTGGTTGCCCTGGCAGTGCGTGCAGGGCCGTTGGTGCGGGCAGTCTCGTTGTAGATGTCTCTCCAGGCACGAGTAGCACCAGCGGCGCTCCCTGGCGATGGCTCGTTTCGCAGGGGCCGGCTTGCACAGCAACTTAGAGCACGACATCGGCCAATGATCGGATGCTCGACAATAGGAGCAGGGGGGCGCTTCCCTGGCCGCTAGACCACTATAAGAGGGTAGAGGGTGGCACCCTCCCGCGGGAGCTCCGCACGGCCTCAGGGGGGTTAGCGAATTCGAATTCCGCCTCTCCATGGGCACCCCTCGGGTGACAACCTGGGGTTCCTCGCCGGCGCCTGCTGCGTTCTCCATCTGTCTGCACTGCTCTTCCAAGAATCGCAGCAGGTCCCTGAAGGGAGGAATATAGGAGGCGCCGTCCGCGCCGTACCTCTCCTCGAAGTGGAGCCGAAGGACGAGAGGCAGGCGAGACAGTACAATGTGGAGCAATAGAAAAGACCATTCGTCCACCGGTAAATCCAGCCGTCTCAATGAGTTGCAAGCCACCACGACTGGATTCACGGTGTCCCTGCGTAGTCTGGTACGATCCTTAAGCAGCGGGAGGTTTAGCAACTTCCGAACGTAGTCGTCAGCAATCCGGCGGACGTTGGCGTACCTTCCGGCGAGGAGTGGTCCCGAGCATTCTGGTAGGCGTCGTCCGACAATTTCAGGTGACCGACGACGCCCAGGGCCTCCCCCTCCAATGAGGCTAGGAGGTACCCCATTTTCTGGCTGGGTGTCAAGTCCCTCCGGGCGTCCACCAGGCTGTCAAAAAGACCGACGAACGTCAGCCATTCGGAGAGGACCCCGGAGAACCTTGGCAGGTCCAGAGTCGGGAGTCGTCCTAACAGCTCCGGCTGAGTAGGCTGCTTCCGAGGAGACTTGGACAGGCACCTCAGTCTAGCTTTTTTTTTTTTTTATAGGATAAGGGTGACAAACGAGCACACAGTCCACCTGATGGTAAGTGGTTGCTGCGGCCCATAGACATCTACATCTATCCTCGTTTGCGAATCAAAATGCAGATGCGTTGCCACCCGTGAGGACTAAGATGGAATGCCTCATTTCCAGTAAAAAGGGCCTCCGGCCACCTGCACTCACCAAGCGAAACGCAGAGGTAAACCTCTACTTCACGCTGGTATTCTGTGAGGTCGTGGTACCACCCCGGTTCGAGCTTCACGGGCTTCCTCCACATCCTTGGACCCCGCCTCGATCAAATCGTCCGTGGGCGAAAAAAATTTCTCGTAGTCCGCGAGGTAGGAGTCTAGGACTTCCTGTTCCGCTTCCGAGGCCAAAAGCTCTGTGCAAGCCTCCTCCACTACAGCCCTTCGGGCATCGACCTGCTCTAGCCGCTTCCCTAAACTATGAACCCGATCAGGTCGACCTATCAAAATATGGGCGTTCGCGGCCCAGCGCAGCTCTGCCTACAGGCGAAGCGCCGGTTGCTTGTGCGACGGCATCACTAATAAATACAAACTAATGAACAAAACACAAAAAAAAAAAACACTAATCAAATTATAACAAATACAATTACATGAAATCAAGTTGAATACAAATTACTACAAATACGACTTACTATTTATTAAATTAAATACAAATTCGCCTCGCTCAAACAGCCGACCCTTCGACAGTTAGTCTACTATAATTATACGCCAACGATAATTATCCGATTACGTGTGATAGCCTTATCTACCTAGTCAAGTACCTAGCCTTAACAAACTACGGTAAGTACCTAGCCTTAACAAAGCTACGGGCGTTGTCGGTCTTCCACCCGCCAAGAACAAAAAAAATATTTATATGTAATTTTTATTAGACATAGACTTATGTTTGCCTGAAGGTGTAGTGCATGTAAGTGGTGTTTGTGAGTGTCTGTGTTTAGGTGGCCTGAACCCGATGGCACGATACTACCCCGGAGTATTCTCCTGCGGCGTCCCCGGTGGCAATTTCCTTCTTCAAGGCACTAGGTCAGTCTATTCACGTTATTGTACATTCAACTAACTTCACAAAAAAAGAACTAAATCCGTTGAACACAGTCAAGAACCAACACGTGACGCGGCCGACGACGGTACAAAGTTCACCTCCGTTCGTGACGCGGCAAATTAAAGAGACAAACAAACGTCCGCTACGATCGACAGATTTTTACAATAAATTACCTCGACGTGTCCCGTCGACACCGCTCGAATGGAATGTGCCGGGCGGGGGGCGGTGTGACCTCGATACGATGCTAGGTTATTCGAGCGTGCGTTAATAATTCAATTTCAAATGGTTAATATTTTGCCTAAACAACCTCCGTCGCGACGAATTGGACCTAGTTAACCTACACAAAATAATATACTCGAAACTGGACAGCCCCGAGGTCTTGGAACTGTTAAATTTTAACATAAAACACAACCCACGTAAACCTATGACAAAAATATTTGACATACCCCTATCGCGAAATAATATCTCCCGGAATCAACCCCTATCAAGGCTATAATTATAGCCTTCGCTTTACCAACTTTGACATCTTCAACTCTAGTCTGGTTCGCTTTAGAAATGTTTTGAAAGGCAGTCTCAAGGACATCCCCTCTTAATTGATATTCACTAAAATTATAGTTCTTGATTTGTTGGATTTATGAGCCTGTTAGTTTAAGCAATTTTATTTAAAATGTTTGGTTCTCAATTTTGTCATGCCGTGATAACACATAATATAAGGATTATGTCTTGTATTACACTATTACTATTGTAAGTTATAGCTTTAAGTCATTATGTAATCTGTTGTGTTATCCAATAAATAAATACGAGGGTGGATTGAAAAGTACTCGGCCTAACCAAGAAAATAAACACATACTAAATCAGTTATATTTTTATTTTTCTACATAATCACCATCAAGTTCAATACACTTTTACCACCTCCCCTTCCAAGCATTTAGACCGTTGAAAAAAAATGATTCTTCCTTAGAGTCAAAATATGCGTCTACAGCTGCTTTGACCTCGTCGTTTGTCGAAAATCTTTGACCTCCCAAGTGCTTTTTTAGGTTAGGGAACAGAAAGAAGTCTGATGGTGCCAGATCAGGTGAATACGGCGGATGCGGTAACAGTTCAAAGCCACAGTTGTGAATTTCAGCCATTGACTGTACTGACGTGTGAACACGGGCGTTATCTTGATGAAACAGGACTTTTCTTCTGAGCATTCCTCGACGTTTTTCTTTTATTTCCTCTCGTGAACGACGTAGTAAGGTGCAGTAGTAATCAGTTTATATTCTGACCCCTTTCAAGATAATCAATCATAATCACACCTTTCGAGTCCCAGAATACTGAAGCCATCACCTTATTTGCCGACAAAATCGACTTAGCCTTTTTAGGGGGTGGTGAACCAGGTCTTCTCCACTGTTTTGATTGTTGTTTCCGGTGTACAGTAATGAACCCATGTATCGTCCATAGTAACAAAACGATTCAAAAAATCATCTGCATCGGCTTCAAATAACTCCAAACAGTCGCGTGAAATAGTCAATCGCGTCCTTTTTTGTTCAACTGAAAGCAGTCGCGGAACCCACCTCGCAGACACCTTGTGGAAACCCAACTCGTTGACAATGATGTTTTGAGTTCGTTCATAAGAGATGCCTATAATCTCGGCTATCTCTCTAATTTTAATCTGCGGTCTCCCATTATTAAATCAAGTACTTTTTTAATATTTTCGTCAGTAGTTGACGTCGAAGGCCTTCCAGAGCGGGGTTCATCTTTCACACTCTCTCTACCACGCTTAAATTCTGCTATCCATTTTTTGACGGATGAATATGACAGAGCACAATCGCCTAATGTACTGACCATGTATGTCATCATGGATGGCTTTTGATGATAGCCCCTTCTTATGGAGGTACTTAATGACGGCACGCTGCTCGATTTGCTCCATTCGCGGAAATTATGTCCGATTACTTTGTTAATAAATTTATAAAATCACAACTAATTATCGCACACGTTTCGAACTTCACACAATGAACTAGTCTGAACTGAACTAAATAATGTGGGTAGATTTGATTTTTAGAATTAAATGGATCTGTGTTAGGCCGAGTACTTTTCAATCCACCCTCGTACCATCAGGTGGACCGCGTGCTCGTTTGTCACCCTTATCCTATAAAAAAAAAAGTTTCTAAGTATAGCTCGTTTGGGATTGTCATCCTATCGAACTATCAGAGTTAGGAAATAGTTTTTATATTTGTTTACACAATCGTACACTATAAGAACCTGAAAGAAACACTATAAAAACTGTAACCGTTTAATTTGATATTTAAACCTATTTGATTTGATAATGTCATTGATAGACATATTACGAAAAGTAGAAAGAAGAGATAAAAGTCATTAAAATTTGCTCCCGTTTCGTATATATAATTTTTACTATGGAAGTTGCACCAGCTTGATCATCAGGTCCTGGATTTGAATTCTGAGTCAGGCTAAAATCAGTTATTTGGTTTTTCTTTCAAGAAATTCTCAGGATAACTCGGAAAGCACGTAAAGCCGTAGATCCTATTCCTGATCTGTCTCCGGTAGTGTCGGATTGTCGTCCCATCAGACTATGAGATTTGAGGGAATAGAGAGTGCATCTGTGCTTTCGCATACACTTGAACACTATAATCCCGTCCTGCGCAGATGGCTAGTCTTCGTTGTGACTGGCCTGATCTTAAGGGTTCATGGTAGATGGTGATAAAACTATTTAGTAAATGTGCCAAATTGTGTACATAAGTGCAAAAATAATTGGTACCTATTACAGTCGCCAATCCACCTGCCAGTCACGGCGATTAAGGCGAATTCAGGGAGGAGCATCAAATACATAACAGGTATATTTAAAAAATACAGTAGAATCAAATATATAAAAAGTCTTTTTAATACGCATTTTTTCTAAATTAAATGTACTTAACTTTATTCAATGAGGAAATTCTCACAAATACCTCTCTGCTTTGGAGAAGACAGAAAGGCTATTTCATAAATGTAATATTTTTAACTTTTCACATTTCTACATTTTCAGCACCTAACGAGAGACATAGACGTTTAATGTCTGATGTTATAGTTAATCTGAGCTATTTTCAACTTTTAATTATTAATTTCGTATCTAAAATTTAGTATTATTTACTGTTAATTTTTTATACGTAATCATAGGACATCACTATTCATTGATTTTACTTTGTTTATGTTTATGCTAATTATAACTAAGTTTTTTCGATTGTATTTTAGGAAGTTTATAGAAGCTGCACAAAGATACAATGAACTATCTTATCGCAATATAATACACGAGGATGAAAGGATGACATGCCTGAGGAATGCTCTCATCTGTACAGTGCTGGCATCTGCAGGTATTGAAACAGTACAATAGATTTATCAGTGCAGTACGCATTGTCGATAATATCAGTGCGGCCAACACGACAATGCGTATTAAAGTAAAAATTGTGATTACTTCATTTCAGTTACAGTTTTCACTTATTTAATTATGTATAATTATTTTGTTATTTAGAATTTTACTATAAATAATAATAAAAACATGTTAAGCATAGAAATTATATATGTAATGCCGCGCATCATTATGTCATGCTTAACACTTTAAGTAACTTTTCCACTAAGTTCTACCTCATAAATCAAATTGATTTTTTTTAAACTAATAGGCGCTAATCAGTCACAAAATTTTGATGAATATTTCACAGCGAAAGACATGAATTCTGAAGTTATTCTGTGATATAAAATCTTCAAGCCAGAATCCTCCCTAAGACATAAATACCTGTAGTTCTGTTGGAATAATATGCTTCAATCTCGGTATATGAAAGTCATCAATTATTCTCTAAATTTTGTAATGATGTTGGTTTCGGTTGGAATCTGCTAGCTTGATATCAAGCTAGAATCATCCCAAAATAAGGGCTATATCTCCTAAAGTATTAAGTCGCTCAGTTTTGTTTTCTTAAGTCACTAATGGTCACCAAATCCTCACTAAACAACGCAAGTTTCGATACTCTTAGTATACTTTTACAGCTTCAGCTCCTTACAAAACAAAAATAATTTAAAAAAAAAAAACAAGAATATAAAAATAGCATACCTTATGTTGGTCCATATAGAATTTGTATAATTAAATAGTTGACTACAGCGCCACCTATCTAATCTTAGTATAGCTATGAACCATCGTTAACGAGAGATCATTACACGATTACCAAAAGAAACACCAACAATTATGTAATATTGATTCATAAATATGTAAATATAAAGATTCTTGGACAGAACTGATTTTATTTAAATTAAAAATTAAACAGGTCAACAAAGATCTAGGATGCTTGCAACCCTGTTCAAAGATGAGCGATGCCAGCAGCTACCAGCCTATTCTATTCTAGAGAAGATGTATCTCGACCGCATCATTCGTCGTTCGGAGCTACATGAATTTGAAGCTTTAATGCAAACTCATCAAAAGGTAATGTTGTATTTTTTTTTATAAAATAAGCGTGACAAACCAACACACAGTCCACTTTATGGTAAGGAGATTCTGTGGCCCTTAAACATCTAATTGTGGATTAACCATCAAAATCACATTGTCATCCCCGAGCACTAAGATTAAATTCTTCGTCTCCAGTAAAATGGGTATCCGGTTCTAGATATTCGCTATACGAAACGCAGCAGAATTAGGCTGCTATTTTACGCTGGTATGGAGTATGGTGCTTCCCCGGTCTAGCCACCCACTTATGCTATAGCCATACTACAACCATAACATGGGTTCAGCATGACTAATATGTAAAATCATCATTAGTTGTCGAGACATATGAGACAAAAAACAAAAAAAAATTAAAGAATGTATGCACACAGATAATTTATTTAACAGTAGAAATGGTATTAAGGGACCTCACAGTGTGAAGGTATAGTGGGCACTGGGCAGGGCTTCTTTACTACCTAGGACTCTGATTAATGTAATATCGCTCATCCAACAGAACAACGACTTAATTACGTTTTCGATATTTTTAAGGAGAAGGGTTTCAAAGTTTGGACTTGAAAATATAAATGTAGTATTAATAATATTGATTAAATCTGAATATTAACGAATGTTAGTTAATTACCAACAATTATTCATAATAACTTACTCTGAAAACTCAAAAATATTTATTTAAAGTGCCAAATAAAAAAATCTGACATACACTTATGGCATTTTTTATGAACAAAAAATAAAATAATACAATTATGACATATAGGTGTGGTATGGAGATGAGAATAAAAATATGAATTTAAATCAAGAGATATTCAATATAGTTTTATTTGCCCATATAAAAGTAGCATCAAATTTTGTATAATTATAGTAGGGTTTGCTATTTTTAAATCTTTAAACATAGCAAACCCAACGTACGAAACAACACCGGTCACGGTTGATAAATCTTTAAAAGAAACAAAATAGTTAATTACTATTAATTAAATTTACGTAATCACTCATATATTACTATAATAATTATTATTGTGATTTACGTATTGCTTAAAATACCGCTAATTGATGGGCCAAATCTGACTGAATAAATAAAATCTGAATAATATGTTATATTCTGAGAACACATGAAGTCCGGCAAGATACATTGGAGCAGAGCGGTTAACCATTTGCTCCAAACCCTCTCAGAAATGAGAGGAGGCCAGTGAGCTGTGTCCAGCTGCTATGTATATCATATACAGAGTTATTTCGCAATAACCGACCAAATTTGCAGAGAAGGTTCAGAATACATAGGCTAAAAGTATCGGGAATGGAATATTTCCACTGTTCCTGTCATATTAAAATCTTTTTAATTGAAAACTCCTTGGTTTTAAAAATCGAATACCATTTATTTATTTAAAAAAAGATTCTCGGTTTTGCCACAAGGTTTTGTCAAACTTGTTTAGTCGTTGAGAAAATGGAATTGACTCGAGAAAATTCAAGAGCGATGATTTATTATGACTTTCGAAGTGGTTTAACACAAAAACAGTGTGTTGACCGAATGATTTCTGCATTTGGTGATGAAGCCCCATCCAAAACCACAATTTATCGCTGGTTTGCTGAATTTCAACGTGGACGTGTCAAGCTCAGTGATGATCCCCGTCAAGGTCGTCCAAAAACTGCAGTCACCCAAGAAAACGTTGATGCTGTGCGTAAGCTGATTGAGGAAGATAGACATGTGACATACCGCGAAATTCAGGCAACTTTAGACATTGGCATGAGTCAAATACAAATAATCTGGCATGAAAAATTAGGTGTAAAAAAGTTGTTTTCCCGATGGATACCGCATTCGCTCTGTGAAGAGCAAAAAGCGGCTCGCGTTACTTGGTGCGTCAGAACTCTCGGAAGATTCCACGTAGGATCCTCAAATGCTGTATACAACATCGTATCAGGTGACGAATCTTGGATATACGCGTACGAACCCGAAACAAAAACCAGTCACGAGTTTGGGTGTTCGAAAATGAGTTAAAGCCAACAAAAATTGTTCGTTCACGGAGTGTTGCAAAAAAATGGTGGCCACGTTTGTCTCCAAAACCGGCCATCTTACGACTATTCCTCTTGAGGGACAAAGAACGGTTAATGCAGAATGGTATGCTAGCATTTGTTTGCCACAGGTCGTTTCTGAACTCCGTAAAGAGAACTGCAACCGCCGCATCATCCTCCATCACGACAATGCGAGTTCTCACACCGCACACAGAACAAAAGAGTTTTTAGAGCCAGAAAACATAGAATTATTAGACCATCCGCCGTACAGCCCCGACCGATTTTTTTATAGGATAGGGTGACAAACGAGCACACAGTCCACCTGATGATAAGTAGTTGCTGTGGCCCATAGACATCTACATTTATCCTCGTTTGCGAATCAAAATGCAGATGCGTTGTCACCCGTGAGGACTAAGATGGAATGCCTCTTTTCCAGTAAAAAGGGTCTTCGGTTCTCTACACTCACCATACGAAACACAGCATCATGAAGCTGCTATTTTACGCTGGTATTCTGTGAGAGCGTGGTCCTTCCCCGATCGAGCCGACCCATTCGTGCTACAACTATACTATTAATATAGCTGCAGCATGGCTCTACCACGTAAAATAAATCCCTAAAATAAAGAATAAATTGCGTGGACAGAGATTTTCATGCTGTGGACGCCTACAAAACGGCCATTTTGGAGACCCCAACTTCCGAATGGAATGGTTGCTTCAATGATTGGTTCCATCGTATGGAAAAATGTGTCAAATTTCGCGGAGAATACTTCGAAAAGCAATAAATACATTTTTAAATAGTAATGTTGTGTCACTTCCTTGATTCCCGAAATTTTCAGTGCCGCCCTCGTAAGTAATATAGGCAAATGGTGAAGAAAAATTAATAAAAAAAATCTCACACATTCTGCCATTTTTATCTTTTAAATTCAAAATGCGTGGTGATGCATTATTTTAACTGATTTTACTGCGCACGCAAGCAATTAGTAAGGGTCGATCGGTAGGCAAAAACGTTGTTACCCATAAATCACATTCAATTTGGGATTAAAAGTAGAAGCCTTATTTACTCGTATTTTCAAAAACTGCATTAACGGTATATCATTATTTATATATTTGAACTTTAGTTTAAAATTTGGCTACTCTTTAAAAAAATAACCCTGTATATTATGCTGCAACTTTATTTATTTTTTATATTTGTTATGCACAGGCCACTACATCAGATGGGTCTACGATACTTGACCGTGCAGTTTTCGAGCACAACCTGTTATCGGCCAGTAAACTGTACAACAACATTACTTTCGAAGAATTGGGTGCGCTGCTAGAGACTCCTCCCGCCAAAGCCGAGAGAATCGCTAGTCACATGATTAGCGAGGGCCGGATGAACGGATACATCGATCAGATCAGCTCCGTGGTGCATTTTGAAAGTAATTGAATTTTATTTTTTGTGTTAGATTGCATTTAACTCTTATGTTCTGTTCGGTGATAGTTGATAAAAATCAGGGTTCCTGAACTCATTACAAATTGCGGCTTGCTTATTATTTTTGTTGACAGACGGCTGTTGTCAAGCGCGAGGCAGGGCGACGGCTCCGTGGCGCAGTGGCTTAGCAATCAATTGTTGCGCTGCGGGCCGCGGGTTCCAATCCCGCACGGAACAAGTATTTGTATGGCCTACAAATAATTGTTCCGGGTCTCTATGTTTGTCCTTGTGCAATTTATGTTTGTAAACTGCCTCCACGACACAGAAGAAAATCCTAGTGTGGGGTAACATTTTTTTTAAAAGAAAAGAAAAGGCGAGCCTCGTAGTACAAAACTGTGCTTGTGATAACTGATTTCTGTGTATACTAAGTTATGGTTAATTCTCCGTAACTCCATTAGTCGCCTGCGTACGGACGGGAACACAAGTTCTTTGTTTTGTTAACCGCGAACGTTGTTTTCGCCAATCTAACACTGATTTTGTTTAATGTGACTAAACAAACTCTGTCAGAGAAGTATGTAAATTTATTTCGTATTTGCCTAATAATGGTAACAGTCGCAAATGAAAATACAACTTCGTGGTATATATACCGTGCCGCATACTCTGTGACACAGTTTTTGTTCTGAATTGATGGTCTAATAGTATATATAGAACACATTGTAGTGAGCGAAGACTGATACCGAGACGGCGACAAGGGACGCCCGTCACACTGATTTGCGATATTTAAGCGAAAGTCGCTATTACGTGACGTTTTCATAATATTTATCAACTACCGCCGAACAGACTTTTTGTAATATTTTGTTGTGAGTTAGATATTGATCAAGGTTAGGATATATGCTAGATAAGTTGTCAAGTCAGTTGTACTAAATTAAAAATTTTGTACAACTGTATGTGCTACAACTATACCAGTAATATAGCTGAGCCATGCTGCAGCTATATTACTGGTATAGTTGTAGCACGAATGGGTCGGCTCGACCGGGGAAGGACCATACTCTCACAGAATACCAGCGTAAAATAGCAGCTTAATGCTGCTGTGTTTCGTTTGGTGAGTGTAGAAAACCGGAGACTCTTTTTGCTGGAAACGAGGCATTCCATCTTAGTCCTCACGGGTGACACGCATCTGCATTTTGATTCGTAATCGAGGATAGATGCAGATATCTATGGGCCACAGCAACCACTTACCATCAGGTGGACTGTGTGCTCGTCACTCTTATCCTATAAAAAAAACTGACTTCAATATAAATTAAATGAGAACATCATCCATCAGTGTATTCGAAGTCAATTAAATACACATTATTAAGGATAACTCAAATACTACTTACTGGTCAGATCTTGATCAAATTTATTAAGGACTACATGAGGAGCACTAGTTTTCAAATCAAAAAAGAATCATCATAATCGGTTCACCTGGAAAAAAGTTCTGATGTAACATACATAAAAAATACAGCCGGATTATGTACCTACTCCTTTTTTTGAAGTCGGTTAGCAAAATTATCGACAGTTAAAAGATTGTTATGTGGTGGCTGAAGAAATCCATCATCGTATTGTTGCGCGCCACTATTAATGTCTTGTACATGGCAACACTAGTTACACCAGTGCCCTCTAGTATCGAGTAGCAGAACTAGGAGAGTCAAGCTACTTCCAGAAATTTCGCGACCGATATGTACTCGAACATTCTAGATGTCGCTACAGTAGAAGGTTCTGGAAACTATCTGAGGCCCTATATAAGGCCGGTATAGACCACGACCAAGGCAGTATTGAATTGGCGATACAAGAAAATACTTCGAAGCGAAACAACTGCGAACTTAAGTGATCAGTAGTACAATTGTGTTTTATTATTAATGTGGTTTTAGATTGTAATTAGTGTTGTGTAATTACAGTGTCAATTTTGGTAATTCAAACGGCAGTTTTTAATTGTCTCGAACCCTAAGCTCGTAACACTATTTTCAACACGCAGGTGTCGTGATAGGTGACTGTTGGAAAAGCAAAAAAGTGACGGCGACTTTGTATCTATTCCAAAAGATAGCAGAACCACCATATGTCAGATATGAAATAACCATACCCGGAGATGGGCAGCAGAGTGCAGACATTTGTTTTGACATTGGCAGTTTTGGGAAATGGTGGTGAAAAACAAGTACAGTCCATTTGATCGTACGTGTATGGTATGGCCCATACACACCTACTTCGGTTAAGAATCAAAATGCAGATGCGTTGTCACTACTGGTAGTGTGGTCCTTTCCCGATCTTCCGAATTCGCGCTTCAGTCTTAATACACTGTAGCACGTTTCTACTACTCTTATATCATATTATAATTTATATATGTATTATGTATATTATAATATATTTGGTACTATGATCGCTACTCCCTCAGCCAAGCATGTTGGTTATGGCGAAAACCTTTCTAAAATGAGGAAGAACACCTAACATATTAACAGAGTAACTACGCAATGTCTTGCGACTTAAAATATTTTTTTTTACTTAGGTTTTAACATTTATTGCTCATAAGAACGGTAAACAAATTTTTACAGGGTCAACACCTTACTAGTTACGCTTACGAGGTTAGCTAATTTGACTTTCTCATTTACACTGATGGAAAACTACTAATAAAATTGAAATTAACATTGAGATATTACATTACCATTTATATTTGTAGTTTTCTATTAGCTTTAATGACCGTAAAAAGGCTTTAATGGCATATAGAAGTGTCATGCATTCGCCATTGATGTTAATACCCTCCATTCTAGTACAATAAGGTTTAAAAACTTCTTCCAATGCAACAGTTTGATAGAATGTTGAGTTTAGATATGTTACCATTATTTATAATACACTACTATTATAAAAATTTTGACTTATTTCTCTCCCATCTCTTCAATCCCCTTTGTATATATAATGTTCTTACAAAATATGTTTTTTATTTTAAAGTTGTAACTGATTTGTTCAAAAAAATTCTAGGATACTGTGACTTTTTGTAACACAAAAAAAAATTATAAGATTTCCCTGTATGACAGCGGAAACTCAATAAAACTGTCAGTACATGAATTTATAAAAATATTTGTTTTATCTCATTTTTATATATTTTTAGCTCGAGAGATACTACCGCAATGGGACAAACAGATACAAAGTTTATGTTACCAAGTAAACAGCTTAATCGAAAAGATAGCAGCAGCAGAGCCCGAGTGGATGGCGAAGCTTATGGAGGAGGAAATGATTCAGTAGATTAGTTATATTTTGTAGTTGTATAACATAATAAAACCTTTCGAAATATAAACTCTCGTTATTCAACCAGTTATAAAACCTTAGTAACATTATATTTTGGTATGAAATAGATTGATAATAATTGATAGATGACTGACGTGTTTTATTACGGTGCGTACACATTATATAACATAACATGTTATAAAACGTTGTTATATAACATGTTCCAGTAATGTGGAGTGTGAATGTTATAAAACGTGTTATATAACGTGACGCAAAAGTTATATAACTCGAACGGCAGAACGACAAACGACAATGGCGTATAACATTGTTGTATTGCATTGTTATTCTAATGTGTACACATTAGAATAACAAGTATTGTTATATGTTGCAATGTTGAAAAACAATGTTACATAATGTGGACGTGTTACAAAAGTTATATAACATGTTACTTGATCTGTACGCACCCTTATGTACTGTGTTTTATTATTGTAGGTGAAACTATCGCCCCATTTCGTCCACTTTCTTATTTTTTCTTATTTAATCGAAAAGCAGTGCAATTGTTAACTCTAAAATGCGTCATCATCATCATCATTACAGCCCTTCACAAGTCCACTGCTGAACATAGGCCTCCCCCAAAGAATGCCACAAAGCACGGTCCTGAGCCACCTGCATCCATCGACTTCCTGCATATCTTACCAGGTCGTCACTCCATCTAGTGGGGGGACGCCCTACACTTCGCCTGCCGGTACGAGGCTGCCACTCGAGAACCTTTCTTCCCCATCGGTTGTCGGTTCTTCGAGCTATATAGCCGGCCCATTGCCACTTCAGCTTACTAATCCGTTGGGCTATGTCGGTCACTCTGGTTCTACTGCGGATATCCTCATTTCTAAGTTTATCACGCAGAGAAACTCCGAGCATAGCCCTCTCCATAGCTTGCTGAGCGACCTTGAGCTTCCTCATCCGGCCAGCAGTGAAGGACCACGTCTCAGTTCCATATGTCATCACTGGCAACACGCACGGGTTGTACAGTCTCGTTTTCAAGTTTTGAGGTATACCTGACGAGAAGATGTGCCGTAATTTCCCAAACGCTGCCCAACCGAGTTGAATCCGTCGATTGACCTCTTGGTCGAAGTTGGACTTACCTAGTTGGACTATTTGTCCCAGGTATACTCGTCAACAACTTCGAGCTTAGTGCTCCCAACAACTACCAGCATAGGTGTGACATGGACGTTAAACATGATCTTTGTTTTGTCCATGTTCATCTTAAGACCTATCCGTTGGGAAACATTATTGAGGTCATTGAGCATAGTGCTTAGGTCTTCCAGCGATTCTGTCATAAGGACTATATCATCGGCAAATCGAAGGTGAGTGATGTACTCGCTATTATACCCTATCCTTTCCAGTCCAGAAGCTTGAAAACGTCTTCCAAAGCAGCGGTGAAGAGTTTCGGGGATTTGATGTCACCCTGTCTTACACCTCTCTGCAATTGGATAGGTTTCGTACTCTGGTTCTGTACTCGGATAGCCATCGTAGCCCTACTGTACAAGCACTTCAACACTTCGATATACCGACAGTCAACTTTGCACCGCTGAAGGGACTACAGCACCGCCCAAATTTCGACGGAATCAAAGGCTTTCTCATAGTCTGCATACGCCAGACATAGTGGCAAATTGTACTCCTCGGACTTCTGTACAATTTGCCGAAGGGTATGTATGTGGTCTATGGTGCTAAAGCCTTTTCGGAAACCAGCTTGTTCGGGAGGCTGGAAGTCGTCAAATCTGCGCGTGAGACGATTCGTAATGACTCTCGAAAACAGCACGTAGACGCAGGTCAGAAGGGAAATCGGTCTGTAGTTCTTCAAGAGAGCGTTGTCGCCTTTCTTGAAGAACAAGACCACCGCACTTCTGCTCCACGCCTCCGGTGTAGTGCCACCATGGAGGACGAAATTAAAGAGCTTCTGAAGGACTTCAAGTACCGGTCTTCCACCCGCTTTCAGAAGCTCCGCTGTAATTCCATCCTCGCCTGGGGCCTTACCGTTTTTAAGGTGCTGGAGAGCCATTCTAATCTCGCTCAGACTGACGTCCGGGATATCATCGGAATAATGTCGGATAAGACTCGCTCTTGGATCGTTACTCACACGTGCGTGTGGCTCCAACGATGATGTGTACAGCTGCCCATAGAACCTCTCAATCTCACTCAAAATCTCAGGTGTCCCGGAAATGACGCTGCCACACTCGGTCTTCAGCTTCGACAGTTGGCACTTTCTGTCAGACAGATCTCTAGCAAAGACTGGAGCTCTAGTTCCACTCGATCGCTTCTTCAATACTAGCAGTATTAAAGTTGCGTAAGTCCCGCAGCATGCATTTGGAGATCTGTCTGTTCAATTGCCTGTATGTTGTAAAATCTACTGAAGACTGCAGCTTCATATCCCGTCTAACAGCCATGAGATTAAGAGTGTGATCGGAGAGTTTTTGTGTTTTTCTGCGGCGGTTCTTGCAAAACTTAGCTCCGACCGCATGGACAGTTTCCACGAGCTTGTCATTCATATCGTCCACTGCATTGCAATCTTCTAAGCACTGAAAACGGTTTCTTAGCTCGAGCTGAAAGGTTTCGGGACTTTGGATTAGAGCACGAGGGGGACGGAGCGTTGACTTCATTAGACGTGACCTCTCCAACTTAACGTTTAGGTTCAGTGTGCCTCTCACCATTCGGTGATCGCTGCCGGTTTTCACCCTCGCAATCACTGAATAGTTGTTGTCTGGTCGTTATAATGAAGTCAATCTCATTTTTTGTCGAACCATCGGGGCTCGACCAGGTCCACTTCCTGTGGGGCCGCTTCTGGAAGAAAGAGTTCATCATAAAGAGTCCCTCTTTCTCCATGAAGTCGGCCAGCTGCTGGCCCCTTGGGTTCCGTTGCCCTATTCCGAAATTCCCTACTTTCAGCTCACCGTTCTATCTTGTGCCTAGTTTTGCGTTGAAGTCTCCCATTAACACCGTATAGTGGGTTTTGGAGGAATGCATGGCTCTAGAGATACCCTCATACATTTCATCCACCTCCTCATCGGGGTGTGCCGAGGTTGGTGCGTAAACTTGTATAACCTTAAGCGAATACCGTTTGGTGATTCTGAGTATAAGGTACGCAACCCTAGTCGACACACTCCCAATATTTACAACGTTGTTAACGAGAGACTTGTGGACGATAAATCCGACATCTCCTTGGGACAGATGGTCGCCCTCCCGGTGATAGAACAAGTTGCCGGATTCGAGGATTACCGTGTCCTCCCCCTCTCTTCGGACCTCAGATAATCGACGATATTCCAGCGCAACTTGTCTGTCTCTTCTTCCAGCTCCAGGATCTTCTCGTCAGTCCTCAGGGTGCGTGCGTTATAAGTTGACAGGTCGAGTCGTCGTAGGTGGCAACCGAACCTCCACCCGAGATTCTTAGCACCCCCTGCCCCGCCGTTACCATGGTCACCACCGTAGCCAGGAATAGCGCGGCCGCCGGGGACTGGGGGCCGTCTCTTTGTTACTCTCATTATTGGGGGGGTTTTGCCATAGTTGCCACGGTTGGCAAGCGGGTTCGCAACCGCAGTTTTTTTATTGTAATTTGTTGTTATCAGAAAGATGCTGCTGCCCATCTCCTGCCTGTTTCCCTTTGTCGCCTTTTACGACACCCACGGGAAGGTATGGGGTAGTGGATATTCTTAACCGCCACTACACTGCGTGTAGTGTAGTGTAGTGTCTTTCAGTATAGTAAGACGTTCTAAATTAAACAGAATAGATCAGATTTGTACTTATATAAAAGTAGTATAGTACCATAATGATTTCTTATATTTATATTTATGCTACACATTGAATAAAACTGTTTTTAAGAATATTATCGCCTTTAATTTATTGCATGCCGTATTTTTATTTTAATTCCCGACGTTTTAGTCCTCCCCGTGACCATGGGTTGCTGTAAAGCACCCGAAACGTCGGGAATTAAAATAAGTAAATTAAACGCGATAAAATCCGTAAAATAGTTTTATTCAAAGTACAGTACCAGATTATTTTCTATTAATCTAGTTTGTATAAATAAATACGCACCTACGCTTAATTAGTCCGCCGCGCTATTCCAATGTGATTTGGCCTTCTTCACATATGTCTTCGAAAAATATTAAATTTATTTCTTGGACACACCAGTTTTCCTCCAACCCTCTTAGCAATAACCGAGGCGAGTGTCCAGCAGTATTACATGAATAGGCAGTCATAATCAGCATTTACAACCCGTCACAAAGCTCGGTCCTCAGCTACTAGTATCCGTCGACTTCCTGCATCTTTTAATTGATCGTCACCTCCATCTAGAAGAGGGACGCCTTAGACCTTGCTTTCTAGTACGAGGCTGCCACTCAAACCTTCCTTCTCCATCGCTTATCATTTCTTTGAGCTATATCAGCTACATGGTCTGCCTGGTCCGTAGAGCTATGTCGGTTACCTATTTTTTTTTTATAGGATAGGGTGACAAACGAGCACACAGTCCACCTGATGGTAAGTAGTTGCTGTGGCCCATAGAAATCTATCTTCCATTATGAATCAAAATGCAGATGCGTTGTCACGCAATGTGAAGTGAAGACTAAGATGGAATGCCTCTTTTCCAGTAAAATGGGTCTCCGGTTCTCTACACTCACCATACGAAACACAGCAGTGTTAAGCTGCTATTTGACGATGGTATTCTGTGAGAGCGTGGTCCTTCCCCGTTCGAGCCAACCCATTCGTGCTACAACTAAGTAGTATAGTAGTAGCTAAGCCACCACTTTGATACCACTAGATATACTGGCGGTAATGGATGCGAGGGTGTACGTCCGAATCCGTGCCCTCCGTCAGAGCGATTTAGTGAGCCTGAAAGCCAGAATAGGCGCTCGAATCAATTAAACGGCAGGAACGACAAAACGCTCTGGCGACATGGCACACTCGACTCGAGCGCTATGAACGCAAACGCGTCATTGGAGCATTCCTGCTGGTCTTCGAAGCCTGGATGCAGCGACGAGCAGGAAGACTCACCTAGACTTACACAGATAATTACCGGGCATAGGATTTGTTGATTATCTGTGTAAGATCGGACGCGAGGCGACGGCGAACTGTTTCCACTGCGGTGGAAGGGACCAGGAACCCGCTTCCCATACGCTCGCAGTAAGCCCAGCGTGGAAACGGCAGCGGACATCGGGGCATCGGACGGAACCTCTGCCAGCAGTGGTGTCGGCGATGCTGAGCGGGGATTCGACGTATAGGGTCGTGCCCACCTATGAATCTGTTATGATTCAGGAGGCTTCTGAACGGGATGGGGAGAGAGCGGATCCCGTTCGGAGACGACGTTGCCAAGGCGTTCAGCACGGCCCTCCTCTTGATAACGATATTCCTCTGCCAGAAACTGGGCCTCCGGGGTTGCAGACGCTCGGGGCAGGGGCCTCGAACGCCTAATTAGTTATCCCCAAAGAGGACTATGACTCTGAATTGGTCTCGAGACATCGTGGTAGCACTGCGAGTGCTGGGGGCAGCAAGTACGACCCCCAGCACTCTCGCAGTGTAGCAATGCGATGGAGGGACCCCGGTTGTGTTCCGAACGGAGATCTCGGGACCCCTCGTATACGCTGATGGTGGGGTTTTAGCCGGTAGGAGTCCGGCATAACCTTCATATCATAAATGGTATCCATGAGAATTTCCCCACGAAAAAAAAGGTAAACATACTCTCAACAACTTCGAGCGTAATTCTCCCAACAACTACCGGCATAAGCGCGTTACATGTGATCTTTGTCTAATCCATGTTCATTTTAAGATTTAAAGTCTACCTGTTGGGAGACACTATTGAGTTCATTGAGCATGATGATTAGGTCCTCCAGTGATTCTGCCATAATTAATATATCGTATATTATTGCAAACACACCTTGTATGAGCAATGGCCTTGCTATTGCAATTGGATAGGTTTCGTATTATAGTTCTGTGCAAAATATCTAGTACTACCCCATATCGTCCCCTGAGTGTCTTTAGATATGACAAAAGGAAACTAAAACAGGAGATGGACAGCAGAATATTCCTAATAATAAATCAATAAGAAAAAACTGCGGTTTCCAACCTGCCTGCCAAACGTAGCAACTTTGGCAAAATTGTCTTAGAGGCAATTTATAGGCTGAATGGATTCTGTTAACTACTGTACAAATATTTCGGCATTTTGATATACCAAGTCAACTTGGTACCGCTGGACTAAAATACCGCCCAAATTCGACGGAATCAAAGGCTTTCTTATAATCTACACATGCGAGACAAAGTAGAAGATTGTACTCCGGTCTTCTGTACAATTTGCCGAAGGGTATGTATGTAGTCTATGGTACTTTTCCGGAAACTGGCCTGTATAGGCTGTTTTTTTGTTCCTTTTAGTTTCGTTTTTATAAGTATTTTTCGTTCGAAGCCGTGACGGGTTGCTGGTTATTCATATAATAAGTATATCACTTTTTTAATCAATTGGGGTAGAGTAGATAAGGAAACACAACAACTGATTCCAACAGACTATTTTTATTCTCAATCATTCAATAAAGAACACACCATAGGTGCTTATTTACAAGGCAGTATACTGACATAGTAGTGAATATTTAAATTTAATAAAATCATTCAGCGACAGGATGCTTTGCAACACGTTTAGAAATTAAAAAAAAATTAAGGGGAAGCTTAGCGTCCGCCGTTGATATGTAAATATTCGACGGCGCTTTAATAACTATTCCTTGGCTATTTATTTGCACAATTATATTGCTGCATCATACGCTTTCAAACATTCATAGGACACCGAGATGCTTGAATTGATTTTGCTTATATGCTTCCTTTTTTCATTACATATAATAGTGTATGCGGCATTATATATTATCTACAAGACTAAAACGCCATTGGCTTTAGTAAATGCCTAGGGTTCAAGATCAAATGCAATGCCGACCTTGTGGCCACCTGCATTAAAGTTTTGACCATCGATGGCCGCAGACAGAGTTAGGGTTACACCTGAAAAATAAAATTAAAGTTAAAGCAAAATTATTAAGACAAATAAAAATGCTGAAATACTAAATGTGCTATTTGTGTCATAGCGATATATTCCTAAGAACATCTGTTTAGAACTTATATAACATACCTATTTTGAATTGTATGAATTCCTGACAGCACTAGATTATGCATATCCAAATGATAATGTTGCATCATACATATGTATTTTTTATGTTAAAATGTATTATAATTGGTAGATTTTAAGGCCTTCACTCACCTGGGCGCAGTCTTTGTTGGTAGCCAAGTCCAATAAGAGACTTGTTGTTTATCTTAGCATGCAAAGATGCATCTTGGTCAAGTGCAAACTTGGCACCAACTCCAAAGAGTGTGTCAGCAGAACCTGCAGACCATTTCATGCTAACACCACAGTCAATCTTGTCTGACACCTTCTGGTATATAGAACCACCAAAGTCCTTTCCATTGTCACTAAGAATAAAAAATAACATTGTTATTTTGGCGTGTTAGTGTTTCAACTATAGTCTCTAATTTGTAAGTTGGTACCAAGTAGTTTGTGTATTTTATTAACATTGCTGTGTTCTAAGAAACAAGAAAAGTATGTTAACATTGAAGGAAAAATTGATTGTGTGACTAGTAAAACTAATGTCAGCACTACAATTCTTAACTTTCGTATTTGATGTGGACCAAAGCTCCAAAAATATTTTATGCCATGTACGCTGACCACTTAGTCAGTGTTATTTAAAAAAAAACTATGGTACTAATATTGTTCTTCACCTATAGTATAAAAGCTTCAGCATGGTTAACGTGTATGTTAACACTACTACATGTATATTAATTAACATGGCCATGGTTGTATGGCCATGTTAATTAATATACATGGTTATAACAGCAATCATTTAGAATTTTTTAAGTTTTGATTGGTCTAAAATGAGATGAATAAACAAAGATAAACTTGAAATTATTTATTATTATTGTTTGTATATTCAATTAATATATTCTGTATATTCAATGCTTTTTAAGCAACACTAACTAAAAACTTGCAAAATACAACCTTGAATATATTGTAATTTCTGTTATTTAAACCACTGATAATGGGATGAAATTAAATTTTTGAGGTGACAATATAATAAGTAATATTCCAACTGCAAGTCGTAATGTAAAGTCGAAATGTAAAGTCGAAATGTAGTAAAAACTTATTTTTTGCAGTAAATACTTACACATTTGTGTGCAGGGCGAAATCACTTGTCTGGTAACCAAAAGCAAAGTTGTTCTTGCTAATTTTGCCCTTCTGTGTATCAAATTGAGTGTTAGTACCAGCAAGCCAGCCTTGGTACTTGAGAACAGCTGCTACATCCACAATGGGTCCAGCCATATCTAAATCCAGATTAGTATTAACGGCTACAGTATCATTGGCAAAAGAGGTCTTCAGTTTGCCAGTCTTGCTCCTATGGAAGTTTATGTACATTATATACACATATTTCATTATATAATTTTTAATGCAACGTTGTGGCATAAGATATATTTTACCATAAAAATCTTACTTAATGAAAGTAAATAGCCTACTACTTATTTTACTAGAATGTATGGTATCTAGTACAACCACATTAATTTTTAAAATTTTGTTTTCTTTATTTTGAATTATAAGTTTTACATAATAACTAGGAACTTCAAGCTTTTGGCCAAAAATGCAGTTTATACGAAATTATATTTTCTTTTTAACCAAAAAGAAACCATTTTAGTTCCGACTTTAATGGTATCACAAAGTTTCTTATTAATTTATTAACAAGTGATAAAATTAAAAAATTGTACAACCTACTTCTATCTTCTACTTCAAATCATTAGTCGAAGTCAATTAAATATTCATTATTAAAGATAACTCAAAAACACTGGTGCAGTGGCTTAGCAATGAGTTGCAGGGCTAGAGGCTGCGGGTTTGAATCCCACATGGAACAAGTATTTATATGGCCTACAAATAATTGTTCCGGGTCTGGACATTTGTCCTTGAGCAATTAATGCTTGTAAACTGCCTCCACGGTACAGGAGAACATCCTAGTGTGAGGGTAACGTTATTTAAAAAAAAGATATTGATCTTTATATGGGACCACATGAGAAGCACTAGCTTTTAAATAAAAAAAAACATCTAAATTAGTCCTATACTTAAAACATGGCATTCGGAGAAGAGTATAATTTACCCAGTCTGTGGTGCAAAGGTACCCTCAAGAGTAACTTTCATGCCAGCTGCAATCTTGTCTTGGATAGTGATGTCAGTGGCGAGTGTATTATCTGTGTTCCATTTTTCTGTGAAAGTTAGGCCATAGTCCTTCACTGAATATTTGGATGAGAGGCTACCAAAGACCTGAAACAATATTCAATTATACAATGTGTAAAAAATCCTATTACATCTTTGAGGGTGCTTTTAGGTATTGTGATATGATTGTATTCTTTTATTGCGAATTTTTTAGCAATAAAAGAATACAATAAATAGGAAACAGGTGGAACATGCGTTGTAACAATACCATCACTTATTATTCAATAATACTATTGCCAAAGACAATATTACAGATTTTAAAATTTTGCCAAATTTTAAGCAATTTGTAATAAAAACTGTTGTACAACATTATTATATGAATTACTAATGTTTTTTTTTTGTACTGTCAATGCCCAAGTGCCCCTCTTGGATCAGACAAGGTGTCTTTTACCTACTGTAGAAAATAATACAGTGGTCTATGAAACATTCAATCTGATAAGTTTTATATGTTATTGCATGATTCTTCATCAAAAAAACCCTTTTTTAGAATAACCAGTCAAAGCCAATTTTTTAGTTACAATTAGCATAATTATTACCTTGCCACTCTCCTGATTGGAGGTGATACCACTGGTGAATTCTACACCTGACTCGCTTTTGGTTTTTAAGTCAAGTTTGAACACACCAAAGTGGTAGCCTTTGCTGAATACATCATTGGCCTTCTTTCCAAGATCAGCGTAGAATGGGGGTGCCATTTCCTGAAAATAAATTGTGTTAGTTTTATTGTCCTTGATATTATCTAAATATTATTACAGATCGAAAGCAAGCATAAGTTGATGTCACAATCTTAAAATAATTTAATATTTAAAACAGACGAATTTATTGTACATAGCTTATTGTACAGTTCAAAAATTATAAGATTTTTAATAAGTACTACAATAGAGAGAACCTATATTTTCATAAATAGGGATTTGAGCTATTCGTGTCAGTACAGACTGCAAATTTATAAGTGTCACTCAATAACGGTATTACATAACCCACAAGTAGCATTACGGGTCCGATCGCTTAATGTTTTAAATTTTGCTAACTTCTGGCCAATCGATGAATAAATAAATAAAAAAGTCATACACCGTGACCGTAATCTTGACCGTACGCCAAAATTTTTATATCGTATATTTTATATCGCATTGGAACATTGGTTATACATCACCTCAAAGATTAGTATAAGGCATTAAAATCTTGAAAATATTGTTGAATTGTAATCGCCAAGCATATTCTAAGCAAAATATTACTAAGTTAAAATAAAGAAAATACAAAATCACGATTAATCACGTGTATGACGTCAATTGCTCCCCCGGCTAATTGTAACGGGACCCTTAGAAATGGGCATTTCTAATTAAATAAAAACTAAAAAAGGGACTGTGCATTACTTACTGTGTTTTAAATTGATTCACTAACTGAAACTAGATATAATACTGAATTTTGCGAATTCTTAGATATAACTTCACCTCCTAAACCTGCACCACAGCAGAAGACAAGACAATTCTAATCCAATAAAATAGCGCTGAACTATGAATGATTCTGTTCGAATCACTCGACTTCATAAATCTTTCGACTCACTCGAATGAAGGACCTAAATTATAATATTACCGACTAGCATGCTGTTCGAATAATCGTGTAAATTAGTAAATAAAATAAAGATATTAGAAAACAATTTGCGATTTCTAAAAGAAAAGGTTATAAAATTAACATAACATAATATGTTATGCTCGATACACTGGCATTGCGTAGAGATGTTGCATCGCTTTGTGTATTTCATCGCTTTTACCGCGGGGAGTGCTGTGATGAATTGTTCGGACTAATGCCAGCCGCTCAATTTCACCATCGCACATCGCGATAAAACTTGAGATACCATCCATACTACCATTGGCGGTCCACCACTGTGCGATGTTTTCTTCATCGCAAAACTTCCTTGTGGAATCGATTACCACCAGCGATATTTCCGGACCGGTACGACTTAGGGACCCTCAAGAAAAGAGCCTACACCTTTTTAAAGGCATCTGCAATTCCCCTGGTGTTGCAGTTGTTCATGGGCGGCGGTAGTCACTTACTATCAGGTGAGCCGCATGCTCGTTTGCCCCCTCTCCTATAAAAAAAAACTTAAATAAATATTTTACATGTAACTATGTTAAATAAATATTGGTTCATTTTGTATCTTGTATAGTATTCTTCTCTATACTGTTCACGTTCACGATAAGGCAATTATTTAGCTCCGAGATCTTAGCACCTGATGTGCGGAATTTACATTGACCAATTATACCATCTGAAAGGTCAGAGATTGGTCATAAAAGGTCAGTTGCTCTTATTAATTGGTCAACGTTAGAATTTTTTTTTTTATTAAGGGTTAAAGTTTTTCAACGTCATTGAGAAATTTTAGGAGCTCATTCGCGAAAATAATAAAAAATTCCACCTATGCGCAATCAAGAAGCATTCGCTGATAATTGGTCAGCTTATATAAATAGTTAGTCAGTTAAATTTAATATTAAAAAAAATTACTAAATAGACACCACAGAACATTCATATTATGTAACTGGTCATCCCGGCCTCGGCTGCCGTCGTGAGTGGATAAGTGCGAATCACACATCATCCGACGATTACCCCGACTGCTGCGATTTTTATTAGGAGAGATACAGCTGTGAGAAATCAACCAATAAATAGGAAAAGAACCGAAGAGTAATAGAAGAAAACCAGCGAATGTTTCTCGATCGCGCATAAGTGGAATTTTTTATTTTTTTCGATAATGAGGTGCTATAATTTCTCAATGACCTTGAAAAACTTTAACCCTTGATAAAAAAATTCTAACGCTGACCAATTAATAAGAGCAACTGACCTTTTATGATCAATTTCTGACCTTTCAAATGGTATAATTGGTCAATCGAAATTCTGTACATGAGATGCTAAGATCGCGGAACTCAGTTACTTGGCGTGAAAATATATGTGTTAGTAATATGTTTCTATATATTTTAAATTTATAGTTGTAACACTATTGGTTGAATTCATTAATGGTTGATGTTAGTTGTAACGCGAGTTCTTGAGGTATAATTCTTTAGCGAGTGTTGTTACTTGTTACTAATGATTAATCGCATTTTCAGATTAGAGTTCGAGTAATCGCAGTTTATTCGAATGATCGGATTGTTCGCAGTCGCCCATCGCTATTTTAGTTGGGTAATAATCCCACCAGATGGCGCTTCTCAGCGGAAATGTCGTTATTGACGTTATTAAAATTGTTTATAATTCAACAAGCTTTAGAAAAAAATACTATTTAGAATATCAGCAAATATTTTATTTATGAATTCCCGTATGAATCAAACTTATGAAATTGAGAGAATTACATATTTCAATATTAAAAGATGTAGTTTGACTTTGTTCATGATTGCCAGTTAGAGTTGCATATTTGATACCGGTACCTTGCGTTAACTCAAAATTGCGGCATGGTGCAATAAATTCTAAACAAATCTGTCAGCTCAGTCACCTGCCAAAATAAAACTGTCTGGCCAGTAAGTAAATATGATATCTTCATTTCTGAGTTTATCACGCAAAGAAACCCTGAACATAGCCCTTTCCAAAGCACACTGAGCGACCTTGAACGTCCTCATTCGGATTCCAGCAGTGAAGGATCACGTCTCAGATCCTCACTGGTAACATGCATTGGTTGTACAATCTCGTTTAAAGGTTTTGAGGTATACCTGACGAGAAGATGTGTCGTAATTTCCTGAACGCTACCCAAACGAGTTAAATCCGTCAATTGACCTCTCGGTCGAAGTTGGACTTACCTAGTCGGTAATTTTTTTTTATAGGAAGGTTGACAAACGAGCACACAGTCCACCCGATGGTAAGTGGTTGCTGCGGCCCATAGACATCTACATCTATTCTCTATTACAAATCAAAATGTAGATGCGTTGTCACCCGTGAGGACTAAGATGGAATGCCTCATTTCCAGTAAAAAGGGCCTCCGGCCACCTGCACTCACAAAGCGAAACGCAGAGGTAAACCTCTACTTCACGCTGGTTTTCTGTGAGGTCGTGGTACCACCCCGTTTCGAGCCGGCCCATCCGTGCGACAGCAAAAGCTGCCGCGTGGCTCTACCACTGTCAAAAGTGTCACATGGACATTATCCATGATCCTTATTTTATCCATGTTCATCTTGAGACCTATCCGTTGGGAGACACTATTGAGGTCATTGAGCATAGTGCTTAGGTCCTCCAGCAATTCTGCCATAAGGACTATATCGTCAGTGAATCGAAGGTAAGTGATGTACTCGCCATTGATGTTAATACCGTATCCTTTCCAATAGCTTGAAAACGTCTTTCAATGCAGCAGTATAGGGTTTCGGGGATATAACGTCACCCTGTCTTACACCTCGCTGCAGTTGAATAGATTTCGTACTCTGGTTCTGTACTCGGATAGCCATCATAGCCCTACTGTACAACCACTTCAGCAATTCGATATACCGACAGTCAACTTGGCACCGCTGAAGGGACTGTAGCACACCCTAAATTTCGACGGAATCAAAGACTTTCTCATAGTCCACATACGAAAGGCAAAGTGGCAGATAGTACTCTTCTGTCTTTTGTAAAATTTACTGAAAGGTATGTATGTGGTCTATGGTGCTAAAGCCTTTTCGGAAGCCAGCTTGTTCGGGAGGCTAGAAGTTCTCGAGTCTGCGTACGAGACGATTCGTAATGACTCTCGAAAACTGCACGTAGTAGTTCATCAAGTAAGTTGACAACACGTTCACTTGAACAAGACCACCCCACTTCTGCTTCACGCCTCCGGTGTAATGCCTGTGTACTGTAATGATTTCAAGTGCCGGTTTTCCATCCGCTTTCAGAAGCTCCGCATTGCAATCTTCTAGGCACAGAAAACGGTTTTGTAACTCGAGCTAAAAGATTTCGGGACTTTGGATTAGAGCACGGGTGGATGGAGCATTGACTTCATTAGACGTGACCTCTCCAACTTAAGGTTTAGATTTAGTGTGCCTCTCACCATTCGGTGATCGCTGCCGGTTTTCCAGGTCCAGGTGCACTTCCTGTGAGGCCGCTTCTGGAAGAAAGAGTTCATCATAAAGAGCCCTCATTCTCCATGAAGTTGGCCAGCTGCTGGCCCCTTCGGTTCCGTTGCCCTATTGCAAATTTCCCTACCTTTAACTGACCGTTCTCTCTTGAGCCTAGTTTTGCGTTAAAGTCTCACATTAACACAGTATAGTGGTTTTTTGGAGGAATGCATGGCTTTAGAAATATCCTCATAAATATCCTTCACCTCCTCATCAGGATGTGTCGAGGTTGGTGCGTAAACCTGTATGACCTTCAACGAATACCGTTAGGTGATTCTGAATATAAGGTACTCAACCCTCGTCGACACACTCGCAATCTTTACTACGTTGATAACGAGAGACTTGTGAAATCCGACACCAATCCTTGGGACAGATTGTCGCCCTCCCGATGATAGAAGAAGTTGCCGGATTCGACGATTACCGTGTCTTCCCCCTCTCTTCGGACCTCAGATAATCCTATAATATCCCAGCGCAACTTGTCTATCTCTTATTCCAGCTCCAGGATCTTCTCGGCAGTCCTCAGGTTGCGTGCGTTGTATATTGCCAAGTCGAGTCGTCTTAGATGGCAACCGAACCTCCGCTGGAGATTCTTAGCACTCCCTGCCCCGTCGTTACCATGGTATATCGCCACCGTAGCTAGGTATAGCGGCGCCACCGGGGACTAGGGGCCGTCTCTTCGTAACTTTCATTATGAGGGGTTTGCCATAGTTGCCATGCTTTGCGAGCGGGTTGGCAACCGCAGGTTTTATTGTACTATATTTGCTGTTATCAGGAAGATGCTGCTGCCCATCTCCTGCCTGTTTCTCACCATCCATATATTATATATATATAAACACATATATATTACATTTTGTGTATGTTACAAGCGTGCAACGAGACACTAATAGCATGATTGTATGGTTAATCCTTTACAGGTGTAAAATAATTAAGTCAAATTAGTACATACATTTTCTGAGCCGTTCTCTCCACCGTAATATTCATTTTCCTGAGAAGGACATTCAACTCTTTCGCCATATTCATTTTTGCACACGAGCTTTTGGCCTAAAGACCCATCCTGTGAAAATAATTTTTAAAACGTATAAAAGCAAAACAAACCACTATTATATAACTCATTATCAAAAATAAACTGGCTCTTGATCATACTTTTTCTGATGTTTATCTTCTTTTTCTCTCCGCAATTGTCCAGTGAATTAGTAGGTACTAAAGGGGAAGAATTTTAGAACAAATATTCGCATTTACTACTAGGCGAGCATTGGCCACTAAGCATGATCGTACAAACCCGCTAAACGGGTTCCCACCTTATCCTGGTGGGATGCTTAGTAGCCATAGCGTAATCACTCACGGTAAACTATATGGAACCCACATAGTTCTCCCCTCCAAGTGGGCTTGGTAATCCCAATTCGAATGGGTGTTGATGGACTGTGGCGAGAGGAGTGTCCCTTACAAAAAAGGAAGAGGAGTGTTGATATAACGATGCTCCAGTCGCCCTATCCTCTGCGATTCTGGTGGGGCCTCCGAGTGCTCTGAGACTCGGAGTGGTTCGTTGTGCCGACTTCAAAAAACTAGAAGGATTAAAGTTATTTGCACATCATTTAATAGCTTTTAGTCAGTGCAAGTAGCTACAAAGTGTATCAAAGCATTAAAGTCCGGATTTCAGAAGCTGTTAATGGAAATTCGAAAATGGATAGGAATTCGGAAGCTACCAGTGGAAACTGCCTTTTCTATTCTTTTAAATTTTTTGAAGTCGTTCTTTACTTGCTTAAGTATTTTAAAATATTAATGCTGTCAGGGAACAACTGTAATACTCTATCATTAATATTAGATCTAGAAATACTTATATGGTGAGATTTACTCACTTCATGAAGGCACGGTACACTTTCTTGTGTAATTACTGCTAAAACTGATGGCAATTTAAAACTTTGATAAAAGTCCACAATACACACTTTATAATTAACTCCAAATAAATATTCAAAAATTGACATAATTGAGAAAAAAACCAATAAATAATATTTAATAGCTAATATTTTTTTAAATTTTTGTTTGACAATACAGGGTACCTAGATCATCTAAAATTTTGAATTAAATAATTCCTTAAGGTTTTTTGTTCACATGTATGACAGTGTTTCAATAGTTTGGTTTTCTGGCCGGCAGGGTGTCATGGCCCCGGGGCCGATTTCAGGCGGCGTCATCTCAGAAAATAAGAGTCAGCTCAAAATACGAAAAGTCCTGAAAATATACAGCTGCAAGCACAAATTGCCATGTGTGTAGGAATAAATATAAAAAAAAATAAAGATATTTTATTAATTTTTACGACACTGAAAACAAATAATTTATTTTTCTCCCGCATTTCATATATATTAGTATCAACCAAAGTCATATGAATTTTAAAATAAAAAAATGCGCGTGCGAGACTTGGTTTGCACACGCTATCAAATTTACATTTTGTAAAATTATCGAATTCGCAAGTTTTTCTTTGTCATCAAAACTGAAAGGGGGAAGGGATGAGATGAGGGGATGAGGATGAGAGCTATAAGAATCAACCAAGCAAGTATTTAAAAAAAACTTAAGCCACTCGGTAATAACGCGAATGCGTTGGTGACTTTACATATTGCGATATTCAATTACTCAAGTAATTTTATTAGGTCTTTACCATTGAAATGGCCGTTTTTTTTATGAAATAATTTAACGTAATTTTTTCTATATTTTTTATTTCTATTAATCAAAGTAATCACCCATGCAATCGATGCATCTTTGACAACGCAGTGGCAGCTTATTGATGCCCTTTTTGAAGAAATCAGCTGGACCTGGACGGGAAGCAACAAATTCTTCATAGGCATTTTGTACTGCCTCTCTCGGGTATTGAATTTTTTTTCCCGATGAAATGTAGGTAATTCAAATTCTGGAAAAGTAAAAGTCTGTAGGCGCAAAGTCTGGTGAGTAAAGGATGAAGGAAAGGATGACGGAGAGCTTCCGACCCCAGTTCTTGTAACTTGAAGACCGTCTGTTGTGCAGTATGAGGTCACGCGTCGTCGTGCAGGAGCAGTGAGGACAAGCGATTGACCAAAGCTGGTTGGAGACTTGCGCGCTTCTCTTTGTGTTCAGTTCTCCACTATACACATTTGCAGTAATACTCATCCTATTTGGTAAGAAGTTGTGATTAACTACACCGGCGCTAGACCACCACACAGTGAACTTCATTTTTCTAGGAGTAAGTTTTCGTTTAGGGTATTGTTTAGGTGCTGAACCAGGATCCAACCAACTTGCTGAGCGCTTGCGATTGTAAAACAGAATCCATTTTTCGTCGCAGGTAACAATGCGGTAGAAAATTCCTTCGTTTGTGTGCCTGTTGAGCAGTGCAAGGTACGCTTCGTCGCGTACTTCGCGCTGGCGATCATTGAGTCTCATTTGTCAAGCTTTTTTACCTTGCCTATTTGACGCAAATGGACCAATATTGTTTTGATCATTGAGTTATATGTACTACGTACTAGAGAAGCCGTTCCAAACAAAAATTGTGTCCTACTCTATGTCTTCGCGCATGCGCAGTAGTAGTAGTCGCGCTTGAGCAAAAACTTTAATTTGATATAAAATAAGATATTAATATAAAATAAATATGAGAATTTAATATAAAATATCTTAATTTAATCTAAACAAACATATTTCTAAATAAAATGTAATAATAATAATTTTATGGAATTCACAAATTTTCAATTTACGCAATATTTAGTTTGTATGGACTGCACTACAGTTCAGTTGAACATAGTCAATGTTCGGAATGGCTTCTCTAGTACGTAGTACATATAACTCAATGGTTTTGATGCTAACTTCGAAGGCTGCTGCTAAATCAGCCGTAAATTAAGTATCATCATTCATCGCATCGCCAATCGCGAAAACAAAAATTTTTCGGACGACCACTGGGTTAATTTTTCAGGTCGAAATTTTCAGAACGGACAAATCAATAACAGGTGGTGCTTTCGTTTGCAGTATTCGCTCCGTAAACGCCGTTGATGTTGCGTGCCACTTGTATTGCCACTTGCTGCCATGATGGTACTCATATTCCATAATTACTCGAATTTTTAACGTATCCATGATGATTTGAATTTCGATGAGACGAAAAAGATTCAAATTCAATGAAAACGTAACGCTAGTCAATAAACAAATGACTAATTAATAAAATCCATGTTTTTAAAATAAAGTTATTAGAAATTAGAATTCTTAGCCAAACAAAAATTATTTTGAGTTGAAATAGCCAGTACTGCAGAACGGCAATTTCATAGGTACCTATTATTCTTATTTCAAAGACCTATTATTTTCTCACTAATGACAAATTCCTATATTAAAAAAAAAAAATTCGTTTTCCGTAACTATCCGTTTTATTACATACCCCTACGATGTGTATGTAAAAAGAGTTTATAATCATTGAAACATAACAGAATAATAATTGTTGTAGGCCAGAAGGTCAACATAGGCTTCAGAGGTTATTAGCGCAATCGTAGCTTTCCTTTTTAGAAAACCTACTTACTTACCTAAAATAACATTTTAACTTTTTTATTTCTTAATATAAAGTTCAAGTCAAAAAGTAATAACTAATCCATGTTTGCCCTCAGCAGTATTGGTCTATAAGAATCGCTACTAATCGCTACTTAGCACTTAACTGCATCACTGTTACCTACGTCATAACTGCGGCATTCTGGACGATATTATTACCTATTACATAACAATATAATGTTCCGTCGTTTCCCACAAAACCGTGGTAGCTCAGTATGCGAGCAGCCCGGGCTTGATCCCCTCTGGCACCAAGTGTTTGGCGGTGAAGGAAAATATCATAAAGAACTCTACATGTCTGACAAATAAAATAAAAAACTGCTAATATCCGTAGGGACAGCGCGGCTGACACTTGACATAAAAACCCTTTAGAAATGAGCGGAGCATTTTAATAAAATCAACATACATATGAAAATACCAACGAGAAATCCCAAATTGAAATTGTATTCCATTCGCAATTTCACTTTAGTTTCTTACATAAAATTTAAAAAAAAACGGTATCCATTGATTCTTTCTTGAGATCGAATTCGACACTTTTTTATGGAACTATTTTATGGAAGTGAAGGCAAACGGATATAGCTCATCTGATGGTAAGTGACCACCACCGCCAATGAACATCCGCAGCACCAAGTGAATTGCAGGCTGTGCGTTGCCGGCCTTTTAGAAAGAAGTAGATGCTTTTCTTGAAGGACCCTAAGTCGTAACGGTCCTGAAAAATCCACGGCGATAGTAAATACAAAAACACAGTATGGTCGTGCGAGGCAGAAAATTCCGCGTAAATCGCACGGTAGTGAACCGCCAGCCATCGAGATGATGATGGAATTTCGAATAGTAGCAATAGTATTTTGATCACCTTCGAATTACGTTATATCTTAGCACGGTTTTCCTTAATGTCGATTAAGGTCGTGGTTGTGACGTAAGAATCAACAGAAATAATATTCGATAAAACTTGTGGCGTTGCACTTTTTTTTGCTATATCAGATACCTATAATATGTAAAATATCCAGTATTTATAAGCACATTTTTGATATCCACATCGACGATAAAAGTGCTAGACGCCTGCTAATAATAAAGTCCTCCAAACCAAATTACGGTCATGGCGGCCTGTCTCCACGGAGACACAAGACACGATTATAGCACAGTTTTGAGTCTAATTAAATTGTGATTATAGTAAGTACACAGGTATGTACGCAACCAAGGGTATAATCTCTATTACCTCATACTGCTGCTGCTCTTTGATTTTACTCGACCCGGGAATCGAACCTGGAAAACATAATTAGCGTTCGCGCTTGCAGCTTCAAACCATCGAGGAAGTCGCCAACTACTACGATTGGTGGTGGTGCTTCCTACAAATCCTCCCAACTATGAAAGAGATCGAAAGATAAGTCTATAAGTGGAAATGGTGCAGATCGGTTGTCGGATTTTATGTTCATACGCAGTACTTCATGTGCGTACTCGAATTTTCGAGAGGCTCAATTCTCGACAGCGGCAAGTTTATTTTAGCCGCTCATAGGTTATCCATTCGCCAAATACTTTCAGTCGCTTCTTCAATCTTCACTCGTTAGCCACGCAGGATTCATGATTTCCCGAATTTAAATCATTACGATGGACGCTTTCCATTATGACTTATTACAAAACGACAAATATGGTCGTTATTTAGTCGCGAAAAAGGATTTGGAAGGGAGTGAATTAATATTTACGGATTTACCCTTCGTTGTTGGACCGAAACCAGGCAAGTATAGCAGCTATAGTTGAAAATGTTGGTTTAAGTTATAATTTGTCTCTTGGAGATTCGTTGCAGACGTTATGTTGAATATTCTTTGTCAATTTTCGAAAAATAATGCATTTAATGAACATGTTATCAAGTTTTAATACAAGTATAAAATTCTAAATTAAATTAATAATTGATGGAAGCAAATAAATTAACGTAATATTTTATATAATATTTAATATACTTTTAAATATAAAATTTTTTAATAATGTTATTACATATTCTTAATATTTCATATAAAGTCCCGCTAAATATACAAAATTTGACCTGCTCAAAGTTCAAAAACTTTATTAAACAAAGTTTGTATAAAAAGGGTTACTATAATATTAAGGAATTTGTGGATGATAATAACCCCTGGGAATGAGGTGATCGCTACCAGGCTATTTCTAATTTGTTTTGTGTGGTTAATTGTGTAACATACTTACATGATTGTAAGCTGTATTAAAAAAAAGTCCCGCTGGGTTTCTTGCTGGTTCTTCCCAGGACAGTTTTTTTTCGAGCCAGTGGTAGTTAAATAAAAGAGTGATTTTCAATAAGTATTATTTATAATCTATAATGAATGAAAAAGTTTCTGTTACTGTCTCTGTTTCCTAGCAGTGTTTAAATTTTATCCTTCTAGGTATATACACTCACAAGTGATAAAATTTAAAAAAAATTGTACAACCGACTTCAATATCTTTGACGACTCCGAGGCGCAGTGGCTTTGCAATGAGTTGCAGCGCTATGAGCCGCGGGTTCGAATCCCGCACGGAATAAGTATTTGTATGGCCCACAAATAATAGTTCTGGGTCTGGATGTTTGTCCTTGTGAAATCTATGTATGTAAACTGCCCCTGCGATACAGCAGAAAATCCTAGTGTGGAGGTAACATTGTTTTTAAAAAAAATATAAATAAAATGAGAACACCATTATTGTAGTAGAAGCCAATTAAATACGCATTATTGAGGATAACTCAAAAACTACTTGTCAGATCTTGATAAAATTTATTTGGAACTACATGAGAAGCACTAGCTTTTAAATGAAAAAAATAATCATCAAAATCGGTTCACCTAGAAAAAATCTCTAAGGTATAACATAAAAAAATACAGCCGTATAAGTTTTAAGTAAACTTTTGCTTAAGAATATTTTATTTACATTATAATTGATAGTTTAAACCTGCGTTGCCTGAGACTATAAATAAAGCACCCTTTGTAATAATAAAGTGACATTGAATAAAGGAAGGTCAGGATGAGAAAAACCACTGATGTTTGTTTGTTCTGTTGAAAAATATAGTTTTAAATGAATTATTTTTAACCTTTCGTTTACTAAATATTTACTATCAGAAAACAAAGTTATTGTAATAATGATTCAATTTGGAAACTTTATCGAATGGAATAGATTAAAATAGAATATTATTTTTTATTCAATACTAGCTGGTACTCGACGCGTTGCTGCCGCAGACGAAATAATTGTAGAAATATCGTTTTAAATTTGTAATGGTTATGTTGTTTAATTAGGAATGATAATACATTCATTAAAATTGAATGATACATGATTTTCAAATAAAGTCGGTACGATACGAGCGCCACCAATTTATACTATAACCTTCTCACAAGTGCATGCAATAAGTTGACAAAGTTTTAGCGCCATCTGATGAACGCGGTATGGCAACGCACATGTTAGGTATAATACGAACAAACAAATATTAATTTTTATATATTAGACTATATTAAACATAACATTTTACAATTATAGAACACAATTACTTAAATGATTTATCATAGAAGTAGCATGGTAGCGATCACCTCATTCCCAGGGGTTATTTTCATTCATGTCATCGGTTATTCATTATGTAATTAAGCACCGAATATCACAAGTTTGTCCTTCTCATCATCTCTACCCGTGGGTAACATTTCACATATTTACGTGTGCACATGTCAACAGATATTCCACCGTTATGCCTCGGTTGTTACTGTCCTGTGGACAACACGCTGTGCTCCCGCTGCGGGTGGCCAGTTTGCAACTCTGAATGCGAGCAATCACCTCATCATGTAGAGGAGTGTGAGGTCTTCTCTAGCGCCCAAGTGCGCTTCCAACCTGTGGAGGATTGGACTGCCAGTGCACCTCAACTTGACTGTATCACACCATTAAGGTATAATATAAATAAAAACAAATAATTTTGGTTTCCAATTGTTCCTATCCTATATCCACCCCATCATGTAAAACCCCCAAAATTTTCAATTTTCATTTTTCTTGACGTCATTAAATAGACATAATTTTGTAATGCTACATAATTATGTATCTTAATTTGCCAGATTACTTTTAGCAAAAGAGAAGGACCCAGTAAGATGGCAGCAGGAATTAGATGTTATGGAGGTGCATTCGAAGGCTCGCCAACAGCGAAACACGTGGCGAGTTGATCAAGTGAACATTGTTGATTTTCTGATCGACCACTGCAAACTTGGAGGAAGGTTCAGCAAAGAACTGGTGCAGAAGGCTTGCGGAATTCTTGAGGTAAATATTAATATATAGATTAGTTCATTCTTATTTTTTTGATTGTGTGATTATAAAATACCTACACTTCTAAGCGGATTTAATATTTGTCCGTGGGTAAATACATTTAGAACAGTTCCATTATTTTATGTTTATGTTAGATTACGTTAGACCATTATGTTAGACGTATAAGCCATGTACGGTTACGGATTCTTATTCTTACACCACAAACACCATAATAAATTAAAACGATTGGTAAATCCAATTGTGCATGCCTTAAGCGCATTAAAAAAATTACGTATAACATGATTAATACTTAATTTTTTTAAGTAGTTTAAACACACATAAGTTTTCACTAATAGCCTTATAATTATACTTCTAATTTTCTGATATCTTTATGTCAAACTTCAATTAAAAAAGTTTGGAAAATTTAAAAGTGGACGACTCACAATGCCAAATGATAGAGAAAAAGTTAAAAAAAATATGTAAATTGTAGTTCTATTCGTCAGTGAGTTCCAGTAGCAGTCAACGAAGTACACCTTGAAGTCAGTCCGTCAAGTCCGCCAAATCTATTCTATATATCTATTATATTCTATAACTAACAAAACGAGACTAAACTCGGCACATGTAGTTTTCCTCGTCGAGGAGTTCCTGTAGCAGTCATCAAAGTACACGTTCAAGTCACTCTATCAAGTTCGGAGGTAAGGTCTCATCATAAATAACAAAACGAGCCCAAACTCGGCAAATCTAGTTCTCCTCGTCGAGGAGCTCCAGTAGCAGATACCGACACACATTCAGGTCTATAAGTCCAAGACGTATATAAATATTTACGTTTGTATATAAATCCTGCGTGCTCTTAGCGAAACAAAATATTGTAATAAAAATCTGTGATTATAAAAATAATAATAATAGCTTACCTTGGTTAAGTATGTATCAAATTTGGTTTTTCGAATATTATTTTGTATTTCTACGGCGATCGATATTTTTCTGTATGAGCCGCTATACCACGACCACTCACGACGGTATTTGAGCCCGGAGCAGGTTCCCGTATATAAATATTACTCTGTGGCCCGGAGTAAATAAAGTACTCTGTGGCTGTGGCTCGGCGGCCTATTTAGTAAAATAAATTAATACAAGGCTCTCAAACCACCTAAAATTTCACAATTCCATAGCCGAAAAAAAATAATTATAACTAATAAAAATGATAGATGAAAAGTTTTAAAAATAGATTGATTTAAACAATTGATATTTTCAAAAGTTTATCGTGTTTACGCCGCCATGCGCACTTGATAAATCCACACCATAAGCCACTAAAACCCCTTTTTTATGTAAAAATAATAATTAATCGATTTAAAAAAAATTATTAATAAGTTCAACGATTATTTATCTTTCTGACATGCTTTTTATATCACTTATATGTATAATATGATTGCTAGATACGATTACATTGGAATCTTAATTTTTAGGCCCTAGCAGAACATATGACATGCAAAAGGGTGTTTAATAGTGAACGCAAATATATTTTATTAGTGTTTTATTTTGTGAAAGTCATCATTATTCTGCCGTTTCACCCCTTAAAATTGCAATTAACAATTTCATTGTCGCCGATGGGGATTCAACCCGGGTTCAACTCATTTGATGATGATATGATACTGTAAGGTACATTATTTGGCATAGCTTCTTCATATTATGAAAGTAATAAAACTCAATACAATGTTGTTTATACTGTGTAAGTTAGTTACATACACGACATGTCCAAATCTAACATTCAGCGAGCTATTTTAACGCCGGGATGCAATGTACTCGACTTGGCAAACGATTCCGATGTCATTGTCCTTTCTTCGACTTTTCTGTCCGTTATTGACTTGGCAAGTGTAGGATTTACGATTTACTCGTACATATTGCATTGTGTGGAATTTCGATACCCGAGATTGTTTTTTTTTGCCCGCGTGGAATCCGCTTTAGCAACACAAATTATATAATAAGAAGGATATGGAAGTGAGGATAGAATGTAAAGTAGATACTAACCACAGTTGTGGGTCACATAGAAGTTTTATTTAAAAAAAAAACATGCGTGAGTGTCGTGGAACACCCGGTTGGAACGAAGTTCCTTTCGTAGTATATTATTATTGATAAAAGTATTATAATATTGATTAACTAATACAAATAAATGAATTACTAGCTTCTATTAAAATGAAGCGTCATTTAAAATAATATTTCTTTCATGGCAAGGTAAGAAAAAGTACGAGAGAGATGGATATTATTTCATCTCTCTCGCACTATGGGGGTCGTGACGCAAAAATCTTAAACTTTTTCTCGCCTAGCCCCCATCCGTCATCCCATTCGTACCGTGCGATAAGGAACTTCGTTCCAACAAAGTAAAGGAGGATACACTTAAGATAATTTCTAAGTGTACGTGAAACTGCGGACGCCTGCATTGTCAGTCGCTGCTGCGACACCATCACAGAGTACCTTTGTATAAACCGCGATACCATCCACCGCTGCCACGTGTTTTGTCTATATATGTGACGGCAGTGCGTCAGCAGTTTAGAAAAGAAGAAGGCGACGCACCGGCACCTTTCGAGCCCTCATTACCCAAAAACTATTAGACCTACATACTTGTAATTTTGCATGTCTAATAAGGCCCCCTTTGGTTACTTAGATACGCAAACATAAACAAAACTTTCATAAGAAAATTGCCGTTTTTATCACGTAACTGACTCACACATCAAAACCTTAGATACTTCTAGACGACTTAGTAACTTGAAATTTCGCATTAATATGGACTATTAGGCGTAGACAAAGTAAAAAATTAGAAAACTATTGTATTGTTGATATAAACGATAAATTATTGGCAACGTTATTAGTATTGCAACAAGTTTTAACTAGTCTTTGGTAGAGTATTTTTGTCGTCATTAAAAATAGGAAATAGTGTACCGTAAACGCAAGGACTACCGTTAAAGGAATTTTTTAATTTTTTATAGTGTTAAAGTAATAAATGAACTTAAAGTCTATTTGCTGGTAACTGGCTACTACAGTTCACTGACACCTGCAGCTAACTTCAAACAAAGAAATCTACAGATTATAATGGCTCTCTATCTCTACACCCTTCTGACCGGGACACGGCAACGTAATCACTGCTATTGGGCGGCAAAAATAACAAGGAGGTTAGTTCCTACACTGACGGACTTCCTGGACAAAAAAGGAGTCATTTCAACAGTAGAGACTATGCACCTGTAAAGACATACCTGCACCTATAAAGGTCATGCATGTATTTAGATTTATAAAAGGATAAAACTTTCTTTTTAATTAATGATATCCCACCAAAAACATAAATTTTAAAGGGATAAGATAAGTTTGGTTCAAAACGTGTTCGGGTTGCCTGCTTAGCCGGAAAAAGGGTTCACTTCTGAACGGGAGTCAATCTTTATAGCAGTTCCAAGAACGTTGTACATTCTAATAGGTCCTATTATTTAATCAACTACTATGGAGCTTGTCGCCCGGTTAGTTTCGAAGACTGCCTGCAGTGAAAGATTCTCACACTTAAATATAGCTTCTCTTTCGGACTGGATTTCATCCCGACTGGTCCGAGCATTTGACTGGTACCTCTCCAAAACTGTGTTTATGACGAAAGTGTCGCGCATAGGCAGATCAATAATATGCAGCAGGAAGAGAGTTGCAGAGACAACAGACCCATGGGAAATTTTGGCATTAGTTGTTGTAGGATCGGACAAGCAGAAATCTACAACGACTCGGAGAGACTGTTCACTCGGAAAGTCCTTCACCCAGTTCATAATTCAGGCCAATCATTAAAACGTACGCTGGAAGCTTGCCCAAAATACTAACGTGCCAAACCTTGTTAAAAGCCTTCGAGACATTAAGAGAAACAGCAAGTTTAGTGCTAGTTGTTTGTTCGGAAATTAAATGTTTGCCTACCAAACAGCTCTCTTTACTTCGAAAAAAGAAGAAGTCTGTTGGGATAAGGAGAATATGGTAGACGAGGAAGAGTCCCTAGCTTTGGCTAATTTTCTCATTGTATTGTTTAGTATGTAGCCGGGCGTTGTCATAAAGAAGCAATGAAGAAGAGCAGTTCACCAATCTGGGTTGAGTGCCAGCTACTCCGCTGAAATTTGTAATTCTTGACAATTACAGTATCTAAGTAGCAACCGTAGCCCCAGACGGCAAGAAGTTATAGTGAATTATACCAACTGCACACAACCAAACTGTAAACATTAGCTTCTTCTGGCTAATCTTTCGTTTCAGTCACTGTTTGGCTTATGCATCTGGATCTAACCACTATGATGAACGCTTGCTATTGTCGTATAGAATCCACGTCTTATTGCGGTAACAATTTAACTCAAAATTTCCTCCTTTCTGTGCCTATAGACAATGTGATGCAAGTTTGGACGCAGCCTCTCGCTGTACGTCACCCACTTCTTGAGGCACCTATTTCTTAAGCATATTTATTTTACTGATTTACCGTAAATGATCTAATATTGTTGTGACACTTACATCATAGAATATATAACAGCTTATATCAAAAGCAGACACTAGATCAGCCATAGATTGAGACGGATTCGCCTCCATTATTTATTGCCGTCAGTTCGTCATTGGTCTTCAGGCGGCCACGAACAAGCCACGAGATTCATTTGTGTTGTTAAATTCCCGAACAAAACGATTGAACTAGAACCATTGCACAGTTCCACACAGTTCGTTCGTTAGTGGTGCCAGTTCTATATACGTCATTGATATTCGTGCCGATTCAGTCGCATTGCTTTCACATCGCAACCCATATTAAAAAATTACACGATTTATCTTAGAATGCATAGTTTTAAGTATCTATACCTACTATTAAAAAACCCAAACCCAAATAAACAAAAATGAATAAACTGAAAAATTAATATATAACTGATAACTGAGAAGTTAACTGGAAAAGTGTAAGTAAGTGATGGATTTTCGACAATTCCCAGTTGGGCAATTAATATAACATAGCCCACATTTTGAGCAATATGACCGGCCCATTTCCACTTTAGCTTACTAATCCGTAACAAGTAACGATCGATGGGAAAGAAAGGTTCTCGAGTGGCAACCTTGTACCGACAGGCGAAGTGTGGGGCGTCTCCCAACTGGATGTAGTGACAACCTGGTAAGACATATAGGAAGTCGATGGGTGCAGGTGGCTCAGGACCGTGCTTGTAGCATTCCTTGGGGGAGGCCTATGTTCAGCAGGGGATTTTTGAAGGGCTGTAACGATGATGATGATTATGAACCATCTTCCCCGTTACTGTAGTTAGTTAATTGTGGCCTATAATAATTATAATGGCAGAATACGTTCAAAATTATTTTTCGTTTTCTTTTTAAGGTGAATGCTGTGGAGATACCTTCGCGGGGCGGCTTCAGTGTACGGGCAGTGTACCCTCGGCTGGCAATAGCGGCTCATAGCTGCGTTCCCAACATTGTTCATACCATACTTCAGAATGATTACAAGTGCGTATTATGTCGTACTTTTCAAACCTACGGTTTTCGACCAAATCAAAAAGAAAAGATCTTTAGGCATTAACAATTTATATTTTTTTATAAAACGGCATAACGTAAGTGACCATTGCAGTTCATGGATATTTGCAGCCAACTTCAAACAAAGGATGAGTTGAGAGATGCGTTGTCAACTCTGAAGACTAAGATTGAATATCTTATTAATTATGTTTAATAATTGAAAAACTGATTAAGTTTATTTTTTATTTTTTTTTAAACGTTTAAACCCCCACACTAGGATTTTCTCCTGTGTCGTGGAGGCAGTTTACAAACATAAATTGCACAAGGACAAACATCCAGACTCGGAACAATTATTTGTAGGCCATACAAATACTTGTACCGTGCGGGATTCGAACCCGCGGCCCCCGCAATAACTGATTGCTAAGCCACTGCGCCACGGAGCCTTCCTTTTTAAGTGATTAGTAATAATAATTTTAATAAATATTTAATACTGGAATATTAAAAAGAAATAAGTAAAAAGAAAATAGTAGGTATCTAAACGATATTTAAGCGTACTGCTAACACTACACGGACAGCGGAGGCTTAGTAGGGTCCCGTTGGTTACGGGACCCTAAAAAGCTATGACGGTTAGGCGTGACAGATTACCCGCGGAAGGAGAAAAGCCTGATAATCGTCACCGGATTCTCTGTACGAATTACAGTATCCTTTCATTCTTTCCCCAAACTTCAGGTAAACATCACTTGCATCCAAACCAATCTGGCGGTTTATGACCTCTCGTTTTCTACCTTAGCTTTAATATCTAGGCTGTCTTTACCGACATTAGTAGTTCAGATTAGTGATTCAATTTATGGCTACCCTTGCTGACGACATAAAACGTAGCTTTGTGGCAAGTGCAACTGACAAGCTTGGTAATGCTCAATTTTCTCAGGAAGGCAAAACAACTAATCACCAAATTGTTAAAAACAAGTGGTTTAAATTAATTAAAATTTTTGTACAACCGACTACAATCATAAAATAAAATGAGAACATCATCAATGTAATCGAAGTCAACTAAATAGGACGCATTATTAAGGATAACTCAAAAACTACTGATTTGATATTGATCAAATTTAAATGGGACCACCAACGAAGCACCAGCTTTCATCCTTTCACCAGCACCAGAATCATCAAAATCGGTTCATGTAGAAAAAAGTTCAGAGGTAACACACATAAATAATACAGTCGAATTGAAAACCTCCTCCTTTTTTCAAAGTCGGCCGAAAATAGGTTGTTACTGTAATTTTTAGGTACATTATAAGTAGACACAAATTGTATACCAAAGCAACTTATGCTCGTAATTTATTTTCGACCAGTTCTGCTGGAAATATTAGGTTACATAGACTGGAACACCCCTAGACTGTAAAACGGATTTGCCACTGACAAACTTAACAAAGATATTACGCGTAGGCAGCACGTAATTAAATAAAAGAATAACTCATTTTAATCTGTAAAATAACTGACCTATATATTATTGTTCTCAACATTTACTGGAAAGCTGCCAACTGACAAACAGATCCCGTTTGTCTTTTGATATTACATAGTTACCTAATTTTAGCTCTAGCTTTTCTATTGATAAGTATTATTATACCTATGCTTCTATATATATTTAACTAATTATTAATATTTTACAGTATCTATTAATTAAAGAAATGTTATATCACCCACAAATTTTTAACTCATATATTACTACATTAAATATGCTTACTACTACAGATTTTAACTTCAGCCCTGTCTCGCCAGCAACGCAGTCAGGAATTTAGTTGTGTATCGCCAGCAACGAAAAATCAGGAATTTGCAATTAGAGAAACCCAAAATTAGGAGCTTTTTAGGTGCTAATTAGGTGCCAAGTTAAAAAGTTAGGTGCGGCTTATTGGTCGCCTTCGGCAAAGTTACGGAGGTGAGCATGGGTGTTTGTAATTTGCTATGCAAGGGCGAAGGGGTTGCACTCCCCGCAGCGCCGAAGCCGTTGCAGAAGTAACTATATCAATATTCCTGCAACGCAAATTTCAATCGTTCGTTGCGGTGAAAATTTTTGAGCAACTAATTTTTGAACTTGCTACCTAATTAGCACCTAAAAAGCCCCTAATTTGGGCTTTATCTAAAAGCATTTTTGATTCGATTCCGATTTTCAGAAAACCTGAATTTTGCATCTGCTTTGTTCTGAATTACAACTTTATTTTTATTAGGGGCGCCTTGTCATTGCCTATACTTGCAGCACCTAGTTAGCGCTTAATTCCTTGCTATTAATATTTATCGTATATAACTTCATTGCGTTTTGTCAATATCAATATGAAAATTTTAGAGCACCTAATTTTTAACCTTGGCACCTAATTAGCACCTAAAAAGCCCCTAATTTTGGATTTTTCTAAATGCAAATTCCTGAGTGGTGTCTCGCCAGCAACGCAAAGTCGGGAATCGGCATTTGGATAAATTAAAAATTAGGTGTTTTAAAATTTTCACCGCAATGAACTGTTGAAATTTGCGTTGCTGGCTAAACGTATCGCTAGCAACGCAATGACGATAGCATAGGCAATGGCAAGGCGTCTCTAAAAAAAAAAGTCGTTATTCAGAACAAAGCAAATGCAAAAATCAGTTCTTCTGAGAATGGTACCTAAAAGCCTAAAACTATAGACATTCGGTACTTGCGTACGGGGGTGGGACGGGGAGGGGGAGGGGAGTGTTTTGGGGAAGCCCCCCTACCCTTCCTCCTAAAATAAGCACCTAATATTGGCTTTTCCTAAATACATATTCCTGACTGCGTTGCTGGCGAGACAGAGCTTTTATCTTCCGCCATAATAATCATTAGGTGTTTTCACTGGATTGCCAAAATAAATGTTGCATTATTTGTACAGGGTTGAAGTACGAGCAGCAGTACCAATAAAAAAAGGCCAGCCACTACATCTGTGTTACACTCACGTACTCTCACAAACTATAGTTCGACGTGAATATTTACTCGACTCAAAGTTCTTCCACTGCGACTGTCCACGTTGTGCCGATCCTACAGAGTTAGGAACACACTTAAGTACTTTGAAATGTAACAAATGTGATAATGGCATTATTTTGTCCACAAATCCTTTAGGTAAGTTCACATTATTTTTAGCTTTTATCTCTCAGATTACATCACCGTGTCACAATCTTAATATTTTAAACAATAGGTCTTAACCTATGAAATAGCCGTTATGCATTACTGGCCATTCCAAATCAAAATAATTTTTGTTTGGCTAAGAATTCTAATTTAAAATTAATGTTATTTTAAAAACATGGAGTTCTTTTTCAAAATTAGTCATTTGTTTACTGATTAGCGTTATGTTTTTATCGCATTTGAATCTTTTTTTTCATCATGGATACGTTAAATATTAGTAATTATGGAATATGAGTACCGTCGTGGCAGCAATGCGGCACAAGCGGCACGCAACATAAACGACAGTTAAGGAGTGAATACTACAAACGAACATCCCACCTGTTATAGGTTTGCCCGCTCTTGTTCTGGAAATTTTGACCTGAAAAATGAATCCCGTGGTCATCTGAAAACTTTGGTCGACAATGACGAATTAAAAGCGATTGTGGAAGCTGATGATACTCAATTTACGGCTGAATTAGCAGCAGCTTTCGACATAAACATCAAAACAGTAGTCCATTTGCGTGAAATTGGCAAAGTAAAAAAGCTTGACAAATGGGTACCCCACGAACTCAGTGTTCGCCAGCGCAAAAAGCGAGTCGAGACGTGTCTTGCACTGCTCAACAGGCTCACAATCGCAGGAGTTTTGAACCGCATTGTTACCTGCGACGAAAAATGGATTCTATTTGACAATCTCAAGCGCTCAGCAAGCTGGTTGGATCCTGATTCAGCACCTAAACAATGTCTTAAACGAAAACTCCAAGAAAAGTGATCGTCACTGTTTGGTGGTTTAGCGCCGGTGTGATTCATCATAGGTTCTTACCAAACGGGATGAGCATTACTGCAGATGTGTACAGTGAAGAACTTAACACAATGATGGAGAAGCTCGCACATGTCCAACCACCTTTGGTCAACCGCTCGTCCCCGCTGCTCCTGTACGACAACGTGCGACCTCATACTGCACAGCAGACGGTACCTAAGTTACAAGAGCTGGGATTGGAAGCTCTCCGTCATCCGCCGTAAACACACACACGCGCAGACTTCTACTTTTTCCAGAATTTGAATAACTTTATGGCGGAAAAAAAATTAAATACCGGAGAGATAGTACAAATACTTTTGAAGAATTTGTTGCCTCCCGTCCAGCTGATTTCTTCAAGGAGGGCATCGATAAACTGCTACTGCGTTGGCAAAGATGCGTCGATTGCATGGCTGATTACTTTGATTAATAGAAATAAAAAATATACAAAAAATATTACGTTAACTTATTCCATAAAAAAACGGCAATTTCATAGGTAAAAGACCTTCTATGACCTACTTCTATGTGCCGTGTAGAAGCGGCGTAAGTGAACCCACTACTCTATAACATTCCTCTCAGCTCAGCAGTGGACTTTTGATAGGCTGTAATGTATGAATTGTTTCCAGATAACGACGCGCAGTGGTCGTGTACGGAAAAATCGTGTGGATTTAAAACGTCCGGTGCGGCGATGCGCAAAATGTTAGCAGTTGTGCAAGCAGAAGTCGATCAACTAGATGCTTTAGAACCTGGTCCCCAGGCCATTGAACAAAGAGAGGCCACCGTCAATAAGGCATGACTTTAAACATTTTATTATTGAACCTTTTTATATCACTCAAAATCTGCGGTCTACTTTGACAGGTCTGTTTTCGACAGACAGATATTTGGCCAATAATTTGAAGCCTTGATTCCCCTTAATCGTTTCTTTAATAAAATTTGTATTGTATAGATGCTTAGGTCTTGCCCCATACATTTGAAGACCTGCTTAGTAGGCTGTATAAAGAAACTAAATGTCATTTAGTTTCTTTATACAGCCTACTAAGAGATTTTGGTTTTTTATGCGACAGACCTTGCATAACTTAGTTCCGATTGCATTGCAGTCTTCTAGATACTAAAAGCTGTTTTGTCATTCGAACTACCGTTTTTTACCTGACACCATACGGCATATCGTCGCAATAATATAAATCAGCTTCGAGGATATATGTCCTCCTTCATCATAATAACTTTCGTTTGCGGCTTTCGTATTTAACTGGTGGTGGACTTTAATGTAAAACACTGGGTCTACTGCAATCCATAAATATCTGCAGCCAACTTCAAACAAAGAAGGCTACAGATGCGTTGTTACCTCTGAGGAATAAGGTGAAATGCCTCACAGCCTGTACAAGTTGCGGCACGTAAGTCTAGCGCTGAACGAAACGTCACGCGCACAAATTGAATTACACGAATGCGACTGGAGAGCCAATCAACACGTGCGAACGATACACACGAGCCAATCAGCGCAACTTATGCGCAATAAGCCAATCAGCGCGACTTATGCGCAATAACGGTCACCGTTAGACTTTCGTGCCACTACTTATAATTATACTGATTCTCCATACCCTTCAGACCGGAATGCAGCAGTGCAAGCACTGCTATTTCGCGGCAGAAATAGGTAAAAGGGTGGTACCTACCTAAACGGATTCTTAGGCAGAAAAACAGTCCTAACACCTAGAAAACAATAAAAAACAATACAAAATGAACTGTAATATTAAATGGAAAATTTTAAAAACCCCCGAAATAAAAAGACCTGATTATCTTCAAATGATTGAAGAAATTTTCTTGAATCATAGCTAAGAACACTCTCGATCAAGTTACCTTTGAAACAAAAAAAATCAAAATAGGTTCATCCGTTTGGGAGCTACGATGCTACAGACAGACACACAGATACATACGTTTAACATAATATAACACCTGTCTGTTTGCGTCGGCGGTTAAAAACAGGAGAATAATGTCCAGTAGAATATTCCTGATAATTTGAAAGGTTCAAACGTGCCAACTATGAGATGATATAATATGAGGATGGCTAAGTTCTTGTTCTGTTAGTGTTATTAATAACTAAAGTATTAATGTATCTTTAATTTTTTTTTTATAGGATGGGGTGACAACGAGCACACAGTCCACCTGATGGTAAGTGGTTGCTGTGATCCATAGACATCCACATCTAGCCTCAATAATCAAAATACAGATGCGTTGTCACACGTGAGGACTAAGATGGAATGCCTCTTTTGTAGTAAAAAGGATCGCCGGCTCTCTACACTCACCATACGAAACACCCATTCGTGCTTCGCATTCGCACAACTATATCTACTATTAATATAGCTGCAGCATGGCTCTACCACATATAATATAATAACTTCAAAAACTTGTCTGAAGTGCTGTGAGCACAAACACAAAGCATGCGGTGCTTATCTAATATTATATATGCACTTAGTTTACATTTAAGTTTTTGAACTTAGCATTAGAATAAACGTCGTATCTTTTTTACTATTTTAAGCCAGCGCTTAACTATAATCCCACTTGATGGTAAGTGGTGATGTAGTCTAAGATGGTGAAGCGCACTAACTTAACAAAAGCCTATTCACTCTTGTCTTGCCCAGTGGCGGATTTACACATTTGCCGCCAGTAGGCTATTCTAATTTTGCCGCCCCTACCGCTCTTCTACAATTCGATACCCTAGTTCACAATCATATTAATTATAATTTTTTTCAATGAAATTGTAACTTCATGATTTGTGCATTATTGTTCTAATTACACCACCCTTTTCTCGTAATAAAATCGATGTCAGTTCCCAGATAATCTTTACAACTCAACGATTTAGTTAAGATTGCACAAGAAATAGCATTTGGCTATATTTCTGAGCTAATAAAAGCTTAATCATGTACTTCTAATACGAGTAAGGCGGGGTAAGGTATGCCTTAATAGTACTTAAACTTTAAACGTTATTAAATATTTTTTATTGCGGTTACTTAAAGTTTAAAAATAATATATTCAATTACAAGTACAAAGTTTTAAAATTGCTTTTTGCGTAATTTTCTATTCGCAAAATAATCATCAATCGCGGGATGAAATCTTGTTCATTAATTTTGAGTTCTGTCTCTATGCACAAAATAGCTAAGGTGTTTAGCTTTTCTTGACTTTATGTAGTTTAGTTTATGACGGGCTTTTTTCCGCAACTCCACGTCTAAGCGCGTATTTTGCGTGTGGACAGGAATAATGTAATTTTTCAAGCCTTGAAATCTCCCCGAAGAAGTTCAACAGCCCCTTAATGTTGCAAGTAACTTCGGGGAGTGATCCCGGCGTGCCGAAATGTTGACTTTAGGTAGATTTTAGATAATTTTTCAGCCATTTTAAGTAAGAATAGTTTTTCTTACTTAAAATAAAACACCCGAAAAATTTGTCACTGATGTAAATAAATCTATGTGAACTGCTATATCCAAGTTAAGAATTTTGAATTTTCATTTTGAAAATTCTGGTTCCGCAGAAACGAAGATAAAATTTTCAATGATCCAGATTCTGGTTTCACCAAAGAAGAAGAAAGGTGTCATTGAAAATGTATGAATTCTTGAACTAAGTCAGTCTCGAAAATCATTAGGATACATTTTTTCCAAGAAAAGGGCTTTTTCTGTAAGGGTTGATCTTGATGATGTTTTTTTGAACCAACACCTACCGTTTTTCTAATTCAGATACGAGTCTATCAATGAGGACGAGAAATGTATTAGCCCTCAAAGTATCACTCAGTCATTTTCATTTCTTTATAAGGTGTCTTATCATAATTTTTTTTCGTTTTCGGTTGTATTTTCTCCCACGTCTTTTGTATACTGTTTCGACGCGCTTAGTTCGATCACTTTTTCTTGGAAATACTTAAAAATTTCTCGTTCAGCTACAAAGATCAGAAAAAGCGAGAAGCTTCTGCACAACATTCAGCAGCCGCAGTTGCCACTAAATATTAAGAGAGGACAGAGCAAGGAACGAAAATATCAAAAGATGCTTGTCTTTTAATTTTAGCCATTGTACACACACCAGACATGTTTGCGGCATTATTATACTACAGTAAGAACCCTCTTCAGAACTTTTTTCCAATTAGTAATTTTCCAAAAACTTGTGCCAGATAAATATTAGTACGTATTATAAATCGCACCAGGATTCAACCGAGGCAGCTTTTCTTTTGGTTTTGAAGTAAATACATCTGTCTGTTTCGAACTCAATGCCAACACGCAGCGTACTCGTACGCCTTCAACAGTACGATCCTGCTGCGGCTCCCGTAGCGGCCGCGCCTCGCTCGTTCAGTCAATTCATCAGCATTCCCATATATAATATACTATATAGAGCAGGCATTTCGATCAAACAGACTTAGTGAACGGTCATGTCACTCGTTTCCGCGCTACAACTGCAAATTGTAGGAAAATTTATCAACCAAGTGAAAAACGAAAAAGATTTAGCCCCAAATTCGTCGCCCCTAAAATCTGCCGCCCTAGGCTCCAGTCTACTCAGCCTGCTGGTAAATCCGCCACTGGTCTTCCCCATTGTAATCGGTTGGAAAGACAGATGCTGCCAACTTATTCCACTTCTTTGCTGTACGCATGACGAAATTATTTGTTGAAGGACTATATAAATAAATAAGTAGGTACCTCCCTAATCAAATTGTAAAAGACATTTGTGTGAGCCAATGTTTGTTGCTTGCATAAATGATGGCGTCGACTGGGTTTTAATCCCAAGTCACGCTGCGTAACAGCTGGATACTTTGACCACCATTAATTATGATTATTTTATACTTTGTATTTTTTCAGTATAAGTCGGTATTTCATCCGCGCCACTCTATCCTTCTGTCTATAAAACACGCACTAGCGCAACTGTACGGGCGTGTGGATGGGTACGGCCTCGACGAGCTTCCCGATCTTATACTGGAGCGTAAAGCTGAATTTTGTCGTTTGGTTCTGAAGACTCTTGATGTTATTACGCCGGGGGACAGCAGAATGAGAGGTAAGTTATTATGGGTTTTGTCCTTCTCTTATGCCGTCGTAGTCAAAATCGACTACGATGACGTTGAAATACTTTCAAGCATTCTCTACCACGCCGGACATAGTATTATAGTGTCACAAATATGAATCCTCCCAACAGCGAGAGAGGCCCATGTCTAGCAATAAACTTTTAAGAGCTAATGCAATAGTATGAAAAGTGTCGGGAGTATCATTTAAAGTGCCGACCTCACATGCGCTATTTAAAGGACTTTTTGGTTGGTCACCAGAATTCTCACACAAACTCACCGCATTATGGGCATATCTTTCAAGAAATGCCTCATCAAACACTGCTCATTACCAGGTCGTGGGAGCTGGGTTCGATACTAGCAAGATCGATCTATTAGCAAGTTTAAATGTTTTGTTAAGTTGAAACTGTATAAAAAGGGTTGTTATAGTATAAATGAATACATGGTTGATAATAACCCCTGGGAATGAGGTGATCGCTTCCAAGCTGTTTCTAAAATAAATTTTGTACTTATATAGTTTGTACAACCATTATTGTAAAATTTGCTTTAAAAAAAAAGTCCCGCTGGGTTTCTTGCTGATTCTTCCCAGGACAGAGGTTTTTTTCGAACCAGTGGTAAAGTAAAAAATGACTTTCAATAAGAATTACACGTGTGATCTATATTGAATAAAAAATTATTCTATTCTATTCTATACTTCCAAATGGAACTAACGCCATGGCGCTAGACAACCGCTGATCTGCAGTACGGTTGTGTAACTCCAGTTGATTCGTTTGCCCGTGGGAATTACTTCGCAACTGCGTTATGTTTTTTTTTTATTATTATGATATTTTCCAGCCTGAAATTAAATGTTAAGATGAAAAAAGCAGTCGGTTTACAGTCAATACTCATCTACTTATGGCTGATTTACACAGGGACAGTAACTGACTCCAAATTAGAGGCAAGTCAGTGCTGACCCGCTACTGGCATAATGTAAATTGATTTGAAGTCAGTACAGCACTGTTTGCGCGACTACTGACTGCGTGTAAACAATGCAAGTCAGTCATCGGCGCCAGCACTGTCGCCTGTTACTGTCCCCGTGTAAATCAGCCTAGGCGTGGCGTAGCAGAGGCTAGGGTGAGGTTTATGGCCGACATTTTGAGAAAGAAAGTAAGCTACCAGTCTTAACTTTTTTTAAATAGTTCTTACTGAACACCGTGTAGCCGTAGTAGCTCAGGTGGTTAGCGCTCGCTGTTAATTTAACAGTACGCGAGAAACCTGCGTTTGACCCCCCCCCCCCCCCCAGCACCAATGAAATTGTTAAGTGCAATTTTAAGTGCTGATTTACAACGTGCTCGGCGGCGAAGGAAAACATCGTGAGGAAACATGCATGTCTGAGAAATGAGAAAAAAAATATATTAGACATATGAAGTTCGCCAACACGCATTGGGGCAGCGCGGCGGACACTTCCTTGCCCTAAAACCCTTTCAGAAATGAGTGGCCTGTGCCCAGTAGTGGAACGTATATAGGCTGTAACTTTACTTTACTTTTTACTGAACAGGGATACACTTGCCAAGGTTAAGGAAATTATAAAAATACATTCATATTTTTTTTATTGAATAAGGTAGACAATCGAGCACCCAGTCCACCTGATATCACACACATAGACATCCACATTTATCTTCGATTAAGAATCAAAATGCAAAATGCGTTCTTACCCCTTAGGACTAAGATGGAATGCCTCATTTCCGGTAAAAAGGGTCTCCGTCTCTGGTTTTCTAAACTTAATACGAAACAGCAGCATTAAGAGATGTCTGTGATAGCATGGTCCTACCCTGGTCGGACCGACCCATTCGTGCTACAATTATAATATAATCTATAAGTCATAAAAATTAGTTTTTAAATAATACATGATTATTCTAAAAGGTAAGGGAGGGGGAGGGCATTTTTGGCTTGAGTGGCTCTGGACGTCAGCAAACGTTGCACGCTACTTTGTTCACCTGAAAGATGTTTTATTACGTTCGCTATTGAAATTTTTAATGTGGAGAAGATTTCATTGCCTTGTATGGGTAGTTTGACGTACGTGAAGGTAATATGGTCATCCGGTTAATAGGTATATTCAATTTCTTATAACTCAAAAACGACAGCATTGTTTGCATAGATGGTTTTATGATACGATAGCTCTTCATTAGTCAATCAAATAATAAAGGATCAAAAGGGTGATGCTTTAACGACGCCACTTTGACAGTTAAAATTTAAAAGTATAGCAAAAATTTTAGCCGATTTTAGTATTGTGTAGTGCAGTTACTTTTTTTTCCAGTTGATTTTTTAAAGTATTCCCAGTTATTGCCAATGGTTGTTTGCTATTTTTTCCCTAATATATTAGTTGGAGTATACCTACCACTTTATGTTTTTGTCTCTGTCCTCCTCCTAGTTTTGGTTTTATAGTGCGGCAAATCTTAAGGTGACCATATTACCCCCACGTAACTTAAAGGAAAATTCATTAACGATCCATATAGAACAAATAAATAAATAAATTTTAGGTAATTTAAATAGAATTAATTAGAAGCAAAGCCTTAATTAAAATCATATTACAATAAGCCATCCTAATATTTTAATCACTACGTCTATAAATTCAATATTTTGAAGACAGGTGAATTTCGCTAGCTCGCGTTGGTGAATTCAAACACAGAACACTTAATTCCTAGCATTCAAAGCACTCTTAGTAATGAGAGCAAATCTGTGACTACCTGTAAACATTACGCGGGTTATTATGCCTATATATTACGGGTACTTTTAATGTTAAACTGTTGGTTACAGCAATGATGATCTACGAACTTCACGCACCACTTATGTATCTAGCGAGAAGCGAATTTAGTGCTGGACTCATTACAAAAGAGAAATTAAAAGAGCGACTGCAAGAACCTATCCAGTGCCTCGCGGATGCAGCTAGAATACTGAGTCGCGAAGACCCACAAAGTCCAGAAGGCATTACAGGACAAATTGCATACCAATCTATGGAGCAACTGAAAGCAAGTCTCGAGGCACTATAAACATTGCACATATTTATCTTTCATTAGCTGTTCCCCGCGACTTCGTCCACGTGGAATTTACTGGATTTCGGGGGTATTAATTTTTTCGCGGAACCCTAATTATTTCTCTAAAATAAAAGTAGCCTAAGTTACTCCTTATAACATCAGCTATCTGCCAATGAAAGTCCCGTCAATATCGGTCCAGCCATTTCGGAAATTAGCCGGAACAAACAGACATACAAAAATTTAATTTTTTTTTGTTATGAGCATAGTTTAAACTTTCATATGCATTTAGTAAAAACTGTTATTTGTCTTCAATTTTATTTATTTGTATAAATTAGTCATTTATATAACAAAAAAGCATTACATTTTCATGTGCAACATTTATAATAGGATTCTATTTTATGGTGTATTTTCATTTAGAATTTAGAAAGCCACATTACGGCCAAAAATAAGGGTGAATTAAAACAATACTAATAAAATTAAGGACTTTTTATTTATAATTTCTATCTCAATAACATTAAAACTTTATTTTCTTGGGTTTTCTTGTTATCTCTGTAACACTTTTTTCCTCCTTTTGACTAATATCTTCAATGTTATCTGCATTGCCTAAAGTTTGCAATTTTATTGAGCTTTCTTGTTTTTGATCTTTTGCCTGAAATGACATGACAATTTCGATTATAAAGTACCACATAACGTTATGAATAATCAAGCACTATCAAATGCTCTGCTGCAAAATAAAAAACATTTTTAATAATTTAATTTACAAATGAAAACTGACTGATACACCTGCCTATAGCTTTATTATTTCTTTGATTCAGATATTTCTTTTTACGCCAATGACGCTTTAAGCGACAGATATAAGTAGCGGCACGAAAGTCTAGCGGTGACAGTAATTGCGCATAAGTCGCGCTGATTGGCTTATTGCATATAAGTCGCGCTGATTGGCTCTCCAGTCACATTCGTGCAATTTAATTCGTGAGCGTCCTCTAAACGTTTCGTTCAGCGCTAGAATTACATGCCGCGACTTGTATAGAAGGTCTCTTTACTAAAAGGCCAAGTACGGATTGAGACTACAATTAAATAGGCCGCTTTATACTATCATAGTAGTCTATGATATTATAAAGCAGCGGTACATAATAGTATCATAATAGTCTATCAGAAGTTCAGTGCAGAACATGCTCTCCCCATAAATTGCCTCATAGGCGGGATATTTGCAGTAGTTGCCCACGCTTGACAAGCGTGTTGGCAACCGCTGTATTTTTTAAGTTGTTATCAGGAAGGTGCTGCCACCCATCTGTTTCATTTCCTTCTGCTTCTTACGACACCCACGGGATGATATGGGGTAGTAGCTTCTCTTAAGCCAGCGCTACACGACGAGTGAGAGACAAAGTAGGTATACTTTTGAAATATTGTTTTTTTCTTCATATGCTCCTTTTCAAAATGATTATAATTAAAGCACGGTTCTTGGTGTATATTTTCGAAATTTTAATGTGTTAGGCTACCAAGAGACGAAAATACATTTGTACGGTCCAAAAACTATATACATTCTTTTATGCTGACGTGCCTCGAACCGTCGCGCCGCGAATTATTTACCGTTTTCCATATCAAACTTTGTGTGTGTAATATACTGCTAAAGTAACAACACATGTGTTTACTTTATACTCATGCTGACACACTATTGTCTTAATCTAACTTTAAAGTACATAACTACGTATTAACTAACTTAACTATCAAAGAAGCTGTATGAGTCACAAACTGTGGCCCATACAATATTTAAAGTTTCAAATTTAAATATACCATCCGAACCCATCGCAAGTGGTTTGAATCGTCAACGAACAAGTTCTTTCTGATTGGCTCACTGGTGATGCGAAGAGATGTTGCATCCCTTTGCATATTCTATTGCATCTACGACAGGGAGTGCTCAGAGGAATTGTTTGAACTAATTACAGCTGCTAAATTTCACCTTTGGACATCGCAACTAATCTATCAATCCATACCATCTGGACCATTGGCGGTTCACCACTTCCGTAACATCCTTGTAGCGATTTTAGCAGACCAATATAACTTAGGCACCTTTAAGAAACCTCATTTAATGCACCTGAAACTTCCCTGGTGTTGTAGTTGGTCAGGGTTGCAGTAGTCACTTACCATCAGGTGAGATACAACTAAAATTAAACATTTTTAAAACCCGTGAAACAAAAAGAGTTGATGATCGTCAAACTGAACAGATTCTCTTGAGATATAGCTAAGAACACTGTTGATTAAGACACCTTTTAAACGAAAAAAATTAAATCAAAATCGGTTCATCCATTCATGAGCTATGATGCCACAGACAGACGCACAAATACATACTACAAACATATAACACCCCTCTGTTTCATTGGGGTTTAAAAATACTCTTTCCACTAATATAACACAAAATTCTTTACAAAAATCTAAAGATAAAGACTCGCCATCAATAAGGAAATTGGAATGAAATAAATATTTATGCTGTAAGTTATTGTAGGGATATAAAGACACTTGTGAGCAAAGAATATGGTTTGTGGTAACTAAAACAAGCATAGAAAGTTTGTATTAAAATAAATGGATACCCCAAAATATTGAAGAATAAAAAAGTCATCGCAAAATGAAATGAGGTAGATTAGATGTATAAATAGCTACAAATTGGAACATCAGAAATATTTGATAGTGGAAGATGCAAAGATATTGTGGTTGCTTATTATTCTAAATGATAAGCTTTGAGGTATTCTGTTTATGAATTTTCAAGATGCAGTGACAACTATGGCATTGGCTGAGCTATGTTCGCCTTTAACAAATCTATATCTACTTTACAAATATACAGGGTTATTTTTCAAAGAGTAGCCAAATTTTAAATTTAAGTTCAAATATATAAATATTGATATACCGTTACTGCAGGTTTTGAAAATACGGGTAAATATGTTTTCTAATTTTATTTAAAATTATCTGAAATTGAATGTGATTTATGGACACTACGTTTTTACCTACCAATTGACCCTTACAAATGTATGCGCGTGCAGTAAAATCAGTTAAAATAATGCATTACCACGAAATTTGAATTTAAAAGATAAAAAGGACAGAATTATTGAGATTTTGTTAAATTATTTTTTCTTCACCATTTGCCTATATCACTTATTCTGAACCTTCTCTGCAAACTTGGCCTGTTATTGTAAAATAACCCCGTATATATATTATTGTTTTACTTACTGTTGGACAATCTTTCTTTAAGTGAGTGACATCACCACACAGTTTGCAACATCCACCATTTGGATATAATCCTTTAGGATTATCAGGACATTGTCGAGCAATGTGGCCCTGAAAAAGATTATAATAATATAATAGTGCAGCAAGCACTTACATTTCGTAGCTTCATCATAGATCTATTAAAAAAGAAATTATGCAAATATTAAATCAGTCTATAATTTTTTTCTATAACAAATTACAATTTGTAACTTGGATATCTCTAAGTTACAAATTGTAATTACAATACAATACAATACAAATAAGAATCCCATGAGAATTTTCACACAAAGATTTAGTTTACTCTCTTTTTATAGTTACTTAATTCTTTAGAAATATAAGCATTTTACTTACAGCCTCTTTACAAATAAAACAAGTTGCAAATCTGAACTCTTTATCTCTTTGTACTTTACACTCAAACTGTCTATGCTCTGTGGAACCACATTTGAAACAAAGCCCGTCTGCTCCATCAACTCCTGGTATTTTGGATTTTAAATCAGGACAATCTGAAAGGTTATGACCACCTTTCCTGCAATTATAACAAACTTCTCTTTTCACTCTAGCTAAAGCTTTTTCTGCTCTCCTTCTTTCCAATTTCATAGTCCTTTGTACTTCACTTTTCGGTATTCCTTTCTTAATCATACTATTTTTCAGTTCAGCTAGCCGTTCAGCATCTTTTTTCATTATAGGAAAGCCATCAAATCTGACCAATTCAATTTCCTTACCGTTAATGATTAGTTGGAAGCTATTATCATTTATTACTTTTCTGCGTATTGGTTTTTGATCTTTATTTTTTTTCTTTTTAGACTTTTGTATATTATTGTTCTGGATTTTATTTTTATCTGTACAATTTGTTTCACTGTTGAGTGATGCAACATTTTCATCCTTTTCGACATTATGAAAGTTGGTTTTTGACTTCTTTTTCTTTTGTATAATATCACCATTTTCTGTTTGTGGAGATTTCTCATCTTTCATATTATTTTTATTTTTGTGATCATTCTGATGATAATTATGCTCATTTAATTGTTTTGGGTCTTCATTTAGTGTTTTACTTTTCTTCTTCTTCTTTTTCTTTTCCTTTTCTGGTACTCCACTTTTTGGCTCAACTTCATTATTTAAACGTTGACTACCTAATTTGTCTTGTTTTTTTTTCTTTTTCTTTTTTGGTATTGCTTCGCTTGATTGACTTGGATCAATATTGGAATTCTTAGAATCAGCTTCTGGAAAATCACACCATGTAGCTTTTCTTTTTTGAACTTTCTGTTCTTTTAAGAAATTGGTATAGTTGTCTATGCGCTGCTGTTCAGCCTGTAATTAAAATTAAAATAGAGCTTAAAAAAATAAGGAATTTGATGGCAAGCAGATTACTCTAATACTTTAATGAAATTAGCAGTTCAATGTAAAATTCAAATTGCTTTGTGAAAGCCAAGAAAGTTACCACATCTATTTAAAGGAAAACTAATAATACATGAAGTCCCTAACCAAAAGAAAGATGGAATCTAACTAATGCCCGATGGAAAATCAGATTTTGGTTAGAACTACTCATTTCTGTAGATTGACAGATAGAGATGGGCAAACTCCAAAAATATCTAAGTCAATAGAAGGACTCGCAGGCACAGATGAAACTACCAAACCAAAGTACATATCAACAATTATAAGTATTTGGACCCCTAATATAGGAAAATGATATTATGTTGTAGTGTTGACAATTCTTAATAGAGCAGATGAACGGCATTGAGCAAACCTGTCTGCTTTAAGTTTTGATTATAGCTGCCTGTAAGGTTGCAAACAAAATCAACACAACTCAAGTTCGTGAAATACCAAAACGGTTTGGCTCGAATTAATCTACACCCGGTTTGACTCATTTCTAATAATAATATATCAAAGTAGCTTAAGATCAAAAACTATCCCTCAAATACATCATTTGTTAAGCTTAAAAGTTCTTTCATATTCAACTAAAAAAATACATTATTTTTAAATTGGTACCTAGATAATGGCCAAAAATAACTTACTTCTTTTCGTTGCTTTGCTTCTTCACTATCTTTCTTTGACTGAATTATTTGTTCTTTCATGACCTCCCATGGTGTGCTATCCTCAGGAGCCTTTTCATTAGAGGATTTAGACCCTTTCGCTCTAGCAAACCTAGTCATATTCAAGTAATTTTTCACATAACACGTGTTGTGTTTGAAATGAAAACAAATAAAACGTCAACGTCAAATCACTTATTGAATCAAATATTTGTTTTATTAAAATTTATGGCTTGGATGCTTGTCTTTTATGGAATGGTTTCATTTTATTCGGGACCTTCGTTTTTATAGATTTCAGTATCAAGTGATAATAATCCTTTACAGTACAATGCTTCATAATATGTTCATTCATAATATGTTGTCGCGTCACATTGCATTGTTTTTGGGAGATCTTGAATGCAACTTGAGCCAAGCCAGCAGACAGTTGGCGATAGTATCTCAAGCAGACAGACCTTATTTTGAGATTCACACCACCATCGGAGTACTTGTTTTACCGTTTACTATAAGTGTCGTTCACATGCACATGCACAAATGTCTGCATTCAACACACAAAATCGTACCACTTTTACATAACAAAATCCATTTCGAATAGAATTGAATAGAATGATTTTTTATTCAATATTGATTATTACATAATACTTATTGAAAGTCATTTTTTATTTACCACTTGTTCGGAAAATACCTCTGTCCTGGAAAGAACCAGCAAGAAACTCAGCGGGACTTTTTTTTAACATAATTTCACTTAACAATAATTTTGTTTATACAATTTTAAATGAATTTTCATAGAATCAGCATGGTGGCGATCACCTTATTCCCAGGGGTTATTTTCATTCATGTATTCCTTGATATTATAATAACCCTTTTTGTACAGTTTTCTTTAATAAAACTTTTGAACTTGTTTATTGATAAACTTTGAACATGTTCTGGGATTTTACATATACAATAAATTAAACTGTATGCCAATTAATCGCTCCTTAAATGCTCCAGTAGAATCTGTAATTTCTCCATGTCTATTACTATTTGTTAATTTATAATTTTTTTTTGATTAAAGAATTGCTCTCAATTTGCTCTATCTAATACCTTATATTAATAGGTGGACTGGGTGCTCGTTTGTCACCCTTATTCTTTATTAAAAAAAATATCAAAAAAACCTTGATCTTTTCCCACCATTAGGGGTAGAATTTATTCTTCAAATTTAAATGGGACAATTAAGGAACAGGCTATTTATCTATGCAACAAAAATAACATGCGTGAGTATCTTGGATCACTCGGTAAGAACGAAGTTCCTTTCGTAGTATTTTTTTTAAATTAAACATTACTAATATTCCCTCGAACCACTTCTGGTAAGCTTAAAATGCTTGTGTTAGAAGTGGCTTACGACAGTAGTCGAATGGTGGATTCGAATCCACTGCTGACGCTTCTAATATATTATTATTGATAAACGTATTATATAATTGATTAACAAGTACAAATAAATGAATTACTAGCGTCTATTAAAATGAAGCGTCATTTAACATAAAATAATATTTCTTTCATGGCAAGATAAGAAAAAGTGCGAGGAAGATGGATATTATTCCATCTCGCTTCCTCATAGCCGCCAAGGCCGTCTACACTACGTCAGAAGGGGTCGTGACGGAAAAATCTCACACTTTTTCTCGCCTAGACCCCATCCGATAAATACCGATCGGTCCGATAAAGAACTTCGTTCCAATAATAATTTAAATCGGCTCGCGATTGGCGCAGTTATTGCGTAATATACATACACGTACATAAAAAATAAAAACGTAGTCGAATTGTAAACTTCCTTTTTTGATGTCGACTAAAATAAATTTCGCTCATACGTGGCACTGCGCCGTGTCGGCGATGCTGTTGATTTAAGGTTGTTCATCTTTCTGGGCATACTGGCTGCTTTTCTGTGATATTTTAAAACAATCGACTTGAATTTAATATTACGCAAGCAGAAAGTTAAGTTCGATCTCCATTAGTAGCACAAAAATCTATACATACAAAGAGATTTAAATATATAGGTATACTATAGAGCGGACTTTATGAACATTTGCATACAAAAATGTTGAGCTCACACGTGTGTGACGCTCTCTAGCTAAACATAGCAAAACTACGCTGAATATTTATTAGGAAAACATTTCAGCTATTCCCCATTAGGTGACGCTAGTAAATATAAAGTAAAACCCGTTTTAGGAATGTTACCGTTTCGACATCAAAGTGTCGAAAATGTTGTTTAAGGTTACTACGTACTTAGTTTGTAATGTTCTTTGAGCATAGAAAATAGATGAGCCCAGAGCGTCTATATGTTTTATTGGTTATACAAATATGGTTATATTCGACATTGAACTGTCAATATGCTGCCTATCTCTTTTTCACTCAGCGAAGTGTAACTCTAAGTGTCATTCATAAATGAAACAGATAATAGAAATAAAAAATACTTATCTTGTTAAATATATATATATATATATATATATATATATATATATATATATATATATATATATATATATATATAAGTATTTTAGAAAAATTTTACGTTATTAAACTGCTTTCTTTTGCTAACAAAAATTTAAAATTATTTATTTTCCTACTCCATCCATCCATTACATTCTAAAAGTTCATTGCTGTACCTAGGTACAGCAATGAACTTTTTAGGGCATTTTGCCACAGCTACCACGATTGGCAGGCGGTTTAGCATCCGCAGATTTTTATTATTTTGTGTCTACTTCACTTGGTCTTTCTTGATTTTGTTGGCAAAATCCAGAATTCACCCATGCTAAGCCGGGGTGTATATAAAATAAAAAATATTTCACGGCAAATAATTTATTTGATATGATAATTTGTAAACACAAGTGCATCGTAAATTATAATAATATTCAAATCACGGCGATTCTAAAGTAGTTTTTACTTCAAAAGATATTACCTTAACCGGCCTTAAAGTAGAAAAAAATGGTGGGGGTGCTACTAGCTCAAAAAGAGAACTCCATCCTGTTGAACCATCCTGGCTTTAGATAGTAACTTATTAGCCCAGAAGTAAAGCTTATTCTGTATAATATGAAGTCAGAGCAACTAGCTTGCTAACTTACAACTTACAAGCACGAGTTGCTATCCGTGCATTAATTATCAAAATCGTCTTCAAACTATTATTTAAACGATAAAACTGGAGCAGCAATTATCTGGCGGTTAAATTCATGCGAAATTACCCTAGCCTCCCTAATCGTTAGTGAAAATATAATTTTGCATATAAGTTGATTGACTTCACATCACTAAAAAATGGGCGGAGCTTACAGCGTCCGCCATTTATTGTTTCAATTTGACACGATTTTTTTGTAGACTTGCCATCTCCTCTATTTTATATGCTCAAATGTAATGTTTTACGATATAATAATAGGGAATATGCATGTTTCTTTACTGTACCAATCTATATATTTTGACTCCTATCACACACAAAAAAAAAAACATTTAAATTTTTAAGTCATGAATAACGTCATGATTGAAATGAAAGGTTATGAAATAAAATATTTAATTTCCAATAACTAAGAATTAATTCAAACAGCAGCCACATTGGTGGCATCTTGAATGATGTCACTAGGTCAATTAGACGCTATAATAATAGCATATGATTGCTCGATCGGCGTCGAAGGCACATCGCGAAACGTCAAATCTAATAAGAAAGCGCAACCATGTTTTTCAAATTCGTTTCTTTTACAAAAATACACTTTAAATCTAACATATTTTAGGAAAGCACTGAATCTAGAAGTCGTTACACGATAAACTATTTCACAAATTCAGAAGTTTGTGAGTTTACCGCTATAAAGAACACCTTTGTCGTATCTTCTCAATTTACCAGAACACTTCCTGTGTTACCTCAGCCAAAAGGGGAATGTTCGGCGTCGACATATCGAATGACCTGCAGTAGCATGGTCACTTGGAAGAGAAAGCTAAATTGGCTTCTAAAAAGCTTGGCGTACTCAGTAGAGCGGGACAGTATTTCATGCTTGCACACCGTTTGCAACTTTATAAGCGCAGGTTCAGCCTCACATGGAATATTGTTCTCATCTCTGGGCCGGGGCTCCCCCCAGGGCGAACACATTGCACTTGACCACATAGAGAACAGAGTAGCTCGATGTCGACGACCGAGTTGTCTTTGACTGGCTCGATTCACTGGCACTGCGTAGAGATGTTGCATCCCTTTGAATTTTCTATCGTATTTACCACAGGGAGTGCTCTGAGCAATTGTTCTCATTAATTCCAGCCACCAAATTTCACCAATACACATCGCGATAAAACTTATGTTACCATCCACATCATTTGGATGCTTGGCGGTTCACTACCGTGCGATTTAATAAGAGTTTTCTTAGGAATCGTTTACTATCGGCGATTTTTATGGACCGATAGGACTTATGGACCTTCAAGAAACGAGCTTACGCCTTTGCAAAAGGATGGCAACGCATCTGCAATTCTCCTAGTGTTCTAGAATTATATTAAAGTTTTAAAAAGAAGGCTATCTTGTTGACCGGTTGTACTGGTTGTACTGGCTGACATAGACGTTTCACGTTAAAACCAACGGCCGTGTACATCGACATAGGCCCACCCCATTTTTTTATTGGTATGGATACAGTATCGTTGTTATGTTTCACCTCTTTAAATATTGTAGATGATTAAATTTGCACTCTGTATAATATTTTTTATCGGTAACACCAATCGATAAACGTTGTCAATCACTACCCCATTTGGTGTGTTACTAGATAACAGAGGGCGCTTATTACAATGATGATAAATGTTCTAGAACAATTTACCAGAAGTAATAAAATTTTAAAATTATGGGGTAAATATACATTATACTCGCGATAATAAACCAAAATCACATTCAGTTTTTGCTATATATCGGGACTTACAATACCTTAATGCACTATCGGGCATATTTTTTTTTAAATATTTTTTAATTTAGGAAAGAATGCGTTTTGTGCTTTTGACGATGTCACTAACACCTGCCATACACGATCAAGTTTACCATCAAGTTTGCAGATTACTTGAAGCGGCATCCGGTAAACTTGACGGTGTATCGCAGAGACAGTTTACATACATAGAACCATAGATTTAGTATATACTTAGCACAGACTAATATGATGCTTACGATACTTAGATTGGCAATGTAAAAGAGAAAGGGCATAGTATATGCTTACGTTAGAATGAGATAGAATGGCTAGACCATACACGTACACGCTATCAGCCTGTATCAGCCTGACGTCAATGGTTTTTCATTTGGATTTCAGAACTAGTACAAAAAATGTTTTATACACAAATGGATAGGGAAAAATATCGCATTTTATTACGATAATGCTCTAAATGCGTGAGAATTATATTAAAAATAATAACAAATACGTGAATTCCCGCTATTTCTGATCAAATTTTTGTAGGGATTGACACTATCAATATCATCTTATCGATAATATGTTTATAACAGGCAAAGGCATATCCTTGGATGCAGCCTCTTGTAACTTCGTTTTTTTTTTTAATTTTCTATTTTTAGGTTTTAGTGTTTCGTAATAGTAAATTCTTACGCATTATTGTAAATACTTTAATGAGATTATTTAAACCCTTATAATGTTTTAGATTTCCAAAAAGTATTCAGGTTAAACAAAAATGGTTAAAATGATAAATAGAGAAGGATGGGTTCCCAAAAAAAATTCAACTACATGTACCAAGCACTTTGAATAAAAATGTTTTTCTCATAGAAGTGCACAAAGAGTAAAGCTGCGTTTTGGATCAATTCCCACATTACTTATGCCCGTGCGTATTTTCTTAATTATATATTTTACTGTACATATGTTCATTTCGTTTGCTCATGTTCAAATGTATAACTTGTTGTTGTCAACCACGTAGTGTATATTTTTTTATAAAACGAAAGTAACCAAGGAACTTACAGTATCACTTGATAATAAACGGCTACTGCAGTACTTGGTCACCTATAGTTATCTTCAAACAAAGAAAGTTACAAATATTTTACGTTGTAGAGCCATACTGCAGCTATATCAATAGTATAGCTGTAGCACGAACGGGTTGGCTCGACCGGGGAAAGACCACGCTCTCACAAAATACCAGCGTAAAATAGCAGCTTAATGCTGCTGTGTTTCGTATGGTGAGTGTCGAGAACTGGATACCCTTTTTACTGGAAGAGAGGCATTCTATCTTGGTCCTAACTGCTGACAACGCATCTGCATTTGAATTCGCAAACGAAGATAGATGTAGATGTCAATGGGCCATAGCAACCACTTACCATCAGGTGTACTGTGTGCTCGTTTGTCACCCTAATTCTATAAAAAATGTGTTTTCACCCCTGAGGACTAAGATAAAATGTCTTACAACTACATACAGGCTCTCTTTACTCAAATGGCTGAAACGCGGCAGTGTAAGCACTGCTGTTTAGCGGTAGTGTAAGCACAGCTGTTTAGCGGCAGAAATAAGTAAAAGGGTGGTATTTTATTAATTTTAATCATAGATAAGTACATAATGTGTACACTCATTATATTTGTTTGTGGGTTGTATTGAAGCCGGTACGCAAAGCATCGTCATGTGTCTACAGAGATATATTGCCAGTACCCGGTAGCTCAATTGCAAACGTTTCTGTTATAGACAATTCCCCGAGAAAGAAAAAAAATGAAGAAAACTATTGATATTCTTTGGAAAATATTAGATATGAAACAAAAAGAAACTGGAAAATGTAAGAGCACAAAAAAACGGGCTAATAAAAAAGTGGAAAAGTTGTATCAAGTGATAAAAACCCTAGAAAAGCTTCCCTCACTTCAAAATAACATTAGTGCTGTATTAGCATCTAGTTCAAACGATTTGTAGCAGCATCTCATCGAAAGGATGATTAAGAAAAAGTTTATGAGATAGGTATTCGTTCTGAACGAGTTTTCCGAAAACATGTGAAAGGAAAATTGTAAACGAAAATATGTTTCGAAAATTAGTAAACCTTGTGTCCTGCAAATTTTTTTTAACATACTTGACATACATAATATGTACAATTCGCCAGCACTATCAACCCATAAACACTTAATTATTAAATTAATAATCGAAATTTCTTTGATTATTAGATTGAAGTATGAAGCAAAATTGCAAAATACCTCTTAAGGAGAGCTTACGACATTTTTACCATAATTTAGTTATTTTTGGTGGAAAATAAAAATCACAAACTTTTTGTTTGTAGTTTTATTTTTATGCCCTCAAACATAATAATATTAATTTTATGACACACACAGCGTTCTGTATCGATAATTGAAGATGATACATGGCGCAGCACTATTGTTGTTGCACACATGCACATTTCACTCACACGGGTACATTTCGGTTTTGGTCTCAGCCTAATCATGCCATCGCCAATCTAATGTATACTATATCTATGCATAGAACAGACCCATAACAATTATTTGTAGACTATACAAATACTTGTTCCGTCCGGGATTGGAACCCGTGTCCCTTAGCGCTGCAACTCATTACTAAGCCACTGTGCCAATAGATAAGTGACGGCTCGTCACTTATCATAGAGGAATATAACCACTAGAGAGCGTATAGGCCGATTTCTTCTAAGCACAAGACTCACTACTGAGGGCCGGGGGACGATGAAGAATGCGCGGCCGCAATTGGTCAATTCAAGGTATGCCTATCGTTAGGGTTGCTCTACTTCATTAAGGGAAAATAGTGGATATCGATAAAATGGATTTTAACATTATGAAAAATACTAAATTAAAATCATAGAAATAATATTTAATCAAAATCAATCAATTACAAGAAAAACATGTATCCCGTTATTATTGATTTTTAAAATGTATTAATTTGGAATATGTTTTTCGAATTAAAGTTTTAGGGTCCTGATTGTTCTTCGTAAAAAATTATAAACGCGCGTCTACATATTTCTGAATTATGCATCTTGCTAATTCAATTAAATGATTTGTGGATTCCATTTCAAATTGATGAAAATTAATATCCGGGAATAAATTATACCCAATCAGAGATTTTAAAACCGATCTTATAAAATAATCGGTATTATATTTCGAAGACAGCACTTTCGAACCACTCTCGTTGATCGCCCTCTTAATATAAATTTCACAACGACGACAAATTTCTATTACTGTGGTGGATCCGTACAATAACTTGTCTTAAGTGTCCTTTTGAAATTGTAAGGCGTTTTGATTTGGTACACCAATCAGCGCCCCAATGCAAGTTTGGCATTTTATTTGCTTTATCAAAGCATGTACAATGTAGCCGGCCATATATTCTACTACTTTTTCACCGAATTCAGAATTAGGTAACAGGCTTTCAAGGCCTGAATAATCCAAGCTCTCAGTCTCAAGATCTATGTTTTGGTCTTTGTATCTTGTTGTAATATTGATGCGGTTAACTGCAGAAGTGCATTGCAAAATTGAAATTTGACCAAGAGCGCTGCAATCGCCACTACCACTATTTTTTATTTGCGCATAGGTCAGGAGCTTCTTGTATATGCTTTCAAATACCCTAGCACTAGGATTGTTGTTTGATCCACCGTGGCATCTTATACTTCCAAACAGGTGTTCCAAGTGGTCCTGGCTTATTTTATGTAGTGGAAGATATTTTAAGACGCACTCTGAGTTAAGGACCAAGTCTTGAATGAGAGCAATGGCACTTTCTATACACACACAAAACCCTATGAATCCGGTATATCGGGGTGACTTAACGAGTCGAACTTCTTGTTTTACAGTTCTTACAATTATGTCTGCGGACATATTTAGTATAGCATCTGTAGCTGTCTTTAATTTAAATATAATATTCGCAGCATTTTCTGCACTGACTGCTCGTTTTAAATCATATCCATGGATGTGCGAGTCCAGAATATCAAAAAGGTCATTCATCATATCCAGAAACTGTGTTGTGGGTGTGACTTCTTGAAACTCACGTAAATTAAGCTTTTCTTTGCAAAATGTGAGTGCATCTGATACAATCTTACTAAAAATTTGGGTTGATAAGCTTACTTTCATAATTTTCGTTTTAAAAAATATATGAGCAGCCCTTAGTCGATTACCTAAATGAAAATTTTCCACTGTTTGTAGATTATGTAAGTTAACGAGATATTCCCACGATATAATACTGCCCCGTTCGTCCTTCAAATTCCTATAAAACTCAAATGCATTTCGCACTAACTTGATCATGTGTGCCGGATCTAAAAAGACCGCTATTTTTGAAGTATTGCAGGGATTTTTAAAGGTGGTGTTTATTTGATCAACTTCAAACGAACAGCCTAACTTTTTAGCCATACTAATATTAGCAGGGCAGCCGTCAAACGTAATGGCTTTGACATTTACACCAGCCTCTTCTGCCAAATGGATCGCCTCTGTTAGAAGACGGGCTTTTTGTTCTGCATTAATGCCATTTATTAAAAAATATCCTATTGGAATTTTCCAGGATGCATTTATTGGCACCAGCAAGAAAACAAGGGCTTCTTTAGCTTCATCTTGACAGTCCGTTTGTAAACTGGCGCCAAAACTCACGTGGCCATAGTACCTTCTGGCTTGGGGATGATATTCGACACCGCTTTTGATCGCCATTTCGTCGAATATGATAGTGGCGTAAATTTTGTTCTTAGATTCTCTGGCTTTCATTTTGATAGTATCTATTGCCTCCTTTGTAAATCCTGGTTTATCATCAATGGATTGATACCAACTTCTCAGAGTACTTGTAGCAGGTGCTGTGCTGAAAGTTTGTCTAACGAAATTATACGCTTTTGGGGAATAAAAATGCAATGTTAAAGAGAATGCTCGTAACTCCGGTGAGTATTTGATTTTGGGTATATGTCCTTTTTTTGATTTCAATATTTGGCGTAAAATGACTTAAAATGTCTTGATTTTCTTGAGTGATATAAGATTTTTTTGTCAAAGTATTCAATATTTCTTTTAGATTTGCATTTTTTTTAACCAATAATCTATTTTTATCTTGAAGCCTCTTAACCTCTTTCTTTTTTTTACTAAGGGAATATATAAGATGGTCTATATGTCGTTTCATTTTGCGTTTACGTGGAGTCAGGTCGTCAATTACTGGGTGTACTATTTCTTTGTTACTTATTGTTGAACTCTGAAAAATAATAATATATAAATATAATAAATAAGAAAAGAAGAGGTAATAAGAAATATTAATATTGAATTATGTAGAAATATTATTTGAGAAGAATATAAAAATGAAGCTTACGGGAATTTCATAATCATGGGAAGGCCTGAAAATGTTACTATCATTAAATGGAAAACAATGCAAAGGAGTCTGGGCTTCAGTTGATGTATGAGCTTCAGAATGCACTTGTTTATTTGATAATGAACTCTGTAATTAAACATGTCGGATATCAATAAACGCAGTCACATAAAATTTATCCCATGGACTTATCATCGAAACAAATTAACTAACGAGGGCGATATTGTGACGCGAAGGCTACCTGGGCCTTCGCGTCACAATATCGCATTAGTATAAGAGTCAATCATACTATTTGGTAAATCCTGTAAAGAATGAATATTTCTTATATTCACAATTTCACTTTTCCTAACATTATATCAATAAAAACAAAACTTACCAAAATAGGCAAAAACAACGTTGGTATCGCTGAACTAAATAGACGGCGGCGTTCTTTTAAATATTTAAAACAATCGGGGGTGAAGTGCCTTGAACAAACAGCGCTGTATTTTGTTGGAAACCAATTTTCCCTATTAACCTTATCTATCCACTTTTCTTTTAGTTCTGGAATCTTCGTAAATCTAAAATAAAAACATGTATGTCAAACACACAGACGAAAAAAACCTGTTTACATCAGCGTCCTCAAAAATTACATAAAAAATAATTATTGTGCAAAACAACAAATAGAACATTATCAAATTCATAGTGCGTTATCAAATTCACTATCATTTTAAGACTGTCTTCCCCGAAATTGTAGCGAATCCAAATGAAATTTGTATTAATTTATTGTTATCTGTGGATTCGTAATAATTGGGTGTGAAATCACCCGACCGCAGTGGGACCTATCGGTCCCAGCGGTGTATGAAGCTATAATTATCTTGGACCGATCGGTCCCGGTCGGGGACAAAGAAATACAAAAAAATCCCGGAACATACATAAAAAAATTCCGACAAACTGAGAACCTCCTCCTTTTTTGAAGTCGGTTAAAAGTTAATAGGTGTTTTATTACACGTGAATTGAATAAAAAATTTATTAATTTTAATTTTCATATTTTCGATATCGACTTTCAGCTATTAAAGGTAACAGCACTAATTTTTACAATAAACATACGAAGGGAAAGAAAGGGATAGAAGTATTAGAATTGTCTAATGAAAGAACGAGACTTTTCCAAAAGACATCAACGCGCGTCTCAACTATGTGCTCTTTTAAATAACTTCCATTTTAAATAGACCCCTGCAGTCGCTCATAATCTGATTAAATCAAAAATAATTTTCATACTGTTTACTTACCGATGAAAAGTTATGCCATCTTTTTTGTAACTAGATGTCTTGGAATGTTTCCCACACCACTTCACCGCGCATGAAGGCATTTTGATGCGTTATAATTGCATAAAAAGTTATAAACATTTATATTAATTTAGCGTGCACACAGGTCTAACACTTGGACATTCTAAAATGGTTACTCGTACCGTAGCCTATACATAGGCGACAAAATACTAATAGTTTCCGAGCGTCGGAGCACTGTATGCGCAGTCAAGTGGTTATATTGTCATTGTCACTTATCTATTTCATATTTTTTGCTATTTACTATTGAGATAATTTTTTTCGATTCATTAATCAGTTTTTGCATCAAACCGAACGATCTTTCATTTTTGTTTTCTTAATTGCGAGCAATAAGCCTAGGATGGCTAACGCATCGTCATCCGTCACTAGTGACGCCATGGTTTCAACTGATGGGGCATCATGCAAACTTGACGGCGAAATCGAGCGTAAGTTGTCTATATGGATGCACTGCAAACTGGACGCCGCTTCAAGCGCGCTGTAAACTTGACGGTAAACTTGATCGTGTATGGCATCCATAATACTAAAAAATGACACAAATCCGAAATATATCCTATAGGACATAAGTCACCTCTTGACTATTTTGTTACTAATGTCCGGTCTATTACTACTACTACCTATATGTCTTTGGTAAGAGTTGACTATTTTGTTGCTGATGTCCGGTCTATTACTACTACTACTTAAGAGGCGTATTACAAAAAAAAGCGAAATTACAAGGTTTCCTCGTTGAAATTGTATGTTTATCGTTCGTTGCTTGAAATAAAAACTACTTGGTAAAAGTAGTTCCTTTTCTCTTCTCAAATAAGCTCAAAGCGAATTTTAGATAACTTATTTATTTATTCAGTAATAATCATTCTCCCGATGCATGTTTAGGCAAAAACTCTCGAAGACATGATTTCGGAGCTCTAATTTGTAGATTCTATTGATTATCGATCATCAAAAAAAATATTTTTATCTCCCAAATATCCTACACTTTAATAATTATAGAATACATTTTCATTATATGCCTTTCGTGGTTGGAGAAAAAAATCGACTTAATTCAAAAAACGACCGAAAAAGCTTCGAAACAAGCCTCAATATTTCCGAAACTCTACATCATTTAGACGTAAAATTTACACCAAAATAATCATAACATTTGCTTAAACTACACTATTATTTTTACTTTTTAAATCGTTACTATTATATTTTAATTAATTAAATAAAAGTACCATATATTTCACTGCACCGGCCATCTGTGATCACTGTAGCGCGAGCGCTTGTTGAGGTTGGACCTGCGTCAATTTATTTCGCTCGCTGCGTCGTTTCGATACTATAGTAGTGTGCGTCGATTACCTGCGTGCTAGAACATCGTCAACTACGACCGCAGTTTTGATCGATCGGTTTAAAACTATTTTATATAGTTATAATTTCGATCACGTCTCTTCCATCAAACATGGTAGGGACAACGAGTCTGTAGCATTGGCACAATTGAGCAAACAAGAAAATATTATTATAGAAAAATGTGGTCTATTCATTGACCTAGAACCTAGATCTTTGTTATTTGAGGGCTTCATCTAATGGTTTATACAGTTACGGTCTTATTGAAGTAAATGTCGTATTTCAGCTATCGGAATAGATTTTGACACTGCCTTTCGACCAAAAAAAGATAAAGGTTATAAATTCAATGCTTCAAGTGTAACATTAAATCAAAATCATGACTGGTTTTACCAAATCCAAGAACAGCTTCATTTAGCAAATAAAAATGTCTGAATACTTGCCATAATATGTACTGGCCAGGACGACCAGTTTTAGATTTTCAATATGTTACCCAAGTTACAAGATTTTTATGAAAAGTGTGTACTGCCTGAAATTATCGACTCGAGAAAAGTTCGGTCAGTGCCGTCGCAGCAAATATTTTTGTAATAAAAAAATATGGTAATTGACTAAGTACCGATAAAAAAAATATTAGTTACATTTGGTTGTTTTATTTATTAAAACAGGTTGCAACCGTACTATTTATTTATTTGTACCACTATTCTACCGGCAGTAGACATAATCGATTATTAACATTCGATTACTGCGTAACAATGAAAATATTTATGTACTATATTATGTACTGAACTGAATGGTACTATGACACTAAATTTCATATATAATGAAAAATATATCAAAATAGTTTATAATTAATAAGAAAACATTAAAATGACATATCAAGGAAAATTTCCATCCACTAAACTCCATGCTAAGAAAACTTGTATTATGGAAGATCAAGATCGTGTAATCGCCATACTCACAGTATTATAGTGCGAGCGAGTCAATAGATATGAAAGAAAATATCGGTCGCGTCATATATTAGTCTATGGGTCGCGTAGCTCGCCGCCCGCTCGGTGCGTAAACTACCTAAATTTGCGAAACGCCGAAATGTAAGAGGGCTCTTAAGGCTGGCTTTTCACTATGGGATATAATATATATTATTATATCCCGAAATATAAATTATATCCCGCGATTGGCTTTCACACTGTGAAAGCCAATCGCGGGATATAATTTATAACCTTTCTTTTAACCAGTGTGCGTTCGTCATTGGTCACTGGATTTACTCCGTACACCGTTCTGCGGGGGCGCGGAACGGTGTGCGGGGTACAAGGGCGAAATACCTAGTCAGGTCATAAATTCTGTCACATGTTTAATATAAAATAATTGAAACAAGTTTATTCATTATGTAACCATTTATATAGCAAAATTAACTTAACAAAACATAGATTCTTATGACACTAAAGTTTTTTCAAAATGACCTCCATGATTTTGAATACAGGCCTTCAATCAGCGCGGCCAGTCGTCTATCGCAGTACGAACGAGGTCCATGTCAATATCGGTGGCTGCCTTAATCAAGGATATCTTGAGTGACTCCAAATTGGGATGAGGCTTTGAGCATGCCTTTTCTTCCAAGTGTTGCCATATCTTGTAATCTAACGGATTCAAATCTGGACTGGAGAAGGGACAGTCTTCGTGCCGCATGAAGTCGATTTCACGCGCCGCCAGCCAGTCTTGTGTGCTCTTCGCTCTATAAGCTGGCGCCGAATCTTGTTGGAGTACCCAGTGCCTGTTATTGAACATGGTATGAGAAACAGGTTGCACAAGGTTCGTCAGGACTGTATTTTGATACACAACTGCATTCGTTTTTACACCTTTCTCACAAAAATGTACCTATGTTAAGCCCCAATAAGAAACTCCCAACCATACTATGGGCGAGGATGGAAAATGACCTCGTTGGACACGCGGAATACGGTTGCTCGCTTCTTCTCTACTGTGTGCATACACCTTATCATTTTGTTTGTTGTAGCTCTCTTCTACGGTAAAAATTTTTTCATCCGAAAAAAGAATTTCGCGATATTTTTTTCCCGCGTACCGCTTCAACAAAGCGCGTCATCTCTTCAGTCTCAGGTCCATTAGACGAGCATTCAAACGATGACCTGTTTTTCTTCGATATGCCCGAAGCCCTAAGTCTTAATTTAACACCCTTTTCACCGTGGTTCTGCATAACCCCATCTGAAGGGCCAACAGTTTCTGCTTACGTTTGGGATTTCTTTGAATTCGCGCCTTCACAGCTTTTATCACTGCTGGAGTCCTAACAGACCGAGGGCGACCATTTCTTGACCTGTCATCTACACTAGAGTCTTCATTGTATCGTTTGATGGTACGATAAACGAATCTTTTGGTTATATTCAAATTTTTCAGTATGTCAAAAATTTAAATTGGCGCGTAACCGCTACGATGTAACGCAATAACTGCAACACGGTCTTCTTTAAGCGTCTCCCACACAGAAGCGGCTTGCGGTGGCGGCCGCGGTGGCGGCCAATTGTATTCGCTTGTAATGTAAGTGAGCCTGCAAACTCGTGCGGCCTTGTCGCGATCTGCGAGCGGCTGGCCGCGGCTGCATACTCCGCCCCATTTGCCAATGCGCGTGTGACAGCGAGTACGCGGTCAGTTGTAAATTTTTACAACAGGCCGCGTGTACCGCGTGAAAAATGATGCTAAATTCAGAGATTTTAATAGAAACAGTGCAAAATTGTCCAGTACTTTATGATAATTCGCATCGTGATCACAAAAGCATTAGTAGTAAAACAAAATATATGATAATATTGCTGAATATAATAAAAACTTCGTCACGGTTTGTCATGTTCATATGTCCGATCGTAACACAGACACCTCAGCGAATGGCGCTTCAGGCCGTCACTTAGGCCGCGGTGGTGTGTTGTTACAGCGGCTGCAGCCGCGGCCCGCGGTTAGCCGCCACCGCAAGCCGCTTGTGTGTGGGAGACGCTTTAAGCGTCCACTCCATATTTAAAAATGAGTAAAATTCTAAAAAGTATACAGTTTAATTTTCATGAACAATTTGAAATTCGAATTCAATAAACTTTTTTTGTGGCCAGCATTCTAAAAGAAAAGTTTTTACTGTGTGACAATACTTATGACCTGACTAGGTATAATATGAAAATATCGCTCGGTCGATCGAAAAAATATTTATAGCTTGAGATGTAATATATATTATAGCTCAGTGTAAACGGTTCCATATGAAATGTATGGTGAGCGATATTAATTTATATCATGAGATGTAATATATGTTATATTATATCCCATAGTGAAAAGCGGGCTTTAAGGTGAAAGCGCCAGGGTGGCCCGCGAAATTCAAATTTTCTTACGTTTTTTGGACTTTACAGGTCAGGTTCAGGTCGAATGTTTAACAAAATATTATTCGCGACCATAACGAGTACGTGTTTACAGAATTATTATCATTAAAATCGCCAATACAACCCTCCAAGTTCATACAATTCCTTTGAATGAGTTTTTCTGAAAATAGCCACACAATAGGATTATACGAACTTAGGGGATTGTATTGATGATTATAATTCTGTAAATACATACACGTCACGAATAATATTTTATTAAACATACAACCTGACACTGACCTACAAATTGCAAAAAACCGTAAGAAAATTTGAATTTCGCGGGCCAGCCTAGAGCTTTCACCTTAAATGTCTTTGTATTTGTATACATATAATAAATTTGTAGAAGTCGTGTCTGTAATTCTAATATTTTCTAGAAAAAACAATTCCAGGAGACTAAATAAAGGACACTGAAGCCAAATTAGTGGTTTTAAGAATTTTTGTCTGTCTGTCCGCTTAAATGTGTATTTCCGATTCACACAAAAGTACTAGACGGATTTCCATGAAATTTTGTGTAGGTAGTTAGGGATCCGGGGCAACTTATAGGCTACTTTTTATCCGATTGCGGAACTTCAAAAAGGAGAGTTAAGTATTTCACTTCCTCAAGATGTTAATTTCTATCTTATATTATTGATGTGTTTTTTTTTAAAGTAAATAACATATTTATAAATAGAATATTACTTTTTTTTACTTTTAATGACACTTATAAAATAGTTTGTCATGTATTAATATAGCTTTCATATTTTCAGACATACCTACCTACTGAGATTTTTGTGACAGTGCCGGTTTCCTATAGCTGACATGAATAAATGAACGCCCTCTTGCGAAAAAGTATTATAAATATCAGAGACAGCAAATTTTAAACGCATGTTTATTTTTATTTTAACTATGAGTAAAACTACATTGATAGAATCTTGAAAGTTATCCGGTAATCCAGCCGATCCAAACGTAAATTTCATAGTACGTAAGCAACCCAAATTCATTCCGTACCGACACCACTCATATTTTAATTGCAATTTGAAGTTTAGATTTACCACGTTTTCGGTGGTGAAGGAAAATATCGCGAATAAACCTGCATATTTGAGAAGTTAAAAAATGTTTCGGAAATCAATTTTAGGTATACTTATGTGAAGTCAGTCAACCCGCGTTGGAGTCAACTCAACTTTTGTTCTAAAATTCGCTACAGCCTGTCCCCAGTAGTGGGATGTATGTAGGCTGCTACTTTTTACTTTTAATAGCAACATACATATCCACTGCTGATCATAGGCTTCTCCCATTGTTTGTTAAATAGACCGGATATTTGCAGTAGTATCCACGCATGGCAAGTAGGTTGGCAACCGCAGCTTTTTATTAATCTGCACTTTTTTGTTTTTATTGTTATCAGAAAGATGCTGCCATCCATCTCCTGTTTCATTTTCCCTTCTGTCGCCTCTTATGACACCCACGAGACGAAATGATGTATTGGTTTCTATTTCGCCGCCTCTACGGTGCTAATATATTTCTACTCCTGTTCATAATTTCGATTCCATCCATAGATTACGAAATGAGTTGGATAACCATTGATTAGCCGTTGTTGCCACGCTTGGCAGGCGGGTTGCCAACTGCATCTTTTTATACTTTTGAGCTGTAATCAGAAAAACGCTGCTGCCCATCTTCTATAATATATTTCTACTCCCGTTCATGAATATAGTTCCTCTAACACTTTCATCTACATTTATGAAATTTTAACTTTAATTGGAGTAGTATTAATGATATTTCTAAATTGAAGCCAACGTGAACGAAGCCGCGAGTAAAAGCTATTGTTAATAAATTTAAGCGCTCATTTACTCCGTGCTCGGCGGCGAAGGAAACCTGCATGTCTAAGAAATGAAACATTTCGGGGACACATCAAATATGCCAACAAGAATCGTAATGTTGCAGATATTTCTTTGCCCTAAAATACTTTTTTTACGTGGTAGAGCCATGCTGCAACTATATTAGTAGTATAGTTATTATAGCACGAATGGGTCGGCTCGACCGGGGAAGGACCACGCTCTCACAGAATACCAGCGTAAAATAGCAGCTTAACGCTGCTGTGTTTCGTATGGTGAATGTAGAGAACTGGAGACCCTTTTTACTTGCAAAGAGGCATTCCATCTTAGTCCTCACGGGTGAGAACGCATCTGCATTTTGTTTGATGTAGATGTCTATGGACCGCAGCAACCACTTACCATCAGGTGGACTGTGTGCTCGTTTGTCACCCTTATCATGTAAAAAAAGGCGTTTTTTTTATAAACAAAGTAACTTTTTTCTCTAACACACCAATTTGCCCTGCCCTTGTCATATTCGTGCAATCCTGTCCATTCATTGGTTGTCTGGAAGAAATTGCTATCAGCAATAAGACCGCCCATTGCATACTTCTTTTATATATAGAATTTCTGTAATTTACGTATGGTGTGCAATAAAGAATATTAAATAAAAAAAAATAACTGATAATGTGACTCAAAATAAAACATATAAGTACTTTGGTTTCTTTTTATTTGAGTTTAAATTAGCTTCTATTAATTGTATCCAATTTTCGTACTGCTTATTGTCTTCTTCAGTCAATTCATCGCAAAACTTATCTATATCTTCATCTTTCACGTCCTCTTCTGTTAAAATATCAGTGGTCTGCTCTTTTCTTTTTTTATGCGTTTTTACATTTTCTGTAACTGTAATTGAAGGCGTTACTGGAACTTCTTGCGGTTCATCTTCTACAAATATTATCTTTTTAGGTTTTCTGCTGCTGCTACTTGTTTTAACATCACCAACAGACTGTTCGCCAGCGTTATTGACATCCACATTTGTATTGTTTTCAAGATCCTTTGTGTTTAAATCTTTTATTTTTTTATCTTTTTTTTTCTTAAGTACAACTTCATCGCTCTTAGAAATATTTTGAGCTTTCCTTTTATTACCCATTTTCTGAAAGTAAAATTGCTTAATTATTATATGAAAATAAAGATAAAAATTAAAGAAAAATAATTTGTTTGCCAAAACCATAGAGGTACAAGACACAGCCATGGAAAATTATATTCCCATTGCTAAATTTATATAATGGAAATTGTACGTCGTAGAGGTACAGGTAGGTACAAAAGTACAAAAAAGTTCTTCACTCGATGCGATGAAACCACTACGCTGATATGCAATGATGAATGAAAATTGGATAATACAGTCTCGAGGGCAATTGAATAATGGGAACCGTTAGCTACTAAAAGTTATCAAGTATATTTTACTGTATAAAGCGTGACATGAGAATTTTTTTAGAGGAGCTATCCTCCTATCTCCTCTAAAAAAATTCTCATGGCACTGTCTTGGCAACTGAGCGGTTAAGCTAGTCAATATTTGTGTGTGTGGACGTTCTGTGGTATAGTTTTATAGATTGTCTTACGACAGAGTTCATTAGAAATTTGTACGTATAAGGTCATCTATAATGGTGACCTTATACCTATAAATTTTTAAAACTAGCCTATCAAAAGTCCACTGCGGAACACCTCCATAACACCCCTATAGATTGCCTCATATGGGGTATAATTGCCACAGTTGCCATGCTTGGCAAACGCAGTTTTTATTTTTTATTCAGGTGTTATCAGGAAGGTGCTGCTAGCCATCTCTTGGTTTAGCTTCCCTTTGTCGCCTCTTACGAGACCCACGGGATGATATAGGAGTACTACGACTACACGGTAACGATATATGAGAAAATTAAAATTTTATAACATAATTAAAACGATATTTAATTCGTGACTATTATGTAACGCACAGTTTGCAGACGCTACTGTTTTCTTAATTCGGATTTCTTAATGTAAACATAATAAAATTGAGGATTTTACTGTTTATTTATTTATATTTATACATCTTGAAATAAACTTAACTCAATTTAACTTAGTTTTTTCGTTATTGGCATATCACGGATGCATATGATAAACATTCTAATTGACATAACGTATACAAATAGCTTAAAATATTCGACCAGATCGCGGTTTTAGAGACGAATAAATGAATTGTTTAATTTGCTTTGAGTTGTAATTTGTTATACGCATACACGTGTGGAAAAAAAAACTACGTTGGGTATAGAATACAGTTACAGTTCACAAATTGAAACTGATTGAAACTTGTCGTCAAGTTTCAATCAGTTTCCACATTTCGTGATTTCATCAAAACTTGTTTTTGTTCTTCAACTGAACAGCCCAGAAATTGCGTTATTGAACGCCACGTTTAATATTTTGATTAATAACCGCAATCTTACACGTATTGTATGTACCCTAGTTCATGGTTTTTTTTTAATTAATTTATATTATTATGGTATTTTATAATTCGTTTACAGAAAACATGACAATATCGGTCATATGTCACAACCATAAATACATATCAGAGTTGAAATCTGGTATAACTAAAATTTGTATATTTTATTTATCGCGTTTATTTAGTTTTGGGCGCTTTACAGCATCCATGATCACTAGGGTTAAACCCCGGGTTGGTTTAATTGTTGCACTGTGAAACTGTTTACGATCGTCACAAACGTAACAACAGATTTGATAGACTACAAATTCTCGCCAAAGAAATCCGATTGCGCCCCTTGGCTGATTCACGAGATTATTGAAATTAAAAAAATCATAATTTCAATAGAAGAGATTGCTGGCTGCTATATCTGCTCGGGATCTACTAGGTATAAGCGCTAAGACAAAAATAAATCGCCTGTTTAGCAGTTTAGGTTAAATGCCCTAGTATTTATAGAACAAAAACTATTGAGTGGATCATGATTTAGAAGTGCAGACTAGCTTCGAACTCACCACTTGATTACAGTTACACCAAATCCAAGACAAACTGATCGAGAATACCAGTCATGTAAATAACATTACCTGGGCGATCGAGTTTTGCTCAGCGTTAGAAAAAAATAATTTTCTCAGGGATTACACCCATCTAGAAAATCTTTAATGACACTATGATCTCAGAATAAATCTAAAATAATACTAAGAACAAAAAAATTATGTACGTAGATGATTTCTGAGGCGAAATTACCAATCATATTGCGCAGTGACGTGTCTGCTTGTTGCTTTGTGCGTGAAATGAAAACACTGGTACTTAAACTTAAACGTGGTAGAGCCATGCTGCAGCTATATTAGTAGTATAGTTGTAGCACGAATGGGTCGGCTCGACCGGGGAAGGACCACGCTCTCACAGAATACCAGCGTCAAATAGCAGCTTAACACTGCTGTGTTTCGTATGGTGAGTGTAGAGAACCGGAGACCCTTTTTACGGGAAAAGAGGCATTCCATCTTGGTTCTCACAGGTGACAACGCATCTGCATTTTGATTCGCAAACGAGGATAAATGTAGATGTTTATGGGCTACAGCAACCACTTACCATCAGGTGGACTGTGTGCTCGTTTGTCACCCTATCCTATAAAAAAAAAACTGTGAAAACGAATTTTCCCAGAAATGAATCGATTTTTGTTAATACCTTTATAGATATAAATATAGATATCATATCATAAATTTTTAATGAATCGTAGAATCTCTCGTTGATTCTGCGCGGGGCAGAATACATACTTATAATAAGTAAATTGTCTAAAGAGTAAAATGTTTTATTTCAATATATGAAGTTAATTGAAGCTGCCGCTATTTTATTTTCATAATTAAGGGGTTTTGATGGTGGTTGTACTCGAAATATTTTTTTAGACGGGCAGGTTACTTTATGATGTTTCCCTTCTCCACCGGGCGAGTGGTAGTTTTAACTCCTAAAAATACCACCGGGCAAGTGATAGATCAGCTATTAAAAATTATAATTATTAATATTAATAATTCCATATATAATAATTCAAATTAAAGACAAGTGTGCAGTCTCTGGGGAAGTGCTACAAAGGTGGTTGATTTTTCAACCGACTTAAAAAAAAGGAGGTTACAGTTAGAATGTATTTTTTTATTGTGTACCTCCGAACTTTTTTGTAGATGAACCGATTTTGGTTATTTTTTTTTTGAAAGCTAGTGCTTCTCTTGTAGTCCCATATAAATTTGATCAAGGTCTAACCAGTAGTTTTTGAGTCATTTTTAATAACTTATATTGAAGTCAGTTGTACAAAATTTTATAATTTTACCAGTAGTTCAGACTAGGTTTATAAATGACGATTTCAGCTCTAATGTATTAGTTTTCATTTTTTTTTACATTTATATGGGAAACAAACTTACACACCGTGATATAGAGCATTAGTTCTCCACCAATAAGTGTACAAATTCTACAGAGCTGCTATATTTCTGTTAAATTTGTAAAACTGAGAACACTCACTATTTCGGTATTTATATGGAGACAACGAAAATATGTCAATATTTTTACAAACATGCAGTTATAATATACTTTTTTTATAGAATAAGGGTGACAAACGACCACACGGTCTACCTGCTCTGCTGCTGTCCACATGCTGTGGCCTATAGCCATTTACATTTATCCTCATTTAAGAATCAAAATGCAGATGCGTTGTCACCTCTGAGGACTGAGATGGAATGCCTCGTTTCCAGTAAACTTGCATAATACTAGTACATAATTAATAGAATCAGGCGTTACTTTGCGGAAGTCCATTATATTAAAGTGCATTGCATTATATATAAGAGCACCTAGTGTAGTGGTGCTGGGATTAGTGGTGACGGTGATAGTGCACGCAATTGAGGGAGGGCGGGAGATGCTCTTCAAACTAGGTAAGACACATCATTTTATTTTATCGAGCTGATGTACGCAAAGTAAAATTTTGCTAACTTTAATAATACTAGTACGTTCAAAATACAACGGCGCAAGTTCATCAGCGTTAATTCTGCAACATTCATTAATTCATTACAGCCTCCTAAGTTTCATTTCTTAGACACTTGGCCCTTATCTAAAAAAAATGCGATATCTTCATCTATACAAATAAATAAAATTGAAGTGTCTGTTTGTAATGTCAAAATAACAGCTTTTTACTTATTGCATGTGAAAGTATATACGGTAATTATAACAAAAATACAATTTTTAGAAATTTTGTCTGTCTGTCTGTTTGTTCCGGCTAATCTCCAAAACGGCTGGACCGATTTCGACGGGACTTTCACTGGCAAATAGCTGAAGTTATAAGGAGTAACATAGGCTACTTATATTTTAGAAAAAGAATTAGAGTTTGGCGCAACATAATTAAAACCCTAAATTATACGCGGGCGAAGTCGCGGGGAACAGCTAGTTTAATATAAAGTTATTGAAGTTTTAAGAAACAACTCCTTTTATACGGGGTTTTTCACTAGGTCAACAGCTGTACGTCGCTTGCTCTCGCGTTACTAACCCAAATAATTTATATATTTTACATGTGAAAACTTTCTTAGTATATCAAGCAACGCGGACGAAGTCGCGGGTATCAGCTAGTCGTAAATTATTACAATATTAGCGATTGTGATATATTAAAGCGTTCAAGAACATTCGAAAATTTGTTGAGAGCAATAGTATAAATGACATTTTTTCGTTTTTTTAAATCATATTCTTGCATTGTCATCCGAATTTGAGCTATATTCAACATTTCAAGTTTCCAGCTCATTGGGAAGTTAGTTTAAAATCAATCACTAAATTCCACCCGGAAAGACGTACAAACAAGAAAGTGACTTAATAAAAACGTGGTGGTAATAAGACAATTTGAAATGAAACAAAATAAGACAATTTGAAATGTTATTAAACCGTTTTAAGGAATTCGTTCTTCATGCAATGGATTTTATTTTAGTTTTTTAAATACATAAATCTTTCATTGTTTTCTGATACCATGTGCTCGACGGTGAGTCATAACAACTTAAATCATATTGTGATTGGAACCTAGTACACGGTAAAAACGGATTACTTAAAAAAATATAAAAAGTGCTTTTACGTTGCATCAGTGGAGTAGCGTGCCTTAGAGGGGCACTGTATCAAAATTCGTCGGGGAGCCCAAATGAAGGGTAAAGATTTTTCACAAAAGGAACAAAAACTTTCGCATTGAATTAAACTAGGGTGGATGCCCCTAATGCCAGCCATGCCCCTAATTGCAGCCTTTTCGCCTTTTTACTTCGTAAATAAGATTTCTATTAGACTTAACTACAAATATTGTCACCTAAAAAATTCTTCGTAACTAGAGGAAAGTATATTTCAAATATTAAGTCACAGTTTTAAACCTAACAGTATTAAATTAAAAATCAAAACACGTACGCGACAAAAAACGCTCATTAATGATACGGGTAAAATTATGCTTACTTTACATTATCTCATATATAGGCTTTTTGATTAGTATGAATATGACTATAGACATAGTAATGCAGTTATTTTTGTTAAAATTTACAAGTTATTTATTTTCTTTTAGTGGAAATTAATGGGGCTGTAATTAGATATATGAAATGTATGGAGTGCATAATGTCAGCCGCTCGGCTGTTATTTGGTTTGACGTACCTAATAAGAAGTACCTAATTTCAGCCACGTAATATAAATCAGGGCTGTCATAAACTGGAATAAATACTATGATCAATTCCTCTGTTTTAAAATTGGTTAAGTTTAGCAAAAGATGTACTAGCTTTTCTATCCGACATTCGGTGTATATTAAGGACAGCTTATGTATTCAATTATTTTTTGAGAAAGAAGAAAAAACAAGCAACTAATATAGTATATATATATATATGTTCCCCGCGACTTCACCCGCGTGTAATTTAGGGTTTTATTTATGTTGCGCGGAACCTTAATTCTTTTTCAAAATATAAGCCTAAGTTACTCCTTATAACATCAGCTATCGTTCAGTGAAAGTCCCGTCGAAATTGGTCCAGCCGTTTCGGAGATTAGCCGGAATAAACAGACAGACAGACAAAAATTTTAAAAATTGTGTTTTTGTTATAGGTATCACATATACTTTCAAAAAGCTGTTATTTTGACATTACAAACAGACGCTTCAATTTTATTTATTTGTATAGATAAGCAAAAACTATAACTTAGTAGGTAATACTCATTACAACTTAGAACATAAATGAAAAACTCATGAGAAATAAAGTGGTTTAGGACTAGGCTTTGCGGCAGTCTATGGAGGAGGATGTTCCGTAGTGGACTTGTGTAAGGTTATAATGACGATGATGATTTGAAAACTTGGATGATTAAATTATTAGAAATCGATATACAACATAACATTTTATCATAATTTGCTTTAATTTATTGAACTGCTTTAAACTAAAACAGTAACGTAATAATAACGTGGTAGAGCCATGCTGCAGCTATATTAGTAGTATATGTAGCACGAATGGGTCGGCTCGACCGGAAAGGACCACGCTCTCACAGAAAACCAGCGTAAAATAGCAGCTTAACGCTGCTGTGTTTCGTATGGTAAGTGTAGAGAACCGGAGACCCTTTTTACTGGCAAAGAGGCATTCCATCTTAGTCCTCACGGGTGACAACGCATCTGCATCTTGAGTCTTTATTGATGATAGATGTAGATGTCTATGGATCACAGTAACCACTTACCATCAGGTGAACTGTGTGCTCGTTTGTCATCCTATCCTATAAAAAAAAGTTAAGTAGTAAAACGTTAAAATAAAATAATGTTTTCGTCTGCTGTAGTAATATCCCATGCTTGTCACATGCAGATTCAAAATTAAAAGTTACCTACAATAGGTACTTACCAAAAACTCAAAAGGCACAACCCTATGCTATGCTGGCATTAACACAAAAGTAGGTACACAAAAGGACGACATTCGGTACAGGGTGGCTGGCATTTGAGCCATAACGCCTTTTTTTGCTTATCGTCGTTTTTAAAATTGTTCTTGAAATACCATGATTGTAAATAAATGTTCATTATATTTTTAGATAAATAACCTATCGATTAAAACAAATGTTTAAAAATATTGTGCCCTGATTAAAATAGCAGGAATTTTTATAGTTGAAATTGGCACTAAAAGGCTGGTAATAGGGGCATCGTATAGGGGCATAGGGAACTAAGCTAGCCAAACAATTCAAACCAACATCCTGTCCCACAGAAGTCCTTAGAATTTTTGCTTACATACGTCCGGGGCCTCTGTAGCCCGGGGGTCCCGTAACATTGATACGGCTGATACGGCAGTAGCTACGCCCCTCTTTTTCATTAAAGAAAATGTAACAATGTCCTCCAGGGCGAATATCGTTCACGGCGGTCAGTCTCAATGGAGATAAGCCATCTACGCAAGACAGGATTATAGTTTTATAGTGCACGACTGTGAGTGCAAACACAGGTGCCCTCTCTTTTCCCTCACTTTCATAGTCCTACAGGTCGGTAACTCGACACAACCGAAGAGAGATCTGGAGCGGGGCCAACGCTTTAAGTACATTACGAAGCACGAGGATAAAACACCACCAACTTCCTGACGCCAGGCTTCTACTGAGCATATCTCGACAGAAAAACCCAAAACTGATTTTGACCCGACCCAGGATTCGAACCTGTGACCAATAGTGAGTCCACCAATAACCAGTCGCGCTTACGATAGACTAACGAGGCAGTACAAATATACAGTATATCCCGAAACTCAACGTCAAACTGGTACGGGGCAATAATAAGCTAGGTTGTACCAGTTCTAGCCAAAAAAATATTCCTTGTTACTTGGTTAGACTTAAGGCCTGTTTTCACTTTGATTAGTGATTAGTGCAGGTGCTTAGTGTTTAAGAGTAAACACGTGTGGACAGCGATTGATTAGTGCAAGTGATTAATAACCTGTGTAGTAAAGTGATTAGAAGCGTGTTCTATTTCTTTGTGAGTGGACTGCGAGTGTCACGCCCCGCGCGCCCGTCTTTTCCCCTCACTCGCAGCATGCCTGCCACTAAACACGTTTGGACAGCAGTGCTAAGTGTTTAGCGTTTAGCGTCGGACGCTCGCTTCTGTTTAAAAAATGTCCATACTTCCTTGTCGACTGCTAACAACTGAATTTACTAAACACAGCCACTAAACAGAATTGGACACTACTTACACTACACACCTGCAGTAATCAACCGCAAAATTAATCACCTACACTCGCACTAATCAAAGTGAAAACAGGCCTTAACGAAGCAGTCCAAATATATATATTTCGCGAGTATTTATCAGACGTGGGACTCGCGGGCTGAGAATAGTCACTGGCTTTATGCTATGCCTCCGCCACTGCATTCTCAACACAATAATGTTCATACTATGTAAATCGGAGGAACCTGAGTAAAAACAAAATTTCGTCAATTAATAAGTGCGCCACGCCAGCACGCAAAAAACATCACCTTTATTATAAACTTTTTTTTTAAATATATAATTAGTAAAATGAATACCTATATTGCAATGATTTTACATCTAATAAACAGTGAAATCAATATTTATGTATAAAGAATTTTATTATTTTAGGAAGGCTTACAGACTAATTATCTTCGCAAAATCAAAAAATATATAATAATGCATCCAGTAAATAAATTTCCTTTGAAGACAGAAACGGAAACGGATTCTATCTAGGAGTCCAGCCTATTACCTTTTTTCAACCGACTTCAAAAAGGAAGAGGTAGTCAATTCGACTCGACTGTGTTTTTTTGTGTTACCTCTTTTCTCGGTGAACTAATTTAGATGATTCTTTTTTTATATGAAAGCTGGTGATTTTCATGTGGCCCCATATAAATGTGGTCAAGGTCTTGCCAGTAGTTTTTGAGTTATCCTTAATAATTTATATTGAACCCGGTTGTACAAAATTTTTAATTTTACGACTGTTCTGCTACCAAATAGCAGTGCCTGTAATGCTTTGTTCCGATCTAAAGGCCTGTATTCACTTTGATTAGTGCGAGTGCAGGTGATTAGTAATTGCGGTTGATTAGTGCAGGTGTGTTGTGTAAGTAGTGTCCCATTGTGTTTAGTAGCTGTGTTTGGTAAATTCAGTTGTTAGCAGTCGACCAGGAAGTATGGACATTTTTTTAACAGAAGCGAGCGTCTGTCGCTAAACGCTAAACACTTAGCAGCTTAGCACTGCTGTCCAAACGTGTTTAGTGGCAGGCATGCTGCTGAGGGGAAAGGAAGGGCGCGCGGGGCGTGACACTCGCAGTTCACTCGCAAAAAAATAGAACACGCTTCTAATCACTTTACTACACAGGTTATTAATCACTTCCACTAATCAATCGCTGTCCACACGTGTTTACTCCTAAACACTGAGCACCTGCACTAATCACTAATCAAAGTGAAAACTGGCCTTTAAGAGTGTAGAGACGCACTTACCATCAGGTGGTCTATCGGCTCGCTGATAACTTCAGTTTAACAAAAAAAAATTTAAAATACAAGAAAACGACAAAAACCGCAATGTTTAATCTGCCGTGATACAAAGTAGCTTGCAGTTTGAGTTTTGCTAGCCGGCTAGCCGCAGTTGTGAATAGAGAACTGTTTACCATCTGTTCATTAGGTTTCTTACAGATTTCGAACTAAAAGAAAATATGTCATCTAATACAGATGAAAGCTTATATTGCGCTACGCAGAAGGAATTTCTTCTATAATTTGTTGAAGCAAGAGGTATAATATTACAAGGGTCTTTGTCTAAATCTGATTCAATTGGTTCAAGTAGCTTCGGTCAATAAATAGATTATCATTGATTTCACGTCTGTACTCTAACGGCAAAAAGTAATATTGTATCTAACATCTTTTATAATAATTAACTGAATTTGCTATGCTAACAAGGCAACAATACAATAATACAATAAAAAAACTTTAATACACCCTTTCCATAAAAGTAGACATTTTATTGTTAATTATGAACTTCTACAAGAAATTTTTTCTGGATTTCGGAAAAGTGAAGTTTCTTGATTCAAGTTAAATTCAGTTTTTTTTTTTAAATATTATAAGTTAGTGCTTGACTACTATCCTACCAGATGATAAGTGGCGATGTAGCCAAAGATGGTCCAATGCACTCACTCTTGCCTAGAATTTTTGAATTATAAATTATTAATTAATTGTTATTATAAAATGTAATATAGACAAAAACGTTTTCGATATTTAAAGAATTTCTTATTAAAGATCTTCATAGTAGAGAAATGTTAGCGTTTTGTGATCAAGTGTAAGTTTTACCTAATACTTGATAACAGTTGATCTCTAGTTGTAGGTTTTGCCTACTACTTGATCATACACTTGAGATAACGGGGCGAACATTGACATAATATATATTCTGCGTACTTTTAAATCAATGGGAGCGAATTACTAGTTTTAAACTTTATTAAAATAAAGAATTAAATTAATCTGAGTTCGCTACTACGTACGTTTTTTACATATCACCTGAAGTAATGTGTACTACATAAGTACAATTATAAGCATTTATGTTGAAAATTAAATTATTGATAAAAAGTGAAAGCCTCATCAAAGAACGGTAGAGCCTTGCTGCAGTTATATTAATACATTAATAGTATGGTTGTAGCACGAATGGGTCGGCTCAACCAGGGATGGACCACGTTCTTACAGAATACCAGCGTAAAATAGCAGCTTAATGCTCCTTTGTTTCGTATGGTGAATGTAGAGAACCGGAGACCCTTTTTACTGGAAATGAGGCATTCCATCTTAGTCCTCACGGCTGACAACGCATCTGCATTTTAATTCTCAAACGAAGATAGATGTAGATGTCTATGGGGCACAGCAACCACTTACCATCAGGTGGAGTGTGTGCTCGTTTGTCACCCTTATTCTATAAAAAAAAAGTTTATATCCGACCCATTTTGAGTGGACTATGAAATATCATCAGCAACTAGAATGTCGTCAAATAATTACGTTATAATCATTCCTCTATTGAACATAGGTTGTCTCAAGGGGGATTTTAATATAGTAACCATGCAGTTTATTAATGATTTCGAGTTGTAATTGGGATGATGCTACTGCCCATCTCCTGTTTCAGTTTCGCTTTTACGATACCTATGGCACGACGAGGGGATATTCATACACCGCCACTACACTATTACATTATAACTTCATCGTATTTTCCACCTTTAGGGGTAGAATTTGTTCCCCACATTTACATGGGGCCACCCTTGAAGTATAACCTATCTAAAAAATATTTAAAAACTCGTACACGGATGGCGAAGAAGATATCGCGTAACATAGTACAAAGAAAACAAATAGTCGTATTGAGAAGCTCTTTTTTTTTAATTCGGCTAAAAATACGAGATCAATAACGGAAACTTGAACATATGTACTCGTACCTACAAACGTTGGACATACTCAACAAAAATGACGTTTCGGGAGCGCAGTGGCATAATAAGCTTTTATTTCGCGGGTTTGATTCTCGCAGGAACTAATGTCTAATGGTTTACAAAAATAACTGTTAGGGTTTTTAATTTTTGTTTATATGCAATTTATGCCCACACGGTATAGAATAAAGACCTTGAATATATACTTAACAGTTTCGTCGTCCGCGAAACAGACAATAGTTAAACAATTGAAATGTTCATCTTATATGATTCACGGGACAAGGAAAGGGTTAATTTACCCATTATAAAGATTTGCAAAATGACGATAGCTTAAATGAGTTATTAGTCGTTACAGAGTTCTTTGTTTTAAACTACCTTGGAAAAAAATAAATTACTTTACAGTTATTTTTTTATATATTAACCACAAAGTGGTTAAATTTTTATGATGTAAATCATTAAGACAAAAACAATTTTCGACTCTTTATCACAGAGATAATAGCGACAAGAGTTTATTACATTTTATTAACAGTAAGCCCCTGACGCGCATTGGTAAACGATAATAAAATCAGCCACTCGATGATGTATGTCATATACACACGGAATTTACGTAACTAGACAAGACGCGGCGCAAGCCGCAAGTATTTCGACGCAGCTACGGTGCGGAGCGGACCTGTTAATAAATTCTCGTTATAACGCTAGTGCAAGAGAGCGAATCAAACAACGAGAGCGTCCGGTGTCAACGTAAATACGGCGGTATACTCAAAACGAAAGTGTTGGTTTACTTTTTTAGAAGTACAAAATGTCAGACAAACAGTACATATTGGGCATGGATATAGGTACAACTTCAGTGAAAGTGTGTGTTTACGATCCAAAAACCAAAGAAATAGTCGCGAAACAGAGTAAAGATACTGCCGCGAATATACCAAGTGATCAAGGCATAGAAGGGAATAAACAGGATGTTCCTAAAATAGTATCAGCTGTCCACTACTGCGTGTCCCGGCTACCGAGAGATGTTTTACGACATGTCACAAAGATTGGCGTCTGTGGTCAGATGCACGGTGTTGTATTATGGAATAAAGGGTTAATATTTTTTTAATATGTTATTTTACATGCTGTAATTCCGTAAAAGAATATTAGGCATAAATTGCAATTATTATTTTTTCAGAGCTTGGGAAAAAGTAGAAAAGGATGGAGTAGTAATGCGTTATGAAGCTACCAGAGAAAAAATGTCTGCCTTATACACATGGCAAGATACAAGGTGTAAGCCAGAATTTTTAGACTCATTGCCAAAACCTGAATCACATCTAAATTGCTATTCAGGTTATGGATGCGCAACATTACTATGGATGCTTAAACATAAGCCAGAAAAACTAAAGAATTATAGGTACTCTGCAACTGTCCAAGACTTTGTGGTAGCTATGCTCTGCAACTTGGAGAATCCAATTATGTCCAACCAAAATGCAGCTAGTTGGGGCTATTATAACACAGAAAAAAATGAATGGAATTACGATATTCTTAAGTCCATCAATTTTCCAGTCAATCTCTTGCCTAAAGTTGTAAAAAGTGGTGAAATTGCAGGAGTGCTAAATGCCTCCTGGAATGGGATTCCAGAAGGCACACCCGTAGGAGCAGCCTTAGGAGATCTACAATGTTCCATCATTGCAACATTAGAGAGCAAAGAGGATGCTGTTTTAAATATATCCACGTCTGCTCAACTTGCTTTTGTAGTTAAAAATATTGAAGATTTAGGATGTAAGACTGTTGAGCACTTGCCATATTTTAAAAATTCTTATTTAGTAGTAGCAGCCTCTTTAAATGGTGGAAATGTTCTTGCCACTTTTGTTAAAATGCTCCAGCAGTGGATGCTTGAATTTGGATTTCCCATTCCACAGTCAAAAGTTTGGGAGAAATTAATCACTCTTGGCTTGGAAGCACCAGTATCTTCCACAATGAAAATATGTCCACATTTGTTAGGTGAAAGACACGCACCTGCATCAAAGGCAGCTGTTGATAACATCGATCTCTCAAACATTCAGCTAGGGCATGTTTTCAAATCTTTGTGTGACAGTTTAATCGACAACTTGCATATTATGATGCCAAAACAAATTTTGCAAAATGCAAATATCAAAAGAATTGTCGGTAATGGTTCTGGGTTATCTAGAAATCCGGTTTTGCAAAGAGCAGTCGAACATTATTATAGCTTGCCACTAGAATTTACATCCGGTGGGGATGCTGCAAAAGGTGCAGCTATAGCCGTATTGGAGATTGCATAGGTATTCCTATAGGTTTCATAAAATGGAAAAATTATAAATATGAATAAAGAAGAGAAACTTGCTTTAAATTAAAACTTATTAATAATATATTAAATATAATTGATAAATAATTATAATGGAGGCAATTTAAAAACGATTTGATATAATAAACTACATTTGTGCATCTTTACAGTGATAATATGTCATAATATTTATTCATTATTTTTAAACATTCTGTACATACTGAATTGTATATTAAGTGTTCATTAACTATAAAGTAATTAAAATTCTTGAATTTTTTTCTTAATATTTTTCTTTGTTAACAATAATTTTAATTAAATTAATTAAATTCATCCCAACAGATTAGTAAGCTGAAGTTGCAATGGGCTGGCCACATACCTCGAAGAACGGACAACCGATGGGGAAAAAAGGTTCTCGAGTGGCAACCTCGTACCGGTAGGCGAAGTGTAGGGTGACCCCCCACTGGATGGAGTGACAACCTGGTAAGATATACAGGAAGTTGATGGATGCAGGTGGCTCAGGACTGTGCTTTGTGGCATTCCTTGGGGGTTCAGCAGTGGCCTTATGAAGGGCTGTAATGATGATGATGATAAACAGTAATTTCATTTTGTAATTAAAATTAAAAATGTCATTGCCAACACATATTATGTTCTTAGGACTCATTAATTCAAAATATTTAATATTATTTTACTAATTTGTTATATATAATTACTACAGTACCAAATTAGTGCTGGTTGCTATAACTTATAGGTTGATTAAATTAAAAGGCTACTAAAACACTTTATCAACAGCATGGCTATATGATAATATATTAGAAACTTTAGTCCTGTTCAGCCCTGTCTGTGATATCATAGACAGTGTTTTTATATATTATATTATAATTGTGTCTATATAAACACAAAACAATTCATTTTGTTTAAGATTTCTGTAACAGGGAAAGGGTAAAAACACAGAGTATACTTACTTTAAAAAAAATTAATTTCTAATAACACTTATGTTATTAGAAACTGACTAGGTAGAACAACAGTCATGTAATTTATGTAGATTATTAAAGACGAGACGCCTCTTAATATTATTTATCATCAACAGCATTACAGCATCACAAGTCCACTACTGAACATAGAACTCCCCCAAGGAATAACACAAAGCACGGTCCTAAGCTACTAGTATCCCTAGACTTCAATTTGTCACTCTCGACTAGTGGAGGTGGCTCTTTACATCACTTTCCACTATAAAGTTGCCACTTGAGAACTTTTGTCTGCATTAGTTGTCGGTTCTTCGATCTATATGGCCGGCCCATTGTCATTTCATCTTACTGATCCGTTTGGCTAGGTCGGTTACTCTGTTTTGTTATTATTACTATCGTAACCATATATTCATAGTATTCTATTAAGATAAAAACCTTGTAATATGATATAAACAAGAACTAACAATAAGAAAAGAAATCCCTGTTTTAAATCTTAGGTACGTATCTAATTTCATTGCTATTTATCAAAGTATCTATATAAATCGCTATTCACTACACTCACAAAAAACAAAAATTAAGTATTTGTTACGTATAAGCTTGTAAAATTTACATAACTTACCGATTAAAATGTAGCAATCGGACGTGTTATTTTGATTCCTATGTGTTTATTTAGGTTGGTTTAGGAATTTAGGATTTAGGTTATATTGGGTCTCTAGTTCCCTATATATAATGTACTCTGTGGTCTCTAGTATATATACAGTAATCTATGTATTGGGTTATATGCCAAAGTACTAGGCTCAGAAAGGCTAGAACCCAGAGCAGCCAGTTTAAAAAAAGCCAAAGTACTCTGTGGTTTGATTTTCGTCATTTTGGCGCTGGAGCATAGATAAATATATATGTAGCAAGCTACGCTGGAGTTTTGGCGGGATCTTGACCGGCGGCGGTTTGCTGCTTCTGTATTATTGTTTAAATAATGTTTTGAAGTGGTTTTTTATATGTAAATTGGTGCGATTTTTTTGTATTACGTGTCGGCGCATGTGAACTATTAGCGGAAACGGTGAAATAAGTGCTCTAATGATGTAATTCTTTAGTGATGTAATTCTTAAGATAAGGTGTCTGTCTGCTTAGACGCCTTAAGATACCATCGCCAACTGTCACCTGTCTGCTGGCTCAAGTCCCGTCAAAATCTTCCACGGGCTGCACAATGTGACGCATCAACATAATATTGTGAAGCAGTGTACTATGAAGGATAAATAAACATTGTAACTTTAGGCTCAGAAGGGCTAGAACCCAGAGCCGTAAAGCCAGTTATAAAAGAAAAAAGAAACATTTTGGCGCTGATAGCTGAAGTTAACGTCCACGTATGGAGTGTAGAGTAGAAGGAGAACCATCTCTGTATATGAAAAGTGTCCCTAAAAACGCGTCCAATAAGGGTGGCGCTGTAGTAGCATAGGATAAATTTAAAAAAAAGCGCCAAAATTTATTAGAATAAGATGGAGAAATAAACAAGGACCGACCAATCCGCTTGGTTTTGTACTACGTAAATAGTCGAGGTTTTGTATACTGGCATTTTACTAACTACTCTAGTCATGAAATTTTTTAAATATTTTAATTCAGCTGACTTCACTCCGTCTACAACAGCTATATTCATATCGTAGTTTTTCAGACGCCAGCGCTATTGTGGTAGGTTTTGGAACCTCTATTTTCAGTATATATTGGGACACTTTTTCAACTTTCGCACCTTATAAGATGGTTCTCCTTCTACTCTACACTCCATACGTCCACGGAACTAATAATAGAGATAAAACAGTGTGAAAAAATATATCGGTAAAAATTCTATACCCAGGCCTACGCTTAAGGTCCAGTCTATTTATGTATCATATTAATATAATGCCATACAATAAATAAATGTATCAATTATTACCTAGGCCTTCGACGCAACCTTTATACCTAATATAAAACAAGAATCGACGCTGCGTTGATCTATCCACGTTTTTATTCGTAACTACAGAAGAGATTTTGTTCCGGGTTTCAAATGACAAAATGCTTATGCATACAGTCTGTCAAGAAACTCATGAAAAAAAGGAAGGCGCCACTATCTTTTATACGGCATCCGAAAAGTTTTGATACTTTTTATTTTATTTTATAAACTGATTTAATATTATGGTCCCTTTACTGTCATATTTTTTCAAGAACACGCTTTTATTGCGTAATCTTTGACCCTTTTAAATCCCAGCAACAGTAATTAGCTAAATTCACATACATACTCAATAATTGAGATAATTTGACTGTGTATCCTACAAGTAATTAGGGAAAGCAGGTTTTACACAAGACCAGACTTGACAGACAGCAGACACCCAAGGTGCAAAAATAAAACAAACAAAATGTTGGTACATAAATATTATATTTTGATTATTAATCTGAGTCCAAATAATCTGAGTCGAGGTATTCAACTCCCGAAATGTTACCTGAAGCTCCTGCGTAATTAAATTGGTCCATTTTTGACTCTTTAGATTCACTGGAAGTATCATCTCACTTACTGAGATGACAAGTTTGTCTATATCATTATACAGAGATCCTCCACGGGCAAAATATTCATCGTCGTCCACTATGCGCCGAATTGTGCTTTCAGAAACACCTGAAACCAATATAGGCACGTAAATAATAAATACCTTATTCATATCTAAACAAATAATACAAAAGGATCAAAATTATTGACTATGTAGTATAATATAATTCTTAAATAAATTTCATAACCTCAACTATTTGTAAACAATGCAATAAAACGGATAAATTATACTTAAAAACAAATGATAGATACGAGATTACAGTTTTTTTTAATGTGTTTAACATTAAAATACATGTACGTACCAGTTATCTTTGCTGTTCAGATGTAAACATCGTTTAAATCTGAAAGAAACTTTCCCGCTTGAAATTCGGCCATGCACTCTTGAAACACTTTAAATATGACTTGTCTGGTACCGCTCTTGTAAACACTGCGTTTCATTTTTGATCTCTAAAGACTAAACAGTCATACGATAAGAACAACTCGAAATACAACAAAAAATCTTAGAGCACATCAACTACAAAGCTACAATATGACAGCTGAGTTACTCAGTTTGACAATAATTTATTGTTGCCAGTGCAAGCGAAAGCAGTAGTTCCATAATATTCTTTTCATGACTTTCTTGACAGATTATACCTGCATTAGGCACTACTAAAACCCCATGATGTTCCTCTCACTCTCACCTTCACCACACATTGACAGGGCACCGGAAACCCTTTCATGCACATCCGCGGCCCCACCAGCGAGGACCCCTCCTTAGTTGAGGACTTCCGTCCCCGACTTCCCGAGCCCTATATGTGGAGGCTATGGAGCCAAAAAAGAACGAACACTTGGAAAAACTAAGTGGTACAGTCCCGCCAAAGTCGCGGAAGTTACGAGTAGTCGAGTGGCGCCTTATGATAGGATACCAACAATCCTCTTCCCTTGCGACTCCACCTCGGCTGCAGCAATATAGAGATAGGACTGTCCTCTAGCCGCAGCTGAATAACACGCATCCAAGGGCTCGACAAGCCCACTCAGAGCGACCACCATGGGCCAGCCCTTCGCTTTGGGCCAGCTGTGTGAGTCGCCCTACGTTTACCATGGGTGTCACGGCTACTAGACTTTACTATAAAGGTCCTTTTTTATCCAAAGTTCTTTTGCAAAGAGCAATACTGAGCAACAAGAACTGTCCTTAAAACATAGTGATTATATATATATACTCTTTGGTCCTTAACTGATTCGTTGCGGCACCAATTTTCGACAACTTTTAGCTGTGGCGGCGAACAAATATTTCATGACACGCCTATTGTGCCATCCGCCATGTGTAAAAGTAATGTTCTTTTTTATGCTTTTTTTACTTGTTTAGACCTAATTAAGTTTATTTGACATCAAACATAAGTTACAAATGGAAGGATACTTGTTTTTAGTGGGTAACTACGTGTTTTTTTACGCGTTTTCTTTGAAATTGAGTGAAAGTGACTTTTTTTATGAAGAGATTACAAACCTTTTGTACTATTTTTTGTTGTTATAAAAGAATCATTTATATAAGTAGGTACAGCTAAATCACCCTGTAAACCTTGATTTTTATTAAATTAAATTTTCACCTAATAATAACATTTGTAAATATCAAACAATGAAGAACCCTAATTTGAAAAAAAAAGAAATAAGGTATATCATTCATTGATATTTACAAATGCTAAATATTATTTAATGTTATACAAATGTAAAAGTAAAGTCGATCTGAAAACGTCTAATTAGTAAGAATAGCAAAACAAGTGTTTTGAAAAGGAAAAAAACGCCGGCGCTATACGGCGGCGGATTAACAAAAGACTATTTATTAGCGAACTTTTTTTATGCATGAACGGTTTCGAACTGTTTCAAGCAAAAATAAACCTTATACCATATCACAAGAGCACATGGTACTTCGTAGGTCTATTCGGCCATATGATAGTAATAAGAGGGCAGTTCAACCATTTTAAGCAAAATGAAAGTGACTTTTTTTATGAAGAGATTACAAACCTTTTGTACTATTTTTTGTTGTTATAAAAAAATCATTTATATAAGTAGGTACAGCTAAATCACCCTGTAAACCTTGATTTTTATTAAATTAAATTTTCACCTAATAATAACATTTGTAAATATCAAACAATAAAGAACCCTAATTTGAAAAAAAAAAAGAAATAAGGTATATCATTCATTGATATTTACAAATGTTAAATATTATTTAATGTTATACAAATGTAAAAGTAAAGTCGATCTGAAAACGTCTAATTAGTAAGAATAGCAAAACAAGTGTTTTGAAAAGGAAAAAAACGCAGACACTATACGGCGGCGGATTAACAAAAGACTATTTATTAGCGAACTTTTTTTATGCATGAACGGTTTCGAACTGTTTCAAGCAAAAATAAACCTTATACCATATCACAAGAGCACATGGTACTTCGTAGGTCTATTCGGCCATATGATAGTAATAAGAGGGCAGTTCAACCATTTTAAGCAAAATTAAACAATAAGACAAACGCATTGTTTTTTTTAACAGGAGACTTCCAGAAATTTATTTACAACTTGAGTTTGTGAGCGATCGCAATGAGTGCTATTATTTGTTACTTATTAGACAATTTTTCCATAACATGATTTAAAACCTACAAAATAAAAATAGTACCATGTACACGTTAAAAAAAGGTTGTCCTACCCCCTAAAAATTTCAAATTTTCAAAATATTCAGAAACGAAACTGCATGCATGAACTACTCGCAAAATAATGAATATTTTGTTCTGGATAAATTTTCCAAAAAAGCAATTTGAGCGAGTTATAACGATTTTTAAAAAGACTTACAAAAGTAATCGATGGCACGCCTGGCGTGTCGCCCTCACTGAACCGGTTAAGAGGTTTAGAGGACGACAAACAATGACGACCTATAATAATAATCTCTGTTAGAGGAAAAGTGATTCTATATTTGGGGAGTATTGGCAGGAACTTAACCGGTGACGGATTACTGCTTCTGTATTATTATTTGAAGTGGATTCTGATAATATGTAAAAGTGGAGCGATTTTGTGTATTAAATGTCTGTGCATGGGAACTATTAGTGAAAACGATAAAACAAGTGCTCCGATGGTGATGTCAATGAATCTCAAGATAAGGTGTTTGTCTGCTTAGGCGTAGGCGCCTTGAGATACTGTCGCCAACTATCTGCTGTCCCTGGTTCTGTGTATTATCTATATGGTCTCCTGGCTTAATTTGCCCTCAAAATCTCCCAAAAACTATGCAATGTGACTTCTCATCATATTGTGAAGCAGTGTATTATAAAGGATTATTATCACTTGATACGGAGATAAATGAAGATATGGCTTAAAAGACAAGCATCCAAGCCTAAATTTTAGTTAAAAAATTTAAGATGTTATCTCTTTGAATTTTATATTTATAAATAAATATCTGTGTTCTGTGTTGTGAATATAACGGTTGACCTTAAATTTTAACTTTAATGATTATTCAGGCTTAATATTTTATGATATTTACATAGTTTTAAACTGGCAGTTAGTACTCAAAATGTATTAACCTAAATTTTCATATCTGTGCTGTTACGTGTAACAAATTTATTTTAGAGGTTATTGACTTTGTCTGCAGTATATGCAATATAAAAATGAGAACTAATAAAAGAAACGACGATGATATGGCTACAGTGGATGGAAATCTTCTACAACAACCGAAAGAAGAAACGCAATCTGTCAGAAACCCGCTTATGAAAGTTAAAACCTACGTGCTAGCTTTACGGCCATGGTCTCTGAGTGGAAGCTTGTTGCCTACCTTATTAGGAGCAGCACTATCATATAGACTACCAGGGGAAAGTGGATTCAGCTGGGTGACGTTACTCCTCACGCTTTGTACAGTTATTCCCGTACATTGTGCCGGTAATGTTGTAAACACGTACTTTGATTTCGTAAAAGGAATTGATAACCGTAAATCAGATGATAGAACTCTTGTTGATCGTATATTAAGCATTGATGAAGTTGTGTCACTAGGAGCTATACTGTACATGGCTGGTTGCGCTTTCTTTATGCTTTTAGTTATTTTGTCACCAGCCAGAATGGAACATTTGGCCTTAGTTTATTTTGGAGGTTTATCATCATCATTTCTTTATACTGGTGGCATTGGTTTGAAATATATAGCTCTTGGTGATATTGTTGTTCTAGTCATATTTGGACCAGTGGCTGTTGTTTTTTCCTTCTTAGCTCAGACTGGAAGGGTGGACTGGCCTATTATTTATTATGCAATACCTCTTGCTCTTAACACTGAGGCTATCTTACATAGTAACAATACCAGAGATCTTGAAATAGACAGTAAAGCCGAAATTGTAACATTAGCTATTTTAATTGGTAAAACTGCTTCATATTTGTTGTATGCATTTCTATTGTTTACACCATATATAATGTTTGTAGTTGCATCTGTCAGGTGCTCTCTTTGGTTCTTGTTGCCTATGTTAACTTTGCCTCGAGCATTTGATATTGAAAGGAGGTTTAGATGCCCAGAAACAATGCAATATGTGCCACGGCAAACAGCCAGATTGAATTTCTATTTTGGTATGTTATACATAATTACCTGTTTATTTGCAAATAGATTGCCATTTCTTTATTAAAACAAAGCTTCAACAATACAATAATGATAATAATAGATTATTATTAATGTGTACTTATTAATTAAGCTTGTGAAGATTGGTGATGCACATAGACTGTCTTTACAATATTGAAATGCAATATACATGCTTTGTTATTGGAAATTATTAATTTATACATAGTTAAAATGAATTTAAAAATATCAAGTCTTCATAGTATACATTTTGTAAGATGCCTATCTGTTTAATCATTCTTAGGCATTGCATATAGAAATATATTCATAATATAAGAATAGAAGTTTATTTTGGACCAAAAAATAATAATAACTAACTACTTAATTTAATTCAATTGAAAATATTTGCTTTTTTAAAAATGTTACTTGTTTAATGTTACTTGTGTAGGTACTATGTAAAATATTGTAGTTATTATTTTCAGAAAAAGTAATTTTATATAAAATTACTCTATGGAATCCTCCTCGCTCTTCCTGTTCTTTTAAAATGCTGTAAAGACTGTTTGGATAATAATGTATTATAGATTAAATAAATAAATCATATAATAAATGTATGTAGTCTATTTCTGGGGCAGGAAAAAGCAAATACAGTGGAAACTCGATTAACCGGACTAATTGTTAGGGATTCGGATAATCGAAAGGATAATCTAATGTATGAAGAAAAGTGGATTTTGTGCATATAGTACATATGATAAGAAATTATTAAGAGATACATTTGCCAACATACGACGTATGCACGTATTTATACATACATATTTTCGTAGATTACACAAACATACTAAGATACTGCAGCCTCAATCATGAATATTCTTGCTAATTTGCATTTGGTAATCATGAAATAAAATAGCAAGTTTAATTTTGTTTAAAATATTTGGTAATTGTCATTTGACGTAAGCCACTTTTTCTCTTCATTGCTGCTCTATCACCAATTTGTTTCAGCTGTAGTAAACTCACAGTATCCCTCTCTGTTTCTTTAAACCACTTAAGAGCTGTTTCTAGGGCCTGTAGTGCTTAATCAAGAGATGGTCCTGCTTTATTTTCCACGTCTAGATTTTCTTCTGTTTCATCTTGCGTTTCTCGCTGTTCATTTATCTGCAATATGTTTTCTACGATTTCGTCATCCAACATACTCTGAAAGCCTCAATCATTAATGTCACAAGCAACCCACTCTTTCATATCATCATCATCACAATCCTGGCATATTTGTATCTTTATCATTAGCTCATTTATATCATTCAAAATAGAATCATCCGTATTGGTTATTAAATTTTCATTCTCCCGATTAAGTACTCTGTTCCAAGCCTTATTTAAAGTCTTCCTTTCAATCAAATACCACGTATCTACAACCATGAAACAACACTCCTTTAAATTCATTTTCTTAAAAAATGATAAAACAACTTCTACATTAATTTTCTTCTTTGCCTATTTCGTTTTATCTTTTTTTTACTTCAGGGATAAAAGTGTTGTCATACCAGTCAATGAATAGAGTACATGAGGGTAATATGGTCATCCGGTTAATATGGTCACTTTCTTATAACTCAAAAACTACAGCCTAATTTTCATAGATGGCTTTGTGATACGATAGCTCTTCATCAGTCATTCAAATAATAAAGGGTCAAAAGGCCGCAGCTTTATCGACGCCATTTTGACAGTTGATATTATAGTAAGCACATGAGGGTAATATGGTCACATTAAGCTTTATCGCCCTATAAAACCAAAATTAGGAGGAGAACAGAGACAAAAATCCAAGTTGTAGTTACTTTCATCCAATTTTTTCTTAAAATCATCTTTGAAAGAGTTTGCTGCGTCTATATTATCTGACATTTTTTCACCTTGTATTTCCAATTCACGAATTCCATGACGAGATTCATATCTGTATAACTATCCGTTACTTACGACAAACGATTCATCGCCATATTTTTTTTAATTTAACTGTAATGCTTTTTCACAGAGCAAAGGGCTAGGCCAGATATCGGTCGCCCAGTTGATTGTTTTTGTAAAAACCAACAATACAAAGCATTTTCTAAAAGTTTCGCCAATCTCAACACGTTCGTGCTTGCATAAATTCGACTTGTAGTACATATTATGTTAAACATTTTGTAACTCAATGCTCAATATGACTTAATTATTTAATTGGTCACGGTTGATAGTTTGGATAATCGCGAATCCGTATAACTGAGAGCTGGATAATCGAGTTTCTACTGTACTAATAATATCATTACTGTTACAGCCTATTAAAGTCCACTGCTGAACATAGCCCTCCCCCATAGATTGCCTCATTGGGGGGGGACATTTGTCATAGTTGCCATGCCTGGCTAGTGTGTTGGCAACCACAGATTTTTTATTTTTAGTCATTATTAGGAAGACATTGCTGCCTATCTCCTGATTTGTTTCCCTCTTACGACAACCACTGGATGATATGGCGTAGTGGATAACTTTATACCGCCACTACATTAATATTATTTGTATATATGTTCTCAAGTACCTATAAAACAAAATGTTAACATCATGTGTATTAATAATTGTGGTAGTGGGGGGTAGCTTTTCTATGTAAGGAGTGAGATAAGAAATATTTTGGGTTAGAGATATAATAATTGTGACCATATATACTACTTGTGATTTCTGAGATGAGTGAATAAATGATGTATCTACTGTATTTTTACAATTTCTAACAATTTCTGTTCTGTACTAAGCATTTACTCTGAAGAATATGTTAATTACACCCACTGTACATTTCAATGCCAACATTTAGCATAGTGTCTTCTATATAATGCGCACTAAACTAATTCATAGTTTAGTTAAAAGTATTTATAATGTTATTGCAATAACTTCAACATCATTCATGAAAATATGTATTAAAGGTTGCTTATACCATCAGTAGGCAGGCTCAAATTCAATGCTTATTTATATCCCTGCCCAATAAAATAGACCCTTTATATAAAGACATTTGTAAATGGCAGCTATACAAATTTTTTGTGTTAGTTAAAAATGACCTGGTATTCTTATATTATGCATAAGGTAAATGTACTAAAGTGCACTCATGCCATTCTACTTTCCATGTGCTATGTATCCAATAGGTAGTATTTATAATGTCTTAATCTTTTACATTATCAAATTATTTATGTGGCACCCGCATTGAGGTTATGTATTGTTTAATTTTAGTAAATATGTAAAATAATATAGCTTATGCTTTTGTTGATTTTTATTATATTTCTAGAATATAAAAGGTCTGTACAAAACATATGTTGATAAATTTCAATGTAATTAATACTGCAAGAAAATATTTAAGCAACAGGATATTGATTTTGCAAATGGTATGATGGATGTTGTTGATAACATGTTTCAGTCTATACATATGTAAAGCAGATAGCTTGTGACTGAAATGGATTGTATTTTTATAACATACTATAGGGTCTTGCGTATTCAATTCTTATCTCTTATATATTATGCAATGGAAAGATAATACATTATTTGTGATATATGATATAACATTGGTAATTGTTTGTTTACCTACTAAACTTCTCAAATTGATATCAATTCATATTCTTTAGGTCAAGTCCACTATCAGTGACGTACATACTATAGAATAGAATATTATTATTTATATCGAAAATGCTATTTGCATAATTTTTTTTCATTACTCTCGAATTTTCCTTGTAAAATAAAAATATGAACACATGCTTCATGAATCTTGTTTTGTCTACATAATAGCATATTTTAGATAATTTAAAATTAAACATTTTGTACAACCGACTTAATATAAATTATTAAGAATAACTCAAAAACTATTGGTCAGACATTGATCAAATTTATATGGGACCATATGAAAAAGCACCAGCTTTCAAATAAAAAAAGAATCATCGAAATTGATTGACCAAGAAAGAAGTTATGAGGTAACACGCAAAAAAAGAACATATGGTCAAATTGAGTACCTCCTCCTGTTTGAAGTCTGTAGAGAATAGCAAAATATCTAATAATTTTAATCTCACTACTTCTACCTCTTTTTTAGAAGAAAGATGCAAACTTAACTAAAAGCTCTTTAATCTTTACATTACAAATAACAAATTATTTTAAAATGTATAAAATTTAAAAATTTTGTAATTATTATAATTACCATGATAAATTGACAATAAGTTATTTATTCAAAGATTATATCAGTTTAATAATTATAGTGGATTTCATAACCATATGATTTTCTTTTATTATCCATTGGGTAGGGGTAAAAATAAAAAGAACCATGCATATTTTACTATAGTTTACTAAAATAATAACATAAGAGACCTTTATCATAGAATCTTCATCATATTATATAATGATAAATACTATTAAATTATCATACAACTGAGACCACAATATTTCAAGAAACAGGTTTATTTAGTAATGTTGGAATCTGTTTTGGCAGTGATGAAACAAATTTATTGAATGGTTGTAAAAAAATATTTCATACCATAGTTACTAAAAGATAAAAGAACAGCATTGAAATTTACTGAAAGATATATTATTTGAGCCAACAAAAATTTTATGCAAAATACAATCCATAAAATAAATTAATTTATTAATTATTGTTTCACATAAAAATAAGTCTAACATTCCATAATATACCTACAGGTTTCACATATTTAAATTTAAATCATTAGTTCCACAAATGAATGAGCTTAACCGGCCTAAAAATTGATAATATGTAATACAGTTATATAAAATGCACAATGACAATGTTAAAAACACTAACATTTTGTTATTACTTACTAATGTACAGGATCAATCTCCCAGCCTCATTTCTAGGAATTGATTTATACAGTTAGGCCTCACAATGATGTCTTCATGTGATGTTAATATTACATAATGCTATGACACAAAGTACTCTCCAACTTTCGGAAAACATACCTACATGGTCTATTATCCCATCATTTACTAGCATGCAATTCTAACGGTATAACTACTTGATGAAATAATTTAACCTATGTATTAGCAAAGTGCCAGTAAGAGCGAACATTATCCAATAAAAAAGTGTTAAGAAGTGAATTAGATTCAAATTTTTTATACTGCCATTGTATACGGTTTATGAGGAAAATTAGATTTACTTTAAAATCTCACAATTTCATTATTTAATAAACCTTAAATTCAATAAAAGCTGAAATATAGGTAGGTACACTTATTCCTTGATACAAATTATATGCATATTTTCAATATTTATAGACCAGATTAGAAGCTGATTAAGAAATTCGTTTTGTATTTATTCTGATAAATACTATTTTTGATATAATACTTGCATATAATTAGATGCATTCCTAATAAACAGATAGTAATTTGCATTTATTTCCTGAATTATTTCTTAGAAACTGCTAGCGGTGTTTCAAAAAAATGTGCAATCTATCAGATTTCTTCTAATTGAATAAAAGTGGTTAATATTATGTAGTTGAATATTTTTAATATGTTCAAATTTATAAAGTTTCTCTTGATGTCTCCAATATGCTCTTAAACGATTGTGACGTAGCCCAAATGGAAGTTCGCGGAATGCAGGGGTAAGAGAAGGGAGGGGAGATTTTTTTTAGTGTCACTACTAGGTGAGCGGTGACTTGATACAACTATAAATATCAAGTTTCATCCAGATCGGTTCATTACCTTTGAGATATCACAGGATAAACAAGTCCAATCAGGAAGTGAACACTAACTATGGCGAAAATTAAGTTTCGTGCCGTGATTAAGTTCCTCACTTAGCAATGAAAGACGCCACATATCATTATGCAAGAGATGTCATCTATTTACGGGAACTCTTGTTCTGGAAAAGCAATGCTTTATAAGTGGCAAAGCCTTTTCAAGCAAGGTAGAGACTCAGTTGAAGACGATCAGCGCTAGGCTCAGCTGACCTTAATCGCAAAAGTAACTTGAAGATGCTCGAATAAACAGATCGAAGAAATGACTGGAGTAACATCAAAGACCGTTTAAACATTCTTCATGACCATCTTGGCATGTCAGGTCAGTACAAGATGGGTGTCAAGAATGCTCACACCACTTCAAAAACAGCAGCGGGTCGATTGTTCGCTAGAGTTTATGAACCTGTGTAGGGAGAACAGGGACGAAATTATAAACTGAATTGTGACTGGGGATGAAATTTGGGTCCATCACTACGAATCTGAATCAAAGCAGGAGTCCAAGCAGTGACATAAAAAGGCGCAATACCGCCTAAGAACTTTAAGGTGTCACAGAATATATGAAAAAGGGAAAATAATATCATGTTTCATTTCACCCCCCTTTCCCTTTCATTCCGCGAACTTTTTGACCTCCCCCTCGTTTATGCGTAAGAGTTCATAAATAATTTATCATATTTTCGCGCTATTATTCTCCTAGTAAAAATATAGGCGGATATGAACTGTGAAAAAATGAGTACATTCCAATATTAATTTGCATGTGAAATATATCATATATTAGTTACATTACTGCAGGTTCTTTGCGTTAAATAATAAAATACTTGATGGCATTGCTAAAACAGTGTATGCTAGAATTCTGCTATTCCACTGCTTTATGATTCGTAGTAACCATTCATTTCAACATTGCACTGTTATTCCAAATAAAATTTATAACAATTTGATACACATCGTATAGTTTAGGGAGTGACCAACTTTGCCTCTACTAAAACACTATAGTAACTTGCTAATAATAATCTCACATTCATTCATCGGGGATAGTACATTCACTGCTGGTACACCCAGCATCTAGTCTATATAAGTATGTATTTATTACATTATATACATCAGACTTTAGAGTTTGCTTTGGATGCTTACGACAATTTCTTCTCTCGTTGCCACTGAATAATCCTCTCTTTGAGTTCTGAAGCTGAAAAATATAAAGAAACATGTTATTTTAAAACTTAAATAAATGACTTAAATTAATAATCAGAAAGACATTAACTCAATTTACAATAACCACTATTAATCTCTGTTTGTATAATCGATAGTAAATTTTGTGGTTTCACTTACAGCAATAGCATTTGTAATGTTGCCAAAATATCAGCTATATAATATAAAAATTTCAACGGCAGTTAGAGGCAATATACGACCCACGGCTGGACACAGGCCTCCTCTTATTTGTGAGGGGGTTATGAAGCAATCAGTCCCTCCTCCCATGTCTTATATTTTATTCCTTGCATATACTATGCTATGGTTTGACTTTGAATTATAAATTCAAATTAATTTTATAATATATAAGGTATTTAAGTATTCCATTTTCAAAATCAGTTATTTTCTATAATATCACTTAATTTATAACCATGGAATGAGAATTTTAGTGTTATTTAAAGATGCGAGTTCCGACATCGAAAGCATGTCTTACAAACGGCACGCAATATCAATGACGTATACGGATTTAAAACCTTAGACCTTATATAGTCAAGTTTCTAGAGCAGGCGGAAAAAAGTACATTGACCTTTGACGATAACATCGGGGTAGCCAACCTTTTTCTAAGGTTTTATCTTTTTATCCTTGTATCATTACATACATCATCAGAGTGAAAGATAAGAGTGCCGAGTGCGAAGTTCTTCGCAGGTCCTGTGTCTATTATTTTACCATAAAAATTAAACCATAAAAGTTAATACAAATTTAATTGAATAAAAACTACTTTTACGGATTTTATCGCGTTTAATTAAATGATTAGTTTGGGGATCAGAGTCTTCACTTTATTATTGTACTTTTAATTAAATAAATGATTATTATTATTATTATTATTTTATATTCCCGACGTTTTTATTCAATGTGCAGTGTTCGCGTAAATATAAGAAATCATTATACAAATTTAATTATTACGTTAACAGTAGGTAAGTAGTGTAATAAGTAAGTAGGTAGGTAGTTGTACAAAACATGACCAGTTCTTGGCAGTCGGGTAAAATGGCGAACTTTTAATTCATTCTTCAGCAGTCAACCTTGAAGCATAACTCAACACATCACTCTTAACTATGCTTTTGTAACTATTTCAGAATCATTTTCTGATGATAAAGACGTGGGAAAACTTCGCCACATTGATTATAAAACTATCAACAATTTTATCAACGGCACTATCCAATTCATTTAATTTGTTTTCTGCTTTATGACGTGGTTAATGCAGTTTTTCCACTTTATATGGTCAATATTGTATAGCCCTTCTTCAAATAATTTTTTGACGTCTGCTATTTTAAAAGTGGTATTTTTTCGGTTTAGGTTTGTTATTTCTGAATGACCGCTTCTTTCACCCCACCCCGTACCATGAAACACGCTTAGCACATAACGATACGTAGTAGTTAATGAAATGTATGGAAGCAATACCTGTCGTTTTGTTTCGGTGCTAACATAATACTTTAGGTCAATGTACGTTTTTCCGCTTGCCCTAGAAACATACTATAGTACTACTAATGTACAAACTGTACTGGATAATTAATTGCTTTTTTTACGAAAATTTTGACCTTACAAATATATAATATATAAGAGATTTCCTCGTATATACTATGTACTGATCATGAATCACGATATCTCTGGAGCCATAAGGACTTGAAATTTGGTAGGAATATCCTTTTCGCCGTGAAGAGGTCAGCTAAGAACGGATTTTACGAAATTCCACCCGCAAGGAAGGGTTGCGGGGTATAATGTGATTTTTTTAATTAACGGCCTCGCAACCCAAAAAAGAAAAAAGATTAAAAAAAACACATTTTAAAACTATAGCTCTCATAAATGTAAAACATTGCAAGGATATTCTTTTTGGCATGTTAAAAATTACCAAGATCCACTCAAGAATGATATGACAAGAATGACAAGAATCCACTCACAAAGGGTAGAGCGGGGGCGTTAAAAATAATTAGTTTAATGGTTCCTTTAGTCTCGCTAAAACTCGAAAACGGCTGGATCGATTTCGATGAAATTTTTTTGTGTGTATTTGAGTGACCCGGTAGGTGGCGCTGTTGTCGAGATCCAGAAATGACCGCGGATCGCTAGTCATTGATATCAGGGCGGCTGAAAAGTTCGCGGCCTAGGGTACTTAACGATGAGTAATTAGCTTGTTACTCATGTCACTAGTTGTAACACTCAGTAGTTTTATAAAAGCAATCACTAATTAAGTTTGCACTCATAGTTCAATTATTTATTGAACAACAAACATCACCATGTCAGCCGAATGTGGAAATTCACGGAATTATGAACACCGCGCCGTGATAAAATTCCTCGTAAAGAATGAAAATACACCGAAACACATTTTTGAAGAGATGTCATCGGTTTTTCAGGATTCTGCGCCTTCGTATACAATAGTGAGAAAATGGGCCCGCATATTTCAACAAGGACGAGAGAGCTGAGAAGACGACCCTCGCCCGGGCCCCCCCTGTCACGGTACTGCCCGTAGAAAACGTCCGAAAAGTCGAAAAATCGTTCTGGCCGACCGAAGAATTAAATTGTGGCAGATTGCTGAAGAACTGAAGATTAGCAAAGAACGAGTTGGAGAAATTTTACATGAACATTTGAATATGAGAAAAATTTGCGCGCGCTGGGTACTGAACATGCTCAGACCGCAATACAAGCAATGTCGACTCGTAAGTTGCAAAGATTTTTTGGAGCTAGTCTGCTATAACAAAGAAGACATTTGGCAACGGATAGTCACCGTAGATATGATCCGAAGTCCAAACAAAAGTCCGTGCAATGGATAAAAAAGGAGAAAGGCCGCCGAAGAAATTCAAGTCGGCGTCCAAGCTAATGGCGACTGTTTTCTGGGATAGCGAAGGGAATTTCGCTTATCGACTACCTACCAAGGGGAACTACGGTGAATGGCCAATATTTTGACTCAGATTCGCGAGGCTATTGTACAGAAACGACGTGGGAAACCTACGCGCGGAGTGCTCTTTCTGCAAGACAACGCGCCCGTTCACACCGCATATGTTGCGAGGCAAGCCCTGAAAGACACGTGGTTTTCAGAAATTAACCACCCTCTGTATAGTCCAGATCAGACCTACCCACCTAGCGATTTTTCCCTGTTTTCCAATTTGAAAAAAGACTTACGGGGCCGGAGATTTGCAGATGACAACGAAATGAAAACTGCGGTTGATCGTCATTTTGAAGAGAAAGATACAGAATATTTTTGGATGGGTTAAAGGCATTGTATGCGAAATGTGAGAAATGTATTTCACTTGAAACCTCAATAATTTAAAATTATTGAGGTTTCAAGTGAAATACATAATTAAGAATAACTCAATAACTATTGGTCTGACCTTGATCAAATTCATATGGGATCATCGAAATCGGTTCACTCAGTAAAAAGTTATGAGGTAACACACATAAAAAAATATACAGTCGAATTGATAACTGTCTTCTTTTTGGAAGTCGGCAGAAAAATAGAAACCATATATTTTCTTTCATTAAGTACCTTAGGCTGCGGACTTATCAGCCGTCCCTCGTATATGTACTACGTACCAAAGAAGACACCGTGAAGAAATTGTTGCGTTCGGTCTACAAGACCGCAACAAGAAGACGTATTACACTACACTGAATTCTTATATCTCTACTATTGTCAGGAATTTATATAAGGTCGGGAAAATAGTTTCTTCGTATTTTATATACAAATTCAAGACATTTTTTTTCTTAGTTTAATTACATATAATTATAATATATATGTACCATTTTGTTCGATAACTTGTTGCCATCTTGTAGGCAGTGACATAATCCCGTTGCTGTAGAAATCTTGAGATTTTTGATTAAAAAATGTGAGAAGTAGTTTTGACAGTCCTCTTTTGATGACATTCAAGTTGATGTTAACCTAACACTACCCAAAGAATTCTGAAGAGACCGAAACAGGTGAAAATCTGAAGGTGCAAAGTCAGGAGCCATATGGTGGATGCATTGACACTTCCCAACCAAGCTTTCTCAATTTTTGCTGAGTGGCAAAGATGTGTATGCTCTGGCGTTATCATGTTGAAAGACCACGTTGATGAATCAACAGAAAAGGAGGCCGTTTTTTCTCAATATCTTGCTTGAATCTCTTTAGTTGTTGGTAGTAGAGATCCGAATCGATGGTTTTGCCCGGCGGTACAAGCTCATAATAAACGATGCCCTTCCAATCCACACAGCATCACCTTAATGCGTGTTAATCCGGGTATCACTAAAATCTGTGAAGCTTGACTATCCTTTGATCATGAACTTTTTCGCGCCCATCTTTTCAAAAATGGTTCGATTTCATTACGTTTCAATAGAGAATCGCAAATGATTGCACGATTCATTAGGTTTCTCTCAGTGAGCTCGTGTGGTACCCAAATATAGAGCTTTTTTGTATTGCCAGACTTTTTTAAATAGGTCAAAACTGTTTTGTGGTCAATTCTCAATTCCTTTGCTACGTTGTAACTACTAATATGCCGATCTGCTTCACTTTTTCAAAAATGACATCGACTATGTGTACCTCATAACGTTTTTTCTACGTGAACCGATTTCGATGATTCTTTTTTTTATTCGAAAGCTGATGCTTCTCCTATGGTTCCTTATAAATTTGATCAAGGTCTGACCAATTAAGTTATTCTTAATAATATATATTGAAGTCGGTTGTACAAAAGTTTAAATTATTGTAATAAAACTTCAGAATGTATCGAATTTATTCGTTAGATTCACTTATTTTGGCGAAGAGAAAAGCAATTGGAAAATGACGGGAAAGTGTTTTTTTACTTTTTAATGATATTAAAACCAACAAGATACAAACAGTACAACCAAAGAGATTTTTCTTCAATTTTATACAAAAAAAAAAAATACGAAGACACTTTTTCCCGGACCTATTATGATTGTAGATAATGAGTTAGAACACCAAAAGCTAACAGTTAGGTTATAATGAATTAATTTTTTCATTCATTACAGACCATCATAAGTCCGCGTAACACATACACACATAGGCTTTCCCTATTCATTGTCTCATTTGCCATAGTTGCCACGCTTGGCAAGGGCAGGGTGGCAACCACAACTTTATTAGGTAGATGCTGCCACAGCTTTATCAGGTAGATGCTGCTGCCTATCTCCTGTTTCAGTTTCCCTTATACCGCCACTAACCGAATAATAATAATGGACGCACGGATGTGTTTTTTTATTTGATGTGTGAGGTATGTAAAAATATATATTTTCCACTTTATTGTGTGTTCATTACCATGTTATCACATATCATTCCGCCGGTGTCGTAAGAGGCGATATAGGTCAACAAATCAAGAGACGAGCATCAGTGTCTTACTATTAACGTATAAAAAAAAGCTGCAGTTGCCAACCCGCTTTCCGAGCGTTGTAACTATGGCAAATATACCCCCCCCCCCCATGAGGCAATCTATAGGGGAGACAATAGGCTGTACTAGTAATGGGTGTTCTTCTGATCTATCATCCCACGTTGGAACTGAGGTGAAGTTGTTTGTTACCCAGTGCCATCATTATTGAGAAGTTACGTTTTAAACAAAAGTTTTTCAATTCTACAGTATCTATATACGCAAAACAAATGCTCAGATGTTTGCTCTTTGATTTTTTGCATATATTTAACTCTATAAATTGTTATACTTATGGGAATAGATAGGTTGATATTATCTATTTCTAATCTAATTAATATAAATTAAAACTAATACTTAGGTAAAATCATTAATTGTTACATTTTCCTAACAAATTAACTTCTCTGGCATATCTGTCAAATTTTTCACCTCATTCCTAAGTGGCGCCAGCGTGGTGGCAGAAGAAGTTGTGAAAGCTGTCATTGAAATAGTTTGGCGCGTGCGCCGACAAAGCGTCTTCGTGCGACTACATAGTAGCTGTCAGTTCATTAGTGTCAGTTTGGTCTATCAGTCAATCAATTTGGCGTTAGTCTAACCCATAGAATGAACTGATGGCAAAGTGAGCATGTAACTTACGTCTAGTACTTACGTAGGTGCATGACGTAACTACAGTGGCATAGGTATGTTTACCAAAAGCCCCAGGGCAAAAATTAAATTGGGTCCCTATTTACACTAAACTAAATACTTTAAAGGTACAAAACTACTTCATTATCAGCAACTTATCACCCACTGTAGGCAATAATAAAGTAAAGCTACTTACTACTAAGTATTATGTGTAAGGGGCCATTCATTAATTACGTAACGGTACCTATGGGGGAGGGGTTTAAAATCTCTATATGGCCTTACCTTGGGGGGGGGGGGGGAATGTACCCATTCTAACGTACTGCCGAGCAAGGTACTAATTCTGAAGGGCGGCCAGCGCTCCGTGTGGTTAGTATAAAACAGCTTCCATATATCTGGTATTAGATCGTTCACGATTTGTGGTGCGACGACATCGTCACCCTGCTCAGACTAGTTCAAATACTATCTGTTCCGCGCGACTTCGCCCGCGTGTAATTTAATGTTTTAATTATGTTGCGCGGAACCCTAATTATTTTTCTAAATTATAGGTAGTCTAAGTTACTCCTTATAACATCAGCTATCTGCAAGTGAGTCTCGTCGAAATTGGTTCATCCGTTTCGGATATCAGCCGGAACATAGAGACAGATAGACAGACAAACATTTTAAAAATTGTGTTTTGTTATAAGTACCGTATATACTTTCATATGCATTTAGTAAGAAGCTGTTATTTTGACATTACAAACAGACACTTCAATTTTATTTATTTGTATAGATATAGATTTTCCAATTAATAGAGAATTTTCAACTAACTGAATAATATAACGTTATAAAGATATACCGTTATTAGCGGGTTTTCTCTATTGGTACTGTGCATGTTGACGGTACGGGCTCGACGAGCCGCCATTTCTATTCCCACTCTTTATCCGTACGGGCTGTACAAGATATTGGTGGTACTAAACGTTTTTTAAGATTAATAAGTGTAAAGCGAAATGTCCACCTGATGATGTTATACGTGGTATTGGCCCCTGCAGCCTTTGTCAAACAATGAAACCTACAGGTGCGTTGTCAACTTTGATGCCAAACTTCGTGTGCATCACTATACAATACATCCTTATAGGGACCAAATGTTAGAGGTAATGGAAGATAGTGTGGACACGATATTAAGCTAGAGATGTACTTTTTATTTTCTCTTCCAAACATTAGCATTCATCTGAGTTCTCGATTACCCTTGTCGTTTATTTTTATTTTCGGTTAATTTAATTTGTTTATTATTATAGTGTAAGTCTAAGGCCCGTCATGTCATTTTCTATTTATTTTTTTTTACTTTTGTATAATGCGTTTTTAATAATTAATTACTATAAGAACCACATATTAATTAAGTATGTGGTTCTTGTGCAATTTTTTTTTATAGCATAAGGGTGACAAACGAGCACACAGTCCACCTGATGGTAAGTGGTTACTGCGGCTCATAGACATCTACATCTATCCTCGTTTGCGAATCAAAATACAGATGCGTTGTCACCCGTGAGGACTAAGATGGAATGCCTCATTTCCAGTAAAAAGGGCCTACGGCCACCTGCACTCACCAAGCGAAACGCAGAGGTAAACCTCTACTTCACGCTGGTATTCTGTGAGGTCGTGGTACCACCCCGGTTCGAGCCGGCCCATCCGTGCGACAGCAAAAGCTGCCACGTGGCTCTACCACCGTGAATTTTTTTTATAAATGTCAAAAATGTTTGAAATAAATTTATTGTAATTTAGCTTGACAAATTTAAGACAAATAAACTTGGTGACTATTGGAAATTGATGTAGTGTGTATTTTTGCCGTGTGGCTGACATAAGCGAAAGTTGTAAAACCTGTGTTAAGGCCGGCCAAGTTAAAATGGTTGTATTGTATTGCCTTATAGCTTGGAATGATATCAGCTCGTTATGGTATAATAATATGTATGTATTATAAATTATGTAATTACCTGGACGTAACTGATCTTCACTGAGCGGTTGCCGGTTGAACGGGTCCGTGGCACTGTTGAGCAGATGCCGTAAGATCACTGATCTGTCCATCACCTGACAAAAATACGTACTATTAATATTATACAACATACAATATCATATTAGGGTCTTTCTTGTGAGTCGTGGTAGCTTAAGTACACCAATAAGATTGTTAAATATGATATACAGTATATACAAGGTCCTAGTGTAAAACGGTATGTTTTTTGAAACTAAATTACGTAAGAAGAATGGAATTAATGCAAAAAATATGATTTCAGTGCATGGCTAAATGAAATGAATGCAGTGATGTGTGCAATATTTTTGTACTGTAGTAAGTATAAATAAAATCTACCTTCCCAGAAGGCAGTAAGACGGGGTCTGTCATTAATGTGTCCATAAGTGGATCTCTGAATTCTTCGGGAGCGTCAGCAAATTCGTCACTCTTTTGTTGATTCGATACTGAAAAGAAAAATATAACATTAATTAAACATAACATCATTTTGCATAAATTTACTCCTTCACACAAATAAATTAAATTTCTGGCTTAATGCTTCGCTTCTTATGATTCTTATGAATTGTGGTATTATTGACCGGAGCCTTAGTAACTTACTGTACTATGGCCTGTGCCCAGCTGTAGAACATAAAATGTAGAACGTTTCTTTCTTATTTTCTTTGTCAACATCTTTACAAAACATCGTTAATTTTTTCGATTAATGCTACAACTATAATATCAGTTATAAGTCTCATAAAACGTAAAAAGAATTAAATATACCAAAACTTGGGGAAAATATTGCATGTGCATTGCATGATGCACGTATGATTTTCATTTTATACACTTTCATTTAAACAAATTATTCTATTACGTAATTTTCAATCTTGTAATCATACACCATATAAAATTCTAGTGCAACTTCTTTGTAATGGGAATTTTTTTTCCAAAAACAATTCATAAATGTATTACTCACTAGCGATTTGATATGCGTTATCAGCGAGCGCCTTGAAACGCTCTATTTCGGTGGGCGTCTTGATACAAGACTTGGCTAATCTCACAGCTGCTTCCTCGAATAACTCCTTGCGGAATGATCTCTGTGAAGTTACAAAAAAGTTTTAACCACTCAAGAAATCACAAATGTTGTGACTTTAATATATTGTTAATGAATATAAAAATGTAGTTATTTAAAATATATGTTTTTTTACTACAATTTGCTTTAAATTCAACTTTTTTTTTAAATCTGGCAACACCGTCGTCGGCGAAGGTTTCTTTGAAGGTTATTATTGCGATGTAAGTTTCCTTATTTAATCAAATCTTATTTTCCTTTTGCGGGGTAGAAATGCGCGCCGCGCCGACATCTCCGATCGGCGCGCCGAGATCCAACGCGGGCCGGGCGCGCGGGCGCGGGCTCAATAAAACCATGCAATTATTTAAAAATTCAAAAATCAATAAAAAAATGTAAAAAGATCGTAAAAATCGTTCGGTATCGCTTACCGGAATTGAAGCGAGCGGCGGAAATAGAACAAATTAAATTTTTACAGTCTCTGGAGCGCGTATCAGAACTTTCAGTATACTCTGTGATCAGAACATTTGCTACTAGCACGCCTAGTGAGCGCGTTTTTTTTTATAGTGGGACTAACTGTGACTGCTAAAAGATCTAGACTAAGCCCAGTACGCGTTATTAAAATTATTTTTATTCATTCAACATACATACATTGTGCAAAAACACAATTTTAATTTCCTATAATTTGTGCAAAAAAACGAAAAAGATGTGCTTTTTCGTTTTGCACAAATTATAAGGTATAATTAATTAGAACTTGTTTGGTTTGTTTTTATTTTGAGAAATTAAATTTGAATTCCTATCCAGGTCTATGTTTCACTTGTTACCTACCTTATTTTAAATAAATGTTTATAAAAATTAAAATAAAATAAATTTTTGCTCGGCGCGCATGTCTATTGCGGGGTAATAAATATTTTCACTTATTCTCTAAAAAGGAAAACATGGACAAATTTTTTACACGGATCCAACAAAATTTTACATATTGTATAGATGTATCTGTGATTTTATATTTTTATTTTGCTTGATGTTCCTTTTTTGCTAATTTATTAAAATCTTTAAACATTCGGGGATATTTTAAGTTCATTCTAGATTAAAATTGTACAAATTATAGACTAATGTATTTCTAAAAATAATATATTTTTTTTAATAAAAATAAAAATATTATTTTTTTAAAACAAAGTGCTTTCACTTATTGTAACCCTATTTAAGCATATTGCGCGTACGGAGTATTGTGAGATTTGGCATAGTAAAGTTTATAATACATAGTTCAAAAAGCTGAAATTTATAATAAATATGTGTTACAAAAATATACACAATAAATAATATAAATTAAAGGTAAATTTTTTTTAATAACAACCTTTTATTTAAATGCGTTAAAAAAAATAAAATAAACTTTTCCTTTAAAACTTTTACTATCAACTTATAACGTCATCACACAATTTATATGATATAAAAACTGGTCGCGAGATTTACCTATGTAGGTAAACAGGATGTGGTTGATTTTAATTTTTAAAATTTTCAAACTAAGTAAATACGAGTAATCTCGCGACAAGCTTTTATATTATATAAATTGTGTAATGACGTTATAAGTTGATAGCAAAGGTTTTTTTTACTTTTAATTTATTTTTTACTTTTTAGTTATCGCTGGACAGGTTTCTCAGTCGGTTCATCTCATTCAATGCATCATTGTTGCAAGGTCGTTTGTCGGTTAATTTCGAAGAGTCTAGCTCTTCAATAATGATTTTACTCTACTTAAGGCCACGTGTGCTTGACCAGCAGCAAAGAGCTTCGAGCCTAAGTATACAATGGCATGGTCGACAGTACTACCCTGCATTTTGTGTACTGTGTAAGCCCAACATAATATAATTGGCAGCATTCTTCGTTTTGCAGTGCCGTGACTATATTTTGCTGGAAATTACAGTTTTGGGTTGAATCCCCGAAACCGTGAAAACACCGTCTTTACCGAAGTCTGTACGGACGGATGGTATGTCAGTGTCATATATTTGTTCTCTCCGGAATCAGGGCCATATGATTTCATGTCCAATGGCACCATTCACCAGACCTTTGGGCAGTTTACCAACCATTGCTACAAACTCGAATAATTCAACCTTAGTATCATAATTGAGGACTCCAAAAACCCCAGTACACCAAACTTTCAGACCGATTGACATCATGTTACACCCTGATGCCACTCAGTCCTGTTGGCACGAGCTCACCTAGACTTGAGTGTTTGGAGGAATGCGCCACTTATTTCAGTTTGAAGCTTACTTGTGCCTTAAGAAACACAGTTCCGGGTTTGATTTTGGAGTTATCCTTCTCCGAGACAGGTTGCAAACCTATGCTGTTGACGCCTATCTCGCCAAATTACACAAGTCAAAGTTAACCAACCGATGCTACAGACTCGAACAATTCGACCTCAATATCGTAATCGTGGACTTCAAAAAGCCTAGTACAACAAAATTTCAGACGGATTAGAGCAACGGAGTTTAAGACCACAATCTTATTTTTTTTTTACTTGCATTCGTATTTTTAGCAAGTCCATTCATTTGATACGCATATTGTAGGAAACCATAAAAAACTTAGTCTGCCATCTTTAGAAGTTTGCCATATTGAATTTAGTGTCGTCACTTTATTTTTCGAGTTATACTCAGCAAGCCCTTTCATTTGATACCCATATTGTAGGAAAGCATAAAATACTTAGTCAGCCATCTTGGGTATTTCGTCATGTTGGATTTAAAATGATGTCACACAGCTAACCATGCATTGTCATCCAAACTTAACGTGTATACAAAATTTCAGCTCAATTGATTGAAAATATCTGCTTCAAAATTGAGTTGCAAGATTCCACCCGAACAAACATATTTACATAGCAAGTTAAATAAAAGCTTGTAAAAAATAAAACATCAATTTTTACATTCATACTGTTAAAAAGCGTTTATTTTATATATTGTAAATGATATTTAAGTTTTTATGGGGGTGCTGCTGTCTTCTCGGTTGGTCGATGTTATGACTGAATATAAGGTTGTGAACTCAAGACTTCTCTGGGTTCGCTTTAAATTGGGACTGACGAAGTTATTCCTTTTGGCTGTTTATGCGCCGGTAGCTTCGTCGTCCAGGGCTGAGCTGGAGGAGTTTAGGGAGAATGTAAGAGAAGTTCTAGATTTGGCTAGGGGAAACGAAAGAATTGTTGTATGTGGTGATTTGAATGGATGGGTTGGTACCGCTCGACCAGGGTACGAGTCGGTACTTGGAAAGTTTGGCGATAAAAGGGTTAATGATGCTGGCAAGCTTATACTGGCGGTGTGCAAGGAAAAGGGTCTTCTTGTGACAAACACTATGTTTAATCACAAGAAAATCCATATGTATACTAGAGAACGAAAGAATGAGAGAAGTATGATCGATTTGTTCCTGGTGGATAACCGACTGCGAAAACAGGTGATGGATACGCGAGTGTTCAGGGGTGCTGACCTGGGAACGGATCACTATCTAGTGATTACTAGATTTAGGGGTCTTCGCGGGTTGGCGCTACCGGACGGCAGTAACATAACCACAGTCGGTCTGTCGCATCCGAAGCTGGAAGCTTCAGGAAGCGGATACTAGGGACAAATATCATGCGAGGGTAGCCGAAAAGCTTGACACCATCGATGGCAGAAACGTATGTGTAGAAAGAACATGGCAGAACCTTAGGGATGGAATGGTAAGTGCAGCGGAAGAAGTGTGTGGAACAATAAAAAGAGGCAGTAGTAAAAGAAGAGATGCATGGTGAAAAGAAGAAGAAAGAAGAAGCTGTAAAGAAGAAGAAGAAAGCATGGTTAGACTACTTGGCCTCTAGTAATGATAAGGATATGAGAGAGAAGATGAAAGAAAGATATAGGCTGCAGAAAGTTCACACGAAAGCACTGATTGAGGAAGTGCGTGAAAGGTGTAGAATGGAAACAGACGAAAGGTTGTCGCACAACTTTAAGGAGAACTCCAAACTCTTCTGGAAAGAGGTTGGAAGGACCCGAAGTGGTGCGACGGCCTTGAGAATGAACAAAGTGCTTTCGAGAACTAATGACGTCCTCTCAGAAAAATCGGACGTCATGCGATGGAGCGAATTTTATAGAGAAATGTATGCATGTGATGATCTTAGTGAGGGATCCGGGGATGACGCCGTGACTGGTACGCCAGACCCGGACCTCGATGACACTGAGGTCATCAGTATGAAAGAGATTGAACGTGCGATTCGAAGTTTGAAATGTGGTAAAGCTGCGGGACTAGACAGAGTTACTGCTGAAATGGTCAAGTATGGTGGGCCTCGCGTCTGGGACAGCTTTCATCTGCTGTGCAATTTGTGCTGGCGGACGGGGGATGTCCCGGATGATTGGCGATCCGCAGTCATTATGCCTTTATATAAAGGTAAAGGTTCACATTTTGACTGCGGGTGCTATCGGGCGATCAGCTTGACCAGTTTAGCAAGTAAAGTTTACTCGAAGGTTTTGACACGTAGGATGCAAGAGAAATCGGAAAGATTTCTATGGGAGGCACAATGCGGATTTAGACCTGGAAGAGGATGCACGGATCAAATGTTTTCTCTCCGCATGATCACGGAAAAGCTTCTGGCTGCTAACCAGAAGATTTTCTGTGCTTTTGTGGATCTTGAGAAAGCATTTGATAAGGTTGTAAGGAAGAAAATGTGGGAACTGTTGCCGGGGTATGGTGTGGATGGTCGATTGCTAAGGGCTGTACAGTCTCTTTACTGTGACTGTAAAGCCTGTGTGCGGGTAGGGCATGACCTGTCACCCATGTTTAACGTCCAAACGGGCGTAAAGCAGGGTTGTGTCATGTCTTCCTGGCTGTTCATACTGTATCTCGACAGCTGTTTACAGAAGCTGATAGATAGCTGTTTGGGTGTGAATTTGGGTGACATAAAAGTAAATTGTCTGCTGTATGCTGATGATGCAGTGCTTATTGCACCATCAGAGGCAGAACTGCAGGCATTAGTCACGTGTATGAAAGAGGAATGTGAAATTAAAGGTCTCCGTTTGAATGCTAATAAAACTAAGGTACTGGTATTTGAAAGGGACGAAGAGAGAACGAAGTGTGAAATATGGGTAAATCAGGAATGTCTAGAACAGGTAAATGAAATTGTATACTTGGGGAGTGCTTTTAGCCGGGATGGAAGATGTGATTTAGATGTGGACAGGCGTGTCGCTGCCGGGAACAAATTCAATGGTGCCCTGGCTGCGTTAGTCAAAAGGCAAGGCGTAGCGAAGAGTGCACGCCTTGCAATACATAACGCAGTGTTGGTACCGACTTTGTTATATGGCAGCGAAACCTGGGTATGCCAGAAGAAGCATAAAAGTAAGTTGAATGCAGTGGAGATGCGATCTCTTCGTAAAATGTGCGGCGTTACCATGGCCGACCGAAAGCGAAACGAAGAGATTCGCAATATGGCAGGTTTGAAAGATGACCTTATCACAAAAATTGATAAGGGCGTGCTTCGGTGGTTTGGGCACGTTGAGCGAATGAGTGAAGACCGAATGGTGAAGAAAATATATAGCGCGAAAGTTAATATTAAAAGGTGTCGAGGTAGACCGAGACTAACTTTCGAAGACCATGTGAGCAAATTGCTCGAAGAGGGTAGGGTCAAGAGTACTCGGATACCTAGACGTGCATGCATGAAGAAAATAATGAATCTGAAAGAAGCGAAAGAGGTTTGTAAGAATCGTGACACTTGGCGATCTGTTCTCTCTGGCTACCCCGTCAGGGATTGTGCGTGAAGATAAGTAAGTATATTTATGTTTTTTTTTATTTATTATCGTACAGTTGAAGTAAACCATTAGTTTTTTTAATTTTTCATCATCTACCAAATTTGCCAGGTTCTAAAAAACAGTATGATATACAAAAAGTTAGCAACCGTATGTTCCGAAATGGTATGCGTGCGTACCTCGTCGGCGGCGAGCGCGGCGTGGAACTGCGGCGAGTCGAGGTGCAGGTAGATGTCCACCAGCTGGCTCAGCAGCCGCCGCGGCTCCCACCCGTACTTCTCCGGCCGCCGCACCTGCCGCAACCCACCCCTCACCGTTAACATTACACCCCTACACAAAACTTTTATACGTGGTACAGTCATGCTTCAACTACACCATACTTGTGACACGAATGGCTCGGCTCGACCGGGGAATAACCACGCTCTCACAGAATACCAGCGTAAAATAGCAGCTCAATGCTGCTGTGTTTCGTATAATGAGTGTAGAGAGCACTGAAGACCCTTTTTACTGGAAACGAGGCATTCCATCATAATCTTAAAGGGGTGACAACGCATAGATAACTGCATTTTGATTCGTAATTGGAGGTAGATGTAGATATCTATGGGTCACAGCATCCATTTACCATCAGGTGGACTATGTGTTTGCTTGTCACCCTTATTCTATATTTAAAAAAGTCTACTGCTGGCCATAGCCCTCCCGAAAGGAATGCTATAAACGCGGTCCTGAACCACCTGTATGTATGGTCTTCCTACGTCTCTTACCAGGTCGTCACTCCACGTCACGTAGTGGTTGGCTTGGCACTAGATGGAGTTAACTAACAGTTATTGAAGTCACTTAACAATATTTATCCGCAGTTAGTTTTTTCATAGTCTAACTCAATCATTACCAAATGCCACTGTTAATCATAGACTTTCCCCAATACATGGCTTTATTTGCAATAGTTGTCACGCTATTTGATTGCCAACGGCATTTTTCCGACTTCAAAAAGGAAATTTTATGTGTATTACCTCCACAACTTTTTTCTGGATGAACCGATTTCGATGATTCTTTTTTTATTTGAAAGCTGGTGCTTTTCATATGGTCCCATATAAATTTGATCAATGTCTGACCAATAGTTATTGAGTTATTCTTAATAACTTATATTGAAGTCGGTTGTACAAAATTTTTAATTATCTAAAATATGCTATTATGTAGACAAAACAAGATTCATGAAGCATGTGTTCATATTTTTACTTTACAAGGAAAATTCGAGAGTAATAAAAAAAAATTATGCAAATAGCATTTTCGATATAAATAATAATATTCTATTCTATAGTATGTACGTCACTGATAGTGGACTTGACCTAAAGAATATGAATTGATATCAATTTGAGAAGTTTAGTAGGTATTCAAACAATTACCAATGTTATATCATATATCACAAATAATGTATTATCTTTGCATTGCATAATATATAACAGATAAGAATTGAATACGAATATATATTTTTCTGTTACTATCAGTAAGATGCTGCTGCCCATTACACTGTCGCATTTCCCTCTATCGCCTTTTAAGACACCCACGTGATTAAACGCCGTACTAGATTCTCTTTAGTGCACTAAATACTGCAATAAATTTAGCATAATATTATAGTTCAGCTTATAAGCATTTTTTGTCTGAGATATCGTATGTTAAGAAATAACGTAGGTTTAGAACCACAAAATTATTTTAATATCATTGTTCAAAAACACTAAGTCAATCACGCAATTTCAAAAGAAAAAAAATAGTCATAATCATTGGATAGAATGCCGATGGACAAGAAAATAAAGTGGAATGTCACACATTACCTTTAGATTTTTGCATTTAGGTCCACAGAGCTGTTGCAGGTTGAAATTGAGCATGGATGCGAGTCGATCTACCAACTCGGCACGAAGGAACGGCTCCTTGATTTCCACAGTTAGATACTCCAACATGTCAACGGTTTCCCTAAAACATTTTTAAAAATATATTCAGTGCAGAATCATGATGGCGAATTACATAAAATTCAACATATAATATTGTATTAAATTTGGTTGGATATGTTGAAAATTGAGTATTGTCGTATAATGTTTTGTGGATTACTCTTGTTAAATAAATAATAAAATATTTTGTTACTTTTGCTCATTCATTATTAGAACCTTTTCCATCAATCTCTAATATAAAAATCAATTGCTGTCCTTTAGTCTCATTAAAACTCGAAAACGGCTTGAACGGTTTTGATGAAATTTTTTGTGTGCGTTTGAGTTGGTCCCTTGATGGTTTAGATTCACAGTGGATGGAATGGAGATACAAAAGGTTCATCATGTGAACTTATCGATAATACTTTTTCATAGTCACCCAACGACAGTAGTCCACATACAAACTACGTTTGGCACTATTCAAATATATTTGGAGGCGTAAGAGAAAAAAATATCACCTCAAGGCCTCTAATACATGGCAGTATGATAATCTGTGTCAGATGTTAAATACACAAATAATGGGGGTTTTGGCGGGAACTTGACCGGCGGCGGATTGCTGCTCCTGTATTATTGTTTAAATAATGGTTTGAAATGGATTTTGATATGTAAAAGTGGTGCGATTTTGTGTATTAAATGTCTGTGCATGTGAACTATTAGCGGAAACAGTGAAACAAGTGCTCTGATGGTGATGTGATTCTCAAGATAAGGGCTGCACTATGTTACGCATCAGCATATTGTGAAGCAGTGTACTATGAAAGATAATTATATATTGTAATTGTAAAGCCAGTTATACAAAAAAAACACACACACACACACACACACACAGATAATGTTTTTGATTTATTTGACTTGGTGGTAGAACTCTTTCTGCCTAAGAGTCCGCTTGAATAAGCAAGCAGTGCAAGCAGCAGTGAGTGCACTGCTGTGTTTTGTGTATAGAGAACCAGTATGATTACAGACTGTGAGGAATTCTACATATCTTAGTCCTCAGTGGTGATAACGTATTTGTAGCCTCTTGTTTAAAGTTCATTGCAGGTGTCTACGGGCTGCGGTAGCCCCTTACCATTAACTGGACTGGAAGTTTGCTTCAATTTTCAACCGACTTAAAAAAGGAGGAGGTACTCAATTCGACTGTATGTTTTTTTCTGTATGTTACCTCATAACTTTTTTCTCGGTGAACCGATTTCGATGATTCTTTTTTATTTGAAAGCTGGTGTCTTTCATGTGGTCCCATATAAATTTGATGAAGGTCTGACCAGTAGTTTTTGAGTTATCCATAATAAATTTAATTTTAGCAATTTAATTTTAGCACTTGTATATAAAAAGAGGATATCATGTTACAAAGTGGTTGTGACGTAAGATGATTCATGACTTTACTACGTCTTAAGGATATATAAGATGTGAAAATGCGAAATGTTAGATAGTTCTCACGACCGCTAAGCGAACGTAGTATAACTATATGGCATGCCACGTACGTAAAAGTGCAAAACATTTGGTATTGTGATCAGTAATCGGTCTGTCAAGTGGCTCATGGCCATCAGTGAGCTGCTACAGGCTGTATTTTTTTAAAGGCGGCAAACGAGCGTGCGGTCCACCTGATGGTAAGTGACTACCACCACCTATGAACAACTGCGACGCCATAGGAATTGCAGATTAGGCATATTTATTGAAGGTCCCTAAGTGGTATTCGTGTCGTGTCGTCCGGAAAAATCGCTGATGGTATCCGATTCCACAAACAAGTTGTGCGAGGAAGGAAATTTCAGGTAAATCGCACAGTGGTTGACCGCCAACCATGTAGATGCGGTATGTATGGTATCGCTAATTTTGACGCGATATGCGATGACTGTAAGAGAAAATAAATAGTTGTGTGGATGCAAAAGATATCGACTAGTACCTGGCCAGCGTTAGATATGAGCGGCACTGACGCTCGTCCTGGGCGAGAGCTCGCGCTCGCGCTTCGTTACTGGAGCCGCCCTCCTGTGCCTCGTGGATTCGTTTCAGGTACTGCAAGAAACAAACAAATCATCATCTCTGTTAAGGTGAGGATTTCCTTCGTTAAAAGGCTTTTAGCGCTCCCTTTTCTGCTGCATGCATATTTGTCCAGCACAAAGCGTGCGACATTCGGTAGACAAAACTTATTTTACTTGATACGTTTTTGCTTATAATCGGGAAATGATGGATCGAAATAAAAATGTGGCTACATTATCCTTTATTTCCTTTTCTGAGCAATGAGTTGCAGCGCTGAGGGCAGCAACGGGTTCGAATCCCACACGGAACAAGTATGATGTGGATGTTTGTACTTGAACCATTTATGTTTGTAAACTGCCTCCACGAAACAGGAGAAAATCCTAGTGTGGAGGGAACATTTAAAAAAATGAAAAATAAAAAGATTAAGAATCTAATTCAATGACATGTCTTTCATACATATTATCGAAAATAATTTTATAAGTATCACATATGGGTAAACGTATATTTTTCTCCGAGCTGTATGCTATTTCAAGAAGTATCTATTCTCGAACGTAAAAATTGTATCTATAATAAGATATTTTTGTCCAATCTGGCTTTAAGACCTAGATCTATTTGCGAAATTTCACCGTGCGATCTTTTCCTAATAATAATTCTTTAAAAAATCCTTATTGGGCTGGGAGTTATGACTGTTTAAAACAAAATATATTACATTCTCTGTTTCACTTTGCAAAGTATTTGGATATATACAATTTATTGACATGAGACTTGTTATACTAAATGAAGATTATTTATGCAAACTTACCGTGAGACATTCATCCAGCAAGAATGTAGTGTCATTCATGAGCATGTTGATGAACTTGACGAACTGCCTTCCTGAACGAGACTCTTTAACGATTGCCTGAAAATAATAAATGTAGATTAATACAATGAGATAGGGAAAGCTTTTAAAATAGCTAGTGTACTTATCAATAGGAAAGTAGACACTCATGTGAATTGGGCACTTGACACTAACCAATTGTAATACTTTGTAACTGTCAAAATAAACATTTCTACAAAAATCATATAAAAATATAGGCAGATAATAACCGACCAAGTTCAAAAATATATGATGAATTTTACCAAAGGACGTCTGTCGTAATTTTATGATGTCTTAGATATCAAACTTACTTCAGTTATCTATGATTGGGTATATCACGCCAAAAATAAAATAGAACAAATAAAAATAAAGTCCCACAGCTGGGTACAGGCCTCCTCTCACTTCTAAGAGAGTTTTAGGGCAACGAAGTGTTCGCCGCGCTGTCCTAATAGTTGTTGACGGACTTTCAAATGTTTATTTTAATTTCTCAGGTTTCATCGCCGAGCACGGTAAATCAGCATTTAAAATTGCAATTAACAATTTATTGGTGCCGGCGGGGATCGAACCCGGTTTATTGGTTGCTCGCGTACTGTGAAATTTACAGCGAGCGCCCCTGAGCTACCACGGCTCCAAGATCAATTTAATAAATATTATAAACTATTTATTTTTTGGCAAATAACCTCGAGGAGTATAGTTGCCCGGCTCTGTGGCTGTCGCAACACTGTTACAGTATAATTGTGCGAGTTGGATGCCTTTTCATAGCAATACAATGTATTTGTGTATATTTGTTTGTTTGTTTTAATGTTTGCATACATTTTGTTATATTACAGACGAACTGACAAATAAATCATTAATTGGATCAAAATGTTGTCAATGGAATTTGTTTGTATATATCTACAAATACCATGTTCCTATGTTTTTTTTTTTCATAAATTATTCTTGAAAACTAGGAATCTTTCAAAAGTTATAAAATTGCCCATTCGTACCGCCATTATCAGACATCCCGCAAACTAATTTTATTAAATAAAAACACTGAATAGTAATGAGTTTAATAAAAATGAAACTCACTTGCTTATGTATAGGCCTCTCCCACATTCCCTTCAATATGATGCTGATGTGGAAACGGATGGTGAACTTGTCATAGAACTCCGTGCTCTGTCCCGTCGTCTCTATATCCGTGTAGAATTTCATCAGAGCGCTGGGCAATAAGGTTTGTGACATTGGATGATCCATGAACCTAAAATCAATCATACAATTACCACCACTAATTCAGTTTGAGTTTTACCGTAATGAAATTCTTAGTAGCTGCCCGGAGTCAGCAAGTTGTGTCGGTTTACCGTGTCATCGGACAATGAGAATGAGGGAATAGAGAGTTAACTTGTGCTTGCGCATTCACTTGGGCACTATAATCCTGTCCTGCGCCGATGGCTCGTCTCCGTTGAGGCTGGCCGCCGTGACCGAAATACGGTCTAGAGCACATTATTATTATCTATCACTAGTCTACCGCTGGACATAGGCGTCACCCGAAGATTGCCACAAAGCAAGACCCTAACTCCTATATAGTCCCTTTTATAAAAATGTATGGAAGTCAGCCTTATATTTTTATAGAAGAAGGGACAAACGAGCATGCGGTTTACCTGATGTAATTCCGCCGCACATAAGCAACAGCAATACCAGGGGAATTGCTAGTACGAAGCTGTCTTTTCTGAAGTAATTTTCTTTGCCTTCGTTTGTGGGTTATATGGCCGACCCATTGTCACATTAGTTTACTAATACAATATTGGTTACTTCAGTTCTAGTATCTTCTATGGAATATCCACCATCCATATTTTCTTTCTGGGTTATTCCGTTTATCCACCATAAAAAATCCACCATAATGGATACTCGGAATCGCGTGGTCATCTATCCACCCCAGACGGTGTAGATAATCGGAATTCACTTATATTTGTTATTCCAACTTTTTACCCCAAGTATGGTTCAACTCATACACTTTAATTATTAATAATTTTTTATAAACACAAACTTAAACAAAAATCATATTACGTATTGTCGTCACCGTTACTGTTACAGCCTATTAAAGTCCATGCGTATTGCAATTAAACTTCCTTGTTTTAAATAATATTATTATATTATTTATAAATTCTGAAATATGTCCACCAACACTAATTTCAATATTGAATAGACGTAATTTGATATCTTGGATAAATTCGTCCCTTTTAATGTACATTTGCAATCGTTTTCTAAATTTATTTGCTACAACAGATGTGTTAGCGAACAGATTTATTTTGCAAGCATTTCAAAAACGTTACATTTGGATGTTTGTCTTTAACTTAATTTTAAATGATTTTATGCCAAGATTCCAATGAGTCTGTAGTCCTGTGAGATACTCCTTTTATTTCAGCGTTGACCTTTCAAACAAAGAATATGTAGTTATATATTTTTATAGGTATGATAATGTCTATTTAGTATCTTGGGCCAGTTTTTACTATGTTACTGTACACAGCCAAGGTAGAAAATCGAAAAAATAAAATATGAATTCCGATTACTCACCGTTTGGGGTGGATAGACACGCGTTTCCTATTATCCACCCTAGGGTGGATTTTATAGGGTGGATGAATGTAATAACCCATCTTACTACAATACTAATTTTTAATTCATCTGCATTAATATAATATGTACTATTTCCATATATATAAAAATAATTAAAATACAAAACACACATACATTCCTTCCCTAAAAGCAAATTGTCTACTGAAATCCGGATGGGGTGAAGTAAGTCGGATCGGCGGAGGAAGCTAATGGCAATTCTGTACGTAGTACTAATATATATACCGTAGCAGCTTGGTGGTACCACTGAACTCTTGATTTTGTATGAAAAACTATGCATTAAAACACACACTTATTGTATGCAACATAATCACACGCGTTCGACGAAACGTTACATATGTACGATCAACGTGTTACTAGAACTTTGCGTAGCGCGTCATAAACAGAGAATATCCGAAGTAGAACCAGAGTGATCGACATAGTCCAACGGATTAGTAAGCTGAAATGGCAGTGAGCCGGCCATACAGCTCGAAGATGCGACAACCGATGAGGAAAAAAGGTTCTCGAGTGGCGGCCTCATACCGGTAGGCAAAGTGTAGGGCGACCCCCCACTAAATAGAGTGACCACCTGGTAAGACATGCAGGAAGTCAATGGATGCAGGTGCTTTCTGGCATTCCTTGGGGGAGGCCTATGTTCAGCAGTGGACTTGTGAAGGTCTGTAAATGTGATGATGATGACTACCTAAACGTTTCCTGCGTGGCGAATTTCTACTCGTGCGCCCGCTAAGAAGTGACAAGAGTGTCTGACCTACGTATGCAACATATGTTTGGCGTCAGACACACTTGTTACTTCGACAAAGAAAAAGAAAAAAGTTAAGAAGCGAAGATATTAGGGACTGGAAAATGATGACGAACGATTTTTTCTGTATTTTCCTATGACAAAAGTGCAATTTGAGGAGATTCATAAAATTATTGAAAGTGATATAAAAAAAGGAAATACACATTTACGGAAGTCAATTGTTACCAGAGAAAGAATCGCAGTGTGTAAAATTGCAATTAACAACTTTAACGTACGATATACCATAGGTCGTACGCGTTTAATTGTCCCCTCCACCTTCTCACGCCAATCTAGACATCGCAGATCGACGTTGCGTCGGACGCGTGTGATTGCGTTGCATACGATAAGTGTGTTTCTAATGCATAGTTTTTCATACAAAATCAAAGTCGAGACGTCACAATGCGTTGCATATGTTGCGTACGTGAAACTAGTCTGTCTCTACATTTATGCATACGAATATCTTTTATCGTATGTGTAATAGATAGCGCATTCTTTGAAAAACACATATAGATAGTCTTATCCTTTTCTATAATCAAAAAAGTGGATGAATTTGATTGACTCAAGAATCAATTCCACCTTTCTGAAAGGATGAATTGATGCTTGAGTATGTATAATGTAAATAGGGTACTTTATATATAGATATAATAAATTACATACCTTTCATAAACATTCTTGAGCTTCAAGGGAACTGATAGATTGATCACGAATAACACCTCAACAATCTTTGCCATCAGATACGGGTTCTTTATGAGGCGCGAATGGCATATAGCTGTCAAAATCCACGTTATTATTGGATCTTCAATGTAATCGGCAACTACTTGCGGCACGTATCTGAAAAGATTAAAATCGAATACAGAATGTTTTAATAATTTTCACAACTTCAATTTAAAATAGTATAACGGCGCATTTTATTCTGTAGGTCAAGTAAATCGTAAAAGGGGGCCCTTTGGGCACATGGGACAAAAACCCAGGGTTCTCGAAATGTTGAAACATTTATTATGTCTATATAAACTAGTAACGGTTGAAACACATTTTTGTTTCACATTTCTGTTATTATAAAAGTTAACCATTTGTCGTGGCCTAAAAGTACATTTAGATGATTTTAGTTTTATTTTTTTATAGGATAGGGTGACAAACGAGCACACAGTCCACCTGATGGTAAGTGGTATCTGTGGCCCATAGACATCTACATCTATCCTCATTTGCGAATCAAAATGCAGGTGCGTTGTCACCCGTGAGGACTAAGATGGAATGCCTTTTTTCCAGTAAAAAGGGTCTCTGGTTCTCTACACTCACCATACGAAACACAGCAGCATTAAGCTGCTATTTTACGCTGATATTCTGTGAGAGCGTGGTCCTTCCTCGGTCGAGCCGACCAATTCGTGCTACAACTATACCCGAAATATAGCTGCAGCATGGCTTTATCACGTTATATTTTTTTTTACTTTCTGAAGGTCCTCAAATTTTAGGTGATCAAGGGCTAATGTGTGGTCAAGACGGTTCTGTTTAAAGTAACATTTAAAATAGGGAAACTAGGACATTGCGGGAAGATCTTTTTCCCACCATCTGCTATGTATATTTTTATGACTGACATGGGCATGTATGACTCGGGTTCAGACATAATTGGAAGTCGAGTGTACTATAAAATGTTAGGCTATAAATGAGGGGCTTCGAGCTACTAAGCCACCTTTAACTTGAGTAAAGACGATATATGTGTATAGAAGTGTTAAAGCTCTAACTTTAGGATGTGAAGTTATTTTTATTTATTTGAGGGCCCAAGGAATATCACAATGTAAATGTTGTTTTAATAGTAAAAACTTCACCCTTATTTTACTAACATGATGGGTGGATTCCAAATTTATATAATGGTCATCCGTTTATATGGTCAATCAAATAATAAAGGTCAAAAGGACGCTGCTTTATCTACGCCATTTTGACAGTTGACATTACAGTAAAAATGTTCATAACTGTGTTTTTTTTTTCTCTTAATATATTAGTTATAGTATACGACTTTGTTTTTGTCTCTGTCCTTTTCCTGGTTTTGGTATTGAAGGGCGGCAAAGCTTAAGGTGAGCACATACTCTCACGTATCTTACAAAAAAAAAACGTGGTCGAATTGTTAGCATCAGCTTTTTTGAAGTCGATTAAAAACTATACTCACTGCACCGCGAAGAGCATGAAGTCCGCGATGTCCTCGACATACCACTCGGGTGTGGCCCGGAAGGCGTCGGCCAGCGCGCCGCGGGCGGCGCTGGTGGCGCTGGCGGGCGCGCTGTCGCCGCCGCTCTCGTTCCCGCTGCTGCTGCCGCCCGCGTGCCCCACTTGCCCCGCGTGACCTACGTGCCCCGCGTGCCCCACGTGCCCCGCGTCGCGCGCCGCCTCCAGCTGCTGGGTGAGCAACACGCACACCGACGCGTAGAACTGCAGACTGCGCCGCATCAGCTCGCTGTCCAGAAGTGCCGTCTCGGCGCACTGCTTCGATCTACAATACGACACATTTTATTCTATTTATTTCATTAAATAAAATAATATAGGACTTCAAAAAACTTCGGGTTTGATACCCGCCGGCAACAATTAAATTGTTAGTTGCAATTTTATTAATCAATACAAGAGATTCCGAGTACTAAGTTATTAGGCCCGATTATTCAAAGTCAAAAATTGACATATAAAAATAAAAATATAATAAATAAAATAATTTATTTTTCTTCACAAAAATTAAATTAATTAGATAGTTGATTGGGGTCTCCATTTAAGGAAGTAACGCTTGTGTTTGGAAACCCCGCTCTTCCTTATATAAACATACATTTTAATTCTAAAAGTTCAAAAATGACAAACCAATTACTCTATTTTAACAAACAAAAAATGACAAAAACTAATTTATTCTATTTTTACAACCAAAAATTACAAAAAGTACAAAAGTATATGTGTACATGTACGCAAGTGTGTGTGTGTGTGTGTGTGTGTGTGTGTGTGTGTGTGTGCGTGCGTGCGTTCGTGCGTGCGTGCGTGCGTGCGTGCGTGCGTGCGTATGTGTGTGTGTGTAGAGAGAAAGTATTATTATGTTATATATCGTAAAGAACAGAATTATGAAATGCGTTCCATTAGTAATTCAGTTTCGTCATATGTTTTCTACTGTACCCATTTTAGTATAAGGTTTTTACACTCCTTGTACGTTTTGTCGTATATGTTTAATTCTCTATTTATTAAATTATATAGAAATGCAGAACGGGAGCTAAATTGCCTACTAGCAAACACTGTTTTGGAACCAGAAGACACAGTCACAATATCTTTACGCCGCTTTTCTAAAATGCATTGGTCAAAGGGCAGGGATTTGTGTGCTTTGAGCATTGTCATAGTAACGTATAATGATCTAACTCAGAGTAGACCACTTATTTGATACAGTTTTTCAGTGGAAAAACGTCTTTTTTTAAAATACATCAACTTAAGAAGGATTCGCTGACTCGAGATGAGACTCTAATGAATTTACAAAGCTTTCAGCATTTGGATACGATGGAGACCGATAAATGCATAATACGGTGTTATTTAGAACATCTACCTGGAGGCATGATGATTGCTGTAATGTTATTTCTTTTACTTTGTGTTTCAGAGTATTTTTTATATAGACAACCACACCGTCATTTTGATACATATAGAATAGTTTTTGAGTGACAGACTTACCTGTGTAGACGTTTAATCTGCCGTCGCCATCTACGCAACAGTTCTCGATTGCGCAGTGCCGAGAAACTGTTGCGCCACTGCGGCTCAGCAGCCATCAGTTCCTCGATCACTTTCTGCAGATCTCGGAACGCTCTAGGAAACCATTAATAATAAGCTGTGAAAATCCTTGTGAGAATACTAGGTCATGGTCAAGAAATTATTGTATTGTCTAACTAATACTAACTTTTGCTATAACTAACTTTGCGATAAGTTACGTTACATTTGATTTGTTTATGAGTTGTATATTATGTTTCTTTTTAAATAAATAAATAAATACTATATTAAAAAGTTTGTGGTATACCACATCTTGTAAGAAGAAAAATATTCGATGTATAAATTTAGCCCTGTTTTTTTTACTATAATATATATATATATATATATATATATATATATATATATATACGCAAAATAAATATACAAAATAAAACATTTATAAATCGATTCAGTAGCTCTTGACTAAGTGTACGTTTTCATAACTATTATTTACATTCGACTTGTAGGTAGGGTTGCCACCAGTACTTTATAATAAATTATTGTACGTTATTTCAGGCAAACTTTTTCAAGGTTTTATTTTAATGTTTACTAAAAGAACGAATTATAAACTGGCAAAATATTAATGTAGTAATGATTTTGTAAATTTATATACAAATTTGTGTGTCATGTCTGCTATTCATTCCTGTTACTTTAGCTTTATTTACAGAGTTTATTCTTTCATGAATGCTAGGTGATGTGATGAAAGGAACAGAGTATAATCTTAACTTAGACCACAGAATAAATAATAGTTAAAAGAACAGAAAGATATCTCTCTCTCTCTCTCTCTCTCTCTGATAGCAAAATGCCGAGTTTAAATTTAGTTACAACGTCGCTAATGTTCATAATACTTTGCACGCCTCGGAAGTGACCTTCATGAAATTAGCCTACCATATATTTCGTCGAAAAAAATTATGTGGCGCGCGTATTAAATCAAAATTCACCTTACGTCCGCGTGCGAGTGTCTGTATCACTTAGCCCGCTACGCGTTTGTTAAGACCGCTTCTACTGTAGGGTTAGGTGTTGTAAGAAAACAAATTGAATCCTTTGATATTAGTTGGTATCTATATACCGAGAATAGAATACACCGAGGTGTTATGCAATGTATTAGTATTTCTTTTTTTTATTTTGTTAAAATAACGTTACCCCTGTAACTGTATCGTGGAAGCAGTTAACAAACATAAATTGCACAAGGGAAAACATCTAGACCCGGAACAATTATTTGTAGGCCATACAATTACTTGTTCCGTCCGGGATTCGAATCCGCGGCTTTTAGCGGTGCAACTCATTACTAAGCCACTGCGCCACGGAGCCGTCACTTGTCTGTTTCACATTTTTTGCTATTTACAAACATGCGACACGCGACTTCATAGTTAATGAAAAAGTGGCAATGAGACTGAGGGGTGCTGCTACTTTCAATTTTTCTTTTGTCGACCAAGTATTAAACAATTAACCAGTATATGATGATCTTGCATTAGTAGGCAGTCACTAGTACTGGGAGATCTACTTACAATGACGAATTTTTAAGGTAATTGGCATTATACGCGAAAAACTCGAAAACTGCGAAGCTTTGGTCGGGTCACTAATCAAATATTAAATTTGTAACTATGGCGTCAGTAACTAAGTACCTAATTATCTAGATCTACCTATAAATAATAATATATTACCTTTCGGTATCCTTAGGAACGGTAAAGAATGAAAAGACGACATTCCTATTGTTATTTAAGCACCCGTATGCTATGCAGTACCTTTTGGGGTTTTGAGAGGCCATACTTGAATAAAAACTCAAAAATAAATATCAAAGTGCCTAAATACTTATAAGAGAATAATAATTTTTATGTTAACGTAAGGCACGCGTCAGCTCGAGCGGGCGTGTGACAATCTCACGGGGTTAGTTCCGCTCTGCCTGCTGGCCTGCTTAGACATAGAATGTAAAGGCATTATATGTATAAAATAGCGTGTCAAATAAATAACACTTTATTTTTACTTGTCGTACTTTATGTTTTAGCTTAGAAAAGTATATTAAATACTTTAATTACTCAAAAAAAGGTGGCAACCCTTGTTTTAAGTATGTAATTAAAATAATAATGACCACACAATAGATAGTTAAATATAAATCAACAATACATAATACTGATTACCTTATACGACGCTGGTGTGTTTGAAGAGCAGGGATAAGAGCGACGTGGTGCATGTGCAAGGTCAGGAACCAGCACACCGTCTGGAACTTCGCGTCCGGCCATTTGTGATTTGGGTCTTTGTCTGAATAGAACAACAATAAGGAAAAATTTAGCTAAAATATTAATTTGTTGTTTAATTGATTTAGCGGTTAGTACATTCTACATTCGTAGTCGTTTAGACCTGGGTCCGAAGCTTGGTACACGCAGTAGAGGGACTAAGATGATATCAGTTCATCTTCTCTCAGATGCGTTGTCACCCCTGAGGACTGTGATGAAACGCATCACAGCCTGTAATTTACGTGGTAAAGCGACGCTGCGGCTGTATTATAGCTGCAGCACTAATGAATCGACCCGGACGGGGAAAAAACCACGGTCTCACAGAATACCAGTGTGAAAGAGCAGTATAATGCTGCTATGTTTCGTATGGCGAGTGGAGTCTCTTTCTACTGGTAACGAGGCATGTATAAAATGCTTGGTTTCTATGTATAAAAACGTGTCGTTTTTACTAACGACCCGTTCTGTAGTACAGTTAGCGCATAAAAAACCTTTACGAAACATAATACTGGTTCAAAACCTACGATGACATTTCTGTCATCGTAGGTTTTGAACCAGTATTAATTTTTAATTAGTACCAAAATTTATTTTAAGTCGTCGTAAGTTGCCGAACGAACAATTTTTAAATACTTTTATATTATCAAATAAAACCGCTAGTTATGGAAAATGAAACCTTTCTCAAATATTGGATTTAGGTGGAATCCTCAGGGATGACAACGCATCAGCATTTTGATTCTTAAATAATTAAAAATGTAGGTGTCTGTGGGCCACAACAAGCACTTCCCATCAGATGGAATGTGTGCAGTGTGCACCTTTACAAAATATAATATCTTCTCAATAAAAATAAATACAAAGTCTATTTTACCCTGCATACTGGAATACAACAGTGAATTGAAAGTGCATTGCTGTTTGGCGGTAGAAATAGATAAGAGGGTAGTATCGACTACATACTACATTATAAACGTAAGGCATGTGAGACAAAACATATATCTTAGTACCTATGAATTGGGTATTGACCCTTTGAGTAGTAAAAATCTATTGATTCGAGCTAGTATAGCGCCAAATTTCGCGTCTGTTGACGGCCTAAGAGTATATCACTCCACTCCCTACCGTTTGGTAAAGCCGGTTATACAAGTTGGCCGAGCGAAGGCGGGTACCAACATATGGACAGAACATTTGCTTAACCTCGCCATTGCTCGTCGTCACTGGCCTAGCTGGCCGAGTGCAGGCGAGAGCCAACGTGTATACGATTCGTTTGGCGTGCCTTGTCACCACTCGGGATCGCTGACCACGACTTATCTCACTTGGGAACAGTGTCGGTTTTTCTGCGCAAATCAAAGGCGCTCGCCTGCACTCAGCAATTTGTGTCCACATGTCAGTTGGCCATGTCAGTATATTTACTCATTCAAACTTGGCCAAAATGTAGACTGTAGCACTCGCTTTATATCAATTTGCCTACGCCCGCGTTGGCTGAGGCGTGGCGACATGTATTGCCAGCTTAAAAGGTGACTGTGGGAAATACCAGAAAGATCTCAGAAAGAAATGCCTTTGTTCAGCGGTAGGCTTTTATGGACTGATGAAGAAGAGGATAGTGCTAAATATTTTTAAAATTTGTATTAATTAACTAGGTTTATTTTGTCTAAATAATACAAATGAAATGCCTTAAAATATTGCAAAGTGTGCAATTATATCGGATATAACGCAGTTGAGTCTTTGATAGTATACGGGAAAATTCTGACTATGCCGACGAGGTCGCAATCGGCCAAGGCTTATATAAGTACATATCGATTCTAGGCTATCACCTTTGTTCAAATAAATAGGTATTATTATAATATGGTGTAAAATTCAAGTGTAGTGACAAATCAAGTATCTAAACGTTGTACTTTATATTGTTCAAATGAGTGAGGTCTGCCTCTCCTCGAGAAACTGGCACAATACAAAAATTTACACCATTATAACAATTAGCAGTGCAGAGTCCAAATTACTAGTTAATCTAATTATTGCGTGGGTTGCTTTCATTTAGACCTATTTACTATTGTAATAATGCTTTAAAAACGCCGATCAAAATCAAGAATTTAAAATTTTCAAAGAGTTTTACTTTAAATAAGATGTACTTATTATATGTCATTTATTTAAATAAGGTATTAATTTATTCGTTGTTTATTTAACTTTTAGCTTCTGTTAAATACATTTTCTGAATGGATATTTTTTATTTGTGTGATAAAAATGTTGAAATTTACTGAATTTCATTTTTAGAATAAATAGGTAATATTTTGTATTGTTTGGAAGGGCTTTTTAATTCTCTAACAATATACTATAGTGGTTAAAACCAAAAAGATAAAGAAGAAGAACAAAACGGAGAGAAGAGAAACCAAATAGATCACAGTTATAAGTCTGCCTTACAAATAGATGAAATGAGAATAGAGTAAGTAATAGACACTCAAGTCTATACTTCTTATGAGCTATCAAAACGTTACTTCTCTGCAGAAATTGCACGAAAAAAAAACAACCTTGAGTAACTAATAATAATACCAAATTCTAATCTTTATATATTAAAATTACGTGTCACATTGTTTGTCCGCGATGAACTCCTGAACTACTGAACTGATTTCAATAAAACTTTGCAAACTGTGAAAAGTTTGGTCCAACTTGAGAGATAGGATAGTTTTTATCCCGATAAGTGACCCTTAACATTTTTTATTAGGAATTTAAGAATTTTTTATTGAAAAAAGGGTCATCTCAGGAAAGGGCAGAACGACGTCTGCCTGGTCAGCTAGTTATAGTATATAAACATTTATTATGTAGGGCGACCCCCCACTAGATGGAGTAACGACCTGGTAAGACATGCAGGAAGACGATGGTTGCAGGTGGCTCAGGACCGTGCTTTTTGGCATTCCTTGGGGGAGGCCTATGTTCAGCAGTGGACTAGTGAAGGGCTGTAATGATGATGATGATGATGATGAAACATTTATTGTTTATTGATATTTAAGAAATGGCCCCGAGTTCCCGGCGCCCCTTTAATGGGGCAGGGGTGCGAAGAATCTCCGGGAGAAAAACCGGCGACGAGGTTCGCCACCCGTCACGTCCTGTCTCCCGGGGGGGCGAAAAGTGGATTGCGGAGGCCCGTCTGGCCACGCTGAATGTATGTGGAGCAATGAATGATAAGATGGATGAAATATGCGAAATGATGAATGATAGAGGAATAGATGTGTTATGTGTAAACGAGACGAAACGAAAGGGAAGAGATGTCACTGCACATGGCATGTATACCGCTTACTGGTCTGGAGTAGACGAGACCGAGCGGGCATGTCAGGGAGTCGGTGTCATCCTTTCAGAAAGAATGGGTCAATGTGTGAAAGAGTATGAATGTGTTAGCCCAAGGCTGCTGTGGATACGAATGAAAGTGGGCTTAAAGAAGTTGTTTGTGCTAGGGGTGTACGCCCCAGATATGTCTAAGCCCACTTATATCCGAGAGCAGTTTTGGGACATGGTAAGGCTGGTGCTGATGAAATGTAAGGAAAATGAAAATATTATTATGTTAGGAGATTTTAATGGAAGGGTTGGGGTGAAGAGGTCTGGTTATGAAAGGATATTAGGAACGTTTGGCGATGAAAGAATAAATGGGAATGGTGAAGACCTCCTCACCGTATGTGTGGAAAAGAATCTTTTTGTGGCGAACACTTTCTTTCGCCATAAGAGGATTCACATGTATACATGGGAAAGAGGGGATGATAGAAGCATGATAGATTTTATAATTGTGGATGAAAGAATGAGGAGCGCAGTGGTAGATACAAGGGTTTACCGGGGGTCCAACGTAGGGACGGATCATTACTTGGTCTTATGCCGAATTAATGGTCTATTCAGACGTTGGCGGCATCGGACATCGGTGTCTACCACTGCGTTACAGCGTATAAGAATAGAGAGGTTACAAGATGAAGGTGTGAAAGAGAAGTATAAATGCAGATTGAGGGAAAATATAAGTGGGTTGAATGAATTATGTATGAATGATTTAGAATTGAAGAATGTATGGAATAATATTAAGAAAGTTTTGGTGGATGCAGCCACCGAAGTATGCGGTGTAAGTAAGAGAACGAATGAAAGGAAAAGTAATACGTTGTGGTGGGATGATGAGGTACGGATGGAAGTTGAAGCAAAGAAGAGAGCATGGCTAGATTTACTAGCAACTAAAGCTGGTAATTCTGGCGGTATGAATGATGAGATTGAAAGAAAAAAGGCAGACTTTAGACGTATTAATAAGAGAGTAAAAGAAGTTGTTGAAAGGAAAAAGCAAGAAAGGATAGATAAGAATGATAGAAGGATATCTGATAACTTCCAGGCAAATATTAAAATGTTCTGGAAGCTCGTAAGAACTGCCAGGGGAAATTCAAAACAGCCTAGAATAAATGCTATACGAGACGAGAATGGCTGCATGCTGAATGATGAAGTTTCGAATTTAAAGAGATGGAAGGAATACTTTGAAAGCGTGTTTAAGAGTGAAGAGTCGTCTGGAATAAGTGAAATAGAAATTCCGGAAGAAGTGGAAAGAGGTAGGGAGATAAGTGTAGATGAAATAATGAAAGCAATGAAAAGCATAAAAGCAGGTAAGGCAGCCGGATATGATAGAATATCACTCGAAATGCTAAGGGCTGGTGAGGGTGTGGTTGCAGGCCTGCTGCACACCTTGTTTAATTTATGTTGGGAACTGAAACGGGTACCGGAAGACTGGTGCAAAGCCGTTATAGTCCCAATATATAAGGGAAAGGGGTCGCAGCAGGACTGTAAAAACTACCGTGGTATCAGCTTGCTTAGCATTGTGGGTAAACTGTATGCTAAGGTGTTAATTGAAAGAGTTATGGAAGAAACTGATGGAAAAATTTGGGATGTGCAAGCTGGATTTAGAAAGGGGATGGGGTGTACGGATCAAGTCTTTTCCATGCGCATGATAGCGGAGAAGTTTTTGGCTAAAAACCAGAAAGTTTTTTGTGCGTTCATGGACTTGGAAAAGGCTTATGACAGAGTGGACAGGAATGTGTTATGGCAAACACTGAACTCATTTGGGTTGAGCGCTGGCTTGATACAGGCATTAAGATCTCTTTATAGGGACTCTAGTGCTTGTGTCAGGATCAACGGGGTCTACTCGGACTGGTTTGGCATTCATAAAGGTGTCAGACAGGGATGTGTGGCTTCCCCGTGGCTGTTTAACTTATTTATGGACAGTTGTTTGCAAACTTTGAAAGTTGAAGAATGTGGGTTGAGAATGGGTGAGTCAACCGTCAAATGCCTTTTGTACGCCGATGATCAAGTCATATTTGCATCGTCGGCGGCCGAGTTGCAAATGATGGTTACTTTAATGAATTGGTCATTGAAAGAAAGGGGTATGAAAGTGAACGCAAGTAAGACGAAAGTGATGGTTTTTGAAAGAGAAGAAAGTAAAACTTTATGTGAAATAAGAATAGAAGGGGAGTTGATTGAGCAAGTGGATGAGTTTGTATATTTGGGATGTTTATTTAGCAGGGATGGTAGATATGATAAGGATATAGAACGACGAGTGAACGCAGGAAATAGAGTGAATGGGGCTCTACACGCTATTATGAGGAGTCAGAATGTGTCAACTAAGGCACGTATGGCAATTCATAATGCTGTGTTAGTCCCTACTTTAATGTATGGTAGTGAAAGTTGGGTCTGGCAGAAGAAGCATGAGAGTAGAATAAATGCTGTAGAAATGCGTTCCTTAAGGAGTATGCTAGGGCTGAATTTGAATGACAGGGTGAGAAATAGTGTGATAAGAGAAAAGTGTGGTTTGCAAGATGACGTTGTGACAAGGATTAAGAAAGGAATGCTTCGGTGGTTTGGTCATGTAGAAAGAATGAACGAGGAAAGAGTGACAAAGCAAATTTATGTTGCGGAAGTGAACGGCAGGGTCGGGAAGGGACGCCCTAGACGAAGGTTTATCGACCAAATCGGCGATACATTAAAAATGGGCCAGATTAGGAGTACCCATAACCGACGGGCGTGTATGCGTAGATATATGGATGTAAAAGAGGCGAGAGAGGTGTGTCAGGATCGCGCCAAATGGAAGTCCGTAGTCTCTGCCTACCCCTCTGGGTGACAGGCGTGAGTGTTTATGTATGTATGTATGTATGATATTTATAAATGTTATAAAATGAACTGAAGCTACCTAGGTTGATAGCTTAGATAATGTACTACAAATTTAATTATATTGTACTAATCTAGTATAATACAGTTAATTTTGTTGCAATACATTATTAAACCTAAATTTAAAGACTTACTTATCGCATCAAGCCAATCCTGGGCCTCCTGCGACGTGAAGAAAAGCCGTGTGTCATCCCGTATGTTCACCCAAATGTTCGGCTGGAACGTGTAGAATGGATACACGCGCTCAAGCTTGATGCGGACTGACAGCAGCTGCAGTATCGAGCACAAATTCAGCATAAACCCATCGCCTGGAACAAGACAAAGTATTAATTACATAATACCACAAACATAATTTATAAAATTTGATTATGACTTAATTCCCTTTCAAACAATATTATAATGAGGTTCATCAAGCGTGATTATAACATATGTATAAATCTAATATATAAAAATCAATTTTTGTTTGTTCGTATTTTATGCGCTGACATACCGTTCATCAGATTGTGATAAAACGTTGTCTACTTAGTTGAAAGTTATTATATCATTCAACTTTGATGAATGTATTATCATTCTTATGAATTCCAAATTTAAAACGAAAATCGTTTTAAATTTGGAAAAGTTAAACGAATATCGTTTTAAATTTGTAGAGTTCTATCCACGATTATTTCTTATGCGGTACCAGCTAGTGGCACATAAAATATTAATTCCCACTTCTATATGAGAGGCCTTGTCCGGTTGGACCTTATACGGGCAAATGAAGAACAATTAGATTGCTTTCAGACGGAATACATGTTTTCAGTTAACACGTGAAATCATCGTCATATTGAGGCAGTAAGTCAGGTCTGCCATGAGGTGGGGGTGTAAAAACATCCACCGCCCCATATTGACCCGTGAGTGTCGTGAGAGGCGACAGAGGGAAAGAAAACCGGGAGATGGGCAGCAGTGTCTTTCTTATAATAGCTAGAAAATAAAAATTGCGGTTGCCAACCCGACTGCCAAGCGTGGCAACTAAGGCTAGTAGCCCCCTTGTGAGACAACCTATGTGAAGGTATATGTATGTTCAGTAGTGGACTTGAAAAGTATGTAATGATAATGATGATGATGATGATGATGACGTCATGCGTGGGGCATACTGAGGCATGTCCGTTTCGTGGTTACGTATAATTATACTTGTAGAAATAATATTTGTTATTTTTGTTAAGCTTAATATATAAGTTTAATTCATGTGTAGGTATTCTTTCTTTGTTAGTTCGACGATGCGTGTAGGCGTGAATTCAGCTTAACATTAACGGAGCTAAGTAACACCTGTGCTTCCATTTTGACATCAACTTTTACACTGAGCTGGTGATCTCCTGTGTTAGGCGCGCGGCTGTAACTGCACGCAGTCAAATTCGATCAGACTGTAGATAACTTGTGCAGTCAATTAAATCCGAAAGGGTTAAAATATTGTATGGGTGCATTTGCTACTTTATTGTGTTTGTGTATGATGTGCGTTGGTTTTTGTATAAATAGATTAATTTAAAATTAGTTAAGCAACAGCTTATATACGTTTCACGGCTAGTTTAGGCTAGGAGGCCGTATAATTTTTTTTGTCATGGGTGACATTTTCATAGTTTTCGAGGGTGTTTAAACCGATATGGTCGAAATGTAAATCCAAGATGGCAGCCGCAATAGGTATCAATTTTTTCATCATGGGTTTTATTTTCATGGTTTTCGAGGGTGCTGAAGCCGATAGTGCTGTCGAAATGTAAATCCAAGATGGCGGCTGCAATAGGTATCAATTTTTTCATCATGGGTGTTATTTTCATGGTTTTCGAGGGTGCTGAAGCCGATAGTGCTGTCGAAATGTAAATCCAAGGTGGCGGCTGCAATAGGTATAAATTTTTTCATCATGGGTGTCATTTTCATGGTTTTCGAGGGTGTTGAAGCCGATAGTGCTGTCGAAACGTAAACCCAAGATGGCGGCTGAAGTAGGTACCAATTTTTTCATCATGGGTGTCATTTTCATAGTTTTCGCGGGTGTTGAAGCCGATAGTGCTGTCGAAATGTAAATCCAAGATGGCGGCTGCAATAGATATCAATTTTTTCATCTAGGGTGTCGTTTTCATGGTTTTCGAGAGAGTTGAAGCCGATAGGGTTGTCGAAATGTAAGTCCAAGGTTGCGGCTGCAATGGGTATCAATTTTTTCGTCATGGGTGTCATTTTCATGGGTTTCGAGGGTGTTGAAGCCGATAGTGCTGTCGAAATGTAAATCCAAGATGGCGGCTGAAGTAGGTACCAATTTTTTCATCATGGGTGTCATTTTCATGGTTTTCGAGGGTGTTGAAGCCGATAATGCTGTCGAAATGTATTTAAACTACTATAAAAATTCCGTATAATCATGTTATACCTAATTTTTTTAATGCGCTTAAGGTATGCTCAATTGGATTTACCAATATATTTTATATTCCCGACGCTTCGGTTGCTTTCCAGCAACCATGGTCACGGGGGACTGAGGTTAATAATTAAAAAGCTGAAGGTACTCCGGGTTAACCCTGACATCGGGACGTCAGTCACCTCAGTCCCCCGTGACCATGGTTGCTGGAAAGCAACCGAAACTTCGGGATTATAAAATAAGTTAATTAAACGCGATAAAATCCGTAAAAAGTAGTTTTATTCAATGTGTAGTGTTCGCGTAAATATAAGAAATCATTATCAAAAAAAGGACTCAATTCACCTGCATTTTTTTAAGTGAAAGCTGGTGCTTCTCGTATAAATTTGATCAAGAGCCTGACCCGTAGTTCATGAGTTATCCTTAATAATGCGTATTTAATTGACTTCGACGACATTGATGATGTTCTCATATTTTATTAATATTGACTCTGTTGTACAAAATTTTTAATTTTACCACTTGTTCTGTTTTTGAATGCTTAATAAATCGTAATAAAGTCAAGGTAAATCAGCGTAATTAATGATATAGATATATGTATAACGACAATTTATGTTATAAGAATATAAATATCTTTGGATGGAATGTAGATATGGTAGTACCATAACTTTATTGTTTTACATTTTCCTCATTAATAGGAGGTGTATTGTGCGCAGAGTCCATTCTGTTTACCAAATTTTAAACCACGCTGATCAGAACGCAAAACAGACAAACAGTAAACAAACGATTCTTGATAAACAAGCGGACGATATAATGATCTCGGAAAGTAAATAAATTGGAGTAAAGCCAATAGAAAATTGTGGCGTACACGAGGTGAGCGACATCCAACGTAATATGTACATCTATTTTCGAAAGTCATTAAACAACGCCGCGTCAGTCGAGACCAACGACGTAGTCAATGTTATCAATAACGTATGTTGTATTGTCGCCTAGCGAAATATCTCGAATAAATAGTACACTCATTACTCGCAGCTAGATTTATAAAGTAAATAGACTAACTTTTTATAGAATAAGGGTGACAAACGAGCACACAGTCCACCTGATGGTAAGTGGATGCTGTGGCAAGCAGATATTCACATCTATCCTCGATTAAGAACCAAAATGCAAATGCTCTGAGACCCCTGAGGACTAAGATAGAAAACCTCGTTTTCAGTAAAATAAAAAGGATCTTCATGTCTCTGCACTTATCATACGAAACACAGCAGAAGTAAGCTGCTATGTTACGCTGGTAACACGTACAGATTTTATTTTTCAACCGACTTCAAAAAAAAAGGAAGGGTTACCTTAAATTTTTGAGTCTTGCAGTGGTATGCTTGGGTTGGGATTTAAATTTAATAATTATAGGATCACAAGCAGATGTCAGGACCCAGCCATATTCTCTATTGAAATTGGACATCCAAAATAATAATGGATAGATCAGATTATAATTTTAAATTATAACTTTTATCATACAAAAATATTCAAACAGGCCCTACAACTAATACGCTTAAAACAACTAGCGATTTAATAAATAAATATTTCGACAAGTGGTAAAATTAAAAATTTTGTACAACCGACTTAAATATAAATAAAATGAGAACATGATCAATGTAGTCGAAGTCAATGAAATGCGCATTATTAAGGAAAAACTCAAAACTAATGGTCAGATCTTGATCAAATTATAAAACTCAAAATCGGTTCACTTAGAAAAAAGTTCTAACACATAAAAAATACAATCGCATTGAAAACCTCCTCCTTTTTTGAAGTCAGTTAAAAATCATTACATTTCCCTTTTTAATATACAAATATTATGCACGATACCGATTTTGTTTAATGCGTAAGGTGAAGATAAAGGTATAGTAAAAGGCGACCCTACCTCGAGATCTCGATAATAAACCAAACGACGTACGTTACATAACCCATGTATTGTGATTGTGATCGTCACAATTTGTACTATTATTTATTCTGTGGTTATATGTAGAAAAAAAAACGACAATAAATATTGTACGGAAAATTTAAATATGTATTTTATATTCTAATAGTCCTACTAACCCGAGGCATTACCAGTGTGGTAATAGAAACACCTCCATGGTCATTTTCCCTCGGGACCATTTGCTACGTCATAAAAATTGTTCGTGTATGTTACATGCAGGACATGGTTGTCTGTGTGTGCTAAATGAGGGCTAATAATTTTTTGCTCACCAAATGTCGCTTGTTGACACCGAGGTAAAGTTTTTTGTTACGCAATGTAATATAATTGAGAAGTTGGTTTTTAATAAAAGTTTATCACTTTCTAGAATATTATATTAATAGATAAAACAATGCGTCAGTGCTTTGCTCTTTAATTTTTTCCATATTTTTAACTTTTATGAATATCTGTGGTTTGATTTATTTTTAATCTTATTAATATAAAATATAGCTAATAGTACAAAAAGAAACAATAACCTTTTACATTTTCCAAACAAATTAACTTCCCCGCTATGTAATCTGCCAAATACCTCACTTTCTAGTGGCGCCGCCCTGATGGCACATAAAGTCGTGCATCAAAATCAATAAAACCGCGTGATTTAGTAACAAATATCATCATCATCAGTGTCGTTACAACCCTTCACAGGCAGCCTCGTACCGGTAGGCGAAGTGTAGGGCGTCCCCCCACGAGATGGAGTGACGACCTGGTAAGACATGCAGGAAGTCGATGGATGCTGGTGGCTCAGGACCGTGCTTTGTGGCATTCTTTGGGGGAGGCCTATGTTCAGCAGTGGACTTGTGAAGGGCTGTAATGATGATGATGATGATGAAGTTAATACCTAACAGTATATTATATTATATAGACCACTTACATCCTTCGGCAAATTGTACATAAGACCAAAGAGTACAATCTACCACTTTATTTTGCTCATGTGGACTATGAGTTGATTCCGTCGAAATTTGGGCGGCTCTACAGTCCCTTCGGCGGTGCCAAGTTGACTATCGGTATATCGAAGTGCTAAGTGTTTTTGTACAGTAGGGCTACGATGGCTATACGAGTACAGAAACAGAGTACGAAACCTATCCAATTGCAGAGAGGTGTAAGACAGGGTGACGTCATATCCCCGAAACTCTTCACCGCTGCATTGGAAAACATTTTCAAGTTGCTGGGCTGGAAAGGATACGGTATTAACATCAATGGCGCGTACATTACTCACCTTCGATTTGCCGACGATATGGTGCTTAATGCTTATGACAGAATCACTGGAAGACCTGAGCACAATGATCAATGACATCAATAGTGTCTCCCAACGGATAGGTCTTTAGATGAAAATGGACAAAAGAAATATTATGTGTAACGTCCACCGATGCCAGTAGTTGTTGGGAACACTACGCTCAAAGTTGTTGACAAGTTATGTTTACCTGGGACAAATAGTCCGACTAGGTAAGTCCAGCGTTCAGCGGGCAGCGTTCGGGAAATTGCGACACATCTTCTCGTCAGGTATACCTCAATACTTGAAAACAAGACTGTACAACCAGTGCGTGTTGCCAGTGATGACCTATGGTACTGAGACGTGGTCCTTCACTGCTGGCCGGATGAGGAAGCTCAAGGTCGCTCAGCGAGCTATGGAGAGGGCTATGCTCGAGGTATATCTGCGTGATAAACTTAAAACTGAGGATATCCTCAGTAGAACCAGAGTGACCGACATAGTCCAACGGATTAGTAAGCTTAACTGGCAATGGGCCGGACATATAGCCCGAAGAACCGACAACCGATGGGGAAGAAAGGTGCTTGAGTGGCAGCCTCGTACCGGTAGGTGAAGTGTAGGGCGGCCCCCCACTAGATGGAGTGGCGACGTGGTAAGACATCCAGGTAGTCGATGGATGCAGGTGTCTCAGGTCCGTGGTCCAGGTCCAGGTTTTTATCATTATTATTATAATAGACACAAACATCAGGAACATGAGAGGCAGCACAAATATTTAGAACGTACATATGAATCTATAATAGAAATTATTGTTACTAATATTTAAAATTTAAGAGAGGAAGATCAATAATTTTTCTAGATGTTTTCCGATAAAACGATTTCTATAAGCAGTCATTTTCGCGCCAGATAACGAAAACTATCTCTCGAACATGAACTCATATTGTCTCATTTGACAAGTAATCAGTAATTACTCATCAACAGTATCCGTGAGTGTGTGACTGATTGAGTACCCATACAAGTATTTTTCTTTCGATACTACTTGGTTCTAAGTTTTAAAGTATCGATACCCAAAGTACTTGGTATAGAAAGAAAAGTATCGAGTAATTACTTGTATTTACTCGTATCGTTCCATCTCTTACTCTGTGTACCACACGCCGTCCGCTACCGCGTTTTTTAAAACCAAGTATTCGGCCGAGTACTCGGCGAATCACTACTCGTTCCATGTCTATTAGAAAGTGCTAACCCTATAGCTTAAATATATACAATTAATTTACGAAGATCCAGTATCAAAAGGAGTGCGATTTGTATAAAAACTGAGTCATATTTTTATGATCCCACAAAGTCACGGAATTAATACCCATGGGGTAAAATGTTTTGTGATATAATATTATAATCTTACCCCTCTCTCCGATATTTTTTATTTTTATATAAGAGAGGGCAAACCCGCATGCGGCTCACCTGAAGGTACGTGACTACTGCCTTTCATAGTAAACTGTTAGGAAAATGTTAAGGCTCTTGACAACATCCAATAATCAAAGATTTATACTTCGATAGGGAACCGCAAGTTTAACAGAACCCTATTACCAGCAGAAGCTCTTTGCGAGCCAATGAAAGTTAAAAAACTTGTGTATCAACATAACTCAAACAAGCATACTTATTTATTTATTTATTTAGTCATTTTAGGAAGGCTTACAGACTAATACCTTCGGTAAAGTAACAAAATGGTGATAAGAATTGCTAATTACAAGCCTCCACATATTACAAAAAGCTATATAATACTAAGCAAATGTTCCAGTAAATATTCATTCTCAAAAGATGAAGCACAGTTGCTCAAATAATCGTAATATTCCTGCTCACACGCAAAATACGCGCTTCATCATCATCATCATTATAGCCTTTCATAAGTCTACTGCTGAACATAGGCCTCCCCCGAGTAATGCCACAAAGCACGGTCCTGAGCCACCTGCTTCCATCGACTTCCTGCATGTCATAACAGGTCGTCACTCCATCTCGTGGGGGGTCGCCCTACACTTCGCCTACCGGTACGAGGCTGCCACTCAAGAACCTTTCTTCCCCATCGGTTGTCGGTTCTTCGAGCTATATGGCCGGCCCACTGCCACTTCAACTTACTAATCCGTTGGGCTATGTTGGTTACTCTGGTTCTACTGCGAATATACTCATTTCTAAGTTTATCACGCAGAGAAACCCCGAGCATAGCCCTCTCCATAGCTCGCTGAGCGACCTTGAGCTTCCTCATACGGCCAGCAGTGAAGGACCACGTCTCAGATCCGTAAGTCATCACTGGCAACACGCACTGGTTGTACAATTTTGTTTTAAGGTTTTGAGGTATGTCTGACGAGAAGATGTGTCGTAGTTTCCCGAACGCTGCCGAGTTGAATCCGTTGATTGACCTCTCGGTCGAAGTTGGACTTACCTAGTCGGACTATTTGCCCTGATAAACATACTCGTCAACAACTTCGAGCTTAGTGCTCCCAACAACTACCGGCATAGGTGTGACATGGACATTAAACATGATCTTTGTTTTGTCCATGTTCATCCTAAGACCTATTCGTTGGGAGACACTATTGAGGTCAGTGAGCATGGTGCTTAGGTCCTCCAGCGATTCTGCCATAAGGACTATATCGTCGGCAAATCGAAGGTGAGTGATGTACTCGCCATTGATGTTAATACCGTATCCTTTGCAGTCCAGAAGCTTGAAAACGTCTTCCAATGCAGCGGTGAAGAGTTTCGGGGATATGACGTCACCCTGTCTTACAGCTCTCTGCAATTGGATAGGTTTCGTACTCTGGTTCTGTACTCGGATAGCCATCGTAGCTCTACTGTACAAACACTTCAGCACTTCGATATACCGACAGTCAACTTGGCACCGTTGAAGGGACTGCAGCACCGCCCAAATTTCGACGGAATCAAAGGCTTTCTCATAGTCCACATAGTGGCAAATTGTACTCTCCAACTTCTGTACAATTTGCCGAAGGGTATGTATGTGGTCTATGGTGCTAAAGCCCTTTCGGAAACCGGCTTGTTCGGGAGGCTGGAAGTCGTCAAGTCTGCGCGCGAGACGATTCGTAATGACTCTCGAAAACAGTACGTAGATGCGGCTCAGAAGGGAAATAGGTATGTAGTTCTTCAAGAGAGCGTTGTCACCTTTCTTGAAGAACAAGACCACCGCACTTCTGCTCCACACCCCCGGTGTAATGCCACCATGGAGGACGGAATTAAAGAGCCTCTGAAGGACTTCAAGTACCGGTCTTCCATCCGCTTTGAGAAGCTCCGCTGTAATTCCATCCTCGCCTGGGGCCTTGCCGTTTTTAAGGTGCTGGAGAGCCATTCTAATCTCGCTCAGACTGACGTCCGGGATATCTTCGGAATAGTGTCGGATAAGACTCGCTCTTGGATCGTTACTTACACTTGCGTGTGGCTCCAACGATGACGTCTACAGCTGCCCATAGAACCTCTCAATCTCACTCAAAATCTCAGGTGCCCCGGAAACGATGCTGCGACACTCGGTCCTCAGCTTCGACAGTTGGCTCTTTCTGGCAGACAAATCTCTGGCAAAGACTTAGGAGCCTTGGTTCCGCTCGATCGCTTCTTCAATACAAGCTGTATTGAAGTTGCGTAAGTCCCGCCGCATGCATTTGGAGATCTGTCTGTTCAGTTGCCTGTCCAGTGTGTCCAGTATGCTGTCAAATCTGTACAAGAATGTAGCTTCATCTCCCGTCTAACAGCCATGAGATTAAGAGTGTGATCGAAGAGTTTTTGTGTTCTTCTGCGGCGGGTCTTGCAGAACTTAGCTCCGACCGCATGGACAGTTTCGACGAGCTTCTCATTCATATCGTCTACTTCATTGCAGTCTTCTAGGCACTGAAAACGGTTTTGTAGCTCGAGCTGATAGGTTTCGGGACTTTGAAACAGAGCACGAGGGGGACGGAGCGTTGACTTCATTAGACAAGACCTCTCCAACTTAACGTTTAGGTTTAAACGCGCTTAGACGCCAAGAAATAGCCCGTCGTAAGCTAATTAACTAAGAAACACGGTTTAGAAGCTCTACTTTTTGTTTCGATCAAGCCTTAAATTTGTCATTTTTAAGGTGGTCACACAATCTAGTTTGTGTCAATAAAGTTCTGTAATAAAGTGTGTGGTGGACTTTTTCTTCAAGGTTTAAATGGGACCTTGAAGTATAACCAATTTAGTAAAAGGATAGTTTTAGTAATTTGAGCATTCAAAAATCAGTGAACATACATAAGAAAACATACATATGCTTTTAGTATATAAACTCCTCGTTTTTGAACTTGGTTAAAAATGGCTTTATAAACGTGTGTTGATTTGTAGTTTGTAAAATATCCAAAAGTGAACTCCACTTACCTGCAAGTGATCTCTCATCAGTTCGAAACCGTACTCTTCGTTCATTCCTCTGCAACAAAACAGCAAAGTAATTCAGGATAGGTTCTCTGGCTTCCTGGGAGAGCAGTATGTTGTGGCAGATAGTGTGAAGAGTGTTTCTGCTGGCTTCCACTTCGCGTTGGAGAGCAAACGCGAGACTTCGGTCACCAGTTCCCGTTGCGAACAATCGCTCGGCGAGACGTGGATTTTCCTCCGCAAAAAGCGATATCTGCGTCAATTTTTAATAAATATTACAATTATGCCTTTTTAACTAAATAAAAGGTGTTAATCAAAATCCTATTTTTATGTTTAAATATTAGTATAATGTGAAAACCAGTGAAACCTCTGCAGTGTAATAAGATTTTCTTTTACAAGCAGAGCAATATGTGTAACCTGTAACTGGATGCTTGTTCTTTCTGTGAGTTCATATTGCAGGATGTTGTAGAGATATATAGGAAATGACAGAAAGATCTTACGGCTTCCGACAGTTGAAAGTGCGAGATCCGACACTTCAATCGTCATGTCAAGCGGCCTGCCTAACACGAAGGCAAGACACTGCTGCCCATCTCTTGGTTTGTTTCCCTCTGTCATCTTTTACGACACCCGCGGGACTATATGGCATAGTAGATATTCGTAGAGGTATTCATGAGGATTGCCCAATGTACAAAAAATAGTTAGCTATCACCAGGGGCGTAGCTACCGCTGTATCAGCCGCATCAATGATACGGTGCCCCCGGGCTACAGGGGCCCCGAACGTGTGTAAGTAAAAAATCCAAGGACTTCTATGGCACATAAAAGGCTATCACTATTGTCTATAGAAGCACAGAATTTAGTAAAACTGAAATCGTCTTCAGCTATGAATGCCGCCGAATCGTATTCAGCTATGTTCGCCGAACAAAAGGCAAGTAAAGTGTATATTGGATTTGAATTGTTTGGCTAGCTTAGTTCCTAGGAGTATTAATTGTAATTAATAAGTTAAATCAATATATAATAATTTTAATTCAATGCAAGCGTCTTAGTTCCTGTTATGAAATCTTTACTCTTCATTGGAGCCCCTAAACAAATTTTGATACAGGGCCCATCTAAGGCACGCTACGCCACTGGCTATCACATTAGAGAGTGTATAGTATTGCAAGAAATTGATTCAGACTTACTGCAAAAAATGGTCCCAGAAAACTGACTCTGGCGATTTCTCGGCCTGGTGCCGTAGTGACAGGGGCAGGACACAAACTTGGCAAGCGGGCGATGAGGGCGCAGACTGGGCGAAGCGCGTGTCTTGGCCCTGCTCGCAGTTCGCACAATGCGCGTAACGCACGCAAGGCTGGCCCGTGTCCTCGTCCATTAAGCGGCGATACGCAACGGCGCATTTCTTCCCTTATTCCCATTAACAAAGGCACAAATACCTAAGAAATGAAAGAGTGTCAGCATTTATAAATAGATGAGATAAAAATGTGTTTCAATAAATATTTATGATACACCTATATAGTTTTTTTTTAATATTTTTATTTTTTATGATATGCCTATTTTTATATGTGGTAGAGTCATGTTGCAGCTATATTATAGTTGTAGCACGAACATGTCAGCTCTCCTGGGGTTTCACCATATTCTCACAGAATACGAATGCCTCTTTTACTGGAAACGATGCATACCATCTTAGTCCTCAGGGGTAACAACACATTTGCATTTTGATTCTTAATATTAAATCTAACAGTATGCCGCTTTTCATATCATCATCATCATCATCATTACAGCCCTTCACAAGTCCACTGCTGAACATAGGCCTCCCCCAAAGAATGCCACAAAGCACGGTCCCGAGCCACCTGCATCCATCGACTTCCTGCAAATCTTACCAGGTCGTCACTCCATCTAGTGGGGGGACGCCCTACACTTCGCCTGCCGGTACGAGGCTGCCACTCGAGAACCTTTCTTCCCCATCGGTTGTCGGTTCTTCGAGCTATATGGCCGGCCCATTGCCACTTCAGCTTACTAATCCGTTGGGCTATGTCGGTCACTCTGGTTCTACTGCGGATATCCTCATTTCTGAGTTTATCACGCAGAGAAACTCCGAGCATAGCCCTCTCCATAGCTCGCTGAGCGACCTTGAGCTTCCTCATCCGGCCAGCAGTGAAGGACCACGTCTCAGTTCCGTATGTCATCACTGGCAACACGCACTGGGTGTACAGTCTCGTTTTCAAGTTTTGAGGTATACCTGACGAGAAGATGTGCCGTAATTTCCCGAACGCTGCCCAACCGAGTTGAATCCGTCGATTGACCTCTCGGTCGAAGTTGGACTTACCTAGTCGGACTATTTGTCCCAGGTAAACATACTCGTCAACAACTTCGAGCTTAGTGTTCCCAACAACTACCGGCATAGGTGTGACATGGACATTAAACATGATCTTTGTTTTGTCCATGTTCATCTTAAGACCTATCCGTTGGGAAACACTATTGAGGTCATTGAGCATAGTGCTTAGGTCCTCCAGCGATTCTGCCATAAGGACTATATCGTCGGCAAATCGAAGGTGAGTGATGTACTCGCCATTGATGTTGATACCGTATCCTTTCCAGTCCAGAAGCTTGAAAACATCTTCCAATGCAGCGGTGAAGAGTTTCGGGGATATGACGTCACCCTGTCTTACACCTCTCTGCAATTGGATAGGTTTCGTACTCTGGTTCTGTACTCGGATAGCCATCGTAGCCCTACTGTACAAGCACTTCAACACTTCGATATACCGACAGTCAACTTGGCATCGCTGAAGGGACTGCAGCACCGCCCAAATTTCGACGGAATCAAAGGCTTTCTCATAGTCCACATACGCCAGACATAGTGGCAAATTGTACTCCTCGGACTTCTGTACAATTTGCCGAAGGGTATGTATGTGGTCTAAGGTGCTAAAGCCTTTTCGGAAACCGGCTTGTTCGGGAGGCTGGAAGTCGTCAAGTCTGCGCGCGAGACGATTCGTAATGACTCTCGAAAACAGCACGTAGACGCGGCTCAGAAGGGAAATCGGTCTGTAGTTCTTCAAGAGAGCGTTGTCGCCTTTCTTGAAGAACAAGACCACCGCACTTCTGCTCCACGCCTCCGGTGTAATGCCACCATGGAGGACGGAATTAAAGAGCTTCTGAAGGACTTCAAGTACCGGTTTTCCACCCGCTTTCAGAAGCTCCGCTGTAATTCCATCCTGGCCTGGGGCCTTGCCGTTTTTAAGGTGCTGGAGAGCCATTCTAATCTCGCTCAGACTGACGTCCGGGATATCATCGGAATAATGTCGGATAAGACTCGCTCTTGGATCGTTACTCACACTTGCGTGTGGCTCCAACGATGACGTGTACAGCTGCCCATAGAACCTCTCAATCTCACTCAAAATCTCAGGTGCCCCGGAAACGATGCTGCCACATTCGGTCTTCAGCTTTGACAGTTGGCTCTTTCTGGCAGACAGATCTCTGGCAAAGACTTTGGAGCCTTGGTTCCGCTCGATCGCTTCTTCAATACGAGCTGTATTGAAGTTGCGTAAGTCCCGCCGCATGCATTTGGAGATCTGTCTGTTCAGTTGCCTGTATGCTGTCAAATCTGTTGAAGAATGTAGCTTCATCTCCCGTCTAACAGCCATGAGATTAAGAGTGTGATCGGAGAGTTTTTGTGTTCTTCTGCGGCGGGTCTTGCAGAACTTAGCTCCGACCGCATGGACAGTTTCCACGAGCTTGTCATTCAAATCGTCCACTTCATTGCAGTCTTCTAGGCACTGAAAACGGTTTTGCAACTCGAGCTGAAAGGTTTCGGGACTTTGGATTAGAGCACGAGGGGGACGGAGCGTTGACTTCATTAGACGAGACCTCTCCAACTTAACGTTTAGGTTCAGTGTGCCTCTAACCATTCGGTGATCGCTGCCGGTTTTCACCCTCGCGATCACTGAGACATCACTGAACAGTTGTCGTCTGGTCGTCATAATGAAGTCAATCTCATTTTTTGTCGAACCGTCGGGGCTCGACCAGGTCCACTTCCTGTGGGGCCGCTTCTGGAAGAAAGAGTTCATCATAAAGAGTCCCTCTTTCTCCATGAAGTCGGCCAACTGCTGGCCCCTTGGGTTCCGTTGCCCTATTCCAAATTTCCCCACTTTCAGCTCACCGTTCTCTCTTGTGCCTAGTTTTGCATTGAAGTCTCCCATTAACACCGTATATTGGGTTTTGGAGGAATGCATGGCTCTAGAGATATCCTCATACATTTCCTCCACCTCCTGATCGGGGTGTGCCGAGGTTGGTGCGTAAACCTGTATGACCTTCAGCGAATACCGTTTGGTGATTCTGAGTATAAGGTACGCAACCCTCGTCGACACACTCTCAATCTTTACAACGTTGTTAACGAGAGACTTGTGGACGATAAATCCGACACCTCCTTGGGACAGATGGTCGCCCTCCCGGTGATAGAGCAAGTTGCCGGATTCAAGGATTACCGTGTCCTCCCCCTCTCTTCGGACTTCGGATAATCCTATAATATGCCAGCGTAACTTGTCTATCTCTTCTTCCAGCTCCACAATCTTCTCGTCAGTCCTCAGGGTGCGTGCGTTGTATGTTGCCAGGTCGAGTCGTTGTAGGTGGCAACCGAACCTCCACCGGAGATTCTTAGCACCCCCTGCCCCGCCGTTACCATGGTCGCCACCGTAGCCAGGAATAGCGGGGCCGCCGGGGACTGGGGGCCGTCTCTTCGTAACCTTCATTATGGGGGGTATATTGCCATAGTTGCCACGCTTGGCGAGCGGGTTGGCAACCGCAGTTTTTTATTGTATTTTGTCGTTACCAGGAAGATGCTGCTGCCCATCTCCTGCCTGTTTCCCTTTGTCGCCTTTTACGACACCCACGGGAAGATATGGGGTAGTGGATATTCTTAACCGCCACTACACGGCTTTTCATATTTGATCAGCAAAATTTTATTTTGCAAGGTAACTAGTATTCTTACTTATACCTTATTCATCCACCAACACATACACACACACCCCCACATCATACACACAACAACACTCCTACACTCACATTAACACATTACTGTATATATACATACTAATTACAAATCTTCTAGAGGTTAAACTTTTTGTAATCTTACTTTTTTGTAATCCTTAAGGGAAGTAGCGGGTCATTCCCAACACGAGTATCCTCTGAATACTTACTGGGAAATCTCAGTGTTATGTTGTTAAAAAGATTACCAAAATAAAAGTATTATTTATTATTACAAAACAAGGATAAATGTATATGTCTTTGGGCCCCAGCATTCACTTACCATCAGGTGGACTGTGAGCTTGTTTGTCACCCTTATTCTATAAAAAAAAAAGTTGTATTGCTACTTTCGGCCCAGGAAGGAATCCCTTTTTTACCTATTTTTTCTGCTAAGCAGACATATTTCTACTATATTATGCTTCTGCTTTAAAAGGTATTGAGAACCAGCAGACACATGTTTTATCTTAGTCCTCAAAAGCTAAGAATACAACTGTAGCTTTCATGTTTGCATTTAGTTATAGTTCCATGGGCTTACAATCACTTATAATCAGATTGACTGTTAACTAAGCTACTTTATCAATATTTTACAGTTAGGTAAGTTTTCAAGCATTTTGACAAAAGTAAAACATAATTACCTCTTCAAAAGCTTCTTGATCCAAATAAGTAGCCAAAAGTAACTCGGGAAGCAGGCCGATTGGAGTGTTACCAATTAAAATATAAGGAAGCAGTGGAGATTTTCGGCATTTTACCAAATTGAATTTCCCACGAAGCACTAACACTAAATGATTAACAAGTAAAGTTCTTAAACTTTGCAGCATATCACTTAAAGGCGGCTCAGAACTTTTTTTCGGATGTTCCCTCTCATATAGGTTGATGTTGTTATAAAAACGAAGAATGTAGCTAACAGCTAAACCTTGCGTAGGGATAGTTTTGGGTATAGGCAGTGTAGGTGCAGGGCACTCCGCCTTGTCTGAATTTGTATCTGTCTCAGAACTAAGTGGTCCACTTGTCAAAATATCATCACCACAATCCTCACTAAGTCTTTTTGATGTTTCAGAAACTGCAATTAACTTCTGATTCAATGGATCAGAACCATCTTCAATTTGTGTTATGACATCAATAAGAGCTTCTGATGCTAGTTCTTCTAAACTAAGCTTGGGGTTGTCTAGTAATGAAGCTGCTACTGTTGGTACAAATATGCCTCCTGTAATGTAGATTTTGAATTACTCTTTGTTATAGGTTATTGCATATAAAATTCATAGAACAAAATTATTATATGAGTCAACTACATATACCATTTAAACCAATAGTCTGTATATATATATATATATATATATATATATATATATATATATGTCTATATATATATATATAGTGTCGTTAAAAGCAAATTAAAATAAAATTATTTCTAAAAGTAAAGTTGCAGCCTATTTACGTCCCACTGCTGGGCACAGGCCTCCTCTCATTTACTGAATGGGTTTTTAGGGCAAAGAAATGTCCGCCGCACTGCCCCAACTCGTGTTGGCGAACTTCACATGTCTTTGAAATATTTTTTTTGTTATTTCTCAGACATCCAGGTTTCCTCACAATGTTTCCCTTCAACGCCGAGCAAGTGGTAAATCAGCACTTAAAATTGCAATTAACAATTTCATTGGTGCCCGTCGAACCCGGGTTGCTCGCGTCCTGTGAAGCTTACAGCGAGCGCTAACCATCTGAGCTACCAGCTACCACGGCTCCGTAATTATTTATATGGTAAATTATAGTATACTATCATCTTAATCAGTCTGGACTGAATGGACATTTGCCACTTTCACTAGCGAGTGTTTAAGAGTCTCCACGCTTGACAAGCTGATTACAATGAGGGCTAATAACTTTCTGCACACTAGATGTCGCTAGTTGACACTGAGGTAAAGTTCTTTGTTACACAATGTAATTTAATTGAGAAGTTGTTTTTTAATAAAAGTTTATCAGTTTCTAGAGTACAGTAGAATCCATTTATTATGACTGCTTATATTGACCAAACGCTTATTGTGACATAATTACCAGCGAAGTTTGGTTTTCATACAAAATTCTTTATAATAAAGTCAGATATAATGACTTCGCTTATAGTGACATGTCGCTTATTGTGACCCATTTTTACTAAAATGTGTCCGGTTATAGTGACCGACATAAATCCCAACACCTTCGGCAGTGTTCAGGAGAGTCAATTGATACCCGAAGACGTTCGGCGCGTGCATGGCTTTTTTTTTTTGAGGATCAGTGGGTAATTGATTGTTGAAGGTCACGGGATTGTTTGTTAGTGATTTGTGAAAAAAAAATGAAATCTCAATGTCAGTGCACATGCAGTTTAGAAAATGGAGAATCCAACTCATCTCTCGCAAGGGAATTTGGGGTTGGTCACTCGACAATCTCAATGATTTTTAAAAACAATAATTTATTTAAGTTACTTTAATTAAAGATTTTTCTCTATTAAAATAAATACATACTAACAAAAAGTGGAGATTGTTTATTTTCTACAAAATGCTTTATATGACGTCCACTTAGTATGATGTGTTTGTTATTTCCCTTCCATGTCATTATAAACGGATTCCACTGTATTATATTAATACACAAAACAATGTGTCAGTAGTTTGCTCTTAAATGTTTTGCTCATTTTTAACTTTTTTAAAATTTTTCTACTTTTATAATATTTGTGGTTTGATATATTTATTTTTAATGTTATTAATATAAAATATAGCTAATAGTACAAAAAGAAACAATAACTTTTACGTGGTAGAGCCAAGCTGCAGCTATATCTTTATATATAAAAATTACGTGTCACGTTGTTTGTCCGCGATGGACTCCTAAACTACTGAACTGATTTCAATTATTTAGATTTCTTTTACGAATTTAATGATTTTTTTATAGGACAAAAGGTCGTCGGAGAGGGCAGAACAACGTCTGCCTGGCGAGCTAGTTTATAATATAGTTGTAGCATGAATGGGTCGGCTCGACCAGTGCAGGACCACACTCTCATAGAATACTAGCGTAAAATAGCAGCTTAACGCTGCTGTGTTTTGTATGGTGAGTGTAGAGAACCAGATACCCTTTTTACTGGAAAAGAGGCATTCCAGTCTTAGTCCTCAAGGCTGACAACCCATCTGCATTTTGATTTGCAAACGAGGATAGATGTAGATGTCTATGGGCCACAGCAACCACTTACCATCAGGTCGACTGTGTGCTCGTTTGTCATCCTATTTCTTTAAAAAAAAACTTACATTTTCCGAACAAATTAACTTCCCCACTATGAAATCTGTCAAATATTATACCACATTTTCTAGTGGCACCACCCTGGTGTCAGAAAAGTCGTGGATCATGCAATAAGAGCTTGCAAGTAATTTTATAATGGATTTTCGATTAGTAAATTGCCCCACTACAAAGCACATAGTCCCAACACCAATGAAGGACATCACCAAGATAGGACTATGTGCTCACGGTTACTCTGTGCCTCTAACACACTTTAAATACACTTCGGCAACAAACTGTCCCTAGTCATTGAGCACAGGACATTCGCAGCAATGACTTTAAAATATTACACTAACTTATATTACCAAAAGATTTAATAATGAATACTTCTTACCAACACTGTCTTCAGACCAGGACACCTGAAGGATCTTAGAAACAATATGGCGCAATTGATCTTCAGTAAGCTCAGTGCAGCTCACTGTTCTGGATCTGTGTATTTTCCGTGCTGGTGATTGTGATATATCATCTTCCACCTGTCATATTGTACAATTTTAATAATCAACGACTTTGGAAACAAAAGTAAATGAAGTTCTATTAAAATGAATGAAGAACATACTCTACCTATTTAAAGTAAAATATCATCTTAATTCATTTAAAACTCATAAACTAAACTACAGATAACATGCTTTATTCTTTACATAAAGTATTTAAGTCAATTTCAAGAATGGTTTACATGATAATTTATGTCTATGTGAACACTACACATTGAATGGAATAATTTTTCTGGATTTTATTGTGGTTTTTTAACTTCTCGAGTACTTTACAGCAACCATGGTCACATTGAGACGTCTAAAAGCTGAATCTCCCCTGTGACCATGAATCCTGTACTCAAAATGTCAGGGTTATAAAATAACTTGAAATGCAATAAAATCCATTAACACACATAAAAGAACTACTAGCTGGTGTGAACACTCCAGGAAGTGTGCAGTCTGTGAACACATACAGGATCACCCATGCCCCTAAATCAGATTTGATTGATGACAAATCCTCACAAAAGAACACGGATTCCTACCAAGGTTAATTCACAAGGCTATTGAAATTAAAGAACATCCTATTTTTAATAGAGAAGATAGCTGGGTCCTACTATCTACTTGGGATCCCATAACTAATAAAATTAAATCCAAATAAAAGTATGCTACAGCAAGACATCAAGATACTATAAGCTTGTTCTTCATAGATGGGACCAAAAATTAATAATTTTAAACTGAAGGTAACCAAGGTTAACTATGGCATTGACCATGAACTGCGATGCTGTAAAGTACTCGAAACGTCGGGAACATGAAATAAGTTAATAAAATGTGGTAATTTCTGTAGTCTACTTACTATTTAAATTTCATTAAACAAGATTGGTTTACATTTTTTATAAGGAGAGATTGTCTAAACTCAAATGACACACCTCTCCACATCCTTTACGTAAATTTCCTATACTCGACAAGGTGTTCCTGAGTGCTCAGATGAGGAGTTGTGGACGTTAGCACAGTTCCATCCAACATATTATTAAATATTGTTACTTAAATTAAGTATTAATCATCTTCTCTATATCTATCTCTTTTATTGCCATTCAGTGAAAATAGAGAGAGCAACTCTAAGCATCTTTAAATTGACATTGACGTATAAGACCTAAGTTTTTATATAGTGATACTTCATTACTCACCTCCATTGGTTCCTGATGTGATTGTTCTGATCGTGAATTTCTTTCAGATGAATCATCCACTTCCATAGATAAAGAACGACGGGAACAACTTGGTGATGCATTACTAGTTCTTGGTCTCACTGGTGGAGGCTCTACAAATTGTGGAGGTGATACAGATCTTGATGTACTATCTTCTCGTGTTGATGCACCCTCTGAACCACCAACAGTTGACTGCGGCAAGCTTCCAACCCGAACTGACCCACAACTTAATAATGTGTCATCACCCATGGAATCAAAACTGTTGTACTGTCTAGTCTGAGAGAGATCAGTCATTTTAGTATCTGGCATCTCATCCAGCAAATTGTCAGTTTTTTCAGTCACAATTAACCCATCTGCGGGTATTTTATTTTGATTTGGTACTTCACTGTTACTGACTCCATCTGAGAAGTGTGTTTCCCTATTTGTGTTGACACTATCTGCTGATGTGTTTGATTCTGTGGAGCCCCGAGGTGACGGTGATAAACGTGATGAAGGTTGCTGTGCATTTATAATGTCAGAAGAAGGCACAGAGGCACTCGGAGTGATGGGGGGGCTAGCTAGAGTTGGAGTTGAACTAGTACCTCCAAGAGCTGCTAACCGCGCTAACCGACGACGTCGTATCTACAACCAACGAAATTGTATCTTACTACCGCATGCACTTTTGTTACGCTCAAGAAAACTTAACATCGCCACACAAAAGCTTTGTTTTGTTACGAAATTAGATTGGCCATACGCAATATGCCAAGGTTCGTTTAAACAAAATAAATATTCAACTTACCTCCTCCTGACTCAATTCACTCATGACGTATTTTACTCCGTCGAATTTCAAGAAATAACTAATAGAATTTCTTCACAATTTATTCCTCTTCAGAAAGATTTATCAAGAAAGAACAACGGAGCAAGCTACACAACGTCAAACAATCAGTCACCTCCTTGGCTCAGCTGAGTCGAATAGTTGTTTGACGTTTGCGATTGTTAGAGATGACGAGAAATTATTGAAAATACACGCGTCATCCTCAAACCAATGCTATTATTTTGAAAAACACATTGTGTTTTATAGTCTGTGTGTTATAAATGAAGAGTATAATAATTAGAACCAAGTTTCTGTCTTGTTCTTTGATCTAAGGCTAGCCACACACTCGCAATAACATTGTCAATGCAAGATTGTCAAAAATCTTCATCAATATATGGTCCCGCACACTACGCAATATTATTGGCAACTTTTCGTACAATCTGACTTAGTCGCTCTGCAGCTAGATTCATGTGTGCACGTTTAATATAATGGATAGAAAGAAAAAAGGCGTTACACTGAGTATTGCATTAATTTTACTAACTAAGAAAGGGCAATCAAGAAAGAAACCATGGATTAATCTTTTTTTTCATTAAATTTTTTTCTATACTTCTCTCTTGCTATTTGGTTGGATTTTTTTTATAAATATCGAACAACTTATCAAGCGCATTATTTTTTCTAACTTTATCGCGAGATGCTTCGCAGGATGTATTGCATAGTTCTGGATAAGTTTCCCATGTTTTGACAAATATTGCTTTTCCGTGAGAGTACTATCATCAACAGTATCAACACTATTTTCACTGTTTTCGTCCTCCCTTTTGAACAAAAACGAACGTCCGCCTGCCTTGAAATCTTTTCCTCAATTAAAATATTGCCGAGCGACCGCAAACGACAATATTATTGACAATACTCCTGCCTCCACCCAATATTGACGTGACAAAATAAGAATTTTTGGATATCAACAATAATATTGAACAATATCGCAATACAGGCCGCACCCACACAATATTATTGATAATACGTACTTTATTGTCAATAATATTGTGTGTGTGTGGCTAGCTTAAGGTAGCTTCAAAGAGTATAGCAACTGTCCTATACAGGAAGGTGGCTTGCTACATATTTATTTATCTATGATTCTATGATGTAAGGTTTTGCTTTTGATATGAATTTGAAAGCTGGCAACCTTAAAAATAGTGCTAGTCTGTTTCATTCCTGACCTGATTGACTGCGTGAAGGGCTTTCTTAGTGAACGGTCTCTTTGAGTCGTCGTCGATGGCTGTTCGTCCAATCCAATACCGACAAACTCCGGAGTTAAATGGAGCAGTGCCCATTCCGTTCCGCTGGTGCCGCCGCTTTCGAGCGGACGTGTAAGTTGACCGCACTCTCGTCCCCGTATGTTGAGTGCCCTTTCGCTCTCGCGCTTCCGCTCTCCTGCTCACGCTCGCAGGGCAGTTGCCGTTGCTGAGTTTTTCGCCTTTTCTAACTGTACTTGCCCTCTGCCTCCTGGCAGGGAGGTTTGACCGCTCTTTGTTTTTGCTTTGTTGTTATTTATGTAATTTTTTTATTTTTTTTCTGTTTAGTTTTATCATTGTTATTATTTCTATATTGTATTACTGTTTCTAGGAAACGTCTCTTGTTCTTTTTAGAACAAGCCCCTGTTCTTTTTAAAAGAGGGATCCCCCCCCTTACTGTTACTTAGAACGTCGCCCCCCCCCCCACCATGTCCACACAAGACCTTATTAGATCAATCGTTGCCGCAATGAACCATTCCCTTGGTCTGGGCATAAATCTGGACGAGACGGCTCTCGCCGCAGTCCAAGCCTCCCTTGCGCCTCAGGCATGTCCCCACCGGCCCCCATCGCGTACTGCTCGGCGGCCCTTCCAGCTGCCCCGCAGACCGACTCGCCCGAGTCCCCTGACTCCAACTCCATGGAGTGCTCGGATTCCGCGTCCGTAACCTCGTCCTCCTGGAAGAGGACCGCCACCCATACAGCCTCTTCATCCGGTAGCTGCTCCACGGACTCCGACGGAACAGTGAAGGAAGACATCTCCTTCACGAAAGTGAAGTCAAGGCGCGGCGGAAAACGCGCCGCGAAAAATCGTACCCCTCCCGTTTCGGCAGTCCCTGCCGCTGCCTCAAACTCCGCAGCCCCCGCAGCTGCCTCTGTACCTGCAGTTCCCGCTGCTGTTTCCATACCCGCAGTTCCCGCTGCTGTTTCCAACCCCGCAGCCCCCGCTGCTCCCGCTGCCGTCTCCAACCCCGCAGCCCCCGCCGCTGCCAAGGTCCCCATAATGTCTTTAGACATCCCACCGCCGTCCAAACCAACCTCTCGCTGCGCTCCCACCCTGGCCAAAAAATAGGACCCGCCCCCTGGCTTAGAGACAAGGCGCAATTCACCCGCCTCTCCAAAACCTGCTACGACGCAGGTATCAAGTACGATCAGGCCACCAACCTCGGTGAGGCCATTAACGACGCGGTAAGAAAGATCTGCGAGACATCTTCAGGCTGTTCAATGAGACCGACCCTGATGACATCACAACGTTCGTCACGCGTGATCTCTATAAGCTGCCTCCCGTGACGTTCGATCACGTAGACGTGACCAGATTGTTGAAAGACATCACCACGTTGAAAGCCGATGTTATCGACATCCATTCCAAATTTGAAGAATCGGAACGAGCCGCGACAGAGCTGAGGAACGAAGTCAATATGTTGCGCAACATAATTGCAACATCTGCGAATTCACCGCCGTCGCAGAATATCAAAAACAACACGCGGTAACCGTAGTAGTAGTAGTCATATTTCACCGATGATTGCGACTCCGTCACGAGATACCGTCTGTCAGCGGATTGATGACTGTGAAATTAGGGCGACCTCGGTCGTCACTGTATCACCACCTCAACCCTTGACTGAACCCATTAGTACTCCTCCGTCGAAGCCAACCTCAAAACAAGGGAAAACGTTTGTGGATGTTGCCCGAAAATCTTTACAACCGCCACCCTCTTGTGGTCGAAAGTGAAAGAATGTGGAAATAAAATCAGTTGGAGTGGTGACCCAAGACAATATTGATAAGGACGGGTTTATTCTTGTTGAGAAGAGACGTCGGTCGAGACCAGTCTGTAACAAGCGTGGGACCGCCAAAATAAACGCGAGTACAAATCTGCTTTCTGTGGAGCCAACCATACGGCTCTACATCTCCCGTTTGGACAAAAGTACGTCGGGAGAAGACGTCCTGTGTTTCGTGGAAGAACGAAGCCGATGCCGTATTGAGGATCCGATCTCTTCACATTTGCAGCATCTGAAGTCTAATAGGTCGACGAACTTCAAATCCTACGTACTCCAGGCTACTGCAAAACACAAAGAGACATTCTTCACTCCCGATTTCTGGCTCTCTGGGGTAGTGTTTCGCCGATACAGGGAGGCGTCAAAGAAAATAGTTACCTAAATAGTGTTAAGTTATGTCTATATTTTATATATAATTTTAGGTTAAGGTATATATTGCTATGGGCCAATGTTCTTAATTTTTAAGTCCTTGATGCCAGAAATAAAGTTATTGTATTGTATTAAGATCATCCCTCAGTCGATCGACGACTTTTGCCGCCTTACCAGACTTTTCACAGCCGAGCGTGTGTCCTACCACACGTACGTTCTTCCGGAGGAGCGTAAAGTCAGGGTCGTAATCCGCGGTGTCCCATTTGAACTCGCTAACGAGAACATCCTTGAGGACCTCAATTCCTAAGGATTCCCATTAGAGGCTGTACACAAGATGCAGAGCAACAAGGGCAAATGTTCTCGTTTGCCCTTGTAATTCTGACAAACGTGCAGGAGGCAAAAGCCATCTTCCGGCAGATACGCACAGTGTGCGGCCTGTCGAGAGTGAGGGCACATAGGCACGGTTTCCCGGCGCAGTGCCACCACTGCCAACTTTATGGGCATGCGGCGGCCAACTGCTATGCCCCACCCAGGTGCGTTAAGTGCCTAGATCCGCATAACTCGAGTGTCCTCGGCCACAAAACGCCAAATCCCCACCCGCATGGGTCCTGTGCCAGCTGTCAGGCCATCCGGCAAATTACGAAGGCTGCCCTTTGCTCACCTGATCTCGTCCCAGCAGACAAGCTCCACCGCCGGTCAATGACAAGTCATTGCCGGCCCTCCCTTCAAGAATGCCCCGTCAGGGTCTTCCCCAGTCCCTTCAGGGCCCTGGGCTTTCTCAGGGTCCACCAAGGCCTCCTCAGGGCCCTCTTCGGTACCCTCCGGGCTTTTCTCAGCCTTCACAGCCTCCAATTTTCCCCTGGGGCCCTAAAATGGCCGACCCTCCGTGGGCGTCCTCCGCCCCACAACAGGCACAACCTTTAATGGTTGATGACCTGAATACGGTGTATTCCGCTATTCGGAGCATCAACATTGGGGAGATTGCCGTTCTAGCACGCAAACTGCGCGCTGCTCAGTCCCCTCAGGACCGTCTCCTTGCTCTTACAGAGCATCACAACCTTTTGTGTTCCCTTTAACTTGAATTAATTTAAGTTAAATTAATTAATTTTAAGTTATATTTATATAATGACAGAGCACACTGCTCTCCCAAAGTCCCACGGTCGTATTAAGCCTAAGTGTTTATCGCTTGTGTCCTTTAATATTCGCGGGTCGCGAAATAAACTCTCCGAGCTTAAACTCTTTCTTCGGGATCGCGAAGCCGACCTCCTCCTCCTCCAGGAAACCAATCTTAAAACTAAGGACATAAATGCCTTTCCATTCAAAAGTAATTTCTTCTTCGTAACGACAGACCTAACCGCAAAGGCGGCGGTACTGCCATTTACTACACAAGAAGATACTTCATTGCTCTCACATCCCTACTCCGCAGCTTACCAACATGGAAGCCACGGTATGCAGGCAAGCCTTGACTGGACATCAGTCCATCGTCATAGCCACCGGCTACATTCCTAGTAGAACCCTCTCTCTCAAAAAAGATTTTGAGACTATCCTTTCATTAGGCAACTCAGTCATTATGTTTGGAGATTTTAACTCCAAGCATACTGAATGGACCTGCCTTTCTACTTCGCACAGTGGCAAGAAACTGCTTGATATCACGCAGTCTCTTGACCTTACCGTCCACAGTCCCTTCAGTGTTACCCACTATCCCGACAACACCAACCACGCTCACGACGTGCTAGACTTTGCGCTAGTTAAAGGAGTTTCCCTCAACCTCAGGGCAATCGAGAGTCTAGACGATCTAGGATCCGAACACCGACCGGTCTCCCTCATTCTTGGTCGTCAGCCACCTCCCTCAACCCCCTCCACGGAAACCTTCACTAACTGAAAGGGCTTCAAGGCTTATGAAAATGTAATGTACGTAGAAAAAATAAAAGTGGTTTCACAAAAATAAGTGATAATCATTCTGTAAATATTAGGAACAGACACAAGCTAGTAGTACCAGTTACTCCACTCCACCGAGTCAGTAATTCAATCTTGGGGCGATATATACGCATTTACAAATAAATTCCAGAAAATATACAAAATTTGACCTGTTCAAAGTTCAAAAACTTTAATAAACTAAGTTTGTATAAAAAGGGTTATTATAATATTAAATCTATCGAAAAGGACAAGAAAGTAAACTTAGATAATAATATATTAGAATATTTTAGCAAAATAAAGTCCCGTTAGCATGTATAGTATTTTTTGTTTTATTTTGAGGGGTGCTTGATAGGAAACCGCCCTGGGTGTCAACCCACGCTACGCCGCCACTAGTTACCGTAAGTATTGATACTGTAGTGAAGCAATAATGTAATCAAAATATTATACGGAGTTTAATTATAACACTATTCAGCACTTTCCATATTGAAAAAAATATATATTTCGTTTTCCGTGATGCTATATACACTAATAATATCCTCAAAATATTGTATCATGGACACTCTATTAGAAAGAAATGCAACGCCTAACTCGGTGCCTTTCATTCATTTCAAGGTCACTGATTTAGGAACGTTTCTCCAGTATGAAGTGCGCACTCCCTATATTTTACAATCTCCTTGGCTAAAAGTTATTGTGTTAGAAACGGTTCATGACAGTTGTCGAATGGTGGATTTATTTTGCGCCTATAGCAAGGCTATCCTCCGGAAGAGGGGGAGGGAGGTGGTGATTGCTCATAGAATACATAAAGCTAAACGTTTACGTAAAAGTAAACAAAAACAGATTTAATAAATATGTTTTACATATATATTATAAAGTGTATTCTGTGGCCGCTCCCGATTATATTAGCTTATCGAGTTTTTGCGGGAACTTGACCCGCGGGGGTTTGCTGCTCCTGTATTATTGTTTAAATAATGGTTTGAAGTGGACTTTGATAAGTAAAAGTGGTGCGATTTGTTGTATTAAGTGTCTACGCATGTGAACTATTAGTGAAAACGGTGAAACAAGTGCTCTGATGGTGATGTGATTCTCAAGATAAGGTAAGTTATAATATTATTTTATATTAATTTATAATTTAGATAAAGGCAAATTTTCATAAATATATTGAGAGGCCGAAGTTAATCATTAATTTCCTTAAATTTTTGTCGGAGTGACTCTAGGTTTTAAATCATAGATTACTCTTATGGCCCTCTTCTGTAAAACAAATATAATTTCAGTGTCAGTTACGTGCCCTCATAGCAAAATACCATATGACATTATGCTATGGAAATGGCTAAAGTAAACAAGTCTATTTAGAATAGAATAGAATAATTTTTATTCAATATACATTACATGAGTAATTCTTATTGAAAGTCATTTTTTACTTTACCACTGGTTTGAAAAAACCCCTCTGTCCTGGGAAGAACCAGCAAGAAACCCAGACTTTAGACTTTAGGACTTTGGTATCTGTTTCTACACTGGTAAAATTTCTAATAATTTTAAAACATAAGCAGACATGCTTAGGCGACTTGATATACCATTGCCAACTGTCTGCTGGCTCAATTTGCCGTCAAAATCTCCCAAGGGCTGCACAATGTGACGCATCAACATATTGTGAAGCAGTGTACTATGAAAGATAATTATACATTGTAACTTCGGGCTCAGAAGGGCTAGAATCCAGAGCCTGACAGCCAGTTATAAAAAATTTTAGCTTATCTATGGGCCGAAATTATAATGATAATTGATAATGTTCTGTGGGTGGCATAGATTTATTTGTTTACGTTTTGATTGTATCAATTCTAAGCAAAAAATAATAATTTAATTAACATAAAATATTATTAAAAAGTTAATAAAAAATAACAATAAAAAATGTTACATTAGATACATATAAAAGTAGTGACTTTTCTGCTTGGATACATCTTACGATTGTGAAACAAAATGTGATTGTGATTACGAGCGTCTGATAAAAAATAACAATCGGTGTGCCTCAATTATAAAAAAAAAATATTCATTAAATATGTTTTAAAAAAATGACGTGCTATCAAGTATCAGATTTAGTATCGGGACTTAAGTCCCGGCATCCAGAAACTAGGCACAAGGCAATTCGTGAATTATTGCATTTTGCTAAAACTGATCTACGTGAGATGTCCCAGGATACTTTGACTCAGGTTCTTGACGATTTTAACCAACAAATTCATGCCTTGACATCTAGTTACGATAACAATGAGAAGAAAGCTGGTATACTTACGATAGGTAAGTTTGAGCATATGTGTCATACTTTGTTTCGATGCGTTAGAAATTTCAGATGCTTTAAAAGCAAATCTTACTGCCTAACATTAACCATTTTAAAATTGTTTTGAAATATTGATGAAAGGTCTTCATTGAATTTCATAGTCTTATCACTTGAATAAAGGATGCCTTGATACATTTACCTCGAAGGAGATATAAAAACAAGTTCATCATAATCATCATCATCACAGCCTTCACAATTCCACTGCTGAACATAGGCTTCCCCCAAGGAATGCCACAAAACACGGTCCTGAGCCACCTGCATGCATCGACTTCCTGCATGTCTTACCAGGTCGTCACTCCATCTAGTGGCGGGACGCCCTACACTTCGTCCGCTGGTACGGTACAGTAAAAACAAGTTCAGTGTAACATATTTTTATATCAAGGTAAATATGTTAAGCCTTACTACTTAACTAAAATTAGGATCAACCTAGTTGTATTTGTCATTACGATCACAAGTATACACAAGCACTAATAACACAAATAAAAAGGTCCATATGGCAAAAGAAGTAAACATACCTACTAGATTAGATAACGAAAACAAAACAAAGTGTCTTTATTGCAGTACCATAAGCTAATTACTATTCTAATTACATAAAAGTTAATAAATAAAACAATACAACAGTTCTCTAAGTACAGGTTGCTATAAGATACTATTTTCTAAAATCTATACAAATAAATAAAATTGAAGTGTCTGTTTGAAATGTTAAAACACCAGCTTTTTAGTAAATGCATATGAAAGTATATACGGTACTTATAACAAAAACACAATTTTTAAAATTTTTGTCTGTCTGTCGGTCTGTCTGTTTGTTCCGGCATCTCCAAAACGGCTGAACCAATTTCGACGGGACTTTCACTGGCAGATAGCTGATATTATAAGGAGTAAGTTAGGCTACTTATATTTTAGAAAAAGAATTAGGGTTCCGCGCAACATAATTAAAACCCTAAATTACACGCGGGCGAAGTCGCGGAGAACAGCTAGTTGTAAATAAATCCGTAAATAATAACATTTAATGGAAATATAATTTCTTCATGAAACGAAAATGGGAAAACGTATATCTGTGTTAAATTAAAGTCATCAATGTTGCTGCACATTCTAGAATATAAATAATATTTATTATCTATCTATCTATCTCCCTGAAAAATTATTACGAACAATTGTTGTACCTATCATAAAAAACAAAACTGGAAACTCCTCAGATATATCCAATTACAGGCCAATTTCACTAGCCATTATCATTCCTAAAGTTCTGGACAGTCTGCTTGACGAACAATTGAGTAAGCACTTGAAGCTTAACAATGCACAATTTGGCTTTATGCCTAAACTTTTAACAGAAAGTGCTATATTGTGCCTCAAACAGACTGTACAATATTATACAGCAAGAAAAACACCGGTATATGCCTGTTATTTGGACCTATCAAAAGCATTTGATATGATATCGTATAATGAACTGTGGAAAAAGCTACAACATGACACTAGTTTACCCCAAGAGATTATATCTCTATTGAAATATTGGTACAATAATCAGAAAAATTGTGTGAGATGGGCTAAAATACTTTCCAGAGAGTACTTTTTAGAGTGTAGGGTAAGACAGGGTGGGTTGACCTCTCCTCGTCTTTTCAACCTATATATGAATCAATTGATCGAAGAGCTTAGTAGTACCAAAGTCGGATGTCATATTGACGGTGTATGTATCAATAATATAAGCTATGCAGATGACATGGTCTTGCTAAGCCCATCAATCGCTGCATTGAAGAATAAAGATATGTGAGTCTTACTCCGCGGCCCACGGGCTCAAGTACAACACACAGAAAAGTGAAATAATGATTTTCAAATCAGGCAGCAAGTGCTACTCACTACCAAATGTCACACTCTGTGGTAGTATTCTGAATAGAGTTGAGAAATTTAATTACTTGGGCCACTGGGTCACTGAAAACCTAACTGATAATACTGATATAGAGCGGGAGCGCAGCTGTCTGATGTAATATGTTGGCTCGCAGGTTTGCATGCTGCACAAAACAGGTTAAGGTTATGCTTTTCCAAGCATATTGTCAGTCCTTCTATACATGCAGCCTGTGGGTTAGCTATACATGGAGGGCATACAATGATCTGCGCATCCAATACAATAATGCGTTGAGAATTATAATGGGGTTGCCTCGGTATTGTAGCGCCTCTGGCATGTTTGCAGAGGCTCATGTTGATAGGTTTGAAGCCATAATGCGCAAAAGATGTGCCTCCATGCTGAATCGCATGCAGACGAGCACCAACGTGATTCTCAGTGTACTAGCGGACAGATGGGATTCACCAATGTTAGGGCGTTGGATAAATCTGCATACTGTTAGACACGGCACGACCTATTAATAAATATGTTTTATATTTATTAATTAACTAAGAAAATTAAAATTAATAAATATGTTTTATATTTATTAATTTTAATTTTCTTTAATGTTATAGGTATTTAAATTATAATTTTTTAACAAATTTGGATAATTGGTCTGAAATAAATGAATTATTATTATTATTATTATTGAAAGTCAATCTTTAGTTAAATTACCACTGCTGGTTCGAAAAATACCTCTGTCCTGGGAAGAACCAGCAAGAAACCCAGTGGGACTTTTTTTTAAATAACAGCTTATATTCATGTATGTTACACAATTAACCACACAAAACAAATTAGAAATAGCCTGGTAGCGATCACCTCATTCCCAGGGGTTATTATAATCCATAAATTCCTTAATATTATTTATACCCTTTTTATAGAAACTTTGTTTAATAAAGTTTTAGAACTTCGAGCAGGTCAAATTTTGTATATTTTCTAGGATTTTGTTATAAAAGTGTATACGCTTATATTACGCTTATATCGCCCCAAGAATGAATTACTGACTCGATGGAGTCAAGTAACTGGTACTACTAGCTTGTGTCTGTTCGTAGTATTTACAGAACGAATATTACTTATTTTTTGTGTATGTACATAAAATTTTCATAAATATATTGAGAGGCCGAAGTTAATAATTAATTTCCTTAAATTTTTGTCCGAGTGACTCTAAGTTTAAATCATAGATTACCATTATGGCCCTCTTCTGTAAAACAAATATAATTTCAGTGTCAGTTGCGTGCCCTCATAGCAAAATACCATATGACATTATACTATGGAAATGGCTAAAATAAACAAGTCTATCTAGAATAGAATAGAATAATTTTTATTCAATATACATTACATGAGTAATTCTTATTAAAAGTCATTTTTTACTTTACCACTGGTTTGAAAAAACCCCTCTGTCCTGGGAAGAACCAGCAAGAAACCCAGCAGGACTTTGGTATCTGTTTCTACACTGGTAAAATTTCTAATATTTTTTACAACATATGCTGCAGAACTAAGTCTGCTTGCTAATTTTGATATTTCGAGGCTTCATTGAAGCTTCGCATCTAGTGTTATTCCAAGAAAAATGCTGGTATGGTGGTGTCTCTATTTATACTCATCCCCACCAGTAAAGACTACAAAAAATACATTGAGACATGCATTTTTCAATACGCTCTATAACTTCAGTCCAAATGGTCATTGGAATCAATGATAACAAAATCCTATAAACTACAAAAAATTCAGTCCAATTTTGCTAATCATGTTACTCCACATTCTGAGAGTTTTCTTCATAATTATTGTTGATTTTGTTTGTTAGTATTTTTGTTTAAAATATTTATTATGAGCTAATCTTCGAAATGACTGAACTGATTGTAATAAAACTTCTCGAACAAATAGAGAGTAACAATGGGAGTGATCAAGACTAAATTTAAAGATTTTATTAAAATAGAAATATTGCTAACATAAAATAAATGGTCGTAAATGATTATCTTAAATTCTAAATGATGCCACTTTAATGGATCCTACCCAGGGAAGCTAGAATGGGTAGCTAGTTATAAATGTAATTTTAAAATTAATATATCTGCTTGTGTAAACAATTCTTTTCAAATATTTTCCCATTAATAGAAAATTTCAAATTAACTGAATAATATAACATTATAATGGTTTTTCAGGTTTTCGCTATACAGAAACAGAAACTTTTTTATTCAATATAGATTATAAATAATACTTATTGAAAGTCACTCTTTTGTATGATTACCACTGGTTCGAAAAAAAACCTCTGTCCTGGGAAGAACCAGCAAGGAACCCAGCCAGACTTTTTTTTTTTAAATAACAGCTTACAATCATGTATGTTACACAAATTAACAACACAACAAATTAGAAATAGCTTGGTAGCGATCACCTCATTTCCAGGGGTTATTATCATCTATAAATTCATTAATATTATAATAACCCTTTTTATACAAACTTAGTTTAATAAAGTTTTTGAACTTTGAGCAGGTCAAATTTTGTATATTTTCTGGAATTTTGTTGTAAAAGCGTATACATCGCCCCAAGAATGAATTACTGACTCGATGGAGTCGAGTAACTGGTACTACTAGCTTGTGTCTGTTCCTAGTATTTACAGAATGAATATCACTTATTTTTGTAAAACTACTTTTATTTTTGTGTACGTACATTACATTTTCATAAATGTATTGAGAGGCCAAAGTTAATATATTAATTTCCTTAAATTTTTGTCTCAGTGACTCTTTAGGCTTTAAATCATAAATTGCTCTTATGGCCATCTTCTGTAAAACAAATATAATTTCAGTGTCAGCTGCGTGTCCCCATAGCAAAATACCATACGACATTATGCTATGGAAATAGCTAAAGTAAACTAGTCTAGCTGTTTCAACACTAGTTAGACTTCTAATCTTTTTTACGGCATATGCTGCAGAACTAAGTCTGCTTGCTAGTTTTGATATATGGGGGCTCCATTGAAGCTTCGCGTCTAGTGTGATTCCAAGAAAAATGGTGGTATCTACAAGACTCAGTTTCTCCCCATTTAAAATTACATTAGTATTTAATTGTTTGACATTTGGAGTCATAAATTTCATACATTTCGTTTTAGTGCCATTTAAATGCAAATTATTAACATTAAACCAATTTACTAATTTAGATATAGCATTATTTACTTCGTCATATTTTAGCAATTGTCGACTTAATTTGAAAATTAAAGAAGTATCATCTGCAAATAATACTATATCATGGTTATCTCATACTATGTAAGGTAAGTCATTAATGTATACAAGAAACAGAAAGGGGCCGAGAATTGAGCCTTGAGGCACGCCCATTTGTACCATCGACCCGGAAGAACTCATACCGTTAATGACAACTTTTTGCGTTCTCTTACTTAAATATGAAATAATTAATTTAAGAGCATCACTTCTTACACCGTAGTGTTGAAGTTTCCTGATTAATTTTTCATGGTAAACACAATCGAAGGCTTTGGATAGGTCACAAAATATACCCAAAGCATCCCGTGAATTCTCCCATGCATTAAATATATATTTAATCAGCTCAACACCGGCATCTGTTGTCGAGCGACCCCTTGTGAAACCAAATTGATTTTTATGAAGTAAATTATTTATATTAAAAAAATTAAACATTTGATCAAGAATAATTTTTTCAAAAATCTTACTAAGTGTTGGTAGTACAGAAATAGGTCTAAAATTGGCGGGGTCTAATGTACTACCAGATTTAAATAAAGGTATTACTTTACTATACTTCATTAAATCAGGAAACACACCAGATTCGATACTAGTATTAAAAATAATAGCTAAATGAGGCGCGATTGTATCTATTATAGACGCAATAACTTTAACGGAAATCCCCCACAGATCCGCAGTTTTCTTAACATCAATAGTTTTAAAATATTTTACAATATCTTTTGATGATACTTTATGTAATGCAAAATTCTTTGTACACGCATTTACATTTTGTGTAAGTAATGATTCGGCGACCGCAGGACAAGAATTCAGTGACTTAGTGGTTAATATCGGAATATCAGTAAAATATTTCTCGAAAATCATTGCAACGTCCTGATCTGATTCGGTTAATTTGTTACTAACACTTAACTGGTAGTTTGAAAAGAGTTGATCTTACCAGTTTCGCTATTAATTATACTCCATGTCATTTTAATTTTATTAGAAGCCGTCTTAATTTTAAATATTTTTGAATATTTTTTCACATATTCCCTAAATTCGACGCTATGATTATATGACCTTTCATGGTAAAGATCATATAACCTATGTCTGCTCCTATGGACTCCTACTGTCGCCCATTCATTAAATGACTTCCGACTGTTCAAGGAGAATATTTTAGAAGTAAAAGTATTATTAAATTCATTGCAAATAAGCTTAAATAATGTTCCATACAAAAAATTTGGATCATTTTGGTATGAAAGTGATGGAAGTTTTTTCACTATGTTACTTCTAAATTTCTCGAAGCGACGTGCATTTACTGGAACAAACACAACTTTTTCATCTACTTGCTTTTTGTGAACATAAGGTAACGAAACTACCTGTCCACAGTGATCAGAACTTAATTTTTGAATTATACATTTATGCAACGGCTTCACATTTGTAAAAATGTTATCTATACATGTTGCACTAGATTGAGCAATATGCATTGGCTCTAAAAATAAATTAAAAAGATCATATGATTTAAACAATGATCTAAATTTAATATTGATTGAGGAAGCTTCTAGGAGATTGATATTAAAGTCTCCACATATTACAACAGATTTATTCTGTTTATTAAGCTTAGCAAAAACTTCCTCCATAATTTTTTCAAAAGTATCGTATATAGAACATGGGGGTCTGTAGACGCTCACAACAATGAGGTGCTCAAATCCAACACATGCCACTTCTACAGTTCGCTCAACAGAGAGGCTCACAATATCTTTACGTTCTTTACATGACAATAATTTACTAGCTAATATTAAGGAGCCCCCTCTTAAAACCGTTTCTCTATTGAAAGAACTGACCACCTGGTGATTACTGAGGTTAAACATTAAGTTATAAGCTTTTAACCAATGTTCAGTAATACATAAAATATGAATATTGTTGCTATTTAAGAACAACTCAATTTCTAGCTCTTTGCCTATCATGCCTTGTATATTTTGATGCACCAGGTGTAAACAATTTTCATTATTACTCTGTGGAGTCATACAATTAAAGATTTGTAAGCTACATTCTAAATTATTTAAATTATTACAACTGCTAGAGATTACCTCTATTGTCTCATTTTCTAATTTAAATTACTAGGAACTGATTATTATTAAGTCATATTAATATTACATATTAAGTCATTATACTGCTCAAAAGGAGCAGATGTCTGTGTAGCCAAGTCCTTGGCTGAGTTAATATATAAACAATAAGATAGCACATTTGCTATCTGTCTTAAAATATATTTAGATAGGTAATACCTATCTCTAGTCAATAATTTCTTAATTAAATTATTTATGTCTATTAAATTAAATTTATTATTATAATTATAACAATTAAATGTCAAATGTCATGAAAAGTTATTCATTAATAAATTTAAATCATATCTTATTTTATTTTCCTGCAGCCAACCCTCTATGTAAGGCAATGTAAACAAGATAATTTTATGTACATTTAAAGTATTTAGATTATCAATATATTTTAATAATTGATTTTTGTTTACATTGCCTCTTCTCCCAACAAGAATTATTAATGTGCTATTAGGGCAAAATTTATTAGCTAAAACTTTATTCATTATATGACTAAAGGTTGCTCCTGGCATGCAATAATTAGTGATCATATGTCCTTTTAAACAGTTATTTAACATCATGCCCAAATTTTTGCCTATGTCATCACAATACATAATAACTTTATTTTTTTAAATATTTACATTGCTTTTTAAGTTTATATCCTTTGTCATGGCACTGTCATAGAGTGTAGGTGAAAATAATGAGTCCTTACTGTTTACTTTGTTATTTACACAATATTTATAAATATTAATGGTACATTGTTATTTTGGTACTGTGTACAGGCTCAATAAGCCGCCATTTCTAATCTCATTATTTATTCGTACGGACTTTACAATTGCTCCAAAGGTTCAAATTTGAGGGAGAGATCTAATTATTTGTTAGTCGAATCCTAAAATATTACACTATGAAAACCCATAGTTATTGAGAATTATTTAATTTATTATAAACAATTATATTATGATATTAATTAAAATCATGCTTGTGTTTTAATGTGATCTTTTACAATAAAAAAAAAGATCTATAAACATTCTATGTATTATATCATATTAGATTATTTCCACATAAATTATTTAATTGTGCCATCATACAATATTGTTTGAATAGGATAAAATCCAAAATTGTTGCAGAATTGAATCTGTTACCCATAAATAGGAATGAAAATTCCAAAAGGTTATAGACTTCACATGATACTTGTCTGTCCAACCCCTACAATATTTTTAGAAAAATATGCAGGTATAATACAAAGCATAGTGGCTGAGGCTGGTTGCTAAAGCCACCAGCAAGCTAATGCTGGGTAGGCAAGCATTTTGTATGTTAGTTAACCCACTTAACATCATCATGACAAATATTTTGTAAAAAACCACCAGTTTTCATATCAGGTCCCTCACAGGGCAGAGGGATGCCATCCACACCATTGTCCTACTCCTTCATTTTCTAGTCCATTCATACAGTAAGAAATAAAAGTCTTCTCTAAAATATATTTTTTAATATGGCAGTAGTTACAATTTTTTCCAAAAAAAATTATTATTATTTTATCACAAGAAAAGGTTTAACTAGCTTTGAAATATATTATAATAAAGACTAAAATAAAATGATTATTTACTAAATTATCCTACTTGCTGACAGCTCATAATTTTTTTTTACCCATTATAGAACATACAAAAATCTAACATCCAGGAGTTTGAATGCTATATTAATGAATGTTGTTGTTTCTATATTATATTAATAATAAGTCCCTAGTTTTATTTTATTTCATTCAATATTTACTCTATATAAAAAGTTTACATTTTTGTTTTTCTTTTAATTCAAATTTGGATAATAACTATATTATTTCAGTCTGTCTTATTGGGGGAGATATCGAGACAACCAAAACAAGATTAAATCGCTACGCTCAATACTTAAGGAATATCTTTCCTTCTAATGATGTGAGTATCTTGGAGTTAGCTGCCAAGACTATGGGCCGTTTGGCTGTGTCACTTGGTGTTAAGAGAGGAGAATATGTTGAAATTGAAATTAAAAGAGCTTATGAATGGTTGTCGGAGGAAAGAAGTGAAAGTAAGAGACTTTCAGCAGTCCTAATATTACGTGAACTTGCTATTGCTATGCCGTCATATTTTTACCAACATATAGGTGGGTTTTTTCATAATATACCCACTGCACTCAGAGACCCTAAGGAACAGATTCGTGAAACTGCTGCAAAAGCATTAAGAGCTGCATTTGTTGTAACATCACAAAGAGAACAACCAGATCAAAGCAATAAAGCACATTGGTATGCTGACTGCTATGAAGAAGCTATGACATCATTTTCTGATCATAATATAAGAGAGAGAGGGTTAAATAGAGATGAACATGTTCATGGTGCTTTGCTAATTTTAAATGAATTATTAAGATGTTCTAATGCAGCATGGGAGAAAAAGTACACAACACTTATGCAAAAGTTAGATGCAGAACAAGATATATCGGATGAAATGTTGTCTCTGAGTTTTAAAATACATAATACATGGTCAACACAAAATTTTTCTGAGGAGAAAAATATTCTTCCTGGCATTTATGAGTCAAGTATTTGTAGAAAACTAATTGTTGAAAAATATGAAAAGATAGCTTCAGGTAAGTTAATTTTAAACTCCATTTCACTATACTTCATTGTTTATGTTTGCATAAGAATTGTAAAATATTGCAGAGAAATTGTGCTGAATTTTACTATAGATTTCTAAATAATGCTGTAGCCTGTAGTGAATGAATAAAATAGAATAGAATAGAATGATTTTTATTCAATATAGATTATTATAAATAATACTTATTGAAAGTAATTTTTTAATTTACCATTGGTTCGGAAAATGTCCTGGAGAGAACCAGCAAGAAACACAACGGATTTTTTTTATCAACATAATCCATTTTGCAATAATTTTGTACAATTTTTTAAATGATTTTTAATAGCACCAGCATGGTGGCGATCACCTTATTCCCGTGGGTTATTTTCATTAATGTATTCTTTGATATTATAATAACCCTTTTTGTACAATTTTTCTTTAATAAAACATTTAAACTTGTTTATTCACAAATGTACATTTGTGTGTGTGAAATGTTTCTTAGTTGCACTCCTCGAACACAACTTGACAAGGTCCCGCTGTCCAATCTCCTTAAATTTGGCATATAATTTTTATACTGCATTAATATGTAAATAAAAGCACATTAATATTAAGATGAAACACTGCTTTTATTTAAGTTTTGCAATATACACATAAAAAAAATTCAATTATTTTTTTTATTGTTGCTGCCCATTAGTAGTAGTAGTGGTATATAGTAGTATTAGTAGTCAGTGATATAAAATAGTGTTTCCAAAATGACACTAAAAAGTTGCTCACTTACTATTGGACCTGGTGGGCACAATAAATACGAGTATAAGTGAGCAATCAAGTATAATGTTTGAATTTTTATATTACTCTCTACCATTGTAGGGGAATGTCACTAATAGGAATACGTTTTTCTTTGTTATACTCATTTAGAAAGGTCGTCCATACCATGAATTTATTAATAGCATGGCGTCAAAACCATCAGTATTATTATAAAAAGATATACCAAAATATTACCTTGTGCATAATTCGTACGTTTGTATATGCTATTAAGCGAATGCATCAATTCAGATTTAACATTTTCTTCATCCAATTTGTTACAAAAATTCGACTGAGGCTTGTACACAGCAGTGGTAGAGCCACGCGGCGGCTTTTGCTGTCGCACGGATGGGCCGGCTCGAACCGGGGTGGTACCACGACCTCACAGAATACCAGCGTGAAGTAGAGGTTTACCTCTGCGTTTCGTTTGGTGAGTGCAGGTGGCCGGAGGCCCTTTTTACTGGAAATGAGGCATTCCATCTTAGTCCTCACGGGTGACAACGCATCTGCATTTTGATTCGCAAACGAGGATAGATGTAGATGTCTATGGGCCGCAGCAACCACTTACCATCAGGTGGACTGTGTGCTCGTTTGTCACCTTTATCCTATAAAAAAAAAAGTGGGATGTACATAGGCAGTTACTTAACTTGTTCTTTTACACATACATCTCTTAGTCACATATGTGTATTTTTTTATAATACTTAAGTAATAAATAAGCTTACTTTTCTTCTGATGGTACTGCAAACCATAAACATCTAAAATCAACTTCAAACTGGAAGGTCACAATTGCGGTGCACACCTGAGGGTTATGATGAAATGCCTTATAACCTGTAAATGTATTGCCTCTATTATGAACACAGCATTTAGTGCAGTGCCGCTTGGTTGCAGAAATAGGTAAGAGTATGTCTCCATCACACTCAGAATCCAAGGCAAAAAAAAGTTGTATCACATAGTATCATCATCATTACAGCCCTTCATAAGTTCACTGCTGAATATAGGCCTTCCCCAAAGAATGCCAAAAGCACAGTCCTGAGTCACCTGCATCCATCGACTTCCTTTTTTTGCATGCCTTACCTAGTGGGGGGTCGCCCTACACTTGCCCTCCGGTAAGAGGCCGCCACTCGAGAACCTTTTTCCCCATGGGTTGTTGGTTCTTTGAGCTATATTGCCGGCCCATTGCCAATTCAGCTTACTAATCCGTTGGGCTATGTCGGTCACTCTGGTTCTACCGCGGATGTTATCATTTCTAAGATTATTTAATTAAGATTATGAGGACGTTCACCTCATACGCCAAGCAGTGGAGGACTACGTCTCAGATCCATAAGCCATCACTGGCAACACCAAGTATACCATACATTATTCTAAGTTAGATTACATTTACTGTTTCAGAGGTAATGGCTCAACAAATATCGAGATCGCATAGTGTCCACCAAATGCTGTTGTTAATCATACCACGATTAGCTGCCTTAAACCGAGAAGCATTTTCAAAGAAACATCTGAAATCTACAATAAATCATTTGATTACCTTCCTAAGAGGGAGGGAGAAGGAAAAGGCTATGGCTTTTACTACATTAGGACTAGTCTGTGTTGCTGTAGAGTCAGATATCCAGCTATATTTAGGAAGAATCATAGAAATTATAAGATTAACTCTCCCTGCTAAAGATGTGCCGAAAAAACGAAATGGTACTGATACTCCATTATTCAATTGTGTAACTTTATTAGGATTTGCAATGAAGGAAGATGTTGCTAATGAGGTTAAAGAATTATTGGATCCAATGTGTGCTACAGGGTTAAGTCCACAACTTACCACATGCTTTAAGGAACTAAGTGAAAATCTGCCGTCATTGAAAACAGAAATAACGGACCGCTTACTTAATATTTTATCATTGATACTTAGAAAGAAACCATACATTAGTAGCCACTCTGAGCAACACTTTGTTCATTTGTTGTCTACAGCGTTATTAGGAGAGCCTCATGACGCTAATAAGTTGGTGCTAGCGTTGCGTACTTTGGGTGCTTTCGATTTTGAATGGAATAATACCTTAATGTCTTTTATTAGAAGATGCACAGATTATTATCTACAAAGCGAACAACATGATATACGCTTAGAAGCTGTTAAAACTGCTGCAAAATTGTTGATTAAGGCTATCGAAAGATGCGCTCAAACGAATTCACGCACATTGAGTTTAATTGTAGACGAATCTCTGGGGAAACTTTTGGCTGTCGGTAGATCAGACTTTGATCAGGAAGTTCGTTATAAAGTGCTCGAGATATTTACTAATCCCATTTTTGACAAGTATTTAGCAAATGAAGAACACCTAAATTGTCTTTTTGTTGCTATTAATGATTCCAGTAGTGATGTAAGTGAGTTAGCTTTGTGTGTGGTTGGCAGATTGAGTAATATTAATCCGAGTTATACCACTCCTACTTTACGACAGTTTTTTGTACAAGTTTTAATAGAGTTACAGTATTCGGAATCTACACGAACCAAAGAACAAGCTTTGAGAATGGTCAACAACATCATATCGCATGCTCCAAGGATAACTCGACAATTTGTAGATACTATACTGAAAGTCCTTGTACCGAAACTAAAAGAAGAAGTCGATAATTCGACTATGATTTCTTCAATTTTAAAAGGAATAGGCGATCTTGCCGAAATAAATGGCGGAGGAAATGTTTTGAAACAATGGCTACCGGAATTAATATCAATTCAGTTAGAGATACTTGCTGATCCTAATCAAATAGAAAAGAGAAGTGTAGCATTATGGTCATTTGGACAAGTTATCAGTGCAATAGGGTATGTAGTTACGCCATATATGGAATATCCCCACCTAATGGATATGCTTCTAAACTTTTTAAAGACTGAACAGCAGGCTAGAGATCGCCGAGAAACAATACGAATATTAGGACTCTTGGGAGCCTTAGATCCATACAAGCATAGAGTAAATCAGGGATTGATTGATTTTCAAACAGTCTCCACATTAATACCGATTACAGAAACAACGGCGAATTACGAGAATTTTGATACAAATGTAAGTGACATGTTGGTTAATATGTCCCCATTAGTGCTTGACGAATTTTATCCGGCAATAGTTGTTACATCTTTGATGCGGATATTACGAGATCCATTGTTAGCAAGGCATCACACTAGCGTGGTGCATTCAGTAACTTTTATTTTCCAAACATTAGGCATAAAGTGTGTCCCATACATATCGCGAGTAACTCCTAGCCTCTTATATGTAATACGTACCACTGACAACAGTAATTTTCGGGAATTTTTATTTACTCAATTAGCTCAATTAATATCCGTCGTAAAAATTCATATAAGAGCATATTTGGAAGACATTTTTGAAATAATCAGAGAGTATTGGACGCCAGATAGTCAACTGCAGCCAACATTGATTTTGTTGGTAGAACACATCACAGTTGCTATTGGTACCGAATTTAAGATTTATCTCAGGAAGATCCTGCCGAACATTTTGCGAGTGTTGAAATACGACAGAAGTAAAGATAAGTTTTTAACAGAAAAGCTGTTGCTAGCCATTCAAAAATTTGAGAACAATTTAGACGATGTTCTGCTCTCTATCGTTCCAGCGGTTACTGGTTTGTTTGATGGAAGGAATCTTCCCACATCCATATCGAAATTGGCAATGGAGACAATTGAACATTTATCTGTGTATCTGTATTTTCGACCATATTCAGCTGTCATTATTCAGGCTCTAGCGAAAGTACTCGACAACAATCCAGTTTTACGACAAACAGCCATGAACACGTTATGCGCTTTGATAGTGCAAATGGGACGTGAATATATCGACTACATACCGTCAATAGATAGAATTTTATTGAAGCATAAAATACAATGCCCCAATTATGTAGTACTAGTGACTCGATTACAAGTAACTTCTACACTCGCTTCGGACGATGATTATTTGGATGAAACTCGATCGAGGTTACGGAACAAAAAAACAGATGTAAGTACCACATAAATACCCTTTATGTAATATAATTCTGGTTTATCGCAATATCATAAAAATGGGTCTTACTTAATTTTTTTTTATTTTAGTTTTTTAGCAAATTCATTACTCTACTAGGAAAACATTACATCCTTTTATAGAAGTCAAAATAATAATGTAAAGTAGTTATTTAATGTTGCTGGGCTTACTGTTTGCAACACAAGTACTAATTACCTTAAAACAGCTTCTATTGAGGGTTATTTTTTAAAGAGCAGCCAAATTTTAAACTTAAGTTCAAATATACAGGTTGTTTGTGAAACGCTCCCGAAAATGAAGACAGACGATACCTTTGATGATGAGTCAGAAAGTTCTCCTTTTTCTTCATCATTTGCCTATATTATTTATTCTGAACCTTATCTGCAAATTTGGCCGGTTACTGCAAAATAACCCTGTATATCTATTTGTATATCAGATATTACCGTAATAAAATATAATTAATTTTTGTTTCAGGTGATGACTAACACAAATGAAACACAAGTTCAAAAGCTAACATTAAACGTAAATAATTTACGAAAATGTTGGTCCGTGAACGGCCTTATATCTAAGGAGGACTGGCTCGAATGGCTACGACAGCTGAGTGTTGGCTTTCTTATGGAGTCCAACAGTCCCGCCATTAGGTATTTTTAATATTTATGTAATATATTTTACATCTACGCTACTTCTTCCTCTCCATCTGTTCTTAAAAAAGCACTATGGGTCATGGGCCTCTTCCGTTGTACGGAATCGACGCGCTTGGCTGGCGGATATAATAAACAATACCAAACGTCTTGAACTTTTGACGCTGCTGGTCCTTATTTTTCTGGCATTTCCCAGAGTCTCCTCATCCTCGAAACGAAATATGCTGATTGGATTATCTTTCGCTGTCATCACACAGCAGATACTATTGCTAAATAAAACATATGATTTTTAAGAACACATTTTTAAGTGTTCTGTACCAAAATAACCTGAAGGAATGCTTTAAAGTTACTGTCCGCCAATGTAAGTCTGAAAATATTTTTAAGACGAATCTGAAAAAAGGAAATAAGAAATATACATATTTCGAACCACCTTTATGTGCTGTCATCTCGTATTTTTCGGGTTTAATATATTATATCTAATACATGTGTAACAAGTTGTTGGAAATTAAAAATCCAGAAACATTCCAGATGTCTTAATTTTAAGTTACAGAAAATAATTTATTTTAGTTGTTATTTTTATAACCTGTATAGGTTTTGTTTAAATGGCTTTTTAAATTGAAAAAAAAAAGCGGCATTAATAAGAGTTAATCTTATGTTTAAGAATACTCCAAACATAAGAATTTTAACTTTAGTTAGCGTCGTTAAATGTCCTTTTTTATATAAAGCAAATTAGAGAAAAAAGTAATCAACAATCTTTTTTTATTTATATGTGAACCGAATACTGAGTGAAGTCACGGGCAATGTTTTTATTATGGATATTTTCAGGGCATGCTCGACTTTATCACAAAACTATCCTCAGTTAGCGAGCGAATTGTTCAACGCGGCATTTATGTCCTGCTGGACGGAGCTAGGCGAGCAGCCCCGCAAGGAACTGGTAGCGGCACTGGAGCGGGCTCTTACAGTTCCCGATGTGCCGGAACTGGCGCTTGCTGTTTTGAACCTAGCAGAGTTCTTGGAACATTGCGAAAAGGGAGCTCTGCCTATTCCAATTAAACTTCTCGGGGATACCGCCATCAGTTGTAGGGCGTACGCGAAAGCTCTCTACTACAAGGTCTGTAAGCATGTTTTATTGAATGTAATAAAGTTTTCTTCTTGCGAAGTTCAAAGTTTTTTCTTACTAAGTTAATTTTCATTTAGGAAGAAGAATATCGCAGAAATCCTACGACACAAGTTGTTGAAGCACTCATACATATAAATAATAAACTGCAACAGAAGGAAGCAGCTAATGGATTGCTTGAGAAGGTGATAACCCAAAAGAAGAATGGAGATTGTTCGTTGAATGTTCATGTTCGTTGGTACGAAAAACTGCACAATTGGGAACAAGCGCTAGATTTGTATGATAAGAAATTAGAAACTGAGCCGCAGGACTCCGAGTCCCGGTTGGGAATGATGAGATGCTTGGAAGCGATGGGGGAGTGGAGAAAACTTTATAATTTCACCAGCGACCAATGGGACACCATGACCGAGGATATTAAAAAGAAATGTGCCAAGATAGCCGCTGCCGCCTCATGGGGCTTGCAGGAATGGGAGTCCATGAAAAAGTATGTAGATTGTATCCCAGAAGATACACAAGACGGCTCATTTTATCGCGCCATATTAGCTATTCACGAAGGTCAGTGGCCCGAGTCCAGACATTATATAGACGCGGCAAGAAGTTTACTTGATGGCGAATTAACTGCTGTTTTAGGCGAGAGCTATCAGAGATCATATGGAGCCCTTGTCAACGCACAGTTATTAACAGAGTTAGAAGAAGTGGTGACCTACAAGTTGGTAGAAGAAAGGAGGAGTACTATACACAGAACGTGGTGGACTAGGCTTCAAGGCGGTCAGCGCTTGGTCGAAGATTGGCGAAAAATGCTTCAAATACGTAGTCTCGTTATGGCGCCGCGGGAAAATTTCCAAACATGGCTCAAATTTGCATCACTCTGCAGAAAAACTGGTTCAATAACACAGGCCCACAAAATTGTTCTCTCCATTTTGGGTTGCGATCCCATAACGAATCCCGATGTGTTATTGCGAATGCAAGATCCGAGGATTGTGTTGGCTTACAGTAAAAACATGTGGGAGGCGGGGAATAAACGTTACGCCTACGACGTACTGCAAAGATTTGTTGACAACTCCGAACCGGACAACGAAGATCATTGTCGATTACTAGCAAGGTGTCACCTAAAGCTAGGTTCTTGGTGTGAATCTCTCCAAGAAGTGAATGAGTTATCTATCCCAGAAATTTTGAGAAACTACGCCGCGGCCACAATACTGGCTCCGGAGTGGTACAAAGCATGCCACGCCTGGGCGTGCATGAATTTCGAAACGGTCTTATTTTATAAACAACAAGACAACATTTCCGAAAGTAGTCTTGCCGGTGGCTCCGGGGAGAAAAAAGTCTCGAGAGCAGAATTTATTAACACACATACTATTCCCGCTATAGAAGGGTTCTTTAAATCTATTAGCTTATCCAACGGAAATTCTCTTCAAGATACATTGAGACTTCTTACATTGTGGTTCGACCACGGACATCATCCTGCGATATATGATGCACTATTTGAAGGGATACGTCAAATCGATATCAAAATATGGCTTCAGGTAATACCGCAACTCATAGCTCGAATCGATTCGCCGAGAAGTCTAGTTGCGAAGTTGGTCCATATTTTGTTAATAGATATAAGCAAGTCACACCCACAAGCACTAGTATACCCATTGACCGTGGCTACGAAATCTTCCTTCGTGACAAGAAAAACCGCTGCCAACTATATATTGAAAACAATGTGCTCTCACTCGCAAAATCTAGTCAATGAGGCAGCTATAATATCAGAGGAATTGATTAAAGTTGCAATTCTGTGGCATGATCAGGTCTTTATAGCATTGGATGAAGCTTCCAGGTACTAAATTTGTGATTATCTTGTGATACGTTGACATTTTCAACCGACTTCAAAAAGGAGGAGGTACTCAATTCGGCTGTATTTTTTATGTATGTTACCCCATAACTTTTTTCTCGTTGAACCGATTTCAATGATTATTTTCTTTATAGGATAAGGGTCGGGTCGCTAATTATAAATGTTACTTCAAAATTTAGTACGTGGTACAACCATGCTACAGTTATGTTAGTGGTATAGTTGTGGCACGAATGGGTCGGCTCGAACGGGGAAGGACCATGCTCTTACAGAATACCAGCGTAAAATAGCAGTTTAATACTGCTATGTTTCGTATGGTGAGTGTCTACACCAGTTCTCTAGAACCGGAGACCCTTATTACTGGAAACGAGGCATTCCATCTTAGTCCTCACGGTTGACGACTCATCTGCATTTCGATTCGTAATCTAGTATAGATGTAGATGTCTATAGGCCACAGCAACCACCTTACTTACTGTGTGCTCGTTTATCACCTTATTACTTATCCTATAAAAATGTATACCCATATACATATACTTCTAAGTTGTTGATTCAGACCTTTTTTCTGCAGGTTGTATTTTAGTGAAAAAGATTATAGAGGCATGTTCAGAACACTTGATAAAATGCATACAATGCTTGACCGACCTCCGGAAACTTTGAAAGAGGTTTCCTTCCTGCAAATGTATGGAAGAGATTTACAAGAGGCGCAAAGGTGGTGTGAGCTTTACAAGGTATTAAAAAATTACATTGACATTAAGACATCGAACACCACAGTCAACAGTCACAGTCACAGTGTAATTGCAATAAAATCAGTAAATAATTTTAAAGTAACGTTTTGTTAAATCGTTAACGAATATTAAATTATATAATGATTTTCTATTTTACACAAATTTATTTTATTATTTTTAATTCTTGACATTTCAAATGGTGTACAGTCACAAGCTGTGGTGTTTGACGAACTGATATGATAGTTAATTCGGGCTATCTTTAGCTTTTAAATATTAACTAGTAGTCGCCCGTCGGTCGTAATTCGACCGTACCATACATTAAATTTTTAACTTTGAACATTAACGAGGTTCTTTTATCAAAGCCTTATGACCTCTATAATCAATGCATACAATTTTTTGAATTTTGTTCCACTACGGCAGCTGCGAGCGTGCACAAATACGTCATTTGTACATGTTGTTAGTCATAATTTCCTGCAATAACTATATAAAATTTTCCTTTTGCTTGATGTCAAATTTTCCTTTATCAATAGTCTGTGGAGAGTAGGTATGTCAAGGCAATTTTGTTTATTAGACATCGTGACTTTGATAAATTAAGCGTCTCCCACACAGAAGCGGTTTGCGGTAGGCGGCCACGGTGGCGGCCAGTTGTATTCGCTTGCAATGTAAGTGAGTCTGCAAACCCGTGCGGCCATGGCGCGGCCTGCCAGCGGCTGACCGCGGCCGCATGCCCCACCCCCTCCGCCTGTTAGCGAATGTGCGGCCTCTATCGGTAGCCAGTGGCCGCAGCGCGGTCAGTTGTCAATTTTTACAACAGGCCGCGTGTACCGCGTGAAAAATGGTGCTAAATTCAGAGATTTTAATAGAAACAGTGCAAAATTATCTAGTACTTTATGATAATTCGCATCGTGATCACAAAAGCATTAGTATTAAAACAAAATATATGATAATATTGCTGAATATAATAAAGACTTCGTCACGGTTTGTCATGTTCGTACGTCCGATTGTAGCACAGACCCCACAGTGAATGGCGCTTCAGGCCGCCATTTGGGCCGCGGTGGTGTGTTGTTACAGCGGCTGCAGCCGCGGCCCGCGGTTAGCCGCCACCGCAAGCCGCTTGTGTGTGGGAGACGCTTTAATGCGCAGTTGAAAGTGAAATACAGCTTGCTTTATAACAAATTTCATGGCCGCATCAAATCAGATCTTTAGTTGTAATCGGTGTTTCTATGCAAGATGTATCTGTGCTACCTGTGTTAAGGCGAGGAGTATCCTGAGCATGTTCGCAGACAGTTAACAAAATAATCAATTGAACAAAATAATCAATCATTAACACGCATCTTTACGTGGTAGAGCCACGTTACAACTTTATTATGGTTGTAGCACGAATGTGTCAGCTCTACCGGGGAAGGACCACGCTCTCACAGAATATTAGCGTAAAATAGCAGCTCTATGCTGCTGTGTTTTGTATGGTGAATGTAGAAAACTGGAGACCCTTTCTACTGGAAAAGAGGCATTCTGTCGTAGTCCTCAGGGGTGAAAACGTATCTGCATATTAATTATTAATGGAAGATAAATGTAGATATCTATGGGCCACAACATCCACTTACCATCAGGTGGACTGACTGTGTGTTCGTTTGTTACCCCCAATCTATAAAAAATGCATTAAGAGCTGTGATGATGCTGACAATTATTTTATGTATTCTGGTGATCCTGATCAGGATACTAGAATAAAGTTATTAAATTATTTTATTATCATCGGTCCTTGATACGAGTGCAAATTTTCAGGTCAACCGGCCGTCTACAAGTTGGTGAAAATTGTATATTTCGTTACATAGACTGACAAATAGATAGGCTACAAAATGTATATATTTATTTTGTAATCAAGATAGTTTTGTCAGGAAACGAACGAAGACCGTTACCTGAACGAGGCGTGGGACCTGTACTACCACGTGTTCCGGCGGCTGTCGTCGCAGTTCCGGTCGCTGACGTCGCTGGAGCTGCAGTACGTGAGCGAGCGCCTGCACGCCTGCCGCCGCCTCGAGCTGGCCGTGCCCGGCTCCTACGTGCCCCACGAGCGCCTTATCAAAATAGACCACATCAAGAGCCAGTTGCAGGTGCCTTAATATCTTCTTACATTCTTATTATCTAACCACTGTTGTTATTATTGATGCATATTGTATACATTTTTGAATGAAAGTAATGTAACACAATGTTAGAAAACAAAATCGTTTTTGTGTATACAACACGTATGTAGACCGTGCAAACAAACAAGTAACAATAATGTAAGCCTTTTGAATTATACAAGAACGGCCAAAATTCTCCGTTGTTTCTTATTGTCTGCGAAATTCGTAGCGCAAGTCCCGAATGCGTATGAAGGTACATAATATCATATATACAACTGTTCCGTTATTCCTGTTATTTATTTATGCCAGTGAAGTGTAACTTTCAATATACCATTAAAAAAATAACATTTGTATTTGAATGCCACCATAGAATAACAAACTGCTGCAATGTCAACTGCACCAAATACTATATTTTGTTGGTTCTTCATCGGCGACCCAGCTGTCTATACAATAATGACTGCTACTATACTTTAGGCTGTATGCGTACTCGTTTTTAATTCTTTCCTACCTAATTAATATTGAAAAGTAGCAAAACATTTTATTACCCATCATGTTCCATCGGCATCCTTCTCAGGCAGTTTCAGTTTTTTGAACGAGCATCTCCTAACTTTATAATTGTCTTTATGTATACTGTTCCTAATAAGTATTTTAACTTTAAAATTCACTTTATATGTACTGTCTTTAATCAGTATTTTAACTTTATAATTGTCTTTATACCTAGTCAGGTCATAAGTATTATCACACAGCAAAAACTTTTCTTTTAGAATGCTGACCACAAAAAGTTTATTAATTCAATAGACTTTTTGGACAAATTGGGATATTTTATATTATTTATACGTGGTAGAGCCATGCTGCAGCTATATTAGTACCTAGTCAGGTCAAGTATTGTCACACAGTAAAAACTTTTCTTTTAGAATGCTGGCCACAAAAATGTTTATTGATTTCGAATTTCGAATTGTTCATGAAAATAAAACTGTATACTTTTTAGAATTTTACTCGTTTTAAAATATGGAGTGGACGCTTAAAGAAGACCGTGTTGCAGTTATTGCGTTGCATCGTTGCGGTTACGCGCCAATTCAAATTTTTGACATACTGAAAAATTTGAATATAACCAAAAGATTCGTTTATCGTACCATCAAACGATACAATGAAGACTCTAGTGTAGATGACAGGTCAAGAAGTGGTCGCCCTCGGTCTGTTAGGACTCCAGCAGTGATAAAAGCTGTGAAGGCGCGAATTCAAAGAAATCCCAAACGTAAGCAGAAACTGTTGGACCTTCAGATGGGGGTTAAGCAGAAACACGGTGAAAAGGGTGTTAAATGAAGACTTAGGGCTTCGGGCATATCGAAGAAAAACAGGACATCGTTTGAATGCTCGTCTAATGGACCTGAGACTGAAGAGATGCCGCGTTTTGTTGAAGCGGTACGCGGGAAAAAAATATCGGGAAATTCTTTTTCGGATGAAAAAATTTTTACCGTAGAAGAGAGCTACAACAAACAAAATGATAAGGTGTACGCACACAGTAGTGAAGAAGCGAGCAATCGTATTACGCGTGTCCAACGAGGTCACTTTCCATCCTCGCTCATGGTATGGTTGGGAGTTTCTTATTAGGGCTTAACAGAGGTACATTTTTGTGAGAAAGGTGTAAAAACGAATGCAGTTGTGTATCAAAATACAGTCCTGACGAACCTTGTGGAACCTGTTTCTCATACCATGTTCAATAACAGACACTGGGTATTCCAACAAGATTCGGCGCCAGCTCATAGAGCGAAGAGCACACAAGACTGGCTGGCGGCGCGTGAAATCGACTTCATCCGGCACGAAGACTGGCTCTCCTCCAGTCCAGATTTGAATCCGTTAGATTACAAGATATGGCAACACTTGGAGCAAAAGGCGTGCTCAAAGCCTCATCCCAATTTGGAGTCACTCAAGACATCCTTGATTAAGGCAGCCGCCGATATTGACATGGACCTCGTTCGTGCTGCGATAGACGACTGGCCGCGCAGATTGAAGGCCTGTATTCAAAATTTCGGAGGTCGTTTTGAATAAACTTTAGTGTCATAAGAATGTATGTGTTGTTAAGTTCATTTTGGTATATAAATGGTTAGATAATGAATAACCTTGTTTCAATTATTTTATATTAAACATGTGACAGAATTTATGACCTGACTAGGTATATACTGTCTTTAATCAGTATTTTAACTTTATAATTGTCCTTATATATACTGTCCCTAATCAGTATTTTAACTTAATAATTGTCTTCATGTATACTGTCGTCTTTAATAATTATTTTAACTTTATAATTGTCCTTATGTATACTGCCCCTAATCAAATATTTTAACTTTATAATTGTCTTTATGTATACTGTCCCTAATCACATTTTAACATGCTTCTTTGTCGATGTTCATTTTTGCTGATACTTTTATTTATGTTATTTTAGTTAAGCAATATAATTATAAAATAATTTTTATTTATTTAGGTAATAAAATCCAAACAAAGGCCACGTCGTTTAACGATTCAAGGATCTGACGGCAAACAGTACATGTTCCTACTCAAAGGTCACGAAGACCTCAGACAGGATGAGCGAGTGATGCAACTATTCGGCCTTGTTAATACGCTTCTGCAGTCCGATACAAACACTTATCGCCACGATTTAGCAATACAGCGGTATGCGGTGATCCCTCTGTCACCTAACTCTGGTCTGATAGGCTGGGTTCCACAGTGCGATACATTGTACAATCTCATAAGTGACTATCGAGACAAAAAGTCTAATAAACTGGCATTGAATACCGAGCAACAAATCATGCAGCGAATGGCGTCCGACTACCAAAAGCTTATGTTAAAGCATAAGGTAAGATTTAACAATAAGTATGTCGTGATAATTCTTGTGTATCCTCTATGTTATCATTTTTCCTAATTTGATCGTACACGGCTATGTTTTAAATAAATCAGTTGCCTCATAATGTAATAAATAAATAAAAAAAATCAAATAGCACCACAGATTGTAAAATAATATTATAAACATAGAACATTACTCTATAGTACTAAATTCAATTTCATATTCGAATATTATACCCGTACAGCCGTATACTTGCCCACTCTCCTATAAAAAAATAAGTAATATATATTGATTGATTGCTAAAATGTTAAATTATGCGATAAATGGTATATTTATTTATTTACAGGTAGAAATATTCGAATACACATTATCTCAGACACCAGGCAATGATCTGGCGAGACTGCTTTGGCTGAAGAGCCCTTCGGCAGAAGCGTGGTTCGAGCGACGGACAAATTATACGCGTTCTTTGGCTGTTATGAGCATGGTCGGATATATCCTGGGCTTAGGAGACCGTCACCCGTCAAACATAATGTTACATCGAGTCTCCGGTAAAGTATTACACATCGATTTCGGAGACTGCTTCGAAGTCACACAGACTAGAGAGAAGTTTCCGGAGAAGATACCGTTCAGGCTGACTAGAATGTTAATCAATGCTATGGAGGTAAGATTTGTTACTTCATTATCTTCAAAATAAATTACCCTAGACGAAGCCTGTCTCTAGCTGTGAAGATATTTTTTATAGGATAAGAGAGACAAACGAGCATACAGTCCTCTAATAATAGTAAGTGGATGCCGTGGCCCATAGACATCTACATATATCCGATTACGAATCAAAATGCAGATGTGTTGTCCTTCCTGAGGACTAAGATGGAATGTCTCGTTTCCAGTGGTCTACCCCGGTCGAGCCGACCCATTCGTTCTACAACTATACTACTAATATAGTTGCAGCATGGCCCTACCACGTCTTAAATATAATATATTCGCCACGTTGAGTTCGTAAATTAAAGTATCAATCGCCAAGGACTCAGTCATTGCTCTCCGTCATCTTGCAAATTGCAAGAGGTAGCTCCACGAAGCAAATACAAAGAGGAGGTTAATTTTGCGAGTAAATTTAAGTGTATTTGTCCATTTCTTTGTGAGATCCTGCAGTAACGGCTCAACGTTAGTGTTTTTTTTATACCTGGGGGCTCATTGGCACTATATTTTAGTACTTAAATCGATTGTAATGGTAAAAGTTGTTTAGGTACAATGTAAAATAGCACTGTCTTATAGGGCAGGCACTATAACGAACATAACGACGAGTATAATTTTATTAGTTAGTGTAATTGATTGGGCCTAGTTTATTCAAATAATGTTTTTTGTTAAATAATGTTTCAAGTTATGTCATTGTTTTTCACCAGGTAACTGGCATCGAGGGTACTTACCGCTTCACCTGCGAGTCAGTAATGCATGTACTGCACAAACATAGGGACAGCGTCATGGCTGTCTTAGAAGCCTTCGTATACGATCCTCTCCTCAACTGGAGGCTCATCGACAATGAAAGACACTCCATCACAGAGTCCTCTTTCTCCTCCGACATCGACTCTTCTTACTCCCTCCCAAGTAGGAGTAGGAATCACTTACACTACGAATCTTTAGAAATACCCCCCGAAGCTAATCTCAACAAGCGAGCGTTAGCTATCCTAAATAGAATAAGAGATAAATTGACAGGGCGAGACTTTCCACAGATAGAAGCAGTTGTTAGTGTGCCCAAACAAGTTGATATGCTAATAAAAATTGCAACTAACAATGAGAATTTGTGTCAATGCTATATTGGGTGGTGTCCGTTTTGGTAATTTGTGATACTGAAAATTGACACACGTCGACATATTCGTTTAGTTTTTGTAATTTTAGAACCTTTTAAAAGCTTGGACATATGATAATTTTGAATATCGAATCAAACTTTCCACACCGTTGCCCTTCTTCATTGATCTGTCCAGATTTCGGATTAAATTTATAAATTACTAATTGATAATGGAGTTAATGAATTGATTAGGTTTTTTTTTTGTGATTAAGAATCACATAAATCTCGAGAATAAGTCTTAAAAAAACCAAAGTATTTATCGAACACTAAGCATTTATTATAGATAATATGAAGTGAATCTTAGCCATTGAGTTTTCTTTTTTCTAATTTATCTAAAAATATAATGTAATTTAAATATTCCACGATATTTATTAATATAAAACACGAATTGACGTGAGAGGCGACTGTGATAGTCCAGTCCAATTTTATCATGCATTTACTACATACTAAACTCCGCTGAAACTTTTTCCCGAAAAATATTACAAATGTGGTATTATTGACTTGACTCATGTGTCGATTTAACCAGTCGAAGTGCTGTATATAGGTACATATTTTGTAAATAGACATAATATAATTCTTAAAAGAGGTCCACATTCGTATTTAAGGCCAATTTAGACGCGGTATTGTCTTGCTAAAAAAAACTCTGACATCGATAATCTAAAGACATCTTGTGTAATATGCGGCAATTTTCGTGAAACTTCTCATTGACATTTCTTAACATATTCCGTTGGAGGTTGTAATATTAAAACTATAGGCTTCTTCATGATCAGCTCCTAAAAATCCCCCTGCCAGATATAGACTTCTCATGTTAGAAAGGATTGGCCTTAATCCTTACGCTTGGCAGGCGGGTTGGCATTAGCGGTACCAGACCTCTCGCATCTTGACGGTGCTTCCCGTCGCCGGTTTGTGTATTTTACGCCTGGTTTTAACGAGATTATAATATTTTTCAGTCGTTTCCCAAAGTCGCCTATTACAACACCGAAATGGAGTATTAGATATTCTTACACGGCTACCGGCACGGCAAAAACACGGCTTTTTTTATGCCCAAGTATTTCCTTTACCGCTGAGAATATTTTAAATGTTTATTTGATTTTATTCTGTAAGGCAACAGCTCTGTGTCAACTTACCTGTATATTACTAATTTATCATAAAATAAAATTTATAATGGAGAAATTTACTTTTTTTTAAATGGCCACCTCGCCATTCTTAAATCCTTAGATAAAAGTGGTTTGATCTAGTTTTTTTAATACTATGGTTTTTCATGACAAGTAATGAAAAAATTGATTTGTTTCTTGCCGATCTTTAAATAACCGGAAGTTGTAAATAAACAAGCGCAGAAGATATTGTTGTGCCGTAAGTGCGCACAAATGGAGATATGCACTTACTAATGTAAGTCAAGGTGTCCCTCACTCATACCCAATGTAACTATATCAGTGCAGCATTACAGACACGGCTGCTATCACAGAACAAACAGACCCAACAAACAACAGTTTTTTTTTTTCACAAATGTAGGCTCTGGCGGGATTTAAATCCAGGACCGTAGCGAGCGCAATAAGACAGGTATTCATTGACTAGACAACGCAGTCGTTGAAACAAAAATAATTATATACCTATCATTTATTATTTACTTTTTTTTAAAAAAAACGTTATCTCCACACTAGGATTTTCTCCTGTGTAGTGGAGGCAGTTTACAAACATAAATTTCACGAGGACATACATCCAGACCCGGAAATTTTAATCCAATCCAATTATTTGTAGACCATACAAATACGTGTTCCGCGCGGGATACGAACCCGCGGCCCCCAGCGCAACAACTCATTGCTAAGCCTGTGCGCCACGGAGTCGTCAAACCTATCTGTACATATAAACAGAACAGAACAGTTAACTTGAAGTGTATGTCTGTAACATCAAAAGCCTGTGTGTCTGTAACCAGAGCTCAATAGATGGTAATAATTACCATCTATTGAGCTCAGGGTTATTTACATGCTATTAAACATAAACAAGCTTTTTTTGAAAATTTTCTTGTTGTCTTCTTCTTCACTTTACGAACAGACAGAGAACTAAACCAGGAATGGCCAAGAATGGAGTTAAGACTTCGTTTTACGAAGAAAATACGTAAGTACCAATCTCTTTTTTAACCTCGTTTATATTATTTGCTTATTTATGAGATGATCGGACAAAACATCGTCCGTATTGCAGAGCCTGCGTGGTGACTCACTATCTATAAAATGAGTTTAAGCACAGAAGTTTTAGTTAAAAGCGATTGGAAAATTAAAAATAATTCCACTTGATATTCATCAGGGTTCCGTAGTTACACAACAAGGGACCCTTATAGTTTCGCCATGTCCGTCCGTCCGTCTGTCTGCGGTTTTGCTCAGAGACCCTAGGTGATACAAATCTGTAATTTGGCGTAGTTATAGATATTAATAACGCATAGAAAACTGTGAAATAAAATCTTGAAAAACATTTAAACTTCCCATACAAGTAAATGGAGGATACCCGTTTATTCCATCGTGTATATCTCACACGATGGATTGGATGGATGAGTGGATAAGACTCAAAAACTCTGGTATGGAACAACATTTTTTCGATCCAGGGGTCCGTTTGCGAAATACTTAGGTTTAAAGTGATATTTTTCATTTGAGAGAAATGTGAAAAGTATCCACGGGAATAGTATATATAATGAAGTTAAAAGGAAAACTACCATAGCTAAGTAGAATTAACGTGTGTGTTAATTAAATGAACGAGTAATAGTCGACCAACTTATAAAATGCACTCGCATTAGTAAAACTTTCGTTACAACTCTATAGAAAATGACTTAAAACTAGCTAGCTGCTACTATAGCTTTGCTTTTTCCTTTGCGGGATAGGCAGGTAAGATACTATCACTTATTTTTTAGTTGGTAGTTATTGTAGTCATTCGTCACACTCTTGGTTTACGCGGGCGACTCTTAGGATAGTTTAGTGTAGTTGTGGTTTACGGGAAGGTTCTTACGGTAATATAATATACATATAGTAAAATTATATATATATATATATATATATATATATATATATATATATATATATATATATTATATTATATTATATTACATGGTTGTTAATAACCCCTGGGAATGAGGTGGTCGCTTCCAAGCAGTTTCTAAAATAAATTTTGTAAATAGTTCGTAATCATTTATATTGTAAAATTTATTTAAAAAAAAAAGTCCCGCTGGGTTACTTGCTGGTTCTTCCCAGGACAAAGGGTTTTTTTCGAACCAGTGATAAAGTAAAAAATGACTTTCAATAAGAATTACACATGTAATGTATATTGAATAAAAATTATTCTATTCTATATATATATATATAGATAGATAGTCAACTATGACCATCTTTGTACGGATTTGGTATGTGAATGATTTGAGATTGTATTATTTTCAAAATAGAAAAGTTTTTTAATCTTTTTTGAATACCACTCCCTTATAAGTCTGATACTGCTACTGTTACCATGTCATGATAACTTGTAGCGATTAAACGCTATGAATACATTAAATATGTCATGCGAAAGTTTCAATTCCGGTCATAAGAATAAAATATCTATATTCAATCATATAACATTCAACTCCTTTATGATAACAGAACTTCCCCACACAAACAATAACTAATATTGTTTCCATTCCTAAGAGATCATCCTAACGAAATGGATAAAATTTATAAGTTATTATGCCATGAACATAAAATAAACACACTAAGAAATTATTAAACTAATTTACTTTACAGATATTTCAACATGACAAACAATTCTGGATCTAGTATAAATTTTGTCTCACGTAAATAATAACAACTGTAAGGGCAAAAAAATGTAACCCCAAAAACTATTTGGTTCATAGTATTTTTCGTTTTGTGGCATTCGTAAACTGACCATTTATTTTTTAACTCAAAACGGGACGTGGATTTATTTATACTCTAAAAACTGTAACTTTATACAATTAGTGTTCGCTATAATTATATTCACATTAATTATAATTATTTTTATTATAACAAATTGTGAAAAATAAAAATCAAGCACCAGTTCACCAGCTTCATTAAAGCAAAGTTCGTCAGAAAGTAATTATTAAATGCAACATATTTTATTAATTATATTTATATTTGTCAATGGAACAAATTTGCATTAATAAAGTTGGTGATGATTTTAAATAAGAATAAAATTCTGGGCATGTTTTTTTTATATTGACCTTTGTTATCGACATCGCCCTTAGAACTGGAACCTGTAAGTGATATTTTTTCAGACATCCACAATTTATTTACACAATTTATATATTATTATAGAAAAATACTCTTTCTACTGGAGCTTTTGTACCAAAGAGACATAACATACATTCGATTAAAATGCAAAAATAATATGTTGAAGATTGTTAACTACCCCAACGGGTTTCTGCGGAAACTTAAATTATCCCATTCGGTTATTTTTGGCCAGTCTTGCTCTCGCACCGTTCGTGTCTGATGAACTTCATCGTTTAAAATTTTTGCGTTATTTCTGAAAACGGGACTATTTTGCGTCCCGGAGCTTTGTTTGTGGACAACGGGACAGGTGACCGAGAAAAAGGACAGTGCCGTTCAAAACGGGCCGTATGGTCACTTTAGGCATACGTTTGTAAAAACAGCGATGTGTGTGGCTTTTCATATATTTATCATGATATTAAATAATTACTATCGAGTGTATTGAACCTTCATACTATCATTCATTACACATCAGGAAGGATAAAACAGTTTGAGTCACAAACTTGTGTTATAAAGTTATTATATGTAGTAATTATTTAATACTTACAAAAGATAATGTCATTTTCAAATACAAATAAATATAACATCTGTTCCAGCATTATTTTCACTAATCATAGCTTTTCCTTACACCACTCGATCGTCGTTTCAAGTAAATATTACATTTTTATTAGTCTCATTTAGCCACACTGTCTTTGAAGCTCCTGAATGCCAGGGGTAATAACTGCGATAACTTTGTGCATAAAACCTTATCCATAGCAGGTTTGCTTAAATAAATTTCAATATCACCGTCAGAGCCACAGAACTCAGTTAGGGTCTGTCTACACACACCACATGGGGCTGTGAAACTTTCTTGTTGATGGGCTACGATTGCTATCATTTTGAATTTCAAGTATCCGTCACATACAGCTTTAGGAATTGCCGCGCGTTCTGCGCAGATGCATGGCGTTAACGCCGCATTTTCAATGTTACAACCTGTGTATACTTTTGAGTCATCCTGCGTGAGGATGGCTGCCCCAACAGCAAAATTTGAGTACGGACAGTATGCATTTTTCCGCACTTGAACTGCTTGCCGTACTAAGTTTTGTACGGTGTCATCTGAAACATAAGCGATAAACTATAATGCATTCGTTGCATAAAAATATTACGTAGGTAAGTATTTTTTGATATATTATCTTGATTAACCAGTTTATTGTTGACTTCGGCTTCGGATATGCAAGATAAAAAATGATTGTCTGTAATTTCTGCGATGGCTGACCGCTAAGTGAGCGGCGAGCCAAAACAACCAAAAAGCCAAACGGTCAGCCATCGCAGAGTCTATATCACCTGAAGATGCCTCGTGTAGAGGCGAAACACGTGTCGTATTGTCGTAAGTGGTGTGTCTTTCCTAGTGTAGTGGTGTTGGGAGTAGTGGTGCTGGGATTAGTGTTGACGGAGATAGTGCACGCAATTGAGGGAGGGCGGGAGGTGCTCTTCAAACTAGGTAAGACACATAATTTTTTTTAATGAGCGGATGGACGCAAGGTAATTTTTACCAACTTTAGTGTCTGTAATTTATCTATCAATTTAAGGAAAATGGTTTTCTTATTCACCTAATTTCATTTTTATTGTGCTAGTATTTATTTACATCGGCGAAAATCAAAATCAATTGAACAAAAATTGGTTTCTTATTTTACATTTTACTTAATTTGATTTTTATTCTGCTGGTTTTTATTTACAACAGCGTACATTCGCGACGGTCGTTGCGTATTACTAAGTGCGAAAATAGATTTACTCAACATCGTTGCATTTTGCGAGATCTGAATGAATTTAGAAAGGAGAAGGACAAGATATCCCTATATAAACATTTTATAATAAATAATCAAGGTTAAAATAAAAATAAACTAGGTGAATACTTACTCAAAGATTTGAAATCAACTATTTCATAGTTATCCATAGGATTGCTAATGTGCCGCAGTTCGCCTGGTGTAGAAAGAGCAGAGTCGTGCGATATTTCGAGCGGTCAGCGTCCAACTGATTAAGGCAAACGATCGTTGATTAGATATCGTGGTTTATGATTGAATGCCCCTTGTGAGTTGTGACAGTCGTTTGAAAGTGCCGATCAAACAATTGTTTTTTTTTTTACTCTGCTTGGTTCGAATTAATTTTGTAAAGCAATAATTAACCTTTTTGTACGTGATAAATGTACCGTGTGCGTCCTACATATTACATTTAATAACTTACATAAACTTATTTCTCTTATTATATGTAGTTTACTAATAAGAAATGGTAAAACTCCGCTTATTTGACCTAGCTAAGTTTGAAACCCATGAGCAATAAAATTGTAAATTTCGACTAAGCGCTGATTTTCCATCAAGTGCTTGGTTGTGAAGGAGAAAATCACGAAGTAACCTTGGCTACAAAGCTACAAACTCAATATCGATTCAACCTGCAAATCCATTGTTGCTTTAATGTAAGCAATCAACAGTTAATGTCACGTAGCACCTATTTAAACTTTAGATTTAATATATATAAATCTAAATCTTTTTTAATATTTCAAGTAAACAGATTTGGTTCCCCATCCAACTAATCCCTATTTTTTATAAGAATCGTTTATGGAAAAGGCTAAAAAATCTCTCACCTTCAGATAGATGGAACAACTATTTCAAATATTAATGACCTTACGTCATTGACCTACTTATTTCAAACTATTTCAGTGTATACGCGGAAGTATACTGACAAGCACTTTAGCGTAAGACCTATAGGCAATGCCAACAGAATCAATGAATAATCAGGTTAAAAAAATATTTAGAAACACTGTGACTGAACGATACGCCTAAGTTTGAAAGAAATAGAAATTACACAATGCTATGCAAATATTGGTTTTAGATTGGACCTAACATCATTTATTTATTTCATATTCATACATATTCCAAACAGATACTAAAGTACCTACCTACGTAAATATGGCCAGTCTGCTGAGCGTGACGATTACAACAAATCCTACAAAAAGTCTACTTAGGTATCTATTTTTTTATACCATAAAAGTAACAGCTACGTAAAGCATACATGTTGGCATGATTCTTGTTTAAATAATTAACTGTGGGACACAGTAGCAGACATTGCATACTGACGTAGAGGCAGGTGAAAGTCTATAACTCAAGGTGATGAACTAGAATTAACTGACTGGCCGTAAAATAACATATTGTACAAGGTAATTTGTTGTTTTTTCTCACTTTTACTTGTATATTCCTTTTTCTTTTAAAATGGTAGAAAACAAATAACGAATGTTGCAAGTAGGATTCGCACCATTCTACTTTCACGCTTTGGAACATTTTGAGCGGGCTTAGGCATATTACAAGTTAAAGGTAGCCACTAGAATAAGTAAACTCTTCACCCCCTATTTTCGCATATCGAAATTTATTCCCAAATTTATACGGGACCAACCCTGAAGTTAATGTTAGGAGCCTATCAAAAGTCCACTGCTTAACATAAGCCTTTCCTAAAGATTACCTCATAGGTGGGATATTTGCCATATTACTAAGTACGCTAGGCAGGCGCGTAGGCAACCGCACTCTGCCGCCTCTTACGATACCCACGGAATGATATGAATATTCTTATACCGCCACTAAATGATCAATCACAATGATGTAATTATTAGTATCAATGAAGTAATTATTAAAATCGGTTCATTATTGACGAACATATATTATAGCGTGACCTACCTACATAAAAATGATCGAAGCCATTATATAATTGGATAATCTGTTATTTAAAATATCTAATGTTATATAACATATAATGTTTGTTTGTTCGTATTTTATGCGCCGCCATACCGTTCATCAGATTGCGGTAAAATTGTCAACTTTTTGCTCGCACTTTCGCATTCGCAAATTAGTAATTATAGGCACAATTAACTTACAGTAGGTGGCGCGCGTATCGTGCAGTTAATTTAAAGTTATATAATATGTCACTCAATTTTAATGATGTATTATCATTTCTTATTAAACAATATAGGTAGCTCTTCCAAATTTAAAACGATATTTCTATAATTATTTCTTCTGCGGCTGCAACGCGCCCCGCGCAGTGGGAGAAAAGTGAAATATTTTTTTTAAATACTCGTAATTATGTCTGTTTTCTTGTAGCACTGCGGAAATTCACTTGTTAGGGGTAGAAACCACCCCTATCAACCCCTAAGCAGGCTAAACCACCAGATTCTGGGTAAAACGATTTCGATCAACTACATATTTATAAGGAAATATATATTTTATACACAGATAGGCTAGCCTACCTCAACCCCGATACATCTCATTCCTACATACCCTTACAACCTCGTAAACTACCCCTAACAACCCCCAAGCAGGCTAACACACCTAGCTCTGGGTAGAGCGAATTTAATCAACTACTTTTAAGGAAATTAATATTTTATCCACAGAGAGTCTAGCCTTTTTTTTTCGTGGGGAAATTCTCATGGATACCTCCGGCTGCGGGGGCAACCGGAAGGTTATGCCGGACTCCTACCGGCTAAAACCCCACAATAATCTCAATCAGCGTGTTCGAGGGGTCCCGGAATCTCCGTTCGGAACGCAACCGGGGCCCCTCTCTCGCTTCGCTTTATTGGAAGCACGTCCCAGAGGCAGAAATTACTACCCCCAGCACCCTCGCAGTGCTATCACGATGTCCCTGGACCACTTCCGAGCCATCGTCCTCCTCTGGGGTTACGTTACTAGGCATTTGAGGCCCCCGATCCAAACGCCTGCAACCCCAGAGGCCCTGTTTCAGGTAGGGGAACACCATCTTCAAAGGGAGGGCCGTGACGAACGCCTTGATGACGTCGTCTCCGAGTGGGATCTGTCCTCCTCCGATCCCGCTCAGCAGCCTCCTTCTGGACCATTACGGATTCACAGAAGGTGGTTACGGCCCTCCACGCCGAGTCCCCGCTCAACATCGCCGACACGACTGCTGGCAGGGAGAGGTCCCGATCGACCCGGTTTGCCATCATCATTCGCTTCCCGTTCCCACGCTGGACATACCGCCAGCGTATGGGACGCGGAGTCCTGATCCTGTCCACCGCAATGGAAGCAGTACGGCGTCGCTTCGCGTCCGATCTTACACAGATAATCACCGAAGCTAGCCTTTTCGCCCATACAGGTGCCCCGTATAAGGCTACGGACCGTACTACCCCCGCATAGAGGCAGCTAATTCCTCCCTCGGTCCCCCGGGATTGGGCAGCAGTCTGTGCATAGCGTCTGTGCATAGCACCCGCCACACTCTCAATCCGGGGGAACAGAGTCTAGCCTACCTTACAGACTAACACATCTAGCTCTGGATGAAGTGAGTTTAATCTACTACTGCTTTTTTATAAGTAATTTTATTTTATTTCCCAATAATTTGGTGGTTGAGCCTGCTTAGGGGTTGATAGGGGTGGTTTCTACGCCTAAAAAGTGGATTTCCGCAGTGCTACAAGAAAGCAGACATAACTACGAGTATTTAAAAAAATATTTCATTTGGATTAGATTTACTGCCTCGCGCGTAGTTTTGATCGTCTCCGCCCACTGTGCGCCGGGTACCAGCTAGTATTCATTAAAAATGTCATGTAAGAGTAGACTCAAAATCTCTTGCAGAACCAGAACCTCTTCCTGATTTGAAGTTTGCTAATAAGATAAGTGGCCGTGAAAAAAATAAAACTTAAATTTCCAATAGAAAATAATGTTCTGTAAATCTACATTATGGTTGATGCTCCATCTGTAATTGTAAATTCGTAACCGCAAAAAACAATTTGTTTACGTGATTTAACTATAACCTAACAATTTTCGGATTTTGTCCTTTGCTTGTGTTTGTGAAACTGCTTCTTGCCAAACCAAATGTCGTGGTTATATGTCAACAGGTACCCAATAGGTTTTGATGAGTGTAAAAGCTAGAATTTTGTAACCCCAACCCCCAAGGGACCGTAGTAGTTTTTAGTATTAATTTTAACTTGGTACACCTACCCGTTGTTGCCAAGACAACGTCAAAGCAGATCGGCAGAATTGGCGAAAGCTAGTTCCAGCTCCTTCGGGAACCAGTGAATTCTGGTCTCTCTAAGAGAACTAAGGCTGTCTAAGAGAACTTCATATATATATATATATATATATATATATATACTATATAGTAACTGTCATGGAATACCTCTCTTCCAGCTAAAATAGTCTCCGGTTCTCAACACTCACCAATCGAAACGCAGCAGCATTAAGCTGCTATTTTAGCTGGTATTCTGGGAGAGCATGGTCCTTCCCCGGTCGAGCCGACCCATTCGTGCTACAACCACGATATAGACGTCTGGAAGCTGGAATGATCAATTGGGCAAAATCACTAAAACTTTTGCTAAAAATTTAGTGCTAATTTGGTGCTGCAAAATTAAATTTTACGCCCCAATTACCTTGATTAAAAATTAGAAAACTGTTAGTTTTTAATTAAGCTAGCAATGTTCTATCTACTAAAACGATAACCGCTTAGTACAGCACCAAATAGAAACATCAATAATTTCGTGCTGTCGATATACGCAAAGAAAAATTTTGAAAATATTTTGTTTTTAATATCATAAACTGCTACTTTGACATCTTTAGCAGAGTCACAGAGTCGCCGAACAGGTTAACTGCAAATATTTCTTTTGATATTTATGTCGGAGAAGTGTGTTGAAGGTACATGGTGGCACAGATATAATACGATTAATAAAATACAGCCTGAACCTTATAATTTACAACTTTTTCTAATGTCTATACAGTTTTAGTTCCAGTTTCACATACTTATGTTTAATGCACTTCGTATTTTTTTACTATCCTCGGCCCTTTGCTAAACTCTAACCGATACGAGTGTGGACGTTGTTGCCAAATGGGCAGCCCAAGAAATCCTTCATCCTTCAATTTATAATAAAAAGGACTTTAATGAATAGTTACCCTGTACGTCGTTTATACTTGAATACTTCTTGACCATTTGCATCTCGGTTGCATCATGAGAGACGAGCTTTTCCTCATGAGCGACTCGATAATCTGTCCTTACTTTCAATTGAAGGAAAAGTTTCAAAAGAAATCTATTTCACTAAGTTCAGTAAAATGAAGGCACGAAAACACATATAATATGCTATAATAGCTACATACTTACTGGAAAGAAAACTACCTATTACTTTATTTTTACTTATTGGTTTCTTTTGCAGATCGATTCGTATTTTGTTTTCCTTACCCATATCTTTAATCTACGTATGTTTGTTTATTGAAGTTGAATTTAAATTTCACTTGCAAGATTTTAAATAAATAAATATAAACACACATCCAAATTTAAAGTGAATAAAAAGCTTGTAAGATTAGATCAACTTTTTAAACTATGAGCCTCATTGAGCTTTGCTACCCCGGGACTCTGACAATCTTAGTCCACCAATGGGTCTTGCTGAGAGCAAATTAAAATAATAAAAAAGACACCGGAGACGGCTAACTGAGTAAATAACGCAAATATGTCTCTAAGAGGTTTTGATTGATGATTTACATATGGAACATTTTCTGTAACGCCTATTAGTCCGTGAGGTCCACATATGTGAAGGTTAGAATTGTATCCACGGCTAGTCGGCCGCTGGAGGCAAGATGGCTGGTCATTTTTTCGTTCAAAGGCAAGTACAGCAATTCGCCAAGGAAACGGAGCTATCGTTCTTGGAACTACACAGCGGGGTGTAGGACTGTACGATATTTGTTTTTTACTTTATTATTATAATAAATAGTGTAATCAAATAATGTTTTAAAAATTAACTGCATAGTTCATTATTTTTCTATTAAAATTGTTTTTTGTCTTTACATACGAAATCCTAACATTATCAACGTGTCTATCTATCGCTAATGTGGCATAACTGCTTAGATAATGAAAATCTTCTTCATAGATAATTCATAGATAAAAAAACCTATATTATCTATACAAATAAATAAAATTGAAGTGTCTGTTTGTAATGTCAAAATTACAGTTTTTTACTAAATGCATATGAAAGTAAATACGATACCTATAACTAAAATACAATTTTTAAAATTTTTGTCTGTCTGTCTGTCTGTCTGTCTGTTTGTTCCGGGTAATCTCCGAAACGGCTGGACCGATTTTGACGGGACTTTCACTGGCAGATAGCTGATTTCACAAGGAATAAAATAGGTTACTTTTATTTTAGAAAAATAATCAGGGTTCCGCGCAGAAACATAAAAACACTAACACGCGAACGAAGTCGCGGGGAACAGCTAGTTAGATAATAAAAGAAGAATTTTGCAATCAGTTACATAACGTGTGTAACGTTAGAATATATCATGTAATGTACTTTCACCACTAAAATTTAAAGGTTTTTTTTTCACCATAATTTAAATTTGTAATAATTTAACTAAAAACAGCTGCTGCCCATTGCTTCCTATTCTAATTACAACGAAGACTGACATTTAAACTTTAGAAAACAAGATATTATTTTCATTATTTTCACACAACGTAATCCGCGCAAGGCAAATTACGGGTGTTACAACAAATTTGGCCGATATTTGTCTAGAAATGGAAAATAAATAACACAGAGTTTAACTTCAATGTGAGTGACATACTTAATTTAAATGTAAATAAATGACGAATTATATTCAATCATTTTTTATTAAACGAATAACTTGAGAATACATAAAATTAGGTACCGTTTACCTATACAACTATAAAATTATTAAACTTATATTTAATATAAGATATTTTGTTGCCGAATTGTAATGGACACAGCAACAAAAATAATACAATGGCATGGCTCAACATTGTATACATACAACTTGAAATGTTTTAATCATAATTATACCACCTATCGATTAAACTATTTCATACTTACAAGTACTTTAGTCTAAGACCTATAGAAAATGAAAATGCCAACAGAAATAATGTACAGTCAGATTTAAGAATATTCAGAGCCACTGTGATTAAATAATGCACCTAATTGAATAAAACTATGTTTACGGATTTTATCGCGTTTAATTTACTATTTCAGTCCCCTTCGTGACCATGGGTTGGTAAAGCACCCGAAACGTTGGGAATTAAAATAGTAAATTAAACGCGATAAAATCCGTAAACATAGTTTTATTCAACGTGTAGTATTCGCGTAAATATAAGAAATCATAATGCACCTAAGTTTGAAAACATAAAAATGACCATGTTTTGCAAATATTGGTTTTAGATCACATTCGAACTCAAACCCAGAACTCAACGGGAAGGTACGTTGATCACTAGGCCATATGTAGGACCAACATACGTAAGTTGATGTGATATACATTTAACTGAGTATATTACAATGTTCATCATTAAATGCTAAAACTCAATAAAGATAACATAAGCCGAACTATCAAACGATTAAAGAAAAAACGATAAAGCTAAAAGATTAGTAAGCATTATCGATAACTCTATAAATATTTACTTGCTTACAAATGTAAGGACAAACATGAATGTCAATCGATCGACTTTGCATAGATAAATTTTACATTATTAGCAATGTAAAAACCCTATTTTAGTATATTTCATACTATGATAAGTCATTGTTACAACCATTATATTCCAAACTATATACATAGCTTATATTGTGATTACACATATTAATGCTGTTTTTTAAAACTGCATATAAATTTAAAGTAACCGTCCATCAGCCATAATAGTAAGTCTAATAAAATATACGCACACAAAATATGAGCTTCTTTGGCAGTGTGTAAATGCAATTATAGTTATAATGTTATAAAACAAAAAAATATCCATATATTTTATGTGATACATAATGGCCTTGCATTAAGCAAGATCAGCAGTTTTCGTGGCTATTTGCATGTCAAAACATTTATAACAAAATAGGGCAGGAATCAAGTACAATTTCTAGTATCGCCGACTTATTTTTGCAATAGAAAATTGAAATAACAATAAATGCGTGTTTTTTTTATCCAGCTGCTATTTTGATTGAATCCTAATATATTTTTGATTTACATTGGTCCAATTCCTGAATTATAATTTTAAGCATTTAATAGCAGTAAAATTATCAAATAGGAGGGAATAATAGATTAATTGTATTTTGACAATAACTTTCATGCTATTTTCAGCAGCTATTCGTGCGAGGCATAGGTTCAGTAGTTTAAAAAAAAATAAACGCAAAATATGTCAAAAATTTCAATATCCAAGGCCAAACGAAGCAAAGATCGGAAAGATTGAACATTCCATTATTCACCAAAATGGACACCAGCCAACATAGCACTGACAAAGGTTCTCGTTGCTGGTTGCCTGTTGAATCAGCAAGTCAACTTGCTTCTGCACTGACACGCAAGACAGATCATCGATATGGGTGAAGTCGCGTCCGGTCAGTTTGTCCCTAACCCTATTCACAATGACCAGGGCCCGCTTGTTCAAGTTTGTTTCCGCTGGTTGGTCAAGTGTATCGTTTCCTCCTATCTGCGGTCTGCTTTTGCTGGTAAGCGGTGAAGAGGAAGCTTCCGAGTTCTCCGTGTCACCTCTCGATCGACGCCCGGCGTCTATAAGTCTCCAGTTGAGAAGAGGATCGTATACAAACGCTTCGAGGACGGCCATCACACTGTCCTTGTGCCTATGAAGCACCTCCATTACGGACTCGCAGGTGCGACGGTATGTACCTTCGATGCCAGTTACCTTAAGAAAAAGAAGTCAAGAAATTAATGGAGTGGTAAGAATTTTTGAAAAATTAACTTATAGCTGCATGAATATTATCTAATTAAATTGCTTTCTTGAATATAATATAACTTAAATTGAAAGTTAAAAAAATCCCCAAAACAAAAAGAGCTGATGATCTTCAAATGGCTGAATTGATTTTGATAAACATGTTTGAACCACCGCTAGACTGCCTGCCTTTTAAATTAAAAAAATATCTTGGAAAACCCAGAAGTGCAAGCCTCATGAGCGTTTCGTTTAATTTGATGAAAAAAATAAAAATAGTGATAATCATTTGTACAAGAAAAACGCTGTGAATCTGATCGACTTTCATTAATAACTTTTATACGGTGTTGAGTTTAATAACAAAAAGCAATAGATCCTCCTTAGAATATATGGAATCTTATTTAATACTATATATCTCAATCTAGCGAATAGACTCACCGGATGCACAGACCAACGGACGGCAGTCCATATATTTTTCTAATTACAGTTTTTGTTATCTAATCTAAAGTAAATCAACTAGAAAATAAACTATTGTTACAATTCAATGTGTGTATTTGTTGTATAATATGGATTTGATGTCTAGCTAAAGTATAAGAAAGCGGGTATCCAAAAAATTATTTAATGACAACAGTATGTTTTTAGCTCACAACTGTGATACAACCATCTAAACTTCGGGGTGCAGTAGTGTATTTAATTATTGGTAGGTATTTTCTATGTTATTACATTAATTTATTTTATGTCGAGAGGCAACTATGAAAGACGCCAGTGAGAGATTTTGGCTTTCGATAAATGGCGGTATGATGATGATAATGATGGTAAAATATAACCGTGTACTTGCGGTGTATAAATATTTACCGCCCCATATGCCCAATATCTACTATTTAAAAGGATTGTAAAGCTGTAAATTTTCATACAAAAAGTGATGAAGTTTGTCCCCCCGTAAACAGTTAATTTTAATTATTTTTGGAAATGCTGTAGATATAATGAACAACTAGGTCCGTACGTTAAAGAAATATTGTAATATTGCGATATACGTTGTTAGCATTTAAATTTCTATGTTTTCTGCCGACTTCCAAAAAGGAAGCGGTACTCAATTCGACTGTATGTTTTTTTATGTGTGTTACCTCATAATTTTTTTCTGGGTAAACCGATTTGGATGATTCTTTTTTTATTTGAAAGCTGGTACTTCTCGTGTAGATGTCAAATATGAATTAGATCAAGGTCAGACCAATAGTTTTTGAGTTATTCTTAATAACTCATATTGAAGTCGGCTGTACAAAATTTTTAATTTTAAATTATTGACCTAAAAACTTCCTCGAGCGTTTTTTTAAATTAAACTAAACTAAATTAGTAAAAAAGAATACCTAAATGATAATAAGATTTTGTGAAAACGTTATCGCCCAAAACAATATTTCAAAGAGGAAATGTAGGCAATTGCTTCCAAGACATGCAACTCTCTCTATTGCACGATAAGTTGATACGAAGTAAGCGGTTTGAAACAGATTGCATTTTTGAAAAAACCTATTCGCGCCGGATATCGGCACTTCAAAATCATCTTGACAGTGGTAAAGCCACGCGGCTGATTTTGCTGTCGCACGGATATGGGCCGGCACGAACCAGGGACGATACCTCACAGAATACCAGCGTGAAGTAGAAGTTTACTTCTGCGTTTCGTCTGGTAAGTGTAGGTGACCGGAAGCCTAAATCCCCTCTTCCCCTTTAACATAGTACCTCTGGTGACGGAGAATGCCACACTGAGCATCCACGCTCAAGCTACTCGACTTTGCCCCCCCCCCCCCCCCCGAATACGCGTGTGGGTGCTCAGGCTATCTCGCGTATTCAGGAGCGTGAATTTTAAGCGGAGCGATAAGATATAGGCGACCTCTGCCACTCTATGAATTGAAAGTGAATATGTACAACATCAGAGGACTTCATTCTAACCTTAACGCTGTCCACTACTATCTGGAAATGGCGACGCGGCCTTGCTTTTTCTTACCGAGACACAGGTGCCCTCTCCGACTGATACTTCGTATCTCTCCTACCCGGGGTACAAATTGGAACACTCCTTTGTGCGTCGTGCTGGAGTTTGCGTATACGTTTGCGACATATGCCCATCCCATGGCTGCGTGTATACAGCGACGACCATCACCGCGTCTACGGATGTCTCAATAAGTCCCATAGCGGTAATGCCGACACAAACCGACTCATCGACCACGTCCAAATGGCTGCAGACTCCGTTGATACAACAGATCCCATCCGCAAAGATCGTGATCCTCGGTGATTTTAACGCCACCACGCTGAATGGCTTGGTTCCTGTTTTAACCGATCATGCGGGTATATCTGTTTATGAATTTACCTTATCATATGGTCTGACACAACTAACGGTAAGGTAAGGTAACTTCGCCTACGCGGATCCCAGATGTGGAGGATCATGAACTTTCCCTGTTGGACCTTCTGCTGACGTCTCGTCCGGACGGATATCAGGTCTCCGTCAACCCTCGCCCCTCTTGGCTTTTCAGACCATTGTTTGATCCGGAGTACGGTGCTACTTACGCTCCTATCGCGGTTGCGTTCTGCAGCTTGCCGAGGTGTTTGGCAATATACAGGGTTATTTTTCAAACAGTAGCCAGATTTTATACTTAAGTTCAAATATATAAATAATGATATACCGTTAATGCAGTTTTTGAAAATACGAGTAAATAAGACTTCTACTTTTAATTGAAATTATTTCAAATTGAATGTGATTTATGAGCAACAACTACACGTATGCGCGCTCCTCTGTGAGCGATTCATTTTACTAAGTAAAATAGTAGGCGTTAGACATTTATGAATGACAATCAGTTAAAATAATGCATTAACACGCATTTTGAATTTAAAATATAAATAAAGAGGAGAAAGAAGACAGAATGTTTAAGATTTTTTTTTAATTAGTTTTTCCTTTATTACTTATTCTGAACTTTCTTTGCAAATTTGGCCGCTATGCAAAATAACCCTATAGCTTGGCCGATTGGATCATGGTGCGGTCTCTTTTGCATCCTACCCTTGGAAGGTTTGCTTCTCGCCGGATGATCTCAATGTTATTGATGATTCTTTCGCTGATGTGATACTTCAGGGAATGGAAAATTTTATTCCATCATCTGTCGTGCCCATCGGTGACAGACGTCAGCCATGGTGTTGTCACTCCTGTAAATTTGCATCACGCCATAAATAGGAGTGCTACCGGGCCTGGGCTGACGCATCAACGTTTCGGGATGCGCTTTTAAAAAGAAGTATTATTCCGCCTCCAGGTCCTTAAAATTATCGTTGCCAAGGCAAAATTAGAGCACATCGGCAGAATTGTCGAGAAACTAGTTCGTTCACGTTCACAAGTAACACGTGCATCCTGGTCTCTCACCAAGGCTGTCCAAGGCAACTTCTGTCAGCCATCTCTGCCGTCTCTGCACAGGGAGGACGACTCACTAGTAGCTAGTGACTAACCCAAGCTGCAAAGAAAATAGCCGATCTGCTAGGCTCTCTGTTTGCGTCCAACTCGACTCGATGACGATTGGAACACACCGCCGACCATCACGCGTTGTGAGGTCTCCATGCAGGATGTACTGTTTATACAGCGCTCGGTGCGCAGAGCACTTCTCTCCCTGGACATCAAAAAGGCGAGTGGACCTGATAGAGTACCTGCCATTGTGCTGAAGATGTATGTTTCGGAGTTGGCACCGGTTTTAATGAGTATTTTGCGGTACTCGTACACCCTAGGCGTAGTCCTGAATTCATGGAAGACAGCTTTGGTCCACCTGATTTCTAAAAAAGGCGACTGCTCAGACCCGTCTAAGTACAGGCTTATCGCCATCATCTCCTAGTTCTCCAAAATAATGGAATCCATTATAAGCTGCCAGCTCATGAGGTACCTTGAGGATCACCAGCTGATTAGTGACTACCAACACGGTTTCAATCAGCAGTCGTCGAGTTCAATCAGCTGGTGATCTTTTGGTCTACCTGACTCATAGATGGGCGGAGGCAGTAGAGTCCAAGAGGGAGGCCTTGGCCGTTAGTTTGGACATAGCGAAGACCACCGATCGGGTTCGGCACAAAGCGCGTCTTTCGAAGCTTCCTTCGTATGGGCTTCCCGAGAAATTGTGTAATTGGATCACCAGTTTCCTTGCTAATTGCAGTATCAAGGTCCTAGTAGCATGCACCGTGCATGATCCGATCCGATTACAAGCCTATTAAAGTTGGTGTTCCACAAAGCTGCGTGCTATCAACAACGCTTTGTTTTTGTATATCAATTATATATTGCAAGCCGGCAACATTGAATGCTATGCGCATGAGAGCACTGGTGACGCTATATATATACACCGGCCGTGCCATTATTTCTCGTACAATAGTTTTAAAAAAAGAAAATAAACAAAAAATAGTCCACGTTACCGAGTACCGGCACAAACTTGTGTCTGAAGTCGAGACTTTGAATAGTCTTGGATTGGGGGGCGACTAAATCTAGTCCAGTTTAATCCCCAGAAGATACAAGCTTGCGCGTTTACCGCTAAAAAGAAACCCTTTGTCGTATCTCCTCAGTTTCAGGGCACTCCCCTTGTTGCCTCAGCCAGTATCGGAATCCTCGGCATCGACATATCGTATGACGTGCAGTATCGTGATTACTTGGATGAGAAGGCCAAATTGGTCTCTAAAAAGCTTAGCTCAGCAGTGCGCTGAAACTTTACAAGGCGCAGATACGGCCTCACATGGAATACTGTTCCTATCTCTGGGCCGGGGCTCCCCACTGCCAGTTCCTCCTTCTGATGTTGCATGTCTTTGCGTATTTTATAGCATCTTTCATGGGGACTGCTGGAATTAATCCAATAAATAGTAATAATAGTAATATGGGACTAATTCTAGCCGCTCAATTTCACCATCGGACATCGCGACAAAACTCGCGATGCCATCCATACCATCTGGATGTTTGGGAGTCCACCAGGGTGCGATTTACAAGAAGTTTTCTTGTAAGTTTAAGAAAAAAGGTGTTAAATTCTTGTAAGTTTTCTTCCGCGCACAACTTTCTTGTAGAACTACCACCAGCGATTTTTTCGAACCGATACGACTTCAGGACCTACAATAGCCTACTATTTTTTAAAAGGCCGGCAACACACCTGCAATTGCCCTAGTTTTGCAGTTGTTCATGGGCGGCGGTTGACACACAACATCAGATGAGCCGCATGCTCGTTTGCCCCCTCTTCTATAAAAAACATCGTCCCGTGGGTGTCATAAGAGGCGATAGATGGGAACAAACCATAAGATGAGCAGCAGTGACTTCCTAATAACAACTATAAAATAAAAAACAAAACTGCTGTTGGTAAATATCCCTCCATGAGCAAAGTCATAAAGACAACGTAGGCTCAAGGCTCCGCCCTACTCATGCTCTAATCTAAAACTCGTATGTTTATCAGTTGAATTGTGAAGTGTTGTAATGATGATTCTGATGATGAGGGTCAGGATTTAATATTCTTTTTTTATAAATACATGATGCGCCTTGATACCGCCATAATGTGAACACTGCCTTATTTAAAACATTTTTTTATATACCTAACACCTAAAGTTATATACATAATTAAAAAATAAATCCTATAGATGTACATATATGTTCGTCTCTTTTTAGTGTCGCTTTTTCATTTCATCGAGTTTCATCACAACGATTTTAAAGATGTTTTCACTTCAATAAAACTATACATGTTAAACCACCAAATACGTTGCTGGAATTAACATTCTACGTTGATCCTTCAAGGTTTTTAGATAATGTGATGACTATAGAATTCACTTTTGCTGGCTATGCTAATTTGTAAACTAAATACATTAATAAAAAAAAAACAATATGAGCTAATCTTGGTAATGCGCAAATATTTACATCAGTACATATGTTTACACAATACTTAAAGATTGACTACGATAACACGTTCCGCCCCTTCAATATTATACAAGTTTGAAAGTATTTACAAAGCACAACCAACAAGACTCATAATGTGTGCGTGCTGAGACGGCCGTTATACAAAAATAAATCGAACGATTTGTTGCTCGACTAGCGGCGTCATTAATAGCACATTATTATTAGTATGGCGCTGCACTGACGTATTCTATAAAAATGACACGTGCTTTGTCTTGTGCGGTCGGCTAAGTTATGATTAGTTAACCAACCAATCTGGCAATAAATGAGACTTACTACTAGACTACTTTCATTTAGTATAGGGGTATAACCCTTGTGACTGGTTCAAAATGTATAATTGTAAATCAATAAATCATTTTTCATTTAATTTTCATTACACTACATACAAACTCTTTCGTAAGGATGTGACTACACACATTGAAACAGTAATTTGGAGAGGCGAGCCGTGTTATCGTAGTTATTACTCTACACCATTTCACCATACCTCCATAGCATTGATGAGCATCCGTGTCAATCGGAAAGGTATTTTCTCCGGGAACTTATCCCGAGTGACGGCCACTTCGAAGCAGTCTCCGAAATCGATGTGAAGGAACTTCCCGGTGACTCTGTCCAGCATGATGTTTGACGGGTGACGGTCTCCCAAGCCCAGGATGTATCCGACCATACTCATGACGGCTAACGAGCGCGTGTAATTCGTTCTTCGCTCAAACCAAACTTCAGATGAAGGGCTCTTTAGCCAGAGCAACTTGGCTAAGTCGTCGCCGGCTGTGTGCTCCAACGCATGTTCAAATACTTCCACCTGCAAAAATGATTCGCTATATTAAGAGGATACATGTATATGGATGTAGTTGAAGAAAAACAATTTAAATGAAATACATAGTCATTAGAAGAACAGTACAAGAAAAATATATTTTAAAGAAATGTGACAATGACCCTTTTACTGGAAACGAGGCATTCCATCTCAGTCCTCAGGGATGCATGCACATCTGCATTTTGATCCTTAATTGAGGATATAGTCGTATTTTTAATTAGACGAAGTCAACTGACGTTTACTGTGTTGTCAGTTTTTGATGAAATAAAAATAGTGTTGTGACAAAGTGAATGATTGAAAAACTCCTGAATTAATGAAATTGCCTCGATTGTCTAGTGAATAGTTAGTGTGCTGAACTGCCGATATCGGGTACGGGGTTCGAATTTTAGTCGTGCTTTGTACATACCAACGAGTTTTCGACGACTATGTTCCTATAATATCTACCTATACTGAATACCGAGTGTTTTAAACATTAAGGAAAATATCGCGAGGAAACTTGTAAGACTGTCCTATTTTCAATACATCATGTAGTTGAAACTATAGATGTATAAAATATAACAATTATAGGTAGGTAATGAGAATAAAAAAAATCGCTTATTACATAATTTGTTTTTATTCATTATCAGATAAAAAATCATCACTATCGCTTTCGGTGACATTAATTAAAAATCTGTCAGTAACATTGTCAATCATGTGGTCGAGACCATACATTTTGTCTTCTTTTTTAATTATATGAGACACGCAGCTATTCCATTTTTCAGGTGTGATATGTTGAAGTCCTTCTTCAAAAAGTTTTTTTACTTCTGTCATTTTGAAGGTTTTGTTATTTCTTGCAACATATCCTTTAGCCTGCGCCCATACCAACTCAATGGGATTGAGCTCACAGTGGTATGGGGGCAGACGTAAAACAATTATCCCATGCTGCGCTGCCATCTCGTCCACAACATACTTATCGCAATGTTCTTGCTTGTGCTGCCGTACAATGTCTATAAGAGTAGCTTTAACCATTGTTGCTTCGAATGAAATATTTTTGCTCGTTAGCCACTCTAGTATTCTAGGTTTAGTCCAAGACATTTTAGGCAGCGATTCTAGTTTCCTGGAGTGGTAGGGGGCATTATCCATCACTACTACGGAATTTGGTTTTAGATTTGGCAAGACCCCCCTAAACCACTTCTCAAAGGAATCGGCATTCATCTCTTGATGATAATCTTCTTTATTTTTTTTGGCTTCAAATATTAATAAGCTGTCTTCTACGAATCCTTCTTCCCCGCCTATATGGCCGATAATTAATCGTTTGCCCTTTCCTGAAGGCTGTTTTAAGCCAGTGGTCAAGCCATCTAGGAAGGCCTGGCGGGACGATAACACTGTCTGGTCAATCCATGCCTTCTTCGGTGCATGACCTTCAAGATAGTGAAAAATATCAATTAATTATTGAAAGTACAATTTAATGTAAAGAAAACAGAAAATTGTAATTACCTTCGTTGATCCAGGTTTCATCTTGGTAATAAATATACCTTCCTTCCCTTCGATACTCTTTAATTTTTCGAAGGTATCGCTGGCGCCATAGAATAATGTCCTGTCTGTCAATTAAAATGCTGTGTCTTGATTTTGTGACATATTTGAAATTTAAATGTTTCATAACATTTCTTAATGTACTCCAAGAAAAATTGGGTAAGTCTGGGTCTTCATTGACAACCTTAAGAATCTGTAAAGTAATAAAAATATGTTTTGAGTAAGGAAGTCTACGCAATCTAATACTTTGGTTTTACAAAGAACATTATGGTGGACACAGAATATAATGCAGTAGAAGGAATAAAGTTTAAGTTACCTTTATAATGGTGGGTGACTCATTTGCATAAAAAAAATTATGTGCTTTTCGCCTTATAGCGGCAAAAGTAAAATCGTCTAATTTATCTTTGAAACTGTGTTTCGGTCCACGTTTCTCGGGAGACTTAAATTGTTCATTTTCTTTGCATTCTTTTAACACACTGTAAACTGAGGTCACACCAATTCCCAAAATGTCAGCTGTTTTCGAAACACATTCTTTTTTTTCGGGGGCCTCAATAGGTAATAGTGAAGCAGCTTTTTCCTCAAATACGTGTTTGTAGACGTTTTGTATCATAAGTTTTTCGGTAACGCTTAAAGCAATCCGTGGTCTCTTCTTTCTTGGAGACAAGCTTTGGCTTGACGTGCTTGGTTGAGGATCCATATCATTTGTACGAAACAATATAGCAACAAATAAACACAACAATTACCACAAACACAACGTAACGAAAAACTTAACAAAAACAATAACTAAGCAGCGTGAGCGCAGAAAAAACATTCGTGCTATCAGACCAGAGGTTAGAAGCCGAATAACAAACAAAATGGCGACCGACGCGCGCGGCGTTGATCGGTGTTGGCAGTAGTCGCCGCGCCGCGCTTTGTAATAAAACCTCAAAAAACTGATTGTAGTTACATACTACTAGTAACTTATATCAGAGCACTTTTATACAATTTTATTGTAAAATAGAAATAATATTCTTTTATAGTTTGAAATGATTAACTATACACACTCATTGTTCATTCATCTGATTGAACGAGAACTGAACGCATCACTATTACTTTAAATATGGCAACATTATTTTACAAAGTGACATTAGCTACTGTCAGTTGGCTTCGTCTAATTAAAAATACGACTATAAATGTATATGTCTATGGGCCATAGCATCCATTAAACTTATCATCAGGTGGATTGTGTACTAGTTTGTCAACAATGAGGCAGCATAGCTAGAAAACTTTGCAACTAAAGTGTGAATATTTGGTATTAGATTTATAACACATAATAAAGTAATATATTTTATTAAAACTACTTTATACGGATTTATTGCTATGCTCGAGCGGTCTAGTTGATGAAAGAGATTAATATTAAAGCGTAATTTTGTCTGGCAATGCTTCATGACCAATTTTCAAACGTGCGTAGGAATAACATTGGTAGAGTAACATTGGGAAAACAAACGAGCCATTTTTTTAAAAGAAGAATTATCATCTATGAATATTATATGAAATCAAAATTAACATTTTCGTATTAAAAGTTATAGTTACCAACCTTTTGCATTAGCATTAACTTCTCTAGATCAGAAGCCATCCTCTGCATTATTCTATGTTCAATGTTGAGTAAGCATTTACGTTTCTCTCTATAGTCTCGTATTAACGAATGCAGAGTGTCACAGTGAGGAACCCAGCCAATGAGTCCAGAGTTAGTAGAGAGCGGTATTACAGCATATCGTTGTATAGCGAGGTCTCGACGGAAGGTGTCAGGGTCTGCTTGGAGCAGGGTGTTGACCAGGCCAAAGAGCTGCATGACTCTTTCGTCTTGTCGCAAGTCCTCGTGGCCCTTTAGTAGGAACATGTAGTCTTTACCGTTGGAGCCACGGATACAGAGGCGGCGCGGCCTTTGCTTTGATGTTATAACCTATAAGAAAATTATTAATAAGAAACTTCTTGTTTTAAAAGTGTCATATTACATGATTATTAACCCATTCAAGGCGGCTCAAAATAATCGCCTTTATTACGCAGGGGCGGGCGGTTTAAAGCACTAACTCCGATAGGCGTCGGACGCATCTCATATTTAAACACTTTGACACCGATCGGCGTTTTCCGCACATGAAAATGATTCTTGCTTGTTTAGACAGAATTTTATGGACGCTTATCATTCTACACCATGTCAAGTGACTGCATACTCAGTGGACAAAGGTTCTTGAGTGGCAGCCTCGTACCGGTAGGCAAAGTGTAGAGCGACCCCCCACGAGATGGAGTGACGACCTGGTAAGACATGCAGGAAGTCGATGGATGCAGGTGGCTCAGGACTGTGCTTTGTGGCATTCCTTGGGGGGGCCTATGTTCAGCAGTGGACATATGAAAGGCTGTAATGATGATGATGATGATCAGATCAGGTTGTCGTCGGTATGGAATTGTGGGTGTAGTGCATATGGACTACACACCTGCACGTACTGCAGCTGCAAGACACCTGGAGACGTGTTGCGTGTGCGCTACACAGTACACACTACACACCTGAACATACTGCAGCTGCAGGACACCTGGAGACGTGTTGCATGTGCGTTACACAGTACACACTACGCACCTGCACGTACTGCAGCTGCAGGACACCTGGAGACGTGTTGCGTGTGCGTTACACAGTACACACTACACACCTGCACGTACTGCAGCTGCAGGACACCTGGAGACGTGTTGCGTGTGCGTTACACAGTACACACTACACACTTGCACGTACTGCAGCTGCAGGACACCTGTAGACGTGTTGCGTGTGCGTTACACAGTAAACACTACACACTTGCACATACTGCAGCTGCAGGACACCTGGAGACGTGTTGCGTGTGCGCTGCACAGTACACACTACACACCTCCAAATACTGCAGCTGCAGGACACCTGGAGACGTGTTGCGTTGCGTTACACAGTACACACTACACACCTGCACATACTGCAGCTGCAGGACACATGGAGACGTGTTGCGTGTGCGCTGCACAGTACACACTACACACCTCCAAATACTGCAGCTGCAGGACACCTGGAGACGTGTTGCGTGTGCGTTACACAGTACACACTACACACTTGCACATACTGCAGCTGCAGGACACCTGGAGACGTGTTGCGTGTGCGTTACACAGTACACACTACACACCTGCACATACTGCAGCTGCAGGACACATGGAGACGTGTTGCGTGTGCGCTGCACAGTACACACTACACACCTCCATATACTGCAGCTGCAGGACACCTGGAGACGTGTTGCGTGTGCGCTGCACAATACACACTACACACCTGCACATACTGCAACTGCAGGATACCTGGAGACGTGTTGCATGAGCTTTATACTGTACACACTACACACCTGCACGTACTGCAACTGCAGTACACCTGGAGATGTGTTGCATGTGCGTTACACAGTACACACTACACACTTGCTCATACTGCAGCTGCAGGACACCTGGAGACGTGTTGCGTGTGCGTTACACAGTACACACCTGCACATACTGCAGCTGCAGGACACCTGGAGACGTGTTGCGTTGCGTTACACAGTACACACTACACACCTGCACATACTGCAGCTGCAGGACACCTGGGGACGTATTGCGTGTGCACTGCATAGTACACACTACACACCTGCACGTACTGCAGCTGCAGGACACCTGGAGACGTATTGCGTGTGCACTGCATAGTACACACTACACACCTGCACGTACTGCAGCTGCAGGACACCTGGAGACGTATTGCGTGTGCACTGCATAGTACACCCTACACACCTGCACATTCTGCAGCTGCAGGACACCTGGAGACGTATTACGTGTGCACTGCACAGTACACACTACACACCTGCACATACTGCAGCTGCAAGACACCTGGAGACGTGTTGCGTGTGCGTTACACAGTACAAACTACACACCTGCAGGCTGCTCTGTATGTGTGCGATGCGGATGAGGTCCGCGTCGGGCACGTAGGAGCCGGGCACGGCCAGCTGCAGCTCGCGGCAGGCCAGCAGGCGCGGGCTCACGTACTGCAGCTCCAGCGACGTCAGCTGCGGCAGCTGCCGGCTGATACGCCGGAACACGTGGTAGTACAGGTCCCACGCCTGGTTAAGGTCGCGCACCTGCCCAGACTCCTGCCAAATCGTAGCACGCAGATCAAAAATCTCAACATTTAGATGTGAACATTACTCCTATACAGTAAAAATTGATTTCTTTGAAGTGCGTCTAAATGCCTTGAGTATGTGTTGGTGACATTAAAAATTATAGACTACCGTCACTGTATCAGACAAGCCTATAGTGCTATACTATACAGCATTGTGCCACACAGATTGCATTGTGAATTGTATACCTACCTGAGAGACAAGAGACATGGAGAGTTTGTTCGTTACATTTTCATAACGGCCACATTTTCATGAATAAATGATAGTATAAATAAAATTTGTGACTTGGTGAGTGCATGCTGTGACCCGTGGTCCATAGATACTTACTAGTGTATTATCAGGAAATGTAAGTATGAGAATTATATCCTTACACAATAAGTGGGAAATAGTGATTTTATGTCATGTTTATATTCTTTCTGATTTTATTTGAAACTAGCTGTAACCCGCGATTTCGCCCGCGTGGAAGTTACTACGATTTCATGGTTATTAATTTTTCTAAAAAAAAAACATATACTAAGTTACTCCTTATAACATCAACTATCTGCCAATTATTTAGTAAAAAGCTGTTATTTTAACATTACAAACAGACAATTCAATTTTATTTATTTGTATAGATGATTAAGGATAACCTTAACCATCTCTTTTACGCCAGACGTAAATATTACCACAGAATAAATAATACTGTTACGAACAGCAGTTGCACTCCTTTGATGTTGATAGCTTGCTGACGTTTTAATAACCTACATAGTTATTATTAACCAGATAAATCGCGCACGCAAGCTAAATAAAACTTTATCGCTGCGCACGAGTGTCCGTATTACTTTGCATCTTTTCTCCTTAAATTACATTAAAACTTTTTCAACTATTTCATCCTACAGTTAAATATACTAAAAAAAAACTATTTCGTTGAGAATTTACCAAAAACTATTTACGTAGTTTTAAAAATCTTTAACATTGAATCGCCTAGAACGCGCTAGCCCCGACTGTTTTCTGCCCTGTTTTCTTCTGATTGTAGCTAATTATTTCACGCAGGTAGTAACAGTGACAGAGGCCGAATATTACTCAGAGCGGCAATGGCGAGCAGTGTCAAAAATGAAAAACGTGCAGAGGTCGCCTATCCCACTACAACAAGTCGCGGCACGTAATTCTAGCGCTGAAGGAAACATGTAGGGGACGCGCACGGATTGAATTGCACGAATGCGCCTGGAGAGCTAATCAGCGCGTGCGAACGATACACACGAGCCAATCAGCGCGACTTATACGCAATTACGGTCACCGCTAGACTTTCGTGCCGCTACTTATAAGCATGGCGATTATGGCAAATTCTCCCTGCAATAGGAGTGGCCTATGTCAGGCCAGCAAAAATATTTTACATGCTGGTGAAGAAGAATCAATTATCCAACACAAATATTCAAGGAGGATACATAGGAAATTAAAAGATATGTATCATAAAAAAAATACCTTATATCGGTTGCACCATTCTTGCGCCTCGTTAAGGTCCCTTCCATATGCCTGACTGAAAGACGCTTCTTTCATTGTCTGTGGACCCAACTCCAGCATCGCATGCAGCGGTTCCAAAGTCTTAAACATTGCTTTAACGTCGTGTTCACTGAAGTACAGTCTAGAAGCCTCTTCCAGTGCCTCGTGCCATTGCTCATGCCAGAGTATCGCGACTCTGATAAGCTCCTCCGAGATCATAGCAGCCTGGTTGACTAAATTGCTTGAATGAGTACACATAGACTTTAGAATCTGGTTTGCAGCGTTCTTTCGCGCTACAAAAGAAGACTTCGATGCCACAGTGAGAGGATAGACAAGAGCCTGGGGATGTGACTTTCCTATGTCGATTAGGAGAGAGTGTATTAATTTTCCCACTAAAGCCCTTGGAGTATCAATCCTGGCAATTAGTTGGGGTATTACTTGAAGCCAAACGTTAATTTCAATAGTCCTGATGCCTTCGACTAAGGCTTCATGTACAGCAGGATGCTGGCCGTAATCAAACCATAATGTTAACAATCTTAGGGTATCTTGTAACGAACTGCCGTGAGAAAGATTGATTGATTTGAAAAATCCTTCCACAGCTGGAACTGTATGCTGTTGGATAAACTCGGGCGCGGGTTTCTTGTTACCAGAGTTGTCATTATTTGTTTCTTGATGCTTGTAAAACAACACCGTTTCGAAATTCATATATGCCCAAGCATGCCAGGCTTTGTACCAATCGGACGACAGTGACGCCGCTGTTGCATAGTTACGAAGTATTTCAGGAATAGAAAGCTCGTTGATACCTAGCAGAGATTCGCACCAAGAACCTAGTTTTAAATGACATCGGGCTAGAAGCCGACAATGCTCCTCATCGCCTGTCTCCACTGTGTCTACATATCGTTGCAGTTGATCGTACGCCAACTTTTTATCGCCAGCTACCCACAAATGTTTGGCATAGGCGAGAGTTAACCTCGGCTCGTGAGTTGGTAATGGTAGGTCACGATTCTTGCTCGGATCTATGCCCAACAGCATAACCAATGTTCTATGAGCTTGTCGTGGAGCGCCACTTTTCCTGCAAAGGGAAGCAAATTTAAGCCATGTAGCCATATCTTCTTGAGGTGTCAATACGAGGCTTCGCACTTGCAGTATCTTGCGCCAGTCTTCAACCAATCTCTGACCACCTTGTAGCCTAGTCCACCATGCTTGTCTTATAGACTCTCTTCTCTCATTAACCAACTTGTATGTTATCACTTCTTCCAGCTCAGCCAACAACTGAGCGTTAACTAACGCACCATATGCTCGCTGGTAGCTTTCGCCAGCCACGGCAGTCAATTCAGAGTCTAGCAATGAACGTGCTTGATCAATATATAGTTTCGATACGTTATAATCGCCTTTGTGTATGTTTAAAACTGCTCTATAAAAGGCGCCATCTTGGGTGTTTTCTGGTAGGAAGTTGACGTAATTGGCCATGGAATCCCATTCATTCATACCCCAGGCAGCGGCTGCAGCCAATCTTGCAGTTTTGAATTTCTCTTCATCGCTCATTTTGGGCCAACGTTTGGAGACTGCCTTATACAGTTTGACCCATTCTCCCAGTGCTTCGAAACATCGCAGTTCTCCCAGGTACGCATCTTTGTTTTCTGGGTCCACTGAGAGCTTTTCGTCGTACAAATTCAAGGCCTTTTCCCAGTTGTGTAATTTCTCGTACCATCGTATTTGAACTTTTAAGTTAGCGTCGCCAGCTTCTCGCTGCGCCATCACCCTTTCTAGCAATCCTTCAGCGGCTTCTTTTTGTTGTAGTTTATTATTTATGTGTATTAGTGCTTCAACTACTTGAGATGTAGCGCCATTTCGAAATTCTTCTTCCTAAAAAGTAGAATATCAAATATCAACGATGAATACGCGATGTATTTAAAAAGAAGTAAAAATCTATATAAAGCGATAAAAATCAGTGAAATCACATTCTTATATTTTCGTCAAGAACAAAATTAATGAGCCGTTTCGAAAAAAAACTATTTGCAAATCAGTTTTCCCTGCATATACAGGTGTTGCGTAAAGAGTGGATATACCTCTAACTACGGGTGGGGGACATCATAACTTTTCAGAAAATAAAAAAATGTACCCAGTAAAAGTCTCACGGTTTTCGAGTTATATAAGAATGTGATTTCACCGATTCATTTGTGATCTTAGCAACGAAAAGAATAGATAAGAGTAAAAAATTTAGAAAATTTCGTAAATGTCCCATAACTCGAAATCATAGGCAGAATGGCGAGAAACTAGTTCGCCTTCCTTCGGGAATCCATGCATTCTGGTCTCTCGCCAAGGCTGTCCAAGGGAATTTCTGTAAGCCATCACTACCATCTCTGCACAGGGAGGACGACTCACTGGCCCAAGACGCAAAAGACAAAGCTGACCTTTTAGGCTCCCTTTTTGCGTCCAACTCGACTCTTGATGACGGGGGGAAAACACCGCCGACCATCCCGCGGTGTGAGTGCTCCATGCCGGATGTGCTGTTCTCACAGCGCTCGGTTCTCAAAGCACTTCTCTCCCTGGACATCCAGAAGTCGAGTGGGCCTGACGGAATCCCCCCAATTGTGCTGAGGACGTGTGCTCCGGAGTTGGCGCCGGTCCTAACGCGTCTTTTCCGGTACTCCTACTCCCAAGGCGTCCCGAATTCATGGAAGACAGCTTTTGTCCACCCGATCCCTAAAAAAGGCGACCGCTCAGACCCGTCCAACTATAGGCCTATCGCGATCACCTCCTTGTTCTCCAAAATAATGGAATCCATTATTAACTGCCAGCTCATCCGGTACCTTGAGGATCACCAGCTGATTAGTGACCACCAATACGGTTTTCGTCGGGGTCGATCAACTGGTGATCTTCTGGTCTACCTGGCCCATAGATGGGCGGAGGCAGTAGAGTCCAAGGGGGAGGCGTTGGCCGTTAGTCTGGACATTGTGAAGGCCTTCGATCGGGTTTGGCACAAAGCGCTTCTATCGAAGCTCCCTTCCTATGGGCTTCCCGAGAAACTGTGCAATTGGATCACCAGCTTCCTTGCAGATTGGAGCATCATGGTCGTTGTAGACGGTGCATGTTCTGACTACAAGCCTATTAACGCTGGTGTTCCACAAGGCTGTGTGCTATCACCAACGCTGTTTCTTCTGCATATCAATGATATGTTGCTAACTGGTAACATTCATTGCTATGCGGATAACAGCACTGGTGATGCTTTACACACCGGCCGTGCCAATATTTCTCGGGAGAACCTCACCGAGTACCGGAACAAACTTGTGTCTGAAGTCGAGTCTTTGCTGAACAAAGTCTCAGATTGGGGGCGACTAAATCTAGTCCAGTTTAATCCTCAGAAGACATAAGTTTGCGCGTTTACCGCTAAAAAGAACCCCTTTGTCGTATCTCCTCAGTTTCAAGGCACTCCCCTTCTTGCCTCAGCCAGTATCGGTATCCTCGGAGTCGACATATCGAGTGACGTGCAGTTTCGTGGTCACTTGGAAGAGAAGGCCAAATTGGCCTCTAAAAAGCTTGACGTGCTCAGCAGAGCGAGACAGTATTTCGGCAGTATGCCGGCACACCGCCTGCAACTTTACAAGGTTCAGGTTCGGCCTCACATGGAATACTGTGCCCATCTCTGGGCAGGCGCTCCCCAGTGCCAGCTCCTTCCACTTGACCGCATCCAGCGCAGAGCGGCTCGAATCGTCGACGACCGAGCCCTTTCCTATAGGCTCGATTCATTGGCACTGTGAAGAGATGTTGCATCCCTTTGCATTTTCTTTCGCATCTACCATGGGTAGTGCTCTGAGGAATTGTTCGGAATAATCCCAACCGCCAAATTTTACGAAGCACATCGCGGCAGAACTCCCAATACCATCCACACCATCTGGATGATTGGCGGTCCACCACTGTGCGATTTAGAAGATGTTTTCTTCCACGCACGACTTCCTTGTGGAATCGATTACCATCAGCGATTTTTCCGGATCGATACGACTTAGGGACCTTCAAGAAAAGACTTCAACACATCTGCAATTCCCTCCCTGGTGTTGCAGTTGTTCATGGGCGGCGGTAGTCACTTACCATCAGGTGAGCCGCATGCTCGTTTGCCTCCTCTCCTATAAAAAAAAACCGTGAGACTTTTACTGGGTACATTTTATTATTTTCGGAACATTTATGATGTCCCACACCCGTAGTTAAAGGTACATCCACTCTTTACGCCACACCTGATACTTGTACGCATTGGTATCAAGGTATAATACAGCTTACACGGCATGGCCCTAGCACGTGTCGCAGTAAGTGGTACGCGTACCTTGTAGTGCAGCGCCTTGGCGTAGGCGCGGCAGTGCATGGCGCGCTCGCCCAGCAGGTGCGCGGGCACGGGCAGCGCGCCGCCGTCGCAGTGCTCCAGGAACTCGGCCAGGTTGAGCACGGTGTGCGCCAGCTCGGGCGCGTCGGGCGCCGTCAGCGCCTGCTCCAGCGCGCCCGCCAGCTCCGCGCGCCACGCCCCCTCCAGCTCCGTCCAGCACGACACGAACGCCGCGTTGAACAGGTCGCGCAGCAGCTGCGAGTAGTTGTGCGCCAGGGCCAGGCATGCTCTGGAATATGGGTGACAACTAGCATACAGTCCACCGGTGCAAGTGGATACCGTAGCTCGTAGATTGGGAGTAGTTGTTGGTTAGAGCCAAACATGCTCTGAGACAAGTTTTTTTTTATACAATCAAGGTGAAAGACAAGCACACACTTTACCTGTGTAAGTCGTTACTATACCTCGTAGATTACGAGTACTTGTGGGCTGGAGTCTAAACTAGCTCTGAGAGAAACGTTATTTTTATAAAACATGTAGAAATATAGAATAAAAGACATATAGAATGTCCCAGAAGTCGAAATCAAGCTGGAATCGGGTGATACGTTAAGTCATAATAGTTAACAGAAAAATAAAAATAAATCTCTGCTATGTATTTTAAAAATTGCAAGCATTTATAAAAAAGTCGAAAATATTTAAAAAAACATGTGACGGTCTTTTAACTCCTGTTGCTACAAATTTTAACTTTTTTTTTTTAATTTTCTCTTTATTATGTAATCCTGAATAATGCTTCTGAAAACTGTTGCTTAAAATTTACAGCCAACCGTTCCAGTCCAGAAGGAAATGTACCTACATAAGGTAGGTACATTACGTTAAGAATGTATTAAGCTAACATCAATTTTTGACGCCTTCTCAGGACAAAATTCTTTGACAGAATTATTAAGGGACTGACGCTTAACATTTTAAGATATTTTTGATATATAGACGCTACCATTCCTTCTCAACTAATTTTATTTATGAAAGTCTGCCATTGTTCTTTGACTTCTCTGCTTTGATGATATTTTCGTCTTAAATGTAAGAGATATAACAAATAAATACGACAACTTGACGAGACCATTTTTACGTGCTATAGAAATGAAGTATGTGTACTGTCCAAAAACCGAGCGTAGACCGGCACCGGCACCGGCGCATTGGAAAAACGAAGCCGTCGCCATGCCGGTAAATGGAAAAACCGCCCATTCTATGGGGGAGGCCTATGTTCAGCAGTGGACTTTAATAGGCAGTAACGGTTTTAGTACTTTGAAGTAGACTAAGTTTTTTATTAAAGGTTAATTTTATGGAATAATCGAATCGAAATACAATCAGCAAAATTAAAATCTACATTACCTTAAAGCAGGGCTATGCGATTCTGTAAGAAGGCCGATACTAAAGCGACGCAGCCATTCCAACCAGTCGTCCTTGGAGACGCGGCTGCTGACCGTCCACGCAACCTTCAGGTTGTGTGCGTTGACGTACAACTTGCGTATAGACTGCGACGAATCCGCGAACACTATGCGCGCCTGTTGGGGAACACAAAGATGATCGTAAAGCTCAATACGAACATTCTATAGAATTAAATAAATTAACGAATAAGAATGATAGTTAAACAACTAAGTTTATAATGATTTTCGATAATATTTTAATCATATATATATTAACATATTATATAGGTATGAAAATTCACAAAAAATATTTACATTGTCGAAAACAAAGCTAGAGGTTAACAAAACAAAGAACTAGTCTTCTCGCCCTCTCGAAGTCGACTAAAGGAGTTATGTATTAAGGCCGCAGAACATATTAGTTTACATATGAATTCTTTTATTTATGATACGCAACATTTTTAGTGTACCCCACGTAGGAGTTGCGGGAATAATTCTTTCAATATTTTTGCAACTAATTTACCATGATGATGTCGTTAGCGAAAGAGATGTGTTTAGTACATAAATAATTACAGTGAAACTAGCATAACCATCATCGATTACTCACATACGCAACGGTGATGGAGTGTCACTGAAGCAATATTAGGTACAGTCACGTGCATTAGCACTTACACGGTTCGAAAGATTTTAAAACATCTCCAAGGCTTAAAAAGTTTCGAAAGGATATACATAACTGTAGGTACAATAATATATTCAGATGCCTGCAATTGCTTTGCATATTGAATATAGAGCTACACACAAAAGATTGCAAAAGTGTAAGGAGAAATGGTAAACCTTCATACTACAGAAATATCTGTAAAAGTAAAAAATTATATAGATTTATTTAAAAAAGGAACATAAAACGTAACTGACCTCTTGATTATTATTCCGCGGCTTGCGTCGAGTGCTTTGTAAAAAGTCATCTACACCCAATGTAGAAGTAGCTTGCAACTTTGAAAGCAGCAACTCATAGTTCTGGTGCGTGATTCTGTGTTTTACAATGACTTTCTGTACCAAAGGTATGAAGTCCATGTATTTACGACCAAGTTGTATAATTAGAGCACATAGCGTGTCCATCGCAGTTGTGCGTAACGCATAACATGTATCCAAACTTCTAACAAGGGGATGGATTATTCTAGAAACCAGCTCGTTGTAATTCAAAGAATCTGAAAGGTAATCAACAGTCTCCATAGCTACTTTAGCCACTGGTATAGGACAATCCGTCGCATCAAAAAGCTTCACTATTGATGGAATAATCAAGTGCATATAATCGTCTAAATTATCTTCGAATTTTTGCAATGCATAAAGGAGTTTTTCTGTAACAAATCTGTCTTTACTCGCGTCATGTGCAAGTACGCGTAGTATATGTGGCATTAGTTGAGGCAAATAAACTTTGAATTCTGATCCCAGTGCGATCGCAATATGTTCCACTAACAATATCAATGTAGGTTGTAATGGACTGTTTGGGGTCCAAAATTCCTTAATAAGATCAAATATTTTGTCAAGATAGTTGCGAATATGTTGCTTCACGATCGCTATAAGTTTCGCAAGTTGTGTGAATAAAAATTCTCGAAAGTTATTATTATCAGTTGCTCGAGCTACGTACAGGAGACTAGGAGTTACTCGGGAGATATACGGGACACATTTAATGCCCAACGACTGGAATATAAAAGTCACAGCTTGTACCACACTCGTGTGATGCTGTTGTAGTGTCGGATCGCGAAGTATTCGCATCAATGTAGAGATAACAATTGCAGGGTAGTACTCGTCTAAGACTGGTGACGACATATTAACTAACATTTCACTCGTAGTCATATCGAAGTTATTCTCTTCAGCTTTACTGTCCGCAACTGGAACTAGAACTAGACTAGAATCAGGTTGTCCATCAATTAAACCACGCGTCAGCTTGTGTTTATACGGATCAAGAGCTCCTAGGAGCCCTAAAACGCGTATAGTCTCTCTCCTGTCTTTCGGCTGTTGTTCTGTTTTGAGGAAGTTCAACAGAACGTCCATCAGATTAGGGTATTCGGTGTAGGGGGTGACTACGTAACCTGTGGCGCTGATCAATTGTCCAAACGCCCATAAAGCAACGCTCCTCTTTTCAGTTGCACTAGCATCAGACAACAGTTCTAAAAGAATGCTCAAGAGCTCAGGCAGACATTTCTTCAGGCCACTATTATCTCCATGCACATCAGCTAAGTCTCCAATCGTTTTTAAAACGCTAATAACAACGCCTGGATTCGAGTCAGACTCTTTGAGTTTTGGCACTAAAACATTTAGTATTGTTTCCATATATGGCTTTACAAGTTTTGGAGCATGCAAAATGAGATTATCAAGCATTCTAGCTGCTTGTTCTTTATTTCTACTCATTCCAGAATGTTCCAACTCTGTCAAAAACTGAATTAATGTCTTCCTTAGACCTGGCATAATATAAGCGGGATTGACGGTACTTAGCCGACCTATAGTGCATATAGCTAATTCACGTATTTCCAAATGTTCGTCATTCATAGCTATGAAAAGGAAGCTTAAATTCTCTATTTGTGCTAAATGTGTGTCAAATATGGCAGTCAAAGATTCTAAAACCCAATAGCGCACTTCGTAATCTGGATCGGTAACAGACACCACTAGCATTTTGCCTACAACTTCTGCAGTTAGCATAGTGAGTGTTCTAGAAGGGTTTTTCATAGTCCTCGCAGTGGCGTCTGCCAATAATTTCGCAGCGGTTTTTACTGCCTCTAATCTGATTTCTTGTTGGTCGCTTTGTAAAAAGTGATCGGCGCATCGCCTTACAAATGTAAGCAAGCTGTGTTGACCTTCAAACTGAAAAGTACCTAACGTTCGTAACGCCAGAACAATACTTGCAGTATCTTGTGGTTCGATGACTAGACTCATGGTGCTCTGTTGTTCCATGCTTCTTGGAACACCTGGGTGTAGGAAAGGTTTGTTCCTCAACACTAGCGAGAGCATGTTTAGTAATCCTTCTGATATTTCTTCTCTTAGCGGTGGAAGGTTTTGGCTCAATTCTTTGAGACATATTGTCAGTGATGGGCTAAGACCTGTTGCAAACATTGCATCCAAAAGTTCTTTAATATCACTTACTACTAAATCTTTTACAGCGCTTCCCAGTAACGTGATACACGCGAAAATAGATGGATCGATCCACATTCTTTTCTTGCTTTGTGAATCTCTGATAGGTAATGCTTGCTTTATAAAATCCATTATGGTGCGAATATAGTTTTTAATATCGCCTTCAATAGCTGCTGCCATTAAACCTAATGTTCTGAAGGCCATGTTTTTATCTTTTTCTCTACTACGCAGAGACGTTAATAAATAATTCATAGCACAATTAAGATACTTCTTCATAAAAATTTCTTTATTAAATGCGGCTAGTCTGGGAATTATGATAAGGAGTATTTGGGGAACTCCTTGGGTTTTTAGAAATCTCTGGCTCATCACATCTGAAAAATTGATAGTATGTACTTATATTATTTTTACACAAGGCAATGCTAATAAAAAATGCATTATATAACTTTAATATAATGCATTTTTTATATTACTAAAATTCATCTTTTACTGTTTTAAAAAGTACATGATCGTAGAACTTCAAATCGAAACCTATATAATGCATCTGTTATATTACTAGTCTATTCTATACATATCATAAATCTGTAGAAAAGTCGTCTCTGTAATTCTAATATATTCTTGAAAAAACAAGTCCAGGGGACTAAATAAAGGGTTCTGAACCCAAATCAATGGTTTTTAGAATTTTTGTCTGTCGGTCTATCTGTCTGTCTGTCTGTGTATTCCGGATTCACGCAAAAACTACTAGACCGCTTTACATGAAATTTTGTATATAGGTAGTTAGTAACCTGGGGCAACTTATAGGCTACTTTTTATCCGATTACGGAACTACAAAAAAGAAGGTTAAGTATTTTCCTTCCTTTAGATGTTGATTTTCTATTATATCTTAGTTATAGATGGGATGACGAGTGTTTTGCAAAAAAAAAAACATATTTATAAATAAAATATAAAATATAGTTATAAACTTGGTAAAATAATTTGCAATTACACCGATTTAGTTATGAAAACAGCGCCATCTATCATAAAATGGAAAAGGTAGTATATTTTGCCTTCAGTTACTAATAAATTAAATAATATAAGTAACTTGCATTTATATGTTTAAATAATAAGATAATAAGATTTTTAAAATTATTTAAAAACTGTAACGTTTAGTTTTTTTAGTATTTTTGTTATTTTATTTTCAAAGTGTAATAATTTCAATAGAATAATAGAATAGAAATAGTAATTAAAAACTGAGTATTTTATAATTAATTACCTTTACAAATTCGGTCATATTCTTCATTTAATAGTTTTCTACATACATCAGATTCATAAATAGGTACTGGATATTGCACATTTTCAGTCTTAAAACCATCACACAGATAGCCCCTCTTTACTGACGGACTATGCAACTTAGAACTCATGAATATTATATCATCAGAAACTGTTATATCTCTCTGTGTGTCCAAGCTCTGCATTAATTGTGTATACTTTTTCTCCCAAGCAGCATTAGAGCACCTTAAAAGTTCATTTAGAATAAGAAGACCTCCATGCACTTTATCTTCTTTAGTGATACCTTTCTCTTTGGGAATATCCTCAAATGACACCATAGCCTCTTCATAACATTGCAAGTACCACTGTGGTTTTGCAGTAGACTGCTTTGCTGTTTCCCTCTGAGCTGTGACCACTAGCCCAGCTCTTAACGCCTTAGCAGCTGCTTCTCTGATTTGTTGCTTTGGATCCTTTAACGCAACCAATATGTGATCAAAGAAACCAGAAACTTGTTGATAGAAATAGGTCGGCATAGCAATAGCCAATTCTTTAAGCAATAAAACGGCTGAATGTCGCCTGCCCTCATTTCTTTCTTCTGACAACCACTCAAATGCTCTCTTCACTTCGAATTCAACATATTCGGCCCTTTTGACTCCAGACACAGTAGCCAAGCGACCAACTGTCTTAGCTGCTAGTTCCATAACACCAGCATCAGAGGAAGGAAGCAAGTTTCTTAAATAATTTGCAAATCTCGTTATGCGGGTTTTTGTTGTGTCACAGTCACCACCTATGAGACACACTGAAAAAAATCATAATAAAATTACTGACAACTAGCTTCTTTGGAACGATTATCCAGAGTAATATTATTGTAGATATTATTTTTATAGCATAAGTAATGGTAAATGGAAGCTGTGACCCATAAACATCTACATTTATCCTCAGTTAAGAATTCGAATGCAGATGCGTTGTCACCCCTGAGGACTGAGATGGAATGCCTCGTCTCCAGTAAAAAGGGTATCCGGTTCTATACACTCACCACACTTAACACAGCAGCATTAAGCTGCTATTTTACGCTGATATTCTGTGAGAGCGTGGTCTTACCCCAGTAGATCTAACCCATTTGTGCTACAAAAAATAGCTGCAATTTAACTTTTCCACCAAAATAAATTGTATTAATTTGTGGATATTATATTATATTTCACAGGCTAAAATAGTGTGCCATAAACTGAGCAGGTGTTCTAATGAGGCATGGTGGTAGCAAGTACGGGGAAAAATGGTTGGCTATGCCCATGTTCAAAGGTTTATCAAAGTCATTTATTGAAAATTTAAACGGGAAATATCAATTATTTACATTACAATATTATCCAAATTTATATCAAAAATTAATAAATTAACTTTGGCCTCTCAATATATTTACAAAAATGTATGTACATAAAATGTTAGTACATGTGTGTACATGTACATGAGCGCACTGATAACGGCGCTCAGCAGCACCCGTGTCGGCTGTCATATTGACGGTATTTGTGTCAATAATAATATTAGTTATGCAGACGACATGCTGCTGCTGAGTGCCTCGGTGTGTGGTCTGTCCAGGTTGCTGGGAATCTGCGAGTGTTACGCGCTGGATCACGGGTTGCTCTATAACGCAAAGAAGAATGAATGCATGGTCTTTCGGGCTGGAGGGGGGTTCTGCCCGGAGACTGTTCCACCTATTAGACTGAATGGTGTTGAGTTAAAAAGAGTCAAACAGTTTAAATATCTCGGGCATATCTTGACTCCTGACTTGAGGGACGATGTGGACATCGATAGGGAGTGGAGGGCGTTGTCTGTGAGGGCCAATATGATCGCCCGCAGGTTTGCTCGTTGCTCAGGGGCCGTCAAAATAACTCTTTTCAAAGCATTTTGTACGTCCCTGTACACGGCCAGCTTGTTGGTGTCATATACCCAGAAGCAGTACAACGCACTCCTTGTGCAATATAATAATGCGTTCAGGATGCTGTTGGAGCTGCCTGGGCACTGTAGCGCGTCAGGGATATTCGCCGGCGCCCGTGTCGACTGTTTCTACACAACCATGCGAAAGCGGTAAACATCTCTGGGGCGCAGGTTCCGGACCAACTCCAACACCATCATTTGAGAACAGGTTTGATTGTCAGTACATTAATCTTTGTTATATGATTAGTGTAAGGACAAACACAAATGACTCAGAGGCAGTCATATTATTGATTGATTTTATTTTAATATAATTCAATTATATTTTCATTTAGTTTTTGAAAGGAAAAAGCAAGAAAGGATGGATAAGAATGATAGAAAGATATCTGATAACTTCCAGGCAAATATTAAAATGTTCATGAAACTCGTAAGAACAGCCTAGAATGAATGCTATACGAGACGAGAATAGCTGCATGCTGAATGATGAAGTTTCGAATTTAAAGAGATGGAAGGAATACTTTGAAAGCGTGTTTAAGAGTGAAGAGTCGTTTGAAGTAAGTGAAATAGAAATTCCGGAAAAAGTGGAGAGAGGTAGGGAGGTAAGTGTAAAGCAATGAAAAGCATGAAAGCAGGTAAGGCAGCCGAATATGATAGAATATCACTCGAAATGCTAAGGGCTGGAGAGGGTGTGGTTGCAGGCCTGCTGTGCACCTTGTTTAATTTATGTTGGGAACTGAAGAGGGTACCGGAAGGCTGGTGCAAAGCCGTTATAGTCCCAATATATAAGGGAAAGGGCTCGCAGCAGGACTGTAAAACTACCGTGGTATCAGCTTGCTTAGCATTGTGGGTAAACTGTATGCTAAGGTGTTAATTGGAAGAGTTATGGAAGAAACTGATGGAAAAATTTGGGATGTGCAAGCTGGATTTAGAAAGGGGATGGGTTGTACGGATCAAGTCTTTTTCATGCGCATGTTTGCGGAGTTTTTGGCCAAAGTTATGGTAGTGAAAGTTGGGTCTGGCAGAAGAAGCATGAGAGTAGAATAAATGCGGTAGAAATGCGGTCCTTAAGGAGTATGCTAGGGCTGAATCTGAATGACAGGGTGGAAATAGTGTGATAAGAGAAAAGTGTGGTTTGCAAGATGACGTTGTGACAAGGATTAAGAAAGGAATGCTTCGGTGGTTTGGTCATGTAGAAAGAATGAACGAGAAAAGAGTGACAAAGCAAATTTATGTTGTACAAGTGAACGGCAGGGTCGGGAAGGGACACCCTAGACGAAAGTTTATCGGCCAAATCGGCGATACATTAAAAATGGGCCAGATTAGGAGTACCCTTATCCGACGAGCGTGTATGCGTAGATATATGGATGTAAAGGAGGCGAGAGAGGTGTATCAGGATCGCGCCAAATGGAAGTCTGTAGTCTCTGCCTACCCCTCTGGGTGACAGGCGTGAGTGTTTGTGTGTATGTGTGTGTGTGTGTTAATTCATATGTAATTCAAAATTTTATTTTCATTTCAAATGTACTACTGTAACTATGATCTGATGGATTGAAATATATGATGATTATTAGTATTATTATTATTAAAAATATAAATAGTTTTAAATTAAAAACTTTGTACCACCGACTTCAATATAAATTATTGAGGATAACTCAAAAACTATTGGTCAGACCTAGATGAAATTTACATGGAATCATATTAGAAACGCCAGCTTTCAATTAAAAAAAAATTCAATTAATGAATAATCGAAATCGGTTCACCTAGAAAAAAGTTATAAGGTAACACACATAAAAAAACATACGGTCGAATTGAGTACCTCCTTCTTTTTGAAGTCGGTAGAAAATAAATGATATTCACTCTGTAAATACTAAGAACAGACACAATCTAGAAATATCATTAAGCTTTAATTATTGTAAACTGTTAATTTTTCAAAAAAAAAGTCCTGCTAGTTCTTCCCTAGACATAGGTATTTTCCGAACCAGTAGTAGGTAAATTAATCATAAAAGTGACTTTCAATAAGTATCATTTATAATCGATATTGAATAAAAAAGTTTCTGTTTTTATTTCCATATATAGACTTACACAATAGGAATCAATCAATGCACATTTATTATCAGAGTGATCTGAAAATTATTAATTTTTTGATTGATTGATACAGTCTATCCTTTATGTTTAAATTAACATTGAACATTTGATTGATTAGACAAAATGCAGCGGTATCCATTTACTATTGGTTTCATCGACATATTTATTAACATGAAACACCTTATAGTGAATAGATATTATGAGTGGAACTAATGTGAAATAAAACATTTATAGAATAGAATATTTTTTATTCAATATACATTACATGTGTAATTCTTATTGAAAGTCATTTTTTACTTTACCACTGGTTCGAAAAAAACCCTCTGTCCTGGGAAGAACCAGCAAGAAACCCAGCGGGACTTTTTTTTAAATAAATTTTACAATATAAATGATTACGAACTATTTACAAAATTTATTTTAGAAACTGCTTGGAAGCGATCACCTCATTCCCAGGGGTTATTATCAACCATGTATTCATTTATACTATAATAACCCTTTTTATACAGTTTCAGCTTAATAAAACATTTAAACTTGGTAATAGACAGAACCTGAACACTTTCCGGGACCTTGTTGTAATAGCGTATACATTGCCCCAAGAATGAATTACTGACTCTGTGGAGTCGAGAAACTGGTATCACTAGCTTGTGTTTGTTCCTAGTGTTTACAGAATGTATATCACTTCTTTTACTAAAACTATCTTTGTTTTTGTGAACATACATTAAATTTTCGTAAATATACTGAGAGGCCAAAGTTAATATATTAATTTCTTTAAATTTATCTCTAAGAGACTCTCTCGGTTTTAGATTGTAAATAGCTCTAATGGCCCTCTTCTGTAAAACAAAAATAGTTTCTGAATCAGCCGCATTTCCCCATAGCAAAATCCCATAAGACATTATGCTATGAAAATAACTAAAATAAACTAATCTAGCTGTCTCGACACTAGTGAGACCTCTAATCTTTTTTACAGCATAGGCTGCAGAACTTAGTCTGCTTGCTAATTTGGATATATGGGGGCCCCACTGGAGCTTTGCGTCAAGAGTGATGCCAAGAAAAACAGTGGATACAACAGGGCTCAATTCCTCCCCATTTAAAAACACATTGGTATTCAGATTTTGAACATTCGTTGTTGTAAATTTAACACAATTAGTTTTATTTCCGTTCAAATGCAGATTATTAACGTTAAACCAATGCACTAATTTTGATATAGCATTATTCACTTCGTCACATTTAAATGATTGACGTTTAAGTTTAAAAATCAAAGAAGTATCATCAGCAAATAATACTATATCATGACTATCCCCTACAAGGTGAGGTAAGTCATTAATATACACCAGAAACAGGAATGGGCCGAGAATTTTTACGTGGTAGAGCCATGCTGCAGCTATATTATGGTTGTAGCACGAATGGGTCGGCTCGACCGGGGAAGGACCACGCTCTCACAGAAAACCAGCGTAAAATAGCAGCTTAATGCTGCTGTGTTTCGTATGATGAGTGTAGAGAACCGGAGACCCTTTTTACTGGCAAAGAGGCATTTCATCTTAGTCCTCACGGGTGACAACGCATCTGCATCTTGAGTCTTTATTGAGGATAGATGTAGATGTCTATGGGTCACAGTAACCACTTACCATCAGGTGGACTGTGTGCTCGTTTGTCACCCGATCCTATAAAAAAAAAAAAAAAATCGAGCCCTGAGGTACACCCATTAGTACAGGTGACCCGGAACAACTTTTACCATTGATAATAACCTTCTGTTTTCTATTACTTAAATATGAAATAATAAGTTTAAGCGCTGTGTTCTTGACACCATAGTACTGTAGCTTCCTGATTAATGTCTCATGGTGAACACAGTCGAAGGCCTTGGAAAGGTCACAAAATATACCCAAAGCATCCTCTGAATTCTCCCATGCACAAAAAATATGTTTAATAAGCTCAACTCCAGCGTCAGTTGTCGAGCGACCCCTTGTAAAACCGAATTGATTATTATGTAGCAATTTATTAATATTAAAGAAACTTAACATCTGATCTAAAATAATTTTTTCAAAAATTTTACTTAATGTTGGTAGTACAGAAATTGGTCTAAAATTGGCGGGGTCTAATGTACTACCAGATTTAAATATAGGTATGACTTTACTATGTTTCATTAAATCAGGAAACACACCAGATTCGACGCTTATATTAAATATAGTGGCTAGATAAGGTGCTAATGTATCTATTATAGATAAAATAACTTTAACGGAAATCCCCCATAAGTCTGCCGTTTTCTTAACATCAATAGTTTTAAAATATTTAACGATATCTTTTGGCAGTACCCTATGGAATTTAAAAGTATTTGAACAAGCCTTTACATTTTGTTTGAGCAATGATTCGGCGACAGTAGGAGAAGAATTTAATGATTTTGTTGTCAAAAAAGGAACATCAGTAAAATGTTTCTCAAAAGCCATAGCAATATAATAGATTGTTAGTAGATTGCAAAAGTTTACTTTAGAATGGCACAAGTTTCTTTTAAATCAATGTAGAATTTTTTATCAAACTTTTTACATAATTAGAAAATCACTGACTATCCGAACAGCCCATCACAAGTTTACCATTAAACACAAACCTTCTACATGGATTGCTGCAAAGTATAGTCCTGAGCAACCAACATTCATAAACTAACTGCGTGTTTCATCAGGTTTACTGTCATTTGAGAAACTTTTGTCCCCATCGGTTGTCAGTTTTTCAAGCTTCATGGCCAGCCAATTGGCACTTCAGCTTACTAATATGTTAGGCTATGTAGATTACTCTGGTTTTACTGCAGATATTACCGCATCCGGTACTACCCGCGCTCATGATTGGTGCAGCCACCGATAACGTACGCGATTACGACTCGACGGCAGGTCGCGCTGCTATTTCGGTATCACAGGAAAGCATTGCCACAGGTGGGGACACAACTGGCAGAATTGTAGAGGCCATCACTTCGTTAGTTACAGTAATAATAATAATAATAATAAAGAGAAGAAAGCCGAAACAGATAAGCGAACAAAATATCTGGACCTGGCTCACGAGGTGACCGACATGTGAGGCGGACTGCCGGCCGAAATTATACCTGTAGTCGTTTCTGCGAACGGGTTAATCCCAGTCAGCCTCTCGGGTCATCTGAGGCGACATACAGCCAACCAGATGAGAAAACTATATAGATACCCCTCATAATAATAATAATAAGCCTTTTTATTCTGAACTTCTCGGTTAAATATGAATACTATACTAGATATGTTCTTGTTTGTTATAATATGTCCCAAAGCTCAGTTTGCCTTTTGGCATAGGCCTCCTCTAACATTTTCCACTGGGACCTGTCCCGCGCTACCCTTCTCCAATTGTGTCCAGCCGTGAGTTTTAAGTCGTCTTCCCATCTTGTTTGTTGGCGTCCTCTACTTCTCTTACCATCTCTGGGATACCAGTCAGTAACAGTTTTGCACCACTTCTCGTGTGGATCACGCATCATGTGACCTGTCCATCTCCACTTTTGTTGGTCTATTCGGGTTATTATATCGACAACTTTGATTTTGTCCCTTATTATGCTACATCTTACTCTGTCCTGTTTCCTTATTCCTGTCAAACTTCTCTCCGTGGCTGTCTGACAGCGTTCCAACTTTTCTCTGTAGTATTTGGTGAGTGCCCAGGTTTCGAATCCGTAAGTAATGACGTATATACGTATACACGTGTTGAAAACTTTCTTTTTATTTGCATACTTAGCTCCTTAGATTTTAAAACTTCCTTCAAAGACCAGTATTTCTTCCATCCGTTTCCTATTCTTCGCTCAATTTCCTTAGTGGTTTGATCTTTGTAAGATATTATCTGTCCTAAGTAGATATAGTCTGACACATATTCGAGTGATTGGTTGTCAATTTTTATAATTACTGGTTTAGAGATTATAAGCAATTTTGTTTTGTCTTTGTTCATACTTAGGCCCACTTGCAGGCTTTCTTCATTTAGTGATTTTGAAAAGATGCGTCGGGTTTTCCTCAAATACTCGTAAGACTATATCATCTGCAAATCTTAGGTGGTTTAGTTTTACACCTTGCACATTGAGACCGTATTCCTCCCAGTCTAGTTTGCGGAAGATACTTTCCAGAGCAGCCGAGAACAGTTTTGGCGAAAGAGGATCTCCCTGTCTTACTTCCCTCTCGATCTTGAACTTTTTTCCCAAAGTTTCTAGTTGGATCCTAACTTCGCCGTTCAAGTATATGTTCTTTATAATATTAATATAATTTAAAGGTATCCCCTGCTGTTCTAGGCTTTCCCATATGGCTGTGTGCCTTATGCTGTCAAAAGCTTTAGAGCAATTGATGAATGCCATTAGAGTTTTTTATTATACTCATTATATTTTTCTACAATTTGTTTCACTGTGTGTATGTGGTCCAGAGTGGAGTAATTATGTCTAAAGCCTGCTTGCGCTCGTGGTTGGTTTTCGTCTAACTTTTTGCTTATTCTTTCCAGGATAACTTTAGAAAATACCTTGTAGATATTTGACATCAGACTTATGGGTCTGTAGTTTCCTATATCTTCCTTTTGTCCTTTCTTGAATATAAGGATAATGTTTGATGTTTTCCATTTAGTAGGGATTAAACCCGTTGTTCTAATTGAGAAATTTTACTACTCAATTGATGAATATTTAAGCGTATTATAATGGCATTGCATAAAATATAATTTTTTGACATTCGATTAGCCTATATATTATTGTAAATATCCTATTCTAATTAATAATTACATCATTGTTGAATATTTTAATATAAATATGATGTAAATAATATAATGAAATAATTTAAATGTGGAAATGTATTAGATATAATTGTAGCTATAATATTTGTACACCTACGGGTTGAATGCAGCGTACGTCATTTTTTTTAAAGATCTATTGTGTCTCATTACCTGTATTCACAAATAAATAAAAATTTGAATTTGAAATTTGTTAGTATTTCATTGAATAATGAAGTGAGTATTGGTAGTAGTTCTTCAAGGGTGCCTTTAATAAGTTCGTTTGTCACTTTGTCTGGACCTGCAGCTTTTTCCATCTTCTGACTATAAATGGCTTTTTCTACTTCTCTGGGAAGTATTTTTGGTTCAGTTATCACTTTTTCCTGGTCACTACTGGCGTCTGTCTTCGAATCCTGTTTTTGTTTATTGTCTGGATTTGAGTAGAGGTCCTGGTAAAATTTTGTGTCTATTTCGTTTATGTTTTTTCTATTGGATGAGGTATTCTCCTTTTTGTTTAGTTTTGGTATCCATTCTTTATTTGATTCTCTACGTTCTTTAAGCGCTTTTTTCACTCCTCCTGTTTTCGCTATATGCTTTTCTAATGTTTGAAGCCTCTTGGTCTTCCTGTCTTTTCTTATGTTTTCTCAATGTTACGGCCTACAGCTGCCCCTACAAATGTGGAATATCCCGGGGCCCATGAGCAGAAGATTCCATGAGCAGCCGCAGGTCGGGCCCAAATGGCCACATGGAAAAATGTCCTATCATACTAAACTATGTGGGAGAATGCTAGGAAAATATAATACGTACCTGTTTCAGACTCTAAGATCGCCCCAAGGCTCGGTCAGGCCGTAAGTGGGTGTAAGGTGAATGGCAAGTAGTGTTTAGTGATGTGTAAGTGTCTGAGACCTGAACCAGCTTAGGTGACCTGCAGCGCCCGAGTTCCATGCTGCCTCATAATGCTGCATCGCTCCAGCAGGCTCCACCGCTGGACCATTTCTTTCTTCATTGTCACTATTTTAGTCTATTAGCTTCATTGTACATTCAACTAACTTAAACTCGCCTAATTCCACATTCATCGTAGAATCGAACACGCCACAGTACGGACAGTAGTTCAAAGTTCGACATTCAATGTCCCGGATTCACTTATCACAAAATTATAAATATGGAACTAACGCGATCTCTTCATGAGTCACACGGTTCAGCGTTAAAGACAACTAAGTTCCTTCGTTCGATACCAAAACACCATGCCGCGATAAGAATTCAAAATACGCCTCGTTGACACGCAAAACTAACAAACCAGTCAACACACAAAAAAGGGCACTTAACGCGACGGCACAATTATAATGATTTCCAGACAATCAACCAGGAGACGCTCTCGAACAAGGAATGCACGGTTCGAAACCTAGACCGTATATCTACTCGGCACGCGCGTGCGAAATTCCGCATCACCCGAGCAAGTTAAATATTGCAAAATTCACATATCCACGTAGCGAAGTAACACGCACTAAATCTAACCATCTGGACCCTACCGGTCGCGTGAACTTCCGCCGAAATAACCGAGATACCGCCCCACCTGGCGGCGTTTACCTCACCTACATACCATCGGGTGACGCGCCAGCTCGAACGCGATTGGATGGCGTTCAAAATGACCACTTGTGGGCATAAACACTCTGATCTCTTTACTTAATTTCGTTATTGTTTTTATGTTATCTTTTTAGGGTGTTTTGAAAGTAGGTTTTTTCTTTTTTCTATAAGTTGTAGCGTTGAATCACTAAGTTGGTACTTGTTTTTTTATATGATAAGTGTGACAAACGAGCACACAGTCCACCTGATGGTAAGTGGTTGCTGTGGCCCATAGACATCTACATTTATCCTCGATTACGAATCAAAATGCAGATGCGTTGTCACCCGTGAGGACTAAGATGGAATGCCTCGTTTCCAGTAAAAAGGGTCTCCGGTTCTCTACACTCACATTACGAAACACCGCAGCATTAAGCTGCTATTTTACGCAGGTATTCTGTGAGAGCGTGGTCCTTTCCCGGTCGAGCCGACCCATTCGTGTTACAACTATACCAGAAACATAGCTGCAGCATGGCTCTATCACGTATGTTTCCCCTTTTTTACTTGAGTTAGTAGATTTTCCAGTTTTTCATATTTCGTAGGGGCATCAATGTTACTCAGTCAATTCTTCTGCTGATTCAATTAAAGATTGTTTTATTTTCTTTAAGGTTTCATCACTGTGGTGTCTTATAGAGTGTGTTGCAAAATATTTTCTCGATTTCTTTGATGTTTCTATTCTTATGTTGCTTCTTACCATACAATCGTTTCTATTGAAGTTCAATTTAGTTAAGACCGACGTATCTGTGAAAGCCTTTGGATAGTTTGTTGTTATGTAGTCAATTTCGTTTCTTGTGTTGCCATCGGGGGATATCCAAGTCCACTTGTTCTTTTGGTTTTTCTTATAAAAACTGTTCAAGAGCGTTAGGTTGTGTTGCAGCAAGAATTCGACTAGCAATTCACCATGGGGACTACTTCTTCCTTGGCCAAAATTTCCCAGGACGTATTCCTCGTTGCATTGTTTTGCTCCGACTCGTACATTGAAGTCACCCATTATAATAAGATGGTTATTTGAATATCTTGTTAGTGTTTGTGATAATTCTTTGTAGAAAAGTTTAATTTCTGCTTTTGTTGCTTGCTCTGTTGGAGCATAAATTTGTATGATTGACCATATTTTTTTATAACCTGGTATGCCGATGTTAAGAATGGCTATTCGATCAGAGATTCCAATTAGCTCTTGTATGTGTTCTTTCATTAACTGATTGATTAAGAATCCTACTCCTCTCTGACCAGCCACTTCACCTTTATAGAATAGTATGTAGTCAGTGCGTTCCTCAATCTTATCTCCTATTCTTCGCATCTCGCTAATTCCCAGGATGTCCCATTTTATGTCTTCAAGCACTTTTTCTAGTTCATTTAGGCTTTCTTCAGTTCTAAGGGTTCTGGTATTTAAGGTTGCAATGTTGAGTATTTTGTTTCTTCTTTTTGTTAGAGGGTGGTGGTCTATAACTCCCGTGGGGACCAGCCGTTGTGGGAGAATTTTTGTTATTTTGTTTTGATTGTTAATTTTTGTTCTTATTGCTATTGTTTGTTTCCGATTTTCTGAGGCGGTTATTAGTTTTTTGAAGCGTTTATTTGTGGATCAGAACTTGCTTGGTTGACATAGATTATTGTGCTAGGTCTGATGACCTCTTTCTTGCTAGTTTTTGATAGAGGATTTCTCAAGGTTTGGTTTATATTTACTTTCTTCTGAGCTGATGACTTAGGAGGATCTCAAGTTTCTCTTTTCCTCTTCTCTCTATTGTTGTCGTTTGATTTTAACACTATCAGTTTGTCATATTTTATGTATGCGATGTTTCCCTTCTTTTTCTCTTCTTCAAGTTGCGGTTGTAGCTGTTTTCGTTTTTCCAGGACTTCCTTAGAGTAATCTTCTTTCACATTAATACCTAACGGGAGATTTGTCTTGTTTTTGAGTATAAGGTGTTTTTTCCATTGGGTTGTGATAGATGCTATGACTGGACGATTTTTGTTTTCATTTTGTTTTCCGATTCTATACACATTGCTAATTTCGTGACTATCCATGTGAACTCCCATGTCTACTATGAGGTCCTTAATGTAGTCAACTAGTTCCCCTTCAGATTTTCCCTTCTCTTGGATTCCGAAGAACACCAGTTTATTTTTACGTTTAAGTAAGTAAGATCAGTAACACATACAGTTAAAGTAAGATCTAATCATTATTATAATATTTGTAACTTTGTAACTCTTTTTCACAATATCGACATTTGGTGCGAAGAAGTAGATAGGGCTAAAGAAACTAATGGATGGGCCGATAACAAGTGTCTGTTGCCAATCGGTAAATTTTTGAAAAGTTATGCTACTTACTCCGAATATGCTAGATGTTCGTTTTAAAGGTTGGATTTGGTAAAGGGATCTGACGAACTGATTGTTGCTAGATCCTCATTCATACCCAAACCAGGTATGATTGACTATACAGACCCTAAATCCTACAGACCCATTAGTCTCACGTCCTTTCCCCTAAAGACGATGGAGAGGATGTATGAAAGGGAATGAAGGGGGTCGGCGCTAATGAACTTACCGCTACACGACAAACAACACGCCTACAGCTTAGGTAAATCGACAGAATCGGCACTTCACCAGGTAATAATAAAGATTGAAGAGGCCATCCAAAACAAAGTAATATGTCTAGGTTCCTTCATAGATATAGAAGGTGCTTTTGACAGAACGAACTTCTCCAGCATAAAAAGTGCACATAAAGTTGAACCGGCACTGATTAACTGGATCGTAAACATACTCAGTACACGAACAATAAAGAATTGAATCTCAAACCATCCAGATTAAGAAAGGCTGCCCACAGGGGGTGGGGGATTCTTTCACCTCTCCTGTGGAATATGGTGATAAATGAACTCATCAGCAAATCAATGCGATCATTTCTACACAGTAGGTTTTGCTGATGACCTGACACTACTGGTCTCTGGAAAGACAGCAAGCATGGTGTGCGACCTCACCCAAGCGGCTCTCCGTATAGTGGAGAAGTGGTGCAGGGAATACGATTTAACCGTAAATCCAAATAAAACAGTTCTAGTAATGTTCACACCAAAACGAATGCTGAATAACTATTATCTCCCAAGTCTTTTCAGCACGAAACTCCAGTTATCCTCCGACGTAAAATATTTAGGTCTTACCTTGGACAGTAAACTCAACTGGAATAAACACATAGAAAACAAAATCAACAAAGTTAGTATAACTTTCTGGCAATGCAAAAACATCATGGGGTCTGACGCCAAATATCATACTATGGCTACACAAAACTGTAATTCGGCCCATGATTACATACGGCGCTCTGGTATGGTGGACCAAACCAATTGAAACCACCACCATAAAGAAGCTGCAGCGTTACCAAAGACTGGCATGTATAACTGCCACAGTTTGCATGAGAACTACGCCAACAGCAGCCTTCGAGGTGATGCTGGGGCTAAGCCTGCTTCATCTACACATACAACAAGAAGCGACTTTAGCTGCCATTAGACTCAAGACCCTAAATCTTTGGAGTAGGAATAGAGTCCCTCATACAGGCATAATTGATAGAATTCACTCAAAAATTCCTATCTTCCAAGCCAAGTACGATAAGATCCATAAACAATTTGGCGGCTCTGTGGCTTAGCAATGAGTTCCAGCGCTTGGGGCTGCGGGTTCAAATCCTGCACGAAACAAGTATTTGTATGGCCTACAAATAATTGTTCCAGGTCTGGATGTTTGTCCTTGTGCAATTTATGTTTGTAAACTGCCTCCATGATACAGGAGAAAATCCTAGTGTGGGGGTAACGTTTTTTAAAAGAATCAGAAGAATCAGAATTTGTTTTCGATAAGAAGTATAGGATACAATTAAATGAAACGAGCCAGCCGGAGGGATTAAGCCCAACAGAGCTTAGTCTTCACCGATGGTTCTAAAACAAATGAAGGTGTAGCATCTAGAACTTTTTCTGAAGACCTCAACATCCACATATGCACACACCTGGGTACCTACAACACAGTCTTTCAGGTGGAATGTATGGGTACCATTCAAGCGGCCATAGCAATAGATGCTAGAAAGGTTAATGACTTCTCCATCAGAATACTGACCGACAGTAGGGCGGTACTACAAGCCCTGAGCTGCAATGAGGTGAGCTCAGGACTAATATATGAATGCCATCAATGATTAAATGAGGTATGTAAACATAACAATGTGACTCTGCAATGGATAAAGGGACACAGTGGATCCAGAGGCAATGATGCAGCAGACGAACTGGCCAGAAGAGGATCGACTCTGGCCACTATAGTACCGGAACCAATTATACCAATCTCCTTTGGTATTGTTCGTTCACTGGTACATAGACACTACACTAATCAACACGCTCAACTTTGGAAAAATCTAGTAGACTGTAGACAAGCTAGGATGGCCCTGCCTGATAAACAGTTATACATATAACAACATATAACAGGATAAACAGTTGTTTAACCAAGGTTCTAATAAGAGTGAACAAGCCGCAGATCAGGATAGTAACAAGTGCTATCACAGGACACGGTAACTTTAACAAACATTTATTTACCATAGTTGTTACTGACAGTCTCCTGTGCAGGGCAGGGCCGCAACACATGGGCCGCCGTTTCTTCCTCCCCCATACATAGGGGAGGAAGAAACGGCGGACCACGTGTTGCTGACGTGTCCGGAAGTCGCTGTATACAGGGCTAAACATCTTGGCATGCCGGAATCACTCCCCGAAGTTGCAACATCAAAGGACTGTTGAACTTCTTCGGGGAGATTTCATGGCTGGAATAAATAAATTATTCCTGCCCACATGCAAAATACGCGCTTAGACGTGGAGTTGTGGAAAACAGCCCATTTATTCAATTTAATAGATCCTCATATTAAAGCTGCAGCTACTAATGCAAAATTACAACCCAACAATTTAGAGCAATTTTTGTGTATGTAAATAAAACCAAAAAATGATTTTCCATCAACTCTTGTTTCAGAATACTGCGTGGTCAAGTTGGATCATTTGCTTAGGTCCCCTAGCGATTCCGCCAAAATAACTATATCGTCGGCAAATCGAATGTTAATCTCTAATATTCGCCATTATCATTAATACTGTATCCTTTTCAGTCCAGTAGCTTAAAAATGTCTTCTAATGCAGCAGAAAAGAGTTTCCTTAAACATTGTAGTGTTACTATACAAGCAATTCAGTACCTCAATATGCAGACTGTCAACTTGGCACTGAAAGCTTTCTCATAGTCCACACACCAGACATAATGGAAGATTATACTTTTCAATCTTCTGTATAACCTACTATGTATGTGGTCTATGGTACTAAAAACTTTTCGGAAACCGGTTTCTTCGAGAGACTTGAAGTCATCCAATCCGTGTGAGTAATGATTTGTACAGACCCTCAAAAACAGCACGTTTCGTACACAAAGCAGCATTTCTTGGAGAATATAATATCAAAGTGAAATACTTTTATTCAAAATTGGCTTTCATAAAGCACTTTTTGAAAGTCAACAGTACTTCAATAAATCAATACTGCAGGGAGTACTTGTGGGAAGAAGGGGCGAGAAACTCACGAGTAAACTATTTCTCCCAACAATTTAACCTTACATAATGAAACTAACTTATTTCTGCTTCATGTCTCCTATAAAATAGCTTCTGAAGGACTTTCAAGTATTGCTTTAACACCCATTTTCAGAAGCTCTACTGTAGTTTCAAAATCATCTGTCTCTCCACAAAAGAAGGGGTATGCCCATTCAAATGTCGCCCAGAATGATGTGCAGTTTTTCATCAGAATAGTGTCTGCTGAGGCATGCCCATGGATTGGTACTCAAACTTGCGTGCAGTTGTTTCAACAATGTACCCAGAAAATGAAGCTGGAAATATCAGCTCTCAACTTTGTCAATTGGTTTCTTTAGGTAGACAGAGTTTTAACAAAGGCTTTAAAGCCCTAGTTCTGTTCTATTGCTTCTTCAATACAAGCTGTCTATATAAGGATAGTTATTGGGTTTTACTGTAGTGAGTCTTGCAATATTTTGCCATGACTGCATAAACAGTATTTGCAAGCTTATAATTGATATTGTCCACCATATTGCAATTTTCTAGACACTAAAAACAATTTTGTAGCTTGAGCTGAATTCTGGGTCAGTTAATAAGGAGGTTGGAACATTGACTTCATTAAATTGGATCTCTCTTGTTTAATGTTAACATTCAGTATGCCTTTAACCTTTTAGTGATTGCTGCAGATTTTTACCCCAGCAATCACAGAGATATCATACAAATAACTGTTGTTTAGTCATCAGAAGGAAGACAATCTTAGGCTAGTCTATCTTCACTTCACTTCTGGAAAAAGGAATTCAGCAAATACAGGCCTCTTGCTTCTCCATGACGTAAGCCAGTTGTTGTCTTTTTCAGTTATATTCTACAATTGTAAAGTTCCCCCTTCTCAGAGTGTTAAGTTTTCTAGTGTCTAGTTTTGCATTGTCACATAGTCACCCATGAGCCTAAGTAATGTTCTTAAAACTTTTGTTTTAAAAATCCACTTGTTACTTAATATTCTTAGTTCAGATTTGATAATTGTCATAGTGCTACATAACCTGATTCTCAAATAATTAAAAATTAAAAATTTTGTACAACCAACTTCAATATAAATTATTATTAAGAATAAATTAAAAATTATTGGTCAGACCTTGATCAAATTTATATGGGACCACATGAGAAGCACCAGCTTTCAAATAAAAAAAGAAAACATACAGTCGAATTGAGTACCGTCTCCTTTTTGAATTCGGTAGAAAATACATACTAACCGATAGCCAATACTCCGCCTTTCTTTTCATGAACATCATTGCTTGAAACCATTTCAAAAATTTGGTGGTTGAATTCATCAAGGAATTGGGTAAGTTCTTCTTGTGGTACTTCTCGAAGTTCTGTTTTTGCATAATGATAGAGCTCGCGAGCCGTTTTTGTTTGTATGTCGACATTTCGGGACTTTAATCCAGCTACAAATTGTGTGACTTGATTTGACATCTTTAAATGTATTATATTTTATAACAAATCACAAACTCTGTTAGAGAAAGGTTGGTATTCCATATTTTTGATTTATGTTTTAACCCTTATAATGTGTTTAATACACTCAATGAAAATATAAAAATTAATGCAAGTTTTCAATACAAATGAAATTTGACATCACTGAGTACATTTTTGACCATTTCTGACATTGACAATTGACACAAAATTATAAAAACACAATATCCACTGTTTTTATTAAGATTTTCGACTTGGATGCTATTTTTTAGGCTATGTCAACATTTCATTTGTGGTCTTCGTATAAACAGATTCTTAGTATCAAGTAATAATAGTATTTTATAGTACACTCCTTCGCAATATGTTGATACTTGATACATCACAATGCGTAGTTTTTGGGAAATTTTGGCGGAAACTTGAGGCCTTTCCCACGGTTACTTGTCTGCGGCATAGTGTGATTGCGGCACGATACGGCATATAGCCATATTTCATGAAAGAACAAACGTTAACCCAAAAAGTTATATTTTGTTTGTCGTAAAAATGTTCTTCTTTGCATTTATGTCTTTAAAATTATTTAATAATTATATTGCGTTTGTCATTTTTTCATATCGGAGGCCAATATCCTTTCAAATGGTTCTCAATTACTTTATACTACGATTTTAAAAGCCAGCATCTTCCAAACTTACTCGCAAGTTCGCCACAGTGGGATGCACAGAAATTATTAAAAGATAACTAAAAAAAATATATGTAGGTAAAGAAATAATAAAATAAAAAGTGTCAAGATTCGATCGAAAGATTATTTGAATATTTTTACCGATTATTCGCATTGGCATAAATTTGAATCATCCAAATACTGCGATAAGGTACATAAACGACATATTATTGAAACAACGTTCAGCAAAATTTTGATTTTGGTTAATATTTTATGTTTTGCTTTGCTTAAAAGATTAGAATTTAAGTGATAAAAACTATACATTTTGTATTGTTACGAGGGCGCACTGAAAATTTCGGGAATCAAGGAAGTGACACAACATTACTATTTAAAAATGTATTTATTGCTTTTCGACGTATACTCCGCGAAATTTGGCACATTTTTCCATACGATGGAACCAATCATTGAAGCAACCATTCCATTCGGAAGTTGGGGACTCCAAAATGGCCGTTTTGTAGGCGTCCACAGCTTCTTCAGGTGATGAAAATCTCTGTCCACGCAATTTATTCTTTATTTTAGGGAAGGTATAGAAATCATTAGGGCTTAGGTCGGGGCTGTACGGCGGATGGTCTAATAATTCTATGTTTTCTTGCTCTAAAAACTCTTTTGTTCTGTGTGCGGTGTGATAACTCGCATTGTCGTGATGGAGGATGATGCGGCGGTTGCAGTTCTCTTTACGGAGCTCAGAAACGACCTATGGCAAACAAATGCTAGCATACCATTCTGCATTAACCGTTCTTTGTCCCTCAAGAGGAATAGTCGTAACATGGCCGGTTTTGGAGACAAACGTGGCCACAATTTTTTTGCAACACTCCGTGAACGAACAATTTTGTTGGCTTTAACCACAGATTAGTTAATAGTTTACTAAACAGATACATTACTCCCACACAAAAGCGAAAATACCTACGCTATAATAGCCTACAAAATCTTAATAATAATATCTGCTGTTCGCAACGAGAAGAAAATGTACCATAAGTACGCGCATAAAGAGTCCAGATTGTGTTGACCGCCGTGCGCCTCACGTGCAAGCGCGTCATCGCACGAATGCGCTAGGGTTGTTAATGACCTATGATGATAATTGTAATAAAACGAATCTTGCGAAATAACCATATTTTTTATTTGTCAATCAAATATGTTTGAATTTATAAATTGATTTACCTATACATTTTTTTCCTTTTCTGAATTCTTGGTTATTAAATCTTATCGTTAAAAATATCCTAAATCGCGTAAATAATTTTAATAAATAATCATGAGGAAAACAGGAGCAAAGCGGAAGAAAATCAATGGTTTGTAAAATTTGTAACACGCTGCTGCCAGGCCGATTCATTATGGCGTTGTCAAAATTATTTAAGACTTATTATATAATTTATTATATAATTTGGGTGTCCAGGTTGTCACTCAAATCACAGCACTGTTATGCTGTTGCTTCGATGTAATCTTATAGTTAAGAAAAAAATGACAATTTTTCATTTGTTTTTTGACTCTGACACCCATCCACTACACAATAATTACGTGGTTTCGGCATTTCGACGAGTAAACGCGGGAAACGTGCGCGGTGCAAGCGCTGAGGCGGGCGTGCGGCAGCCCAATGTCGGTTGTATCGTGGGCGATACGCAGAACGGTAGGCATATAACGCAGGACCTTGAGCGAGTGACGGAGGCCTGCTTTAACTCATTTTCGAACATCCAAACTCGTGACTGGTTTTTTGTTTTGGGTTCGTACGCGTATATCCAGGATTCGTCACCTAATACAATGTTGTATACAGCATTTGAGGATCCAGCGTGGAATCTTTCGAGAGTTCTAACGCACCAAGTAACGCGAGCCGCTTTTTGCTCTTCACAGAGCGAATGCGGTATCCATCGGGAAAACTACTTTTTTATACCTAATTGTTCATGCAAGATTATTTGTATTTGACCCATGCCAATGCCTAAAGTTGCCTGAATTTCGCGGTATGTCACATGTCGATCTTCCTCAATCAGCTTACGCACAGCATCAACGTTTTCTTGGGTGACTGCAGTTTTTGGACGACCTTGACGGGGATCATCACTGAGCTTGACACGTCCACGTTGAAATTCAGCAAACCAGCAATAAATTGTGGTTTTGGATGAGGCTTCATCACCAAATGCAGAAATCATCCGGTCAACACACTGTTTTTGTGTTAAACCACTTCGAAAGTCATAATAAATCATCGCTCTTGAATTTTCTCGAGTCAATTCCATTTTCTCAACGACTAAACAAGTTTGACAAAACCTTGTGACAAGACCGAAAATCTTTTTTTTAAATAAATAAATGGTATTCGATTTTTAAAACCAAGGACTTTTCAATTAAAAAAAAATTAATATTACAGGAACAGTGGAAATATTCCATTCCCGATACTTTTAGTGCAGCCTATGTATATAGATAACTACATAATTCTTTGCATTTACATAAAAGGTTATATTAAATTGTGTGAGTACGCTTATAAAAAGTTATTGCGGAATTATTAATGTGAAACGTCAAAAGGTATTTCTTAGATTAAGTTGAGTATAGTCAGTAAAAAAATAGGTATATAAGGCATTAACACTTTTTGAGAGCTGAGGGCTAAGGCTGAGGCCTTTATGTTCTTCACGGACTAACTAGTGGTGTAGTTTATGATCTACGACATCGACCTGGAATTGTGAGCTAAGCTCTACGATCTAAACGTAGTGACTATACAGGTAGTCTTTACTACGATCTAAAACGTTGAAAATGGTGTTTTTGGTGATTTATTGCATCTATGACAAAGACTAGGATTGATAATTTCTTGATAAAAACCCAATATTTATATTAATTTGTAATCGTACGCTAGTTATGAATATTTTTTATATATTAATATTAAATATGTAGCTTTCTACATAATTATTTAGTTAGTTAACGCATTGACGTCGTACTGTTCACATAATTAAATACCTATAGCAGCTACCAATTGGACGTTATTCATGTTAAGGGTGCGGGAGACTCAAGATGACTGAGTACTTCGCGAAGTAGCACGAGTGTGTAGTCACGTTTTTCGGACTGCGATCGACTTCGAAGAGAACTTTGTCATAGTTACTTCGCGAATAGTGTAGAGGAGGCATAAAAACATCAATCGGTTTGGTGTTGGCGTCTTTCGAGTGTAGGTGAACGAAAAGAACTATTAGACCGATTAACAATTTAATCAGCATTCAGAAAAACAGAAACGTTTCTTCTAGTACAGTGCCCAGATACGTTTCATATTCGTTCATCGTTCGCGAACTACACAATACTCATAGATTACTGTATATATACTAGAGACAAGACAAGACTTTTCTCTGTCTACGTTCGAAAGAATATCACTACGTTTTTGTTTTTGGTTCGTCGTTATTCTATTTACTCTATGGTCTGTTCTGTCCTATAGTTACCTGTGTACGGGCGGTCATCGTTCAAGATATCCGTATAAATTATTAAATGAAGGTGCTATAAGTGTTAATTTTATGAAAAATCTGTAGGTTATAAATTATTAAATAATGATCTTGCTAGAGATCAATAATAGAATTATAGAAGAAACTCTTACAGTTAAATATAAAAATGCACTGGCGCGGTGAGTACGTTACGCTTAGAAAGTTTACCAGTTTTTATGGCCGTTGCGTGTATAATGTTAGTTGTAAATAATACTTTATATCCGTATTATTAAAATTTTGTTTGACTTCTCATAATAGTTCTGGTTATCACTGAAATTTATCTATAACCCCCTTTTCATGAGTACCTTGACAAGTGTCAAATACCATTTCTCCAGGGTGGGCCCACGTTGGCTGCCGCAATCCAAGAGATTTATTGTTTTACATTAATTTATGAGGTAATACATGTGATTTTCCTCAATTCAATGACTAGGTATGACGTGATACGGTTCATATCAGCATGGATGACTCATATGGGTTGTTTGTACATACTTGAGGGGGGAGTGCGGAAACGTCCCATAAAGTGTTTTTGGATTCCAATTGGTGTAAACAATATACATTAAATTTGATATGTAGCACTGATATACTGAAACAACAATGAGGGGTGTAGATAAACATTCTTTATTGTTAGGATGTGAGTAATTATCATATGTTTGTTGTTTCATATGTTTATTACTAATTGGATTGTTCCAGCTTAAAACCTGAATCCATTGATGTGACAGTTGCTGACTTTGATGGAGTGCTTTTTCATATATCTAATGTTAATGGAGACAAAACCAAAGTTAGGGTATGTATATGTTTACAAATTATCATACCGTTGCAATTGCAATATAGGTGTGTCAAATGATCTAAATAAATTTTACAGCTGTGTCAGTCACTTCATAATTGAGTCTTACTATAGATAAATTTGAGATGAGAAATATTTAGTGTGAAATAGCCATTATTAAACAATATTTATAATATATTGATAGATAGATATATTTTAATAGTTAAGTTGTTGTAAATAATATTGTCATTACCTCTAATGATTTTTTAAGCAGTCATAAACTAGGATTAATAAAGAAATGTCATTTCCAGGTTAGTATATCATTAAAGTTTTACAAGCAGTTAGAGGAACATGGTGCAGATGAACTTCTCAAAAGGGTGTATGGACCACTCCTCACTGAAACAGAATCAGGTAAATATAAAAAGATACAGCGTACTATATCCCACTCCTGGGAAATACCTTCTCATTTCTGAGAAGGTATTTAGGGCAGGAAAAGTCTGCCACACTGCCCCAATGCATTTTGCTGGAAGGTTGGCTAGGTTAATTAATAAATTGTGAAGATTGACATTTTTATAAATTTAGTCCCATATTTTAAAAGTAATTTTAGTCTCAAGTAGAAGTGTAAAGCTAACTTTCAATATAGTACTCCATATCATTTCATGAATATGCTAAAAGTTACACATATTGTATTGAAACAAGAGATAGGATGCAGCATCTTATTTATAAAAACTTAGTGGCAGTAAACTTTTGATAAACAGTGCTGAATGATGAATTAACTAACTTCAAAGAAGCAAGGAATATATAATAACGTATATTTAAACATTTGCTTGTTGCATTAACCAGGTGGGCTCACCGAAGCATCTATATATACTTCATAAATTATTCTAACCTACTTAGCAGTAATTACTTCTCATTAATGCACACTAGTTTTCACTATTTATAAGATGTTTGCAAATTATCTGTACTCCCTACTATTAAAAAATGCTTGTTTATGCAGTTATGGTAGTTTTCATGGGGTAGATTTTGAGCCATGATACATTTCATAATATATTTTATAATAATTGTATTTAAACAATTTATTTGTCACATTGTTAACATTGTGTGACTAAAGCTAAGAAACATGCTTTTGTCATGCTGTGATGTGATGAGTTTCATACATGATGGTGATTGTGAACATTAATGTGTTCTGTCTGACAGTATGTTTTCTTCTAATTCAGATAGTGATTTTGAAGAGGACAATATCTTTTATTAATGAAACTTCTTGAGAGCAAAAAAATAAAAGGTACACTGTATACACTTTGTCATATTACTTTACCTTGTTAAAAAATTTTAGAGTGACGAAGAGAGATTCCATCAATATTATAGAATAATATATAAATATATAATTCTTTACTTTGACATGAGTTCAATTAGTTTGTGTAACAATTTTTAAATAAAATTGCATAGCCATCCATAGATGTGTGTCATAAGCCCCATAACACGACACCATACCTAAATGTATGAAACCGATAAGTTTCTGACGCATCACAACACCACCACACTGGTATGTTTCTAGTGTCATTTAAAAAAATTAAAATTATGTTACATTAGTGCTTATTGTAACAATTTGATAGCTTTATATCCATAAGCTGATAAGATAACTAGTTGATATGGGTGTAAATTCTTATAAAATTTACACATCTAAATATTCTTATTTCATCTTAATCTCCTTCAAATCTTACTCAATTTTTGGTTAACTGATTCTCACAAAAAAATGACAGTAAAATAATGAACAGAATTTATTGTTATACAGGCTACAATGTCTCAGTGTTACTGGATATGGAGAATGTTCCTGATGATTGGGAAGAAATAGTAAAGAAAGTTGGTCTCTTGAAAAGAAATTGCTTTGCATCTGTGTTCGAGCGCTATTTTAGGCTGCAGGAAGATGGGGATGTTGGTCACAAACGTGCAGTTATCAACTATCGGCAGGATGAAACTTTGTAATGTTTTTATCAGTATTTTTTTTCATAATGCATTTAGTGAATGCTATCTACACTACATTATTTAAATTTTTTTTTAATTTTGTTCTTTTAAATAGGATATTTTACTTAAGGGCCATTTCAAGTGTTATGTAAGCACTAAATTGTATCTTTGATTTGCTTATTTTTGACAGCAATATTTACTTATTTACTTTTTCGGATTTGAACACATGTGGTACGATATGGTCAACCATGACCCAGGATTTGGAGAGTTTGGTTATTACATTGAAGCGATTGGCATCTGACCTACGTAACCTTTAAACAGGGGAACCAGAAAAATTGAATCATGGTTACACATCTGGATATTCTAGATGTGCAGGTTTCTTCACGAAGTTTTCCCTCACTGCCGAGGTAATGGTATAAATCCTCATTACATTTCGAAAATCCAGAGTTGTGTGCCTGGAATTGATCTTTCAACTCCACGTATGTGAGGTGTGCAGTCTTATCGACTGGGCTACCATCGCCCTAATAGCAAACCACTATAAGTTGATTTTTCTATAGACTATAAATCCATATTTTTAGACTTGTTAAATACTGCTCATGAACCAATAAGGAAACTAGAATGGATTAAAAAAATATATAAATGTTTACGTAACAAAAATTCTGCTTGTGTAATACTTGAACGGCCCTTTATTTGGAAAAATTATGATACCATTGTTTTACTGATGATCCCCTGACATTTTCATGGTTGAGAAATACACAATAATATTGTTAATAGAAATTATGTAATTACACACTGTATTGTGACTGGAAGAATTTAAAACAATATCATGCATAATGCCCTTATTGTGTTGAAAATTAAAAAAGGAAAAGCACCCATGAATTTAGTCACTTTATATAATAAATAATAATAAAAGTTGTCTTTACTCTTAAAGTTGAAACTGACTTAAAATTAACCTAAGAAAATTTATCCATAATGAAATGCATATACTAAAAAAAATTGCACAACAAACTCTCATTGTTGTTATGTTAATATTTATCATGAAACATCAATATATAGCTAGAGCAGGGTAAAAAATGGGTGTCTTTGTGTTTTCATACTCTTATAATACTACAAGATCTCTTCTGTGCAGCTGTTAGCTTCTAACAATATTCAGAAAATAGTGGAAATGACCCAGGAGGATATCATGATGTATCAATTAAATAATCTATTCCTCCTCCTACTCATTGTGATGATAATGATGATGACTTACAAAAATGCTTAAATAAGTTGATCTTTTCAGATGTATACCAGAGTATTCGGTCTTGATCCAAAATATACACACCAAATTTATACTAATATAAGAATACAGAATAGAGAATAATATGCATAATATTAGCCATAGATGTCCATATAGTTACAATTCTGATTATATTGCAGGTATGTGGAGGCACAGGAAGATCGTGTGACCGTAGTCTTTTCCACTGTATTCCGTCATGAAGATGATATGGTTATTGGCAAGGTGTTCATGCAAGAGCTTAAAGAGGGAAGGAGAGCTTCACACACTGCACCTCAGGTACATTTAAATTAACTTAGTTTATGATCACTGTGACAAAACTATAAACATATAAAAATATTGCCCTTAATGTAATTTTCAAATACTTAATGAAGTCATTATTACAAGGAAAAAGGACTTTTATTCAGTTATAATATAATAAAGGCTTTTCTACAAAATAACTTTCTTTTATTAACTTATAGTGAGCAAGAAAAGGTGTTGTTAGAAATAAATTATCTTATCTTTTTGCAAGATAACAGACTGTTACTTTGGAAGAGGCTACTGGAATTCCTCTTTTCAAAGGAACAGAAACAGATGGAACAGATTTCTAACTTTACCTAGTACAGCCTATTCCTAAACATGGCTCATATTGATTTTGTGGTGCTAAAGAATCAAAGAATGGTTTATTCTTTGGAGCAGAAACTCACATAGAGTTTCTGCTCCAAAAGTGATATCAACTCGGTATGACAAACATCCAAAATCAGAAATCCGGCACTTTTTCTGTCACCATGACAATACGGCACTGCACATATCTGCCAGAACATTAAATTCTTCAGTTTTTGTCTATCTTAGATCACCCGCCATATTCGGACCACCTTGTGAATTTTACCTGCTTCCAAAATACAAAAAGAAATTAAAAAGCAAGAGATTTGCAAGATGTGAAGACACATTGGTTGCTTATAGTGGGAACAAACATAGTCAGAGGTATTCATCAAGTGAGTTAGACTTGTAAAAAAGTGAATACATTCTTAAAGGCCTTCCCCGTAGGATGCCACATAGACGGGATATTTGTTATCAGGAGGATGCTGCTGTCCATCTGGTTCAGTTTTACTTTGTCACAGGATAACATGGGGTAGTCTATATACTTATAATGCCATTACATGTTTACCATAATTAAATGAGTAAATCATAACATAAAGAATTAAAAGAATGTAAATGAATTAAAATAATGTAAATGCACGATACCGTGGGGAGTAGGACTATATGATAATTAATAATACAATACAATAACTTTATTTCAGGCATCAAGGACTTAAAAATTAAGAACATTGGCCCATAGCAATATATACCTTAACCTAAAAATATATATAAAATATAGACATAACTTAACACTATTTAGGGAACTTTTTTCTTTGGCGCGTCCCTGTATCGGCGAAACACTACCCCAGAGGGCCAGAAATCGGGAGCGAGGAATGTCTCTTTATGTTTTGCAGGAACCTGGAGTACGTAGGATTTGAAGTTCGTTGACCTATTAGACTCCAGACGCTGCAAATGTAAAGAGATCGGATTCTCAATGCGGCATCGGCTTCGTTCTTCCACGAAGCGCAGGACGTCTTCTCCCGACGTACTTTTGTCCAAACGGGAGATGTAGAGTTGTATGGTTGGCTCCACAGCACGCAGAGTTGTACTCGCGTTTATTTTCGCGGTCACACGCTGGTTACAGACGGGTCGCGACCGACGTTTCTTCTCAACAAGAGTAAACCCGTCCTTATCAATCTTGTCTTGGGTCACCACTGGAACTGATTTTATTTCCACATTCTTCCGCTTTCGACCACAAGAGGGTGCCGGTTGTAAAGATTTTCGGGCAACATCCGCAAACGTCTTCCCTTGTTTTGAGGTTGGCTTCGGCGGAAGAGTACCAATGGGTTCAGTCAAGGGTTGAGGTGGTGATGCAATGACGACCGAGGTCGCCCTAGTTTCTCGGTCATCAACCCGTTGACAGACGGTATCGCGTGACGGAGTCGCAATCATCGGTGAAATATGACTACTATTACGGTTACCGCGTGTCGTATTCACATTCTGCGACGGCGGTGAATTTGCAGATGTTGCAATTATGTTGCGCAACATATTGACTTCGTTCCTCAGCTCTGTTGCGGCTCGTTCTGATTCCTCAAATTTGGAACGGATGTCGGTAATATCGGCTCTCAACGTGGTGATTTCTTTCAACAATCTGGTGACGTCTACGTGATCGAACGTCACGGGAGGCAGCTTGTTGAGATCACGCGCGACGAAAGTTGGGATGTCATCAGGGTCGGTCTCATTGAACAGCCTGAAGATGTCTTGCAGGTCTTTCTTACCGCGTCCATCCCTGTGACGTGTGATAAGACGGATTTGGGTCACGGCTGAATCTGCTAACACATTCTTCGCTTGGATGATCTTGTCCTCGGTGAAGCTTGTCATCAGTATCTGCTCCAGAGACACCTGGTCCATGACGTCCAATTTTTGTTGAACAAAGGCCAGCAACTCGTGGATTACGACGGTTTCGGAACGTTTAGTTTGACACGCCATTTCGAATTATTTTTGCGCAGTAGGTATGCTTACGCTACAAAAATACTGTAAGTTCGGCATTAGAGCCGTCACGTCATTATGAAGCGACTGCACTAACCGGTAGTAAAATTGCGACTGATTAAGCTTCTAGGTTTAGTTTTTTTTTATTATTATAGTTTTTAATATTGTATATAAAGAATGTCACATTTTGTATAACAAGATTACCTTTCTACTACTATATTATTGCAATTTATAACTTGTTAAATGTACACTGTTGATCCACTGCTGAATATTATAGCCGTTTCAAGAAAGAGCATTGCATTGCATTTTGCATGTTGCTCTTAAAGTTAATAACTTATATTTATGAACTTGCGATCCGCCCCGGCTTCGCACGGACAATTTCTGGATTTCAACAACAGCACCAACTACCGGGTCCAATTGTAAATTTAAACCATTCACCCACTAAAAGCACACAAAATATTAAGTAAAATTGTTAGAGTCGTTTTCGAGTTTTAGCGAGACCAATTGATTTTTATATACAGAGATTTGTTATTGAAAATAGTTGTGTGTAATATTTTAAATGTATCATTTATATAAATATTTAATGTTGCATTATTTAAGTAATACTATATGTTTTGTGATAAAGAACTTGCAATGTGATCGTGTAACTTTGGTGGTGCCAGTGGAAACCGCTTTGCAAGCATACTATGCTTTTTCATTATGATAACATTTTATAACATAGAATAAGATATTAATAGTTAAAAATTCATTGGTTTATAATTAATACTATATTTACACAATACAACTAAACCAATCATCAAAATTAAATCAGACTTGTTCCCACTACGGTTATGCAATTGTACTGCAGGTTTAAAACAAGCAGCTGGTTTTAACTCGTAAAGTATATACTATTAATTTAATTTCAGGTTCTATTTTCACACAAAGAGCCGCCGTTAGAACTCGTCGATACAGACGCAAGAGTTGGTGAAAATATCAGTTATGTTACATTTGGTAGGTGCTGAACTTTTTTTACCTCTTACTTTTTTTAAATTTCAAACACCAAACTTTATAAAGTATTATATGTGACTACAAAACTTTATAAAATATTATAACATAGGCTTTGATGTATTTTCGCTGTAGCGCGACGATAGCGCCGCCACAAAACATTAAACATTTTCTTGGTTTTCTTTCTTTGGACCTGTGTTGTTCTTTTATCATGACAGTATAACAAACAGCAAATAATCAATGGACTATATAAAAAAAAGGGTGTTATATTTTAGGATATTTCTATCTTTGCTCTTTTCCGGGTATGTCTGAGATTTACTTCATATTTAATTTAAAATATTTTTTTAGTAGTTATAACAAATTATATATGTAAAAAAATCTATTTTATATATTAAATAAAAAACTTATTTTAGTTAAACTAATTTCTTAGAAAAAATCATTTATAATGATACCTTAGTATTTCACTGTAGCATTTCTGAAATCAAGTCTTATTTGCAACATATGTAGGCTGCACAAAAACATGTTATATATAAGTATTAAAATTACATTAGTGTTTTAAAAACATAATAAATTCTATATAATATAGTATAGAATATATTACTGGTTCCTTAAATACATCAGTAGTTCATTTCAAACATAAACTCTCACGTCTCTTACCTTTCTGGTTAGGCAAAGACTACGGACTTCCATATGGCAGGGTGTGGACTGCTAACTCAAAGGTCTTAGGTGCGAATCCGCCGTTCGATTACTGTCGTGAACCACTCCTAACAGAAGCATTTTAGGCTTACCAGGAGTGATTGAAGGAAATATTTTTTTTATAGGAACGAGTGACAAATGAGCACACAGTCAATCTGATGGTTAGTGGTTGGTGTGGCCCATAGACATCTACATCTATCCTTGTTTGCGAATCAAAATGCAGATGCGTTGTCACTTGTGACGACTAAGATAGAATGCCTTTTTTCCAGTAAAAAGAATCTCCGGTTTTCTACAGTCACCATACAAAACACATGAGTGTTATGCTGGTAATCTGTGAGAGCGTGGTCCTTCCCCGGTTGAGCCGACCCATTCGTGCTACAACTATACTGCTAATATAGCTGCAGTATGGCTCTACCAATGGGCAATGGGCCGGCCATATAGCTCGAAGAACCGACAACCGATGGGGAAGAAAGGTTCTCGAGTGGCAGCCTCGTCCCGGTAGGCGGAGTGTAGGGCGTCCCCCCACGAGATGGAGTGACGACCTGGTAAGACATGCAGGAAGTCGATGGATGCAGGTGGCTCAGGACCGTGCTTTGTGTCATTCTTTGGGGGAGGCCTATGTTCAGCAGTGGACTTGTGAAGGGCTGTAATGATGATGATGATGATGGCTCTACCACATATAGAATATTAGTAATGTTAATAGGATAATTAGAATTTTGAAAAAAAAAATATGGTTGTAATGGTTTCGGCTTATTTTTTGCCTCAATTGAAATGTATGCCGTGTTCGGTCTTATTTTCTATATCAGTGTGAGCGTAGTGTTAAAAGCAAACAGATAAAAAGTGTGTAAATGTACGTACAATGTGTACTCGCGCTGCGTGTTAGTGCTGTTCCCGCGGCACACGTGCGCGGCGGCGCGCGCCAACACGATCGACCTGCTGCACATGTTCCGCGACTACCTGCACTACCACATCAAGTGCTCCAAGGTGTACGTGCACTCGCGCATGCGCGCCAAGGCCGGCGACCTGCTCAAGGTGCTCAACCGCGCGCGCCCGCAGACCTCCTCGCGACCCACCGAGCGGAAGACTATCACGTTAGTACAAATTTATTTATTCTTAATTGTACACTGAACACCTTCACCAACAGGATTACAAAAGTCGGTATTCTCCAAGTCAACCCGGGATAGGTGGAAATAATGTGCTAGATACCAAAAATAAAAGAACATTATGGTGAATGTTTTATTTTATAGGATAAGGGTGACAAACGAGCACACAGCTCACCAGATGGTAAGTGGTTGCTGTGGCTCATTGACATCTACATCTATCCTCGTTTGCGAATCAAAATGCAGATGCGTTGTCACCCGTGAGGACTAAAATGGAATGCCTCGTTTCCAGTAAAAGGGGTCTCCAGTTCTCTATACTCACCATACGAAACACAGCAGCGTTAAGCTGCTATTTTACGCTAGTACTTTGTGAGAGTGTGGTCCTTCCCCAGTCAAGCCGAACCATTCGTGCTACAACTATACCAGTAAATATAGTTACAGCATGGCTCTACCACATATAAATTAGGAAAAATCATATATATATATATATATATATATATATATATATATATATATATATATATATATATATATATATATATATATATATATATATATATATATATATATATATATATAAACATAAACTTATTACAAAGTTAACTAAATGATTACATTGACCATATTAAGTAATGTCTGTATATTGCGCAATTCCTTTTAATGTAAAAATTTCTGACAAACATATTATACATCTATAGAATTTAGCCTGCGAGAGAATAAGATACTTACTGTACAGTGTTTCCCATTATCTCAGTCTCGCCTGTGTGCAGTGCTTCATAGCCTCCCCACTCTTGTCTACTTCTTCTTCTTCCTTTATGGCGCATGTCTACTTTTCTAAAGGTTTCACTTCTACCGCATGTGAACTGCATATATGTTTTTTTTACTATTCTAAGGTTTAAGCCAGTGCTTGACTACTTCACTTTGCAATCCTCTTTACCTGACTTCAAAAAGAAGGAGTTCTCTTTTTGTTCTTAAAAAAATGGCTCCATCGTCGTTTTAATTTTTACTTTCTCTTGTACCTCTCAATCTTAGCATTGGCAGACAAAAATCGGAAAGTTTTGTTTAAATCCTTAGAGCTCATATGTTGGAAATATAAGCTGTTGTTTAACCTGCCAATTAGCTTAATAACCTAAATTAGGAAATAACATATTTTGTGGTTTGTTATTTCCTCTGACTCCACTGACTGTGAAACATTGTGATGTGAACTTAAAGATGAAAAAATTGAGGATAAAATTTAGACTGTATTCTAGTTGTTACCTTCACATTACAAAAAAAAAAATTATTTCCCACAATTTGATTGTACATAGCTTGTGTGAGGGACTGGTGTCTAAACTAGGTACAAATCTGTATTATGGATCACCAGGCCTCCACCCCTCGGATATTACCTTGAAGTTGTTAAAAAAAAACCTACTTCAAACAACTTAAAAGAATACTCTTTTTATTGGAAACGAGGCATCCCATCTTAGTTCTTAGGGGTGACAACTCATCTGCATTTTGATTCTTAATCGAGGATAAATGTAAATGTCTATGATTCACAGCATCTACTTACCTTCTGGTAGTATAAAAAAAAGCATAAAATCATTTCTTTATAACTTTAGCTTCCGAAGTTGGTGCCAAGTCAGTGCATCAACTAATAAAAGCCCCGAAGTTCAGTCAGTCCGTCTTTGTACTTTGTGTAACAAAGTTTAAATCAATAAATAAATAATTCCAGGGGAAGAACGTTTATTAGGCGAGATTGAGTGTTGCGTGCCTGCGGGTCGTAGGCGCCGAATACAGCGTAGCTGTTCTGTTCACGCGACACCGGCGCGCCACTCCGGGAACACTTGCCTCCAGCGCCGCATCGTGTTCACTGCAGACGATACTCTTACTTATAGCTATCATTTTAAGAGCCAGACTTGATTGACGTGACACTAGAGATATTATTCGAGTGAACGCGTTAACCTACCCCGAAGCTCCCACAATGTGCGTATTTCTCATATCCACCATATAGTTAAAGATTAAATATGTACTTTGTGTTGAGTTTTGAGTATTTATCGAAAATAATATTCGTCACAAAGTACTTACTATTCACCATGTTTTGCTAACATTTATTATTCGAAACTGATTGCCAAATATTGCATATGCTCAATATTTATACCAGTAGATTATTTTGCAAACGCGAAACGAAATGTGCACATTGTTATACAGATATTTATTAACTATAAACTCTTGAAGCCTAGCCTAGTGAAGTCAAATGTTGCCGTAGTGTTTGTTGACAAAATTATGCTTTATTATAATTATAATGAGAGTTCTATTTATAGCGATGGCACTGCGACGTTCGTCATTTGGGTTCCTAAATCTATAGTATACACTGTCATGTAAATGCATTGATAGATCACTTTAGCGGCCATCAGGAGTGGACTTTTCTATTAGCTTATTTACGTAATTTTGTTGATGTAAGTTATGCAAATACCGATCCTCATGTAGAGTAAAACTGTATTATAAAATGTAGCCTATACTAACTGTTTCCGGTTACAAACTTGTTGAAATGTATATCTCTGGAGTGAGAGACAAGTATCATGCACAAATTCTTACGAATTAATCAATGGTTATTTTGAAATGCACTCCTCTTTTTTATTGCTCTATGCAATAATGTGAACAATAATAATTTTAAATGTTATTCTGTATTGTTTTTAGGTAGGCCCCATTCAATTATTAATATAAGTGAAAGTGTATAAATAATTTCCAATAGATACTTCCATAGTCAAGAGAATTTGATAAATTAATTATAATGGCCTTACTTATAAAATATATATATATATATATATATTTAAATTCCATTTGCCTAGTTTGTTGAAGCCATTGACGCTCTGGTTGTTTAGTTTCGCTAGTTTAAAACTTGGTATGTTTCTGATACCTGTAACTTAAGTGGAATTAGTTGATTCACATAATTTATTTCATTGGATAAAATTGAAATTTGTTTTTTAAAACCTCGAAATTTTATTTATAATTGTATCATTATTGGAAATTTAAATTTTAAGCTACCAAAAACAGCCATAAAAAATTATAGTTTGTTCCCATACCACTTAAGTTGCTCAACAAACAAAGGTTTTAAATTTGTTACAGCTTCAACAATTTTCCACAAAATGAACTGTAAAACAAAATGAAATGAGTAATTAGTGGATAAGGTCATTATTTTATTTGCATGAGAATGTGGCAAATCTAGAAAGTCATGGACTGAGAATTTTAGGATATCAAAAAAGTGTTTGGAAATCCAATGGATAAAATTCACTAAGTCATACTTATTAATTAGATATAATTGTGGCATAAAAACGATATTCGTGACAGGCGAAAATACAATTATGTTTTAAATAAAAAGAATCGTAACATCATCACGTAGAAACAATTTATAACTATTTAAAAATTGTAGCTAACTTGAATTTTATGTAATTTTTATTTGCAAGATGTATTATTTATGTATTATAAAGTAAGTTAAATGTTGCTTTAAAGTTATTGCTTACAATTTGATCATTGTTTTTACTGACAGGTTTTAACGCGAGATTATGTAAACTGCGTAATGTAAACGTTATTTGTGAATATGTAATTATTCTTGTGATCTAATATCCGTTTATACTGTGTTTTTTATTTTTTAGATTATAGAAGACATTTTACTGCAACAAATATTAATTATTTGACTCTTAATACAGGTACACAATACAACAAATATTGTTTTTATTTTATCATACATTTCTTTTTTAACAGTCTATAAGCTCATTGCTGGATATAGATATTCTCATGTAAGAACTTAATGTATACACACTGTTAGATTTGTTTATACATACTACGCTTGGTAAGCTGGTAAGCCGACAAGGGTGTTCTGAGGACACATCCCGCACTTAGTTATTTATTATGTGCGTGATATGGTGTGGGAATGTGCGATGTTGTTGGCTAATAATAGTACATTTTGTGGGTTCAATATAACTTCTATTTGTATAAACCATAACCTTGGCTGGTCCGTCTAAAATTCAGGTAACCGTGTGGCTAGAGATATTGGCCCCAAATCCATGCGTTGCTCAGGTATTGAGGTGCCAGTACCCGGTATCATGGGCACGGGTACCGTGGCGTAATCAATTTTCTGGCGCGTATATCGACATTTCACTTTCTGTTGGCAGCGACATTTTTAAAAACTAAAGTTTTCAATTCACTCACTTGACTAGGTGAAAACCGATCGCGAAATTTACACTAACACGCTAGCCTTTATCGCCGTGACGTGAGCCGTTCGCTATTGCGCAGTAACAATGTCCGACACGTTGCACCGGATTACTAAGTTCAGACTTCGGGGTCACCAATGTGAGTGATATGGTGTGGCAATGTGCGATGTTGTTGGCTAATAATGTAGGCACTTGTTACTAATGCCTAACAACCTCGCAATATGACTCACAGAAGGTGCCTAAGGTGCCTATCGAGTTCAGAAATTAAAATCTCAAAAGTCACTGATGTATTCAAAAATTACAATCTACAGGTTAAGCTATATGTTACGGGCGATACAATATATTTCCTACTTGGTGGCGGACTAGCGTGGGCTGTGACGGCACGACAGGCGTTCGCCGTCGAGCGCACTCCGGACACAAGTGTAAAATGTCAAATCAACAAAATATATGTAACTACTGTGTCCCTTCAATTAATTACATTGGTCAGCATCAAGCCTTTTAGTCTGCAATACAAATTAATGACTTGATTTTCAGTGGCGAAGCTAGGGCAAGCCCAAGATATGGTTTTGTTGTTTTTAGCAGTTTTATAAAAATTTACCTTTTCCTCGCCGATTAGCACTTTAACACTTCAATTCATCACAAAGAACACTATTATTCTCCATTTTCACTAAAAATCTATAAAAAACTATAAATTTCCAACTCAATATTGCGAGTTTCATTCGCTCAAGTAAACACACAGAGTAAACATTGGAATGTGAAGTTGTGAAGTGAACTTTGCAAACGTATCGCCCGCACGTCCCCACGCTCGACAACTTCACACTGTAAGCCTGGCTTCTGATCTCTATATTTAATTATAGAACATTTTTCCAGAGGTCAGAAAGGGAGCGATTGTCTTCTCGAAAGCCCGATAAAAAGCTCACACGTGCGAGAGGGACGACTAATCGTTCAACTGCATGTTCGCTTTGAGACAGAACACGAATCAGTGTATTTCGAATTGAAAGCAATCTGCCAAGTGTTGACGTTAAATAATAAGGCTACGAGGTCACGACCTGTGTAGAACAGAGGAGCGCTTTGAAACAGTTTACGAGTTATTTTTCTGCCGACTTCCAAAAAGGAGACGGTACTCAATTCGACTGTATGTTATTTTCTTTTTTTATGTGTGTTACCTCATAACTTTGTACTGGGTGAACAGATTTCGATGATTCTTTTTTTACATGATAGCTGATAGTTCTCGTGTGGTCCCATATGAATTTGATCAAGGTCAGACCAATAGTTTTTGAGTTATTCTTAAATAACTTATATTAAAGTCGGCTGTACAAAACTTTTAATTTTAAATTATATTAGTTGATATTATTGATGGCAAGCCCGGCTTCTCGGCTTCTATGGAAGCTTCGCTACCGTTGATTCTTATAAGTAGCGATAGGCTTTGTGCTTCCGTCGCTGCATTCAAGCTTTCCTCCGTGACGTATCCTACAGTAACGCTGAACGTGTAAAAGATTCGCGCACCGTAATGTAAGTCACTGCGCTATGAATAGGCATGGATGACGTTTTTTTGCCTAGAAAGGACACACACACACACACACACACTGAAAACGAACTTTTAAATTCACACAAAATTCACAGCTTAATACTAGGAGTAAAAGTATTCTGTGGCTTAATAGGTCGATCTGTCAGTATTTATTTGTTAGCACTGACCTGATAGAGGTCAGTGTATTTTAGTAACATTTTAGAATTCTTCGACGACAATGTCTACCCTGTGACCACAGACTATTATGTGTTTGACATTGACTGTATGTAAAAAAGTACATAATTTGTATAAGCTACAGTTATTACCGTTAGTACCGTGTAGTGGCGGTTAAGAATATCCACTACCCCATATCTTTCCGTGGGTGTCGTAAAAGGCGACAAAGGGAAACAGGCAGGAGATAGGCAGCAGCATCTTCCTGATAACAGCAAAAATACAATAAAAAAACTGCGGATGCCAACCCGCTCGCCAAGCGTGGCAACTATGGCAATATACCCTCCTATGAATGAATGTAACAAAGAGACGGCCCCCAGTCCCCGGCGGCCCCGCTATTCCTGGCTACGGTGGCGACCATGGTAACGGCGGGAAAGGGGGTGCTAAGAATCTCCGGTGGAGGTTCGGTTGCCACCTACGACGACTCGACCTGGCAACATACAACGCACGCACCCTGAGGACTGACGAGAAGATTGTGGAGCTGGAAGAAGAGATAGACAAGTTACGCTGGCATATTATAGGATTATCCGAAGTCCGAAGAGAGGGGGAGGAAACGGTAATCCTCGAATCCGGCAACTTGTTCTATTACCGGGAGGGCGACCATCTGTCTCAAGGAGGTGTCGGATTTATCGTCCACAAGTCTCTCGTTAACAACGTTGTAAAGATTGAGAGTGTGTCGACGAGGGTTGCGTACCTTATACTCAGAATCACCAAACGGTATTCGCTGAAGGTCATACAGGTTTACGCACCAACCTCGGCACAGCCCGATGAGGAGGTGGAGGAAATGTATGAGGATATCTCTAGAGCCATGCATTCCTCCATAACCCAATATACGGTGTTAATGGGAGACTTCAATGCAAAACTAGTCACAAGAGAGAATGGTGAGCTGAAAGTAGGGAAATTTGGAATAGGGCAACGGAACCCAAGGGGCCAGCAGCTGGCCGACTTCATGGAGAAAGAGGGACTCTTTATGATGAACTCTTTCTTCCAGAAGCGGCCCCACAGGAAGTGGACCTGGTCGAGCCCCGACGGTTCGACAAAAAATGAGATTGACTTCATTATGACGACCAGACGACAACTGTTCAGTGATGTCTCAGTGATCGCGAGGGTGAAAACCGGCAGCGATCACCGAATGGTTAGAGGCACACTGAACCTAAACGTTAAGTTGGAGAGGTCTCGTCTCATGAAGTCAACGCTCCGTCCCCCTCGTGCTCTAATCCAAAGTCCCGAAACTTCAGCTCGAGTTACAAAACCGTTTTCAGTGCCTAGAAGACTGCAATGAAGTGGACGATATGAATGACAAGCGCGGGGAAACTGTCCATTCGGTCGGAGCTAAGTTCTGCAAGACTTCCGCCGCAGAAGAACACAAAAACTCTCCGATCACACTCTTAATCTCTTGGTTGTTAGACGGGGGATGAAGCTACGTTCTTCAACAGATTTGACAGCATACAGGCAACTGAACAGACAGATCTCCAAATGCATGCGGCGGGACTTACGCAACTTCAATACAGCTCGTATTGAAGAAGCGATCGAGCAGAAACAAGGCTCCAAAGTCTTTGCCAGAGATCTGTCTGCCAGAAAGAGCCAACTGTCAAAGCTGAAGACAGAGTGTGGCAGCATCGTTTCCGGGGAGATTGAGAGGTTCTATGGGCAGCTGTACACGTTATCGTTGGAGCCACACGCAAGTGTGAGTAATGATCCAAGAGCGAGTCTTATCCGACATTATTCCGATGGTATCCCGGACGTCAGTCTGAGCGAGATTAGAATGGCTCTCCAGCACCTTAAAAACGGCAAGGCCCCAGGCGAGGATGGAATTACAGCGGAGCTTCCGTCCTCCATGGTGGCATTACACTGGAGGCGTGGAGCAGAAGTGCGGTGGTCTTATCCTTCAAGAAAGGCAACAACGCTCTCTAGAAGAACTACAGACCGATTTCCCTTCTGAGCCGCGTCTTCGTGCTGTTTTCGAGAGTCATTACGAATCGTCTCGCGCGCAGACTTGACGACTTCCAGCCTCCCGAACAAGCCGGTTTCCGAAAAGACTTTAGCACCATAGACCACATACATACCCTTCGGCAAATTGTACAAAAGTCAGAGGAGTACAATTTGCCACTATGTCTGGCGTATGTGGACTATGAGAAAGCCTTTGATTCCGTCGAAATTTGGGCGATGCTGCAGTCCCTTCAGCGGTGCCAAGTTGACTGTCGGTATATCAAAGTGCTGAAGTGCTTGTACAGTAGGGCTACGATGGCTATCTGAGTACAGAACCAGAGTACGAAACCTATCCAATTGCAGAGAGGTGTAAGACAGGGTGACGTCATATCCCCGAAACTCTTAACCGCTGCATTGGAAGACATTTTCAAGCTTCTGGACTGGAAAGGATACGGTATCAACATCAATGGCGAGTACATCACTCACCTTCGATTTGCCCACGATATAGTCCCTATGGCAGAATCGCTGGAGAACCTAAGCGCTATGCTCAATGACCTCAATAGTGCTTCCCAACGGATAGGTCTTAAGATGAACATTGGCAAAACAAAGATCATGTTTAATGTCCATGTCACACCTATGCCGGTAGTTGTTGGGAGCACTAAGCTCTAAGTTATTGACGAGTATGTTATAAACAAACATACGTTGCCCGGTCGTATGCAACCGCGCAATCGCAGCACTGACACTGTTCGGTGCACGCGCACTCGTGTTTCTCCCGAGGCAAGCTTGCGCGAGACAAATGGTCCGCACTATTGTCCGCGCTACGCACATATTCAATTTTAAAGTTATATCTACTTAGGAACAAAGCGTAATGTTGCAATCTATTTGCCGCCATCTCTGGTATGCCCTTGTGCGACCCGAAAATAGAAAGCAATGGCTTATGATCCGTGCGTAGTGTGAACGGTTCACTTCGGCCATACAAATATTGGTGGAACCGTCGTACCCCATAAATAATAGCCGTTGCTTCTTTTTGTATTTGAGCATGACGTTTCTCTGCTGAATTTAATGTACGCGTCACAAACGATATAGGCTTTTCGATACCGTCAGACCCTACTTGTGATAGAATCGCTCCTAGACCCCTAGGGAAAGCATCTACGGTTAATATGATCTTAGTCCGCGTATCATAATGTGGAAGAACCTGATCGGATAGCAATAGCTTTTTAATATCCTGGAACGCCGTGTCGTGCACGTCGGTCCATTCCCATTTATTTCCTTTTTTTAATAATTCATATAACAGACTGAGAATAGTAGAGGCATTTTTTATGAAATTCCTGTAATAGTTGATTAACCCTAGGAACGACTGCAGATCATTGATGTTTTTAGGTGTTGGTGCTTCAACCATAGCCTTAACTTTTTCCGGCGATTTCTTTAATCCATCTTTCGTGATGATGTAACCTAGATAATGAACTTCATTTTGAAAGAAATTACATTTTTCTTTCTGCAGTGTAAGACCTGCATCCTGTAAACGTCTAAGGACCGCGTTTAGCCTTTCAAGATGTTCTTCTTTATCCTTACTAGTCACTAATATGTCATCTAAGAGGCATAAAAGGCCCCTTCTATTCCAGACAGCACACTCTCGATCGCACGTTGAAAAATAGATGGCGCTGAACACAGACCGAAAACTAGACGTGTAAATCTGAATAACCCCCGATGTGTGTTTATGGTTGTAAGATTTTTTGAATTGTCACTTAGTAAAAACTGGTTATATGCCATGGACCAATCAAGTTTGCTGAACTGTTGACCCACATGGAGTCTTGAAAATAAATCACTAGTAGAGGGAAGTGGATATTTTTCGACCAGTAACTGTTTATTTAAGCTTACAGAGTAATCTACACACAACCTGACCGATCCATTACGTTTCAAAACAGGAACTATGGGAGAGGCATATTCCGAATGTTCAATGGGTTCTAGAATACCTAACTCGACCAACCTATCGATTTCTGCATTGACTTTATTACGCAATGCGAAGGCTAAGGGTCGCGCTTTGCAGAAAACCGGTTGAGCACCATCTTTCAATAATAATTTTACTTTATATTTGTTAAATGTTCCTAACTTATCTGAAAATAGTTCTGTATATTGTTCTTGCAATCTTTTAATCGATAACTCAGAATCTGCGCAATAATTTACCGGTACTAACTGTAATTTAAACATTAATATGAAATCCCTACCTAGTAACGGCGGGCCTCCGTCGCGGACAACATAAAATACAATTAAATGCGTTTGTCCTGCGTAGCACAGCGGCAACCGACACGTACCGACACATACTATTTTTGAGCCGTTATACGTCATTAGTTGTTTACAAGTACTTGATAACGGTTCATTTCTAAAATATTTTTTATAGAACTCTTCTGAAACTACCGTCACTGTCGACCCACTATCTATTTCAAAACGGAACGGCTTATTTTTAATGAAAACTGTTTCTACCATAGGTTGTCCCCTAAATGAACGGATATAATAAATCTTACCGTCATCATCAGCGTCATCCTCACCCTTGTCACCGCACTCCACCTCTACGTAATTGACTTTACGACACATTTTACGCAAGTGGCCTTTTACGTGACACTTTTTACACACATAATTTGCAAATCTACAATCAGACGCTTTGTGATTCGTAAATCCACAAACACTACATTTCACTTTCCCTACACATTCACTTTTGGTATTTTTGATTTTAAAAAGCTGTTCATCTGCCTTCGTCGCCTGGTGACCACGCGAAGCCGCAGAGGCGGCACGCGCGCGACTCATACTTTCTACCAACTCCACGGCCTTGGCCAGGGTAAAGTCGACAGGGTTCTTCGCGTACAGTTCTTCTTTCTCACGCCCCGGCTGCATATGCGCCCATTATAAACTTATCACGTAACGCTTCTTCAACATTCAGAAACCCACACTTTGCAGTGAGCCCTCGCAGTCTTGCTGCCCATTGTGAATACGTTTCACCAACTTGTTGAACGGCGGCGTAAAAGTTGTGACGATCGACGAACCCGGCGCTCTTCGGTGTGAAATGCGAATCCAGGAGTACTAGGAAATCTTCATATGGTACTTCGTCAACGTCTTTTGGCAATGCCAAGTTCGTTGCTAACTGATACGTGGCCTCCGTGAGTGGGCTGAGCAGGATCGCCTTCCTCTTCTTGCCCGCGGGATCTGTCCGCTCGTTGATGTCGTTTGCGATAAAGTACTGTCTAATACCACAGAATAAATGATAGTACTACGTACAGAAGTTGCACTCTTTTGATGTTGACTGCTTGCCGACGTTTTAATTGCCTACATAGTTATTATTAATAAGATATAATAATAAAACTGTAAATAGCAGATGTCTGTACATTTTATATTTTTGTAATAAAAGTGATTGAGGGGTACTAAAAATAAGTAATTAAATATATTTCTACCATTTTTAGAATTTTCTGTCTGTCTGTCTGTTTGTTTGTTAACGTATCACGTATAAAGTACTAATTTATATCATAAGAATTGTTAAGGAAATTATAAAGTGTATCTTCGGGTTACATTTAGTCTTTATTTCATTAAAATCAGTTCATTCCATCAAAAGTTATGACAAATATTCTGAAGTATGGGTAGGGAACTATAGGTACGAATTTGCTCAACGGTGGCTTTGTTTGAGTCATCAGGTGCATTTTAAACTAATATCATATCATAAATCATAGTTAAATTATGTAAAATAATGATATAATTATGTATATCTAAAACGCAGTAAACAAAAGTATTAAAAAACGTATTAAATATATTATACAAAAATATATTAACCTTATTAACTAAATCTGAAGCACAATAGTTTTCCCATTTCTTCGATAGATGGTGGTGTTGTGAAAATGTAATGCAATTGCAATTTTTTTTTTCCTGTAGATGAGTTTTCATATTTACTGCTAATCTTTATTATATTACTCGCTGCCCTACTGCGTGTTGATAAACTCAATTTATTCTTTACCGCCGAGTACTCTATGTGGTAAATCAAATTTTAAAAGAGCTATTAACAAATCGTTGGTTTTGGCGAGAGTCAAACTTTATTTTTTGCTTACTGCGCAGGAACTGATTTATAAGTACTCTTGCGTTTTACATAATGTATCAATCGCGTCAATTAATCTCTTTTATTTTTAGAATTGATGTTAGCAGTGCCATCTCTTTTTAAATATATACATATAATAAAAATGATGATAACATATTGTGTCTCTTTCTGTACATTGTATAGGTATATATTTTGGTGGTTAAAATCATTATGGGGAACTGAAAATAATTAAATAAGAACATTTTATAATTTTTAGAATTGTCTGTATGTCTATTTGTCTGTTATTATATGAACGCATCACGTCTAAAGTAAACATCTTTTATTTTCAAAGAAATCGTTAAGAAAATCATAAAGCGTATCTTCGAGTTACATTTAATCTTTGTTTTATTAAAATTGGTTAATTCTATCGAAAGTAATGATTATTATTTTGAAATGTAGGTTCGAATTTGTTCAATGGCGCCATAAAATCTCAGAAATAGTAATCAAAAGATTTGTGTGTAAAAAAAACGTTCCATAATAATTAATATATTTATACTTAAAACACAAAAAGAGATTTAAAAAGGATGTTTTCTCACACAAAGGACGTAATAGATGGAGTTGTACAAATTACAAACTTTTCTGAATTGCTGTGTTGAGATTTTTCGCCGATGAATCGTATTGAGACTTACTGAAGAAATTTGTATTCATCGAAGCCATACAACGGAATCCGACCAAAAATAAAAATTTTGCAACGAAATGTCGTGATATTGTATTTATAATATACGCAAAATCAGAACTGCCATTTTAGCGCTTTGGGAACTAGATTTAGCACTTTTTTGGAATGTATAGCGCGCATTTCGAAATTTTAGCACCTAGCGCTTAATCCAGCGCTTTTTGGTGTATTTAGCACACATTTCAATATTTTAGCGACTTATTAACTCTTTTACAGCAGCACTGTTAGTCCACATTACCGATAATAATAATAATGAACTTTATTATTTTTTCCCACAAATAGTACATTGCAGTTTATCTTTTTGAAACATATTTTTTCCACAAAACAAAGAGCATGGGAGACGAGTCCAAACTAGGATACCCTGTGCTATGGATCTCCTGGCTTCCCCTTTAGGATGATCAACTTGATTTTTTTACCGACGACTATAAGCGGGGAAACCCCTTTATTAAAGTTTTTGTTCATGGTTTTGGCAACGCATTTATTTAGCTTTATTCAGTTTCAGTCAGTTGCTTAGAGCACAGCTAAGTTAAAAGTTACTTAGAAGTTATAACACAAAGAAACTGTGTAGCAACCGCAACTAAGTTGCGAAATACATTGCACTTTAAAACAATTAATGACATTTTTATTGTTCGTACAGTACTAACTACTGTTGACAGCAATTGCCATAATTATAAGTCGATGTCCTGCGAAGTATTGATACATCAAAAAAATATTGCCAGAAAAAAAACTTAATGTTGTTTTCTTTATTATGATTATATAAAAAAACACAAACTTTGTTTGTAGTTAATTTAGCGCGAAATCTAGGGCTTTTTTAAAGCGCTGTTTTCATGAAATCTAGCGCTTTTTGTGTTGTCCTAGAGCTGAATTAGTTTTTTTTATCTGGCAGCACTGCCCAAAAACCCTCTATTAAGAAGTAACTTTCCTTTCAGTTTTAAGCGCGTTCAGTTCCCAGTTACAGTCAGCGTGTGTTATGCGATGACCAAAGCGATGACCGTAAATAAAGCGCAAGGTCAAACTTTACGCGTTGTAGGAGTGTACCTCAGTACTGACTGTTTTGCACATGGCCAACTCTATGTTGCTTTTTCCCGCGTTAGTAGCCCCCGTAACCTTTTAGTGTACACCCCGGCTAAGCCTACTTCTCACGTCGTTTACACAGAAGCTCTATCATAAACGACTTAGAACTTTGATGATAATGATTTATTTAGTTACCACTTATTGATACAGTAATGAAATAAATCGTTTAATATTCTCTTACCTAAACGACAAATTGTTTATGTAAAACCTGTATACGCGAGCTACGCCGCGGGCACAGCTAGTTATTAATAAGATAAGTCGCGCACGCAAGCTAAATAAAACTTCGTCGCTGCGCGCGAGTGTCCGAATTACTTTGCATCTTTTTTCCTTACTACGTCACAACGGACTTTCCGTGGTTGCTAAGGCTGTTAATAAAGAGTAAAAAAATACATTGTGAAATGGTAAGTTACTTAGGTAAAGTACCTATGCTGACTATAATCGACCATATTATCTACTGAGTTCTGTGATATCCAACGCGTGCAACTTGCAAGGTCATTCGCCGAGAATTGCGAGGCTTGATACGTATAGGTAGATACTAGATAGCGTAAACAACAAATAAACCCAAAATACGATTCCTAACAGATATATGATTGTAATTAACTTAGTTGAAAATCGTGTAAACAAAGTTTTAATTTCAGTATTTTGAGCTATTATAACTCAAAATATTTTAATTACAAAGACTAACTAAGTTTTGTAATAAAGTACTTAGGTATTACTTCTGTAATTAAATTATTAGTTTATTATTTTTTCGCTATAAGTACCTATCTAACAAAAAAATGAAATAAATTTACCTTTCATTATCATTCGGTAACTCAAAAAATATTATATTTTTTATATATTTTTCTTAAATTACATTAAAACTTTTTCAACTATTTTATCCTACAATTAAATAATTATACTAAACACTAAAAAAAAACTATTTCGACGAGTATTTCAACAAGTATTTACAAAAAATTATTTACGTAAACAGCGTTAAAAAAATTTAACATTCAATCATATAGAGCGCGCTAGTCCCGACAGCGATCTACCCCTGGGGCAGCTCGCGATTGTAGGTAATTATTTCACGCAGGTAGCAAGAGTGACAGAGGCCTGCTAATACGACCTTTGTACGTTTTCCATGTCTGCACATTGTGATCAAAACTATTTAAAATCCCAAATTGAACACTTGGCTGAGACATCGTCGATAAAAAAAATATCGCGGGTAGCTCGTCGCCACTGTTAGATATAGGGACGGACAAGTGATACGATCGCTGGCTAGCTTAACCTTCCTTATATATTACTATACTCTTTGCTTAACACTGTTTATTGTTCACTCAATAATTAGCGGTGGGCGCAGCCACGCACACATACCCAACAGTAACTGATCATACTAGACAGGGGTAAGCTTTGGATACGAGGAAAATGCTTCTCAAGAATATAACTACTCAGTTATAATTAGTAAGTAAGGCTTATTAGCTACTGTTTAAATCCGAATCGATGACGTGTAAACACTATCTTTTCAATTAAAGTTACCAGTTTAACGTATCGTTTAATGCCACGAAAACAGAGCCGACCCTACCATAGGGAAAATGGAGCAATGCCGCTCCATGCATACCAAGTAAGTCCCAGGGGGCGCCTCAATTGTAAAGAAATAGGAAGGAAAAAAGGTTTTATCGCGTTTTGATATTCTGATTGTGAGCGAGTGGTTAGTATGGTATATATAAATGACCTTATCTCTTGATTCGCGCGCAAGCAAGGCTTAATAATCGAAAAATAAATACGAGACTTATGATGTCGAGATTGTCCAAGTTCCATGATGGCGCGCCCAAAGTATAGTTTAGGGGTTAAACAGGGACTCTATAATTAGATCTTGGTCTATCCTAAAACATGTCTCGAATCAGCACTGCACGAAAAGACTATCGACTCTTTTCTTGCGTCGGCTTTTTAATAGCAAATTGGACTAGAGTCCTCGAGGTCAGAGCGAAGTCAAGGTCTAGAGCGGAAAAATTAGAAAAGCCGACTATTACAAAACCTATTTAGCCTTATTACAAAAAGTAGAGAAAATAAAGACATGAGAAAATAGAGCCATATTAATTGTATAGTTGTAGCACGAATGGGTCGGCTCGACCGGGGAAGGACCACGCTCTCACAGAACACCAGCGTAAAATAGCAGCTTAACGCTTTGTTTCGTATGGTATAGAGAACCTGAGACCCTTTTTACTGGAAAAGAGGCGTTCCATCTTAGCCCTCACGGCTAACAACGCATCTGCATTTTGATTCGCAAGCGAAGGACATTCGTAGATGTCTATGGGCCACAGATACCACTTACCATCAGAAATTCGAATGCATATTAAGCTAACAACGAAAGGGTGGAGACTGGCCGAACGTCTGGTTGTCCGATGGTGGAAGGGAAAGGGAGGAAATAAATTATGCAATTCCTGCGCACACTCCTAAATTCATCCTGTAGAAAACTGAAAGGCTGGCTACTTTGCCTCTGTCTTCGAGGCTGGTAAGATTGGTTTTAACCAAATTCGGGTCACCAATAAGCCTCTTAGCACGCCTTTCCATTGAGTCCAAAGCTGCTAGGTGGCATTTTGCAGCACCAGCCCATATATGGCAGCAATACTCCCGGAATTGAGCTTTATATACAGTAAGCAGCTGTCCTGGCGAGATGTAACTCCGCACCTTTGCAAGGACTCCCAGCTTCCTTGCATCTGCTTTGGCCTTGGACTTAATGAACCACCCGAAGTTCAGATTTGAGGATATCTCAAACCCTAACAACTGAAGGCGGTTGGTATATTCCAGTGATACATTTCGGAAAGAAGGAGCCAAGGTGGGCTGGATCCTTTTTGAAGTGAAGAGACGCTTGTGTTTTGGAGGCATTGAATTTCACAAGATTGGCATCGCCCCATTCGGAGACTGCCTGTAGTGTGAGATTAGTTTATTGACTGATGTTTACTAATGGCTCAGCCGCACTATGCCCCTCGCTCCTCGCTGCCGCGATTTTGTCTTCTCTGCCCACACACTGTTCTACTCGCGCAATTAACCGCGACGCTCTGCACATGTTGCTTGCGTTTGCAACACAATGGCTAATGAAATTGTGACAGCATGCGCGCTATATGTTTTCTTTTCTTTTCGCTAATTACATTAATGTCATATACTTTACACTACATTCTTTTCGCTAATTACATTAATGTCATATACTTCAATGGGGCCCCCATATATCTAAATTAGCAAGCAGACTTAGTTCTGCAGCATATGCTGTAAGAAAGATTAGAAGTCTCACAGATGTTGAGACAGCTAGGTTAGTGTATTTTAGTTACTTTCATAGCGTAATGTCTTATGGAATTTTGCTATGGGGTAATGCGACTGATATTGAAGCTATATTTGTTTTGCAAAAGAGAGCCGTACGGGCGATTTATAATCTAAATTGTAAAGAGTCCCTTAGAGAAAAATTTAAAGAAATAAACATATTAACTTTGGCATCGCAATATATTTATGAAAATGTAATGTATGTACATAAAAACATAAATAGCTTTAATAAGAATAAGGATGTTCATACCTTAAACACTAGGAACAAACATAAGCTTGTAATGCCACTTACAAGACTCCACAGAATTAGTAATTCATTTATGGGGCAATGTATACGCTTTTACAACAGAATCCCAGAACATGTTCAAAGTTTGTCAATAAACAAGTTTAAAAGTTTTATTAAAGAAAACTGTACAAAAAGGGTTATTATAATATCAAGGAATACATGAATGAAAATAACCCCTGGGAATAAGGTGATCGCCACCATGCTGGTTCTATGAAAATTCATTTAAAATTGTATAAACAAAATTATTGTTAAGTGAAATTATGTTTAAAAAAAAAGTCCCGCTGGGTTTCTTGCTGGTTCTTCCCAGGACAGAGGTATTTTCCGAACCAGTGGTAAATAAAATAATGACTTTCAATAAGTATTATGTAATAATCCATATTGAATAAAAATCATTCTATTCTATTCTATTCTATTCTATAAAAGAAATATTCGACGTCGTTCTCGCCAACGGAAATGGTGAATGACATTCACAGAAATAGAACGACGCTTCCGTAACGAGCGCTTGATTCGGACTGCGTTTGCGCGAGTATGTGGCCAGCCATTCACGTTCATATTGCCAGTCCTTTGATTCGCGCCCAAAAACCGACAAAACAGTGAGCGATGGGCATGACGAGGAGCATGACTTGCGGCATGACGAGTATTGTGGCCACACTACGCGCCTGCATTCCTCGCTACTTCCTATGCCACTCGATGAGTGTGTGGCCGGGGGGTAACGAAAAAAATGTTTACTGTTTGAAAAATCTTTATTTCTTTACTCCTATATTCCGTGAGATTTTCAGCAATTTTTAAATACTAAAACTAATGTCTTCTAAGGATTATTCAGAAAATTTTAAAAATCAATTTTGTTTCCGGACGGAGACGGCGTCGGCGACTTTGTCTGGCTGACTTTGGATAAATTTGCTACTTTTGTTGCAAACTTGACAAAATTCAATCCGGATACTTGAGGTTCCGGCTTCTGACCGCTTTCCGGTTGAAATGATGCGTCCAGCGAACCTAGACGTGAAAGAAACACGTTGTATTTTAAATTCATGTAATGAGACAAATATAAATTAGACTAATTATATGCTTAAGACAAATTTATAAAGTAGGTACCTATTTCACAAGCAAAAGTCTTACTATAGTAATGGTTGGCTGGCTGTGGCTCACATTCTTAGTTCTTCGATATGTAACATTTGTTAAAGGTCGTTTAACGAACCTAATGAAACATACCTACTCGTACAGATATTTGCATTACGTTTACGCGGGTGGCACAGGATCGTATATTGTGGTACTCTGGTATTCTGGTGGCTTTTGTTTAGCTGTGGACTCTTGATTGAATGTAATCTTGATGATAATACACAAAAATGGGCTTGGTAATAGAGCCTAGGATCTACAACGTGGCAGGAAGGAGAACTGACTGCGGAGCAATGCTATTTATGGCCAATATAATATAATATATTATTGTGTATATATATTATTACCGTGGAAACCCATGGGCTAAGTGTTCACCGTAAATTTTACAGTCCGCGAGCAATCCAAGTTCGATCTCAACCGGCCTGTGAAATTGTCAATTGCAATTTTAAGTGCTTGTTAACCACGTGCTCGACGTGAAAGAAAACATCGCGAGAAAACCTGCATGTCTGCGAAATAAAATATTTTTAGGTAATATGGAGGTAAAGCTGATTTAAAAATCAATTACTGTTCATATATCGAAAATTTGGTTGTTCTGTTAATGTTTACTGATATTATGTTTCTGACCCTACTCATCGTGCTAACCTCTGCCCTTATCGTTGTTTAAAATTTATAGTCGTTATTTATAAGGATTCACTACCTAGATTAAATTATTTGATAAAGACTACACATACACACACGCGCGCACACACACAACCACGCACGCACTCACACACACGCTAAACCTACTAAAACAAAAAAAAATAGTAAAATTATTTTTTTGTTCATTACATATTTAAGAAAAAATAAATTATTAGTAATAAAATAAGTTTATAATAGAATAAGGCTATATGGTAGCATGTGGCCTTCTAGCACTAATACCTATTTTAAATACTTAAAAGGAGGTCTCAACTATAACACCGTATCAATTTACAATGTACTTATTCCCCAATAAATATTATTATTATTATTACATCGGGCACGGGTAGGTTAAGACGAAAAAGTGCCTCTGTATCAGCTCGTATGTATGTGGCATTATAACATTTCCTTCGTAGTTGATGGTTACCAAAAGAATAAGAAAGCTGTCGCCCAAGTAGGAAAAGAATAATATAGCATAGAATACAAGCGTAAAATAATATGAGGGGGGATGCCTTTCTACTGGTAGAAAACAGGCATTCCATCATGTCTTCAGGGGTGACAATGCATCTGCCTTTTTATTTTTAATTGCCACTTACGATAATATGATATACACTCATTTACAAAATATTCTCTATAATAATAATACACACATAATAAATTGGTTTCTTATTTCAGAAATATATTTATATAACTTAGTTAATATTTATAATCTACTTTCTCTGCGGCAGGGTGTTTTTTTTTTAATAAATTAAGGCCTAATACAAACACTCCGCAATCTTGACCTGGCCCAAATGTATTCCCATCTTTTCACAAACTCCTCTTAATGTTCTAAACAAAATAGTTAATGCTTATAACAAAACTTCTTTTTCAAAATTTCCCTTACTCTGCTGCGGCGACATGATGGAACTAGGCTGCGATCCCTGCTGATTGTCCTCAATTGGATGAATTTTTTCGTGAAGCAATTCCAGAGCTGACGGTAACGAGGCAGCGAAACAAAGTAATATTTATGTCATATGAGTTTATCGCTTTGATATTATCTTATCAATATGCACAACAAACACCTGACAAGATTCTATTTACTTTCATATAATATAATCATGCATGTGCGTGGTAGAGCCATGCTGCAGCTATATTAGTAGTATAGTTGTAGAGGTGATCTTCCGACGCTGGTAGTCCGCCTCGTTCTGCTGCTTGGTGCGTGGAATACGGAAACGGAAACAGCAGCAGAGCATTACAACTGTAGTTAGAAATAGATATTTAATGGTATTAGTAGTATAGTTGTAGCACGAATGGGTCGGCTCGACCGGGGAAGGACCACGCTCTCACAGAATATCAGCGTAAAATAGCAGCTTAACACTGCTGTGTTTCGTATGGTGAGTGTAGAGAACCGGAGACCCTTTGTTTTGGAAAAGAGGCATTCCATCTTAGTCCTCACGGGTGACAACCATTCTGCATTTCGATTCGCAAACGAAGATAGATGTAGATTTCTATGGGTCACAGCAACCACTTACCATCAGGTGGACTGTGTGTTAGTTTGTCACCCATTTCTATTAAAAAAACGTAAACACGAAAGCACCTGTCAAGTTCTCACATTAAAGTATCAAGTAGTGCTTACTCAGTAGTTGGAAGAACATTAGTATGACGCAAAGACTTTTGTTTCGATCAACAATATTGTTGATCGAAGCTTCTATGTACTATACTAAATAATAAACGGACTCTGCAGCCTATTGCACACGAAGTTACGGTCAATTCTCCGCAACTCCTTTAGACGACTGCGAGCGAGGGAGAAGAGTAGTTATTTTTTTTAAACCGCGAACGTTGTTTTCGATAATCTAACACTGATTTTGTTTAGTGTGACTAAGAAAACGCTATCATTATTTATGTGCGCATTTTTGCAACGTAATTTGAAGTTTATCTATATACATATAAGCGAAATACCGCTGACTCTCACTCATCACGAGAACTCCAAAACCATAAGCCCGATTGACTTGAAATTTGGCATATATAGTTACTCCTTTCTCGACGTAGACCCACCCCCTAAGAAAGGATTTTTAAAAATTCAACCCCTGAAGCAATGAAATAGTGTAAGAACTTCTTTCAGACATGATAACTATGTTGCAGAAGTAAACAGCAGAGTCAGGAAGTTAGATTCCTAGGCAACCTACGCTGTTCCTTCCGCATATCAATGATATGGTGCAAACCACAGGTGATGCTTTTTACACCGGCCGTGCCAATATTTACATCACATCATCTAGTAGCGGAACAAACTTGTGTCTGAAGTTGAGTCGTTGTTAAACAAACTATTGGATTGGGAACGACTAAATCTAGTCTAATTTAACCCTCAGAAGAAAGGTTTGCGCGTTTACCGCTAAAATGAACCCCTTTGTCGTGTGTCGCTCTTCAATTTCAGGGCATTCCCCTTGCTGCCTCAACTAGCATCGGAATTCTCGGCGTTGATATATCGAAAGATCTGCAGTTTCTTGGTTACTTGGAAGGGAAGACTAAACTGGCCTCCAAAAAGCTTGGCGTGCTCAGCAGAGCAGGACAGTATTTCATGCCGGCACATCGCTTGTAACTTTACAAGGCGCGAGTTCGCCCTCAAATGTCAAATGCGTAGAAAAAAAATTCGTAGAATTCCGTAGATGCTACTTCTAAATATCCGTAGATCCGGATACTTCTAAAGAGCATCGACAATTTTCGTTTTTGTCATAGAATAGATCTATTTTTTGGAGAAATTTTTCCTGTCATTTAAAACTCTTGTTGTAAGTTTAATTGTAGTAGTATCTATAATATATTCAATTTTATAGCACCTATCACATATAAAAAAAAAGTATAACTAAATAAAAGTCGACCGACTTCAATATAAATAATTTATTGTTGAATTTTTTTGAAACCGCTCGACCGATTTGGATATCATTTAAATGGGACCACTTAGGAAATATACCCTTTAAACAAAAAAAAAAAGAATTTTCCAAATCGATTCAGGCGTATTCGAGTAATGGTTAAGGCTCGCCACATACATACGGAATTCCGTTTCGAGATTCCGTTTCGGAATTTCGAACGGATCGGCCACACACATACGGAATCCCATTTTGTCCGCAAAATTTCGAACGGAAAACTACCGTACGTGTGTGACGGGCCATAGATTTTATATGGACTTGCTGCGTTCGGAATTCCGAATCGGAATATCGAAACGGAATCCCGAAACGGAATTCCGTATGTATGTGGCCGGCCTAAACATACAAAAAAACATTCCAACCAATTGAGAACCTCCTCCTTTTTTGAAGTCGGTTGAAAATTGATTAAAAATTAATTGTTTTCTTTTAATTAAATTATTTTTAGTAAAACGCAAATAAAATAATTAACACTTGAATATTTGTGGATAATTATACTAAAAAAATACGTTACACACTTGATACTGGAAAATTTTGAAGCAATAATTAGACGAATGAAAAACAACGGACCATCTTCACTAAAATTAACATAGATAAAAGTTTTTCTGGTTTCTGTTATCTGATAAATCTGATAAATTACGGTGTTTCAGACTTCGGTAATTTATGTAACTGAAAAACTATACAATTAACAACTTTTCCGAAGCGAAGACTTATTCGGCAGAAATTTTAAATAATTGTAAAAACAATTGGGGTAGTCTGATTTAGAAAAATTTAAGACATAAGTGATAATTCTATCGTCTATGAAAATATAAGCATTTATATTAACTGCCTCATTTCCAAGAAGTGTTCGAAATTCGAAATAAACGTAATTGAATGCAAAATATCTACGCTATTTTTTTTATAAACGTTACCCCCACACTAGGATTTTCTCCAGTATCGTGGAGGCGGTTTACAAACATCAATTGCACAAGGAGAAACATCCACACCCGGAACAATTATTTACAGGCCATACAAATACTTGTTCCGTACGGGATTCGCACCCGCGGCTCCCAGCGCAGCAACTCATTATTAAGCCACTGCGCCACGGAGCCGTCAATAATAAACCCCACCTATTAAAATTTGAAATAGATTAACTAAATCAAAAAATTAGATATTTATAAGCAAAATGATTTTTTAATATAGACATCATAGAAGAGAGAGAGAATGACATTGTCGGCTAACTTATCACACTCATGATAAAAAATGTTTTTCTTGTTAAGTTTTTAAAAATTCCGTAGATCTACGGAAAAATCCGTAGAGTTGGCAACGCTGGCGGGCGGTTTACGACTGTGACAGAGTATTTTTTTGAATTACCGGTCTAGTAGTATACATAGAAGTCTTTGGTATGAAGTTCCCTAGACGCTGGGATGACACTAAATATTACTCTCGGTGGAGAGTAATAGTGTTCTGTACTAAATATCTTGATCTGAAAACTAATAATTTTTTATCATGAATAAGAGACCGGCTAAGAACTAATAGTTATATTAACTACTGAGCCTTGCGTTAAATACTTTTAACAAACTTTTAAAACAATGTTTATCATAATATTGAAACTAATAATTTAAAATTTTGTACAGCCGACTTCAATATAAGTTATTTAAGAATAACTCAAAAACTATTGGTCTGACCTTGATCAAATTCATATGGGACCACACGGGAACTATCAGCTTTTATATAAAAAAAGAATCATCGAAATCGGTTCACCCAGTACAAAGTTATGAGGTAACACACATAAAAAAATACAGTCGAAATGAGTACCGTCTCCTTTTTGGAAGTCGGCAGAAAACTAGACGACTTATCAGTGATAAAATTAGTACATATATTAATTAGTATTTATTTACTAAATATTATTAGTCTTGAAATATGCACAGATAGTAGAAAGTGAAAATGGCTCCATTTTCCAGCCGTATGAACAGTGAGGAGTATTGGCGGGAACTTGACCGGCGGCGGTTTGCTGCTCCTGTATTATTGTTTAAATAATTGTTTGAAGTGGATTTTGATCTGTAAAAGTGGTGCGATTTTGTGTACTCGTATTAAGTGTCTGCGCATGTGAACTATTAGCGGAAACGGTGAAACAAGTGCTTTGATGGTGATGTGATTTTCAAGATAAGGTGTATATCTGCTTAGACGCCTTGAGATAGCATCGCCCACTTTCAGCTGTCTGCTAGCTCAAGTTTTTTTTTTATAGGAGAGGGGTCAAACGAGCATGCGGCTCAGCTGATGGTAAGTGACTACCGCCACTCATGAACAACTGCAACACCAGGGAGGGAATTGCAGATGCGTTGCCGGCCTTTTAAAAAGGAGTAGGCTCTTTTCTTGAAGGTCCCTAAGTCGTATCGGTCCAGAAAAATCGCTGATGGTAATCCATTCCACAAGGAAGTCGTGCGAGGAAGAAAACATCTTCTAAATCGCACAGTGGTGGACCGCCAATCATCCAATGGTGTGGATGGTATCGGGAGTTCTGCCGCGATGTGCGTTCGTGAAATTTGGCGGCTGGGATTAATCCGAACAATTCCTCAGAGCACTCCCCATGGTAGATGCGAAAGAAAATGCAAAGGGATGCAACATCTCTTCGCAGTGCCAATGAATCTAGCCGATCGGAAAGGGCTCGGTCGTCGACGATTCGAGTCGCTCTGCGCTGGATGCGGTCAAGTGGATGGAGCTGGCACTGGGGAGCCCCTGCCCAGAGATGGGAACAGTATTCCATGTGAGGCCGAACCTGCGCCTTGTAAAGTTGCAGGCGGTGTGCCGGCATGAAATAATGTCCCGCTCTGCTGAGCACGCCAAGCTTTTTAGAGGCCAATTTGGCCTTCCCTTCCAAGTGACCACGAAACTGCACGTCACTCGATATGTCGACTCCGAGGATACCGATACTGGCTGAGGCAAGAAGGGGAGTGCCTTGAAACTGAGGAGATACGACAAAGGGGTTCTTTTTAGCGGTAAACGCGCAAACTTGTGTCTTCTGAGGATTAAACTGGACTAGATTTAGTCGCCCCCAATCCGAGGCTTTGTTCAGCAAAGACTCGACTTCAGACACAAGTTTGTTCCGGTACTCGGCGACGTTTTCCCGAGAAATATTGGCACGGCCGGTGTACAGAGCATCACCAGTGCTGTCATCCGCATAGCAATGAATGTTACCAGTTAGCAACATATCATTAATATTAAGAAGAAACAGCGTTGATGATAGCACACAGCCTTGTGGAACACCAGCGTTAATAGGCTTGTAGTCAGAACATGCACCGTCTACAACGACCTTGATGCTCCGATCTGCAAGGGAACTGGTGATCCAATTGCACAATTTCTCGGGAAGCCCATAGGAAGGGAGCTTCGAAAGAAGCGCTTTGTGCCAAACCCGATCGAAGGCCTTCGCAATGTCCAGACTAACAGCCAACGCCTCCCCCTTGGACTCTACTGCCTCCGCCCATCTATGGGTCAGGTAGACCAGAAGATAACCAGCTGATCGACCCCGACGAAAACCGTATTGGCGGTCACTAATCAGCTGGTGATCCTCAAGGTACCGGATGAGCTGGCAGTTAATAATGGATTCCATTATTTTGGAGAACAAGGAGGTGATCGCGATAGGCCTATAGTTGGACGGGTCTGAGCGGTCGCCTTTTTTAGGTATCGGGTGGACAAAAGCTGTCTTCCATGAGTTCGGGACTCCTTCTTGGGAGTAGGAGTACCGGAAAAGACGCGTTCGGACCCGTGCCAACTCCGGAGCACACGTCCTCAGCACAATTGGAGGGACTCCGTCAGGCCCACTCGACTTCTGGATGTCCAGGGAGAGAAGTGCTTTGCGAACCAAGCGCTGTGAGAACAGCACATCCGGCATGGAGCACTCACACCGCGGGATGGTCGGCGGTGTTTTCCCCCCGTCATCAAGAGTCGAATTGGATGCAAAGAGGGAGCCTAAATGGTCGGCTTTGTCTTTTGCGCCTTGGGCCAGTGAATCGTCCTCCCTGTACAGAGAATGTAGTGATGGCTTACAGAAATTCCCTTGGACAGCCTTGGCGAGAGACCAGAATGCACGGGTTCCCGAAGGAAGGCGAACTAGTTTCTCGCCAATTCTGCCTATGTGCTCTGACTTTGCCTTGGCAATAACTCTTTTGAAGGACCTGGAGGCGAAGTTATACTTCTTTTTAAGCGTGCTGGTGTTTACATCCCGAGTCACCGAAGCCGCAGCCCAGGCTTGATAACACTCCTGCTTACTGCGTAATGCAGTCTTACAGGAGCGACCAAACCAAGGCTGAGATCTGCCTCCGATGGGTACCACAGATGATGGAATAAATAGTTCCATTCCCTGTAGCACCACATCAGTGACAGAGTCAGCAACAGCGCTGGGATCATCCGGCGAGAAGCAAACCCGCCCCCATGTGTAAGATGCAAAGAAAGACCGCATTCCGTCCCAATCCGCCGACCTGTAATGCCAAACACGGCGGCAACCTGCAGAACGCAACCGCGAAGGGAGCGTGAGTGGCACCATACTTCAGATCAGACAATGGTCTGAAGAGCCGAGAGGGGCATCGACGGAAACCCGATATCCGTCCGGATGAGAGGTCAGCAGAAGGTGCAACAGGGAAGGTGTATGATCCTCCACATCTGGAATCCGCGTAGGCGAAGTAACCAGTTGTGTCAGACCATATGCCAAGGCAAAGTCATAAACAGATCTCCCCGCATGATCGGTTAAACGTGAACCGAGCCATTCGGCATGGTGGGCGTTAAAATCGCCAAGGATCACGATCTCTGCGGATGGGACCTGTTGTAGCAAGGAATCTGTAGCCATTTGGAAGTGGTCGATGAGTCGGTCTGTTTCGGCGTTACCGCAATGGGACCTATAGGGGCACCCGTAGACGCGATGTTCGTCGCTGTCTACGCGTAGCCAAAGGATGGACAGGTCCGAACCTTCAAGACCGCCGAGGCGTCGAGAACAGATGTCCTCTCTGACATACACGCAAACTCCAGCCCGAGGCACAAAGGAGTGCTCCAATTTGTACCCCGGGTAGGAGAGATACGAAATATCAGCCGGAGAGGAAACCTGCGTCTCGGTCAGAAAGAGCAAGACCGGCCTCGTCGTCACGAGATGGTAGTGGTCGGCGTTCAGGTTAGAGTGAAGTCCCCTGATGTTGCAGAAATTCACGGATAGCGTGGCAGGGGTCGCCATGGTATTGTTGCTCAGTTTGCCCCGAGCAGTTATGTTTTTGAGCGGAATTTTGCCCCCCCCCCCCCCAGAATACGCGGGGCAGCCTGAGCACCCACGCTCAGGATTGGAATAACATGTTCGTGGATGCTCAGCGAGGGATTCTCCAGGGGTACTGGTACCCTCCTGGGGTAGTCTATCGTGTAATTCCGCTACCATGTTGATGGGGGGGGGGGGGGGGGGGAATTAGGCCTCCGGCCACCTGCACTCACCAGACGAAACGCAGAGGCAGAGCTTCCACTTCACGCCGGAATTCCGTGAGGTCGTGGTACCAACCCGGCTCGAGCCGGCCCATACGTGCAACAGCAAAAATTGCTGCGTGGCTCTATCACCGTTAAGTTGCCGTCAAAATCTCCCAAGGACTGCACAATGTGACCCATCAACATATTGTGAAGCAGTGTACTATGAAGGATAATTGTACAATGTAACTTCAGGCTCAGAAGGGCTAGAACTCAGAGCCAGTTAAAAAAAATACAGTGATAATGCATACAAAGATACTTATTTGATTTTATAATAACTATAAAAAAATGTTTTTTTTGAATTTTATTTTATTTTATACGAAGTATATTATATATAGAAGTATAGTATAATCTTTGAATGCATAATACCACAGAATAAATAATAGTACAAAAACTTATTATACTAAAGGAGCGTCTGATATATTCTTAATGTAATAAAAATAATACTTTGGAAGCGTGGTGACTAAATACCGTCTTTTAAGGACAAAGCATCCATCTTGGAATCTTGAATAGTTTCAAGTTGCTGACGAAACTTAGAGGTGATCTTCCGACGCTGGTAGTCCGCCTCGATCTGCTGCTTGGTGCGTGGAATACGGAAACGGAAACAGCAGCAGAGCATTACAACTGTAGTTAGAAATTAGAAATAAATATTTAATGGTATTTATATAATTAGTAGTATAGTTGTAGCACGAATGGGTCGGCTCGACCAGGGAAGGACCACGCTCTCACAGAATACCAGCGTAAAATAGCAGCTTAACACTGCTGTGTTTCGTATGGTGAGTGTAGAGAACCGGAGACCCTTTTTTTTGGAAAAGAGGCATTCCAGCTTAGTCCTCACGGATGACAACGCATCTGCGTTTTGATTCGCAAACGAGGACAGATGTAGATGTCTATGGGCCACAGCAACCACTTACCATCAGGTGGACTGTGCGCTCGTTTGTCAGCCTATCCTATAAAAATAATTCGAATAAAACAGGATCAAATCTAGGTACATGAATGATTTGTCGAATCGCTACTATTTGCCGGCAGATTGCCTGTAACTTACAAAAACTATTAGTTGAAACACGCTTGTCCGAATTCTGCCTTACTTTAATTTAATTTTTTTTAAAGATTTTTAATATCTAATGGTAGTTATTAATTTTATTTTCCTGGTAAAATTTCATTTTTCTTACTATTAACGCATGAACGAGCATAGGAATCTGCGTGAAGAATTCTTGATATATGAAAATTACTCTGTGGTGAAGAATAAAAAACAATACTCACTCAAAGACGTTATTCCACCCAAACAAAGAAACAGAATTTGCCAAACTCTTAATTCACCAATAACGGTCCTTTCAAGCCATTCTGGCTCCGCAGAATTTTTGATAGCATCCATTAGTGGATCCATTTTAATTTGTTATAAAAACAATCGAGATGCAACAAGTAACGCGTCCACAAAACACTTCAGTTAAAGCGAAAACTAATTGTCCCAATTTCAAGGAGTGGTTAATAGCCGCACCTATGCTATCACCCTCGGCACACCCTTAGTTTTCATTTGTAGTCGTGCTATTGACATGTACTATTGATTCATATCCCATTGCATTAAAATAAAACTCATTCTTCTGTATAACTAATAGCTTAAAAGCATGTTATATTCTTTTATGAATATGAAATTTAAAAAAAACAGGATTTAATTGTGTATTTTGAATCTCCCGCACACGCGCGCGCTATAGTTTCGGGTTTCTATATATAAAAAATAAAACATTATATAATATGTAGAAGACATTATTTTTCAATTGTTTTAAAAAAGCTATATTTAATGTAAAGGTTTAAAATATAATGATTTTGTATATACTCATAAAAGCTTAAAGTAAAAGATGTTAGAGTAAAAATAATTATTAGTGTTAATAAAGTGATGATTGCTTTTTCAATGTAATGTTTCTTGTTTTTTTTTTATCATAATAAAATATAATAATATGCATTTAAAGTGCTTATTAAATAAAATAAAATTATTTTTGTGTGACTACACACTTGTCCAAAAATGTTTTGAAAAATGACAACATATTAATTCGATCGTTTTTCTCTTTCATTTGAAGACTGTTTCATCTTCCCGCAGAAAATAGGGTGTCGAATCTGTCCTATAACCTCCGATATATTTATTACTATTTAAAGATTGAAGATGTATCTTTTATGATAATTGTGATTTAATTTGTGTAAAGGTTGTTCTAAGTGATGTTGTGTAAGATCTACCGTATTCCTGCGGTCATTTTGTAGCATTTTAAAAATTAAACATGGCCTCGAACCGAGGAATTCAGATTGGATCCGCGTGGTTTCAACGGAAGCTGAACTTAAGGCCGCAACATCGGGGCGTACACCTTGTTACTGAGGAAATCCTCAAGCAGGTGCCTGAACTCTCACAGTTCGCGGTCGGTCTGTGCCATATTCAAAGTGAGTACTACTTCATAAGACGGCAAACTTGCCGCCGACGATCTGCATCCCATTCCTTCCACTGCTTATTTCCTTTTAAAGTTAAATATTGTGCCAATATTCAATAAGTAACGTTTATTTATCTTTTAATGACAATAATAACATGACCATTTGCTCTCCCATATCATTATCGTCCTGTCATTACAGTAATGCATACTTCGGCAAGTCTTGCACTCAACGAAAGTTGGGACCCTGATGTCAGAGACGATATGGAAATGATGCTTAACAAAATAGTCCCAGAAGGCTTGCCTTATCGCCACTCATGTGAAGGCCCTGATGATATGGTAAGATCGCAACTCTTATTTTAGTAATACCAGTGTTGTTCTAAATTCAAATTTGACTATTTAATGTCTAACCTGAAATATTTATTATTTGCATATTGTGTGAATGTTTATCAACACAAATTATTAAGTCTTACTTTAGTAATTTAAATGCACATTATAAATAATTGATTGTATTTTATGATTGATTTATATTTATATATTATGAAGTTTGTAATTATTTATACAAATACATTATAAATAATTACCTGTTTCTAAATGTCAAAGGAATTTTTTAATGTGATTAACATTTAGTACTTTGGAGATATTAATGTTTTGTTGATTTTTTAAACAAGTGTACTTCCAAAGATCTCACATATAAATTTCAAGCTGCTCCAATATTAATTGAAGTTCGTTTATTTCATTTATTTAATAAAATCATACTATTTCATTTCAGTAAATTAATGTTTGTGGTAAATAATACAATAACTATTTATGTATGGTTATTTAATGAAATTCTATAATTGACATTATTTCATATTTACATGACCTGAAATTGTACATATTACGCTAATTCATGGCAGGGATTTAGCTATGTATGTGTCTGCTGCATCAATGATACAGGAACCTCAAGCTAGAGGGGCCCTTGTATACTTTTGTCCAGTTAGATTTTTTCTAAAAAAGGGATCTATAAATATTTTTAAACAGGCCAGCTAGTGCTGCTCCTAACTTATGTCAGTAATCAATTATTACTGTGTTATTTTTCAATTACTGTTAAAATGTCAGTCATCCTGTTGTTGTGCAGTTTTGCATGCAATGATGCATGATAATGATAATGACTAGTGTGTAATGTTATATTAACCTATTCACTTAGTCATAATGTTAATAACTTTTTAATCTATAAAACAACACACAAACTTTAAGAAAGTGTTCCTTGTCATTGCCATCATTGTCTATTCTAAAATAAACCATAAATTTACTCAAATCACCCATAATTTACACAAACATAATTTTCATAACAGTGAAAACTATAAGCTTCATCATAAGTGCTTTAAATTGTAGCACTATTATTATCAAAATACAATATGTTTGAATTTAGATTAGAAACTAAGTGATAATTGCTTGTGCTGTGTGGCATCATCAAACTTGATTTTTTACCAAAAGTTATACAGTGGAATCTTGATTACTCGAATTTCAAGGTTAGTGAATTTTCAACTTACTAAAAATTTAGAGATCTTTTCCCAATCGTAAACAAACATAAGTGTGATGTGGTGTTACTTAGAAAGTTTACTAAATGTATTCATTTATTGCAACTGTACATGGTAGGCTTGACTGGGGAAGTACCACGCTCTCACAGAATACCAGCATAAAATAGCAGCTTAATGCTGCTGTGTTTCGTATGGTGAGTGTAGAGAACCGGAGACCCTTTTTACTGAAAAAGAGGCAATCCATCTTAGTCCTCACGGGTAACAACGTATCTGCATTTTGATTCTTTATTGAGGATAGATGTAGATGTCTATGGGCCATTACCATCAAGTGGACTGTGTGCTTGTTTGTCATCCTACTTCTAGAAAAAAAAAAAAGAGAACTGGAGACCCTTTTTACTGGAATAGAGGCATTCCATCTTAGTCCTCACGGCTGACAATGCTATCGACATTTTAATTCACAAACGAGGATAGATGTAGATTTCTATGGCCCACAGTAACCACTTACCATCAGGTGGACTGGGTGCACACTAGTCATCCATATCTTATTAAAAAAAACACAAGAAGCTACAAACATTCCTTTTGAATTTTATTGCTATGAGTTTAGGATTTTCCAAGTAAGACGTCATTATATTTTACTAACTTCAACTTGAGGAGTCTGCTTTTCGAAATTGGAGTTATAGAGCATAAATATGTATTATCAATACCTTGCAGGGAAATAATATTTTGTCCGAGTTACAAAGTCTAAATAATGCAAGATACTGCATATTTAAGGATTCAGCGGAAGAGAATGGCAATTTTTTTATCTTAATGAGTATTACGACTTAACGAGATTTGAGTTATCGAGATTCCACTGTATTATATGGTAGATATTTTAAATAACATATTTTATGATAGTATTTTCATTTATCAATCCATTGGCTAAACACGATAATTACAGTAAAACTTACTTAAGACGATTTTGAAGGGACCCAGCCAAAATTGTGATTTAAACGGGAAAGTATATTATGGGGGATAGGGAAAATAAAACATATCCTTTACAAATTTTGTGTAGGTATTGAATTATAGGTATATTTATAAATTTGTTAGATAGGTATAATATTATATAATAGGTAATTATTATTTATAATAATATTACTTAAAGTATTCTCTTATTTTGGTTTGACACAGACATTTTGATGCATTAGTAATGACAAGGCTTTCAATATAACTTAACTTTTACAGTGCGTCTTCACTTTCCCCGAAAAAAGATAGCGCCTTAAATCATTTACTGTTGATAATGCCTCCCGTTTGACAAAATCGGAATTGACTCTCCTTCATCTTCATCAATTTGGGGCTCGTTTTGGGTGTTATTCACATCTTCAGTAAGATCTTCGATTGAATGGGTTTCGTAGGGTGCAAAATCGTCATCAATGGAAGAATATCCAGGAAATCAATGCAATATCGCGGTTTCTTCTTCCGTTATTTCGGAAACCTGCTTTCTTGAAATAATTTTGTATGGTTTCAGGCTTAATTGCTTGCCATGCCGCTGCAATGTTTATGATCGCACAGTCAAGGGTCGTTTGCTGTCAGGGTCTTCCATTTCTTTAAGATAGCGATGTATCAATCGTGTTCTGTAGCCTTGTAACCCTTATAATGCTCTGATCCATTGGTTGCGACTTGCTTGTCGCATTCGGAGGTAAGAAAACAAGCTTGATGTTCTTTAGCTTAATATATTTAGGGTGAACTTAGTTAACTAAAGTGTGTGCATACATGCGGGGGAGGGATCAGCAAGGCGGTAAGTGAGCGTGCTCGGCAACTCAGCTCGGATGACGAATCGTATTAAGCATGTTGAAAATGTATGGAAACATGCCTCAAGTTGTAGGGACTAATATAAAACGGTGAAATTATGCAAAAAATCGTATTTAACGTGATCGTATTAAGTGAGTTTTACTGTATATACATTGGATAGCAATGTTGATTTATTATTATTAGTGTATTAAAGTTAATTTATTAATTGTTTATTTAATACATAAAAAAAATATAAAAATGTACTTGCTAATGATTTGCAGTGTTTGATTTGATTTTTTTTTATACAGCCAGCACATGTGAAAGCATGTTTCTTAGGCTCATCCCTCACTATACCAATCACAGATGGAAAGTTGAATCTTGGTACATGGCAAGGAGTATGGCTGTGTGAACATCGGAATCATGCTGGCAGTCGAAAGGTAAATTAATTGTTAATGTGTTAATATAATATATTATTTTTATTTTTTTAAGAAAATACTAAATACACTTTATTTATTGGTATTACTAATATTCCTATTTGCCATACCAGGTAAGCTTAAAATCCTTGTGGTTCACAACAGTATGGCAGATTTGAAACTAAATTTTTGAGTGGCTGTTGCACCCTATCTTATATTATACTACCTATATTTCAAGCATAATAAAAGATATATATAATATTAAATATAGTTTTTGACCATGTGATGTAGTGGTCTGGTACCTTAGTACTTTAGGGACTTTGAATTTGAATCTTCGAGATTGACAGAGCCAAAATCAGCTTGTAAAATTTTTTTACTCATTTGTTGCCAGGAGGAATGGAATTACGAGTTTTTTTTAATACTATAAGGGTGGCAAATGAGCACAAGGTCCACTGATGCTTACATCGATAAAAATATAAATACATTGTCACCCTTGAGGACTAAAATGCAGACTTTTTTACTTGTAACAAGCCTTTCTTATTCTCCACACTCACCATTTGAAACACAACATCATTAAGCTGGTATTCTGTGAAAGCTTGGGCCTGCCCGGGTCAAGCCAACCCATTCATACTGAAACCATAATATAGCTACAGTGTGGCTCTACCACTTTAAATGTGTGTGATGTATTTATCGTTACATAATATGTTACCATGGCCTGCAGGTTGTGGTAACGCTGTCAGGGTGCCCAAGAGACTCGCCGCTGTCGCCGGTATCCGCCGCTTCATGCTCCAGTTAGGAGCGGGGGGGGGGCGCGACCCCCCACACGCACTCTCACTCGCGCCCCTCCTCCAAGAGTACGCGGAGGTAAACCCCGCGACCACACCTTTTATATCCCATACATAACCTAGACGTTAGTCCTTACTCTTATCTTCAAGTGACAATATGTACATAAGATATAATAATTTGGAACGCTTTGCATGGCAGTTTGCTTGAGCTTTAATCAAAACGAGCTTTAAAAATTATCAGGATTTATTCAATGTAACAATATTTGTTATGATCTAATGCATTAATATACCTTAACAAAGACTAGCTGGTCATTCAAATATGGCCTGGAGGGGCATTTTATTATGCCTCAACATTCAGGAACATAGTCCATGCTGTTACGACTATCATAGTTCTCTTATTTGAACTCATTGCCAAATTGCCATGCAATGTATAAAGCCCTATCAATGTTATGTTCAGTTAAATTTAACTGAGCTGGTTGAATTTGTACATAAATATTATGTGCGACAATTTTAAAGTACCCATTAAAAAAGTAAGTGTTGTTTTGTTATCGCAACTTGTCAATATGTACATAGACCACGCATGGACATTGTAACATTCAGCTTAGTAGGTTCAGTTGTTGACCAGGTTGATGTGATACCCTGTTTAAACAAACTAAGTGCTTTGTTAGCATAAATTGAATGAATTAAAGGTAGAGTGAATTTGTTTCTATGAATTGTCTATTTTTCACAACTGCACTTGTTTAAATATTTCCAAAGTAACACACTGGGAGACACATATGTTTTCTATCATAACACCAAGTTTATATTTTTTATTACAAACACTGAATTTACTATACCACCTTTGTACCTAATTGCACTGGTTAACAGTTCATGTAAGTTTTGAAATGCATATAGGTTATAATATTAAGTATGTTGTACATTTACGATATCACTCTACTCTTTCCGTATTAGATTAGTTTTTATTAACATTTAATACATGAAACATGTCCATAGCTTTAAATGTGTCACACCCGTTGTATCAATGGGTCCTTTGTGAGACGACAAAAAGCAAAATTTGGTACCACTAGTAGGTAGTTATATCATTACTATTAAGGTCATGTAAGTGCCTCAAATTTATGGGGTGATCATATGTTAATTTGCAGGCATGTTTCAGGCTTTGCATGTCACACATTGCCATCAGAGTATGGATTTTTTGAAGTTCACCGTTATGGTAGTACAATTATTAATTTATTCAATCGATAACATTTTCTTAATTATGGCCACATTATGCAGCATAAATCCTAAATAAGTTCAAATTTGCGTTGTGTTAAAGGCGTGTATTTATAGTTATATATGTCTTCCTGTTTAAGATCCATCACATAAGATCAGAATTAACATAATTTTGGAGAAAAGGTAACAGGTTTGTGAACGGAATTAGGGTACGGCATCACCTTACGTTTGGCCACAACTGTATAACTTAGCCTGTAATGATTTAACCTTAGAAAGCTTCAATAATCCGAATCTTTGCCGACTTAGCGGTATATACATAGATGTTAATATAGAAATGTAAAAGGGAGTAACTGATAGCATGTTATTTTATATGAATCATAAATTAGATCAAGACTAATATAAAGTCTTAAATAAAAAATTCAGGGTATACTGAGCAAAACTATCCATGTTTTGTAAAACGATTTGCCACAAACACCATGTGTAATGTGTGGATGTTTCAAACTTTATTTTGAAACTTATCAACTCATTATATTTCATTTTTATAAATAAGTTCAGGAATTTTAAATTGAAATCCCAATAACACTGCATTAAGGTATAGAAAGAATTCAAATGAATTCAGCTTTAAAAATAGTAAACTCTTGGGGATTGTATTTTGCACAATGTAACTGAAGAATTAGTTAGGTTGTAATAAATTATAAATAGTAGATTTTATGGGTTAGGTACATTTAAGCTATGCTGGCTGTGGAGGTATGAGTCCATCTTTCTACTGTCTGTACTGGGCTTAATGCATAAACGCACAACAGGGGCTAGCCGCCGGTCAGCATTACAACAATGTTGTCACAGTCTTAATTGACATTGTTTTGATACCACATTGTACAAAGAATAGATGTCACAGATATTATGATCAGTTTGTCACATAGACAACTATAAACATAATCCGCATAAAAAGCTTTCGGAAAATCACTATATTGGATTCATTTTTGCATAATTATGTGTAATAGTTTGCATATTATCTACATATTATGCTTATCGCGTCAGATTTGTAATAATTAAGCACAAATTGTTGATTGATTTATCACTTAGATTTCCTTGGTAATAATCACATTTCTCTTTTGAATAGAATTTTGGGAGTGGATTTAGATGGGTTAATAAGTGCTTTTTAATATTAATAAGGTTTGTATATATTCTTTTGCATTGATATAGTATACATTTAATAATATCTGTGTACATAATAGTAATTCATATGTAAAAAAAATCGAGTGCTATTTGTGTGTGGGTGTTAGGCATGCCACTGCCATTACCAATTTGCCTCTTTACATTTATTGGATACAAAGTTATTTGGCATGTTGTTGTCAATTTTATGGGTTTGTATTAAAAGTCATCATGTAAGTATATATTATCTAGGTAAAATATAGTGAAATAGTAAGTTTTCCTAAGTGAAGTGACATTAGCGACTGGTTCGCTTAGGTTTATGTTACATTCCTTTTTATACATATTAAAGCAATCTCCATACATTCCGGTGCAATGTTTGATTTGTTAAAGCACTTAAGTTAGTATGTGAATATTTGAACGTTAACCCATTTTAGGCTGTTTTATTACAACGAATGTGTTTAGAAATTTACCTTTAAGTGAATTTTAAATGAAATACTTTGTTATTAGATGTTGTACAACCTTAACCTATGTCCAATCGAACTATTTTTGACAATTACTATGTGGAGACATTCATTGTTTTTATTTTAAAGCAAAATATAAAACAAAATAATTTGTATTAGTAGAAGTATCTGCAGTTTAAACATGTTTTATGATATATACTTAGTTATTGCAGTGTCAAACTGAGGTCAAAGGGGTGTTAAACACCTGATAATAACAGTCATATTAACTTTTTTTTCTGTAAGTAAGGCCTTTTATGTATTTATGTTTTGTGTTACCACATGTTTTTTTTTTAAATAATTTCTACGTTAATTTATTTAAGTACGTGCCACGGAGCAAATACAAAGAGGAGGTGTTGTAATTAGATTTCACTATATAACAACGCGTGACAATTTGCGGGGTGAGGGGGTGTTAAGTCGGAGCCCACTTAACTAATTCCATCTACCGATAAATAGGAAAACCACTCGCATCGTTCCATATCGATGTTGCAATGTAGTTTAGCTACCTTGACGATAGATGGCGGCCCTTTCAAAAAATGATTGTAAAAACTATAAAAATCATATTTTGGCGATTAAATATTCTTTAGGACTGAATGCAAAACAAATTTCAGCACCTTTGTATGATTATTTTACCAATACTGAGCTCTACGTACCTTTATATTTTTAATTCCCATGCACAAAGTGTCGCCATCTAGTGTCGAATATATTTAATTATATTTGAAAGCCGACGCATAGATTTTTAGAACAATTTTAATAAATTAGATATAAAATTACAAATAAAATATGATGCTATCCATAGCATCAGAGCGTCTATCTGAGTAGTTTTTACTCGATAAAACACAACACTTCATCCTTTTCGTTTTAATACTACGAAAATACACCTATTTGCTACTTTCGACACATTAGCGCACAGGACGAACGCTGACAGTATACTAAAGCCACGCCCACTGTGATGACGTCAGGACCTAGTTACAATCACAATGCACAGTTACTTAGGCCGCTCCTCTTTGTATTTGCTCCGTGGTACCTACTAATCGAAACAGAATATTATGTAGTAATCATTGCTTAAACTTAACAGTTTTATAGTTTTGTTTAATATACTATGAAACAGTGCAGTTGCGGAGTTATTCCCACCAAAGTTATACAATCGCACTGCAAATGATGGAATTTCGATGGGCGCCATGTTTTTTAGGTAGAAAAGCAATAAAAATAAAATATGTTTATAATATGTAATTTTTGGAATAAATCAATAAAAAAATTAGGTTTTATCGGCGGTCAAATGAAATTCCGTTGAAATTTGTTGTTCGTTTTGTTTTATGGATTAAGCTTGGTAACTAGATACTTTTTTGTGGCGAATGGATGCTGATTGCCTAATAAAATTTTCCTCGAAAATTTAATGTAGAATTGTTTGTATTTATCACTAATTTAAAATTTGTATAATATTAAAATATTTTTTTAATAACTCAAGAATTACTTTATTTTTCCGTAATTAATGTCATCTATCATGGCATCTCAAAAACCTGTTGTTTATTCATGAATATTATACACAAACTTCGAAGAAGACTGTAGGTGGTGGAAAAGAGACTTAAGTTTGTTTTTAGGTTTAGGCGTAATTTTGTGGCTCAGAAATATTATGGATTATATAAAAATTGTTAAACGTGAATTTAGTAGCATTCTTTTTGGAGAACAATTACACAAATAGCTAAATCATGTTATATAACAATTTTTGTTTTCACGATTTGAAAATTATTATAAATTAAATTAAAGGTTTGTAAGGGCACAGACTTTGAATTAGATTAGTTTGTCGGAATAGGTGAGTTTATTTATTAATATTGCACATAGGAAATTGAGGTTGTAAACAGGTTTTAATAAAATTAAAAATGAGACAAATAATTTTCCTGTATAATTTTAAGATCAATAAAATTATAATTGTATGATTATATGTACAGTTCAATTCACGATTTCTAACAGTCAACAGAATCCTTGTCAGTTTGTATATTTGTTGATTTTGTGCGCTTACTTGTGACATTTGGATATTTGTCACAGTAAATTTAATTGTAACATAACTTGTACAATATAAATATTATAGAACCACAATTATGAAAGAGATTAAATATTTGCAAAAGTTATTTAAAGACTTTTATTTTTGACAAATAAAACATTTTCTAAATCAGTCAAATTACAATCATGTTAATATCTAGTTAGTTTAGAGCTTATGTAATATTTATTATTAGATCTACATTATTTGGTACAAATTTAATTTATTTTCACTGTGTTGATTTCTCGTCGTTGTCGATGTTGTGGGGACCTGCGCCGCCATCTAAAATTGAAAAGTTCAATGTTTTACTAAAAATTTTAATTCAAAAGTGAGTATATACCTTGATCTGCACTTGATTGAACCGAAAATATTATAATTAACACAAAGGTAGCAATTTGAAAAGATTTGGCAAGTTTTCTGTATTTTATGCTAACAGATATAATTGACATTTGCTGATTCAGATTACAATGACGAGTTCGATACACTATAATATCATTTTTATTACTATTGTTCTTTTTTAAATAATGAGTTTACACTTACTGTCAAGTTGTGATTGTACAGTTTTCAGATTAGATTTTGCTTTGTCCAATGCGTCGCCAAGACCAGTCTTAATCTGGCTGAACTCCTGTGTCACAAGAGACAACCTTCCTAGTAAATAATTCAAATTATCGTCCACTTCAGTCATACGTGTCGTAATCAAACCCACCTGGGAAGAGAAGCGATCAAAATAATAAATTCGGCTAAGACCTTATTCTGTAAACATAAAGGTTCATTTTGCGACTTACTTTATCATTCATGCTTTCTAGAGTAGCCGCGCTGCTATTAACGTATTGCTCAGTTTGTCCCTGCAAGTATGTGAAATAAGTTACTATTTTGAGCGACAGGGTTGTTACTTAAATTTAAATATAGACTAGAAATTATGTTATCGGTAATGCAATATGAAAAAAAAAGCTACTTTACATTCGTTAACATGTATAGTACCAAGTCGTGGCAATCTCACTAAATGTAATGAAATTCCATTTAGCCAAATGGCTACTATTCATGACACTTTCTATTACAGTAATGAATGAATGTTTTTTGATAAGGGTGTTTGTATTATAAAGGTGCATGTAGGTTTTTAAATTACATGCTTTGAAATTTCACCATAAATTTTCACCATAAATTTTCACCTTGTTTTAAAACTAAATAATTACTTTTGACCCCCCGCCAAAAAAGGGGGGTGTTATATGTTTAACGTGTGTGTAACTGTGTGTCTGTCTGTGACATCGTAGCTCCCAAACGGATGAACCGGTTTAGATTTAGTTTTTTTTTGTCTGAAAGGTGATTTGATCGAGTGTTCTTAGCCCACGAAGAAAATCTCAGACGTTTGAAGATCATCAGCTCTTATTGTTTCGTTTTTTTTAAATTTTCAATTTAAGTTATTGTTAACGTCTAGGTTATGCGGTTTAACAAATATTTTGCAATATTCGTTATTTAATAAATAGAGTCGTGGTAACTCAGGAGCTAAGCGTTAGCAATTTTACAGTAGGGCTTTAAATAGTTGATTGTAATTTTAAGTGCTGATGACGATCTCGGTAATGCTGGAAAACATCAGAAACAGAAACAGAAACTTTTTTTATTCAATATAGATTATAAATAATACTTATTGAAAGTCACTCTTTTGTTTAATTACCACTGGTTCGAAAAAAAACCTCTGTCCTGGGAAGAACCAGCAAGAAACCCAGCGGGACTTTTTTTTAAAATAACAGTTGCAGCAGCATCGTAAGAAAACATTTCTGAGAAAAATTCGTTGGTGAATTAAGGCAGTGCGGTGAACACTTCTTTGCTGTAAAAACCCTCTTAGCATTGGGAGGAGTCTTGTACCCAGCAGCGGGACATTTATAGTATTTTTTTTATATTTATTTAATATTTAAACAATGCGCATTATGAACTAACCGTAAGCTTGTCGAGCGATGCTTTGCTGGCAGTTAGCTGCTGGTACATAATGCCGATCTGGCGCCAAACTTGTGTCATCTCAGACTCAATCTTGCCAGTCAAAGCCACCATCGCGCCCATTTGGCTGCTCACTATCGACGACTCCGTCTCATTGATCCTATCGATGTATAATATCTTGAGTAAATTATTTAATATTTTTTATATTTAATATTTTGACAAGTGTCAATCGCGTAGAACAGTTGTTATAATAACAGGATATTACACTCGTGGCGGCGCTGTCGTCGCGCCACGAGCTAAAATACATCGAAGCCTAAATCAAAGTTCCGAAGTAAAAACAGTAAAATAGCTCCGATCTACAACTAGGAGCGATGGCCGCTCCCCGGGCAAAACATCTTGCCCGGCGGGAGATTTCCCCTTTTCCTTCCACGGCCACACACCAGAAACAATTTGTTGGTTTCGGTTCTGGGTGTGTAAGAGTGGAAAACTATCCAAGTGTAGCGCTTGTGTGTGACAAAGCTGCCGCCACGAAAGTTTATTCCCGGGTAGACACATTTTTATTTCGTCAGGTTACCCTTTCGTCAAATAACATATTTATCAAGGCTAATAATAAAATAATAAATAAAATACAGGAACATCACACAAAACTCTAAAATAATTTAAAAAAAACATTAGTGTTAGTGAATGAAGTAATAGACCGATCCTAGTATAGCCATCAAGCAACGGAAAATAAACGTTCCCAAGTGCCTTGTTTTATCTTGTTTTATGACCGACAATTTAGGAAAGTACATGTCTAGCCGTAGACACTTGATGTAATGATCTGATCTGATCAATGTTTAATGATAATGATGTAACGACATCGTTTGATATATTTTTATCAAACAATAGGATTCATTTAACTTTTTCAACAACTAACTGATATTATAAAAGATGTTGGGTTGTGCCTATCCAATCAATAAATACCTACAAAAATAGTTTATTTTTTTATTTCATTTTAAACTCAGATCAGCGATTTTAATAAATCAACAAGATTCATTTAACATTCTCTTTTTTTCTTCTAATCACATTTAAATAATGTGATGATAGCGGTGCCAAAGGATCTATCACTCCAATAACTCGTGTGGGAGGGTGTAAGAGGCGACTATGGCAAATTAAAAAGATCGCATGGCCCTAAAAGTGGTGGTGTGATCACCTTTTAACCAGGCCTTAAATTGACAATGAAGAGCAGCGTACAAGGTGTGAGAATGTACGATCGATAAACTTCCTACGGGAATTATGGCAAATATCACCTGCTATAGCAGAGGTTTATCTTTAACGTGATCACGAAAATTATGATAGTTATGAGCGTTAAACTATTTTTCCCAAAGTGCAGAAAACATTTAGAGCCATGAATAACATAAAAATGGATCGATTTTCGTGAATTTTATTTCTGTATACAAACACTGACATGAATTGCCTATTAATACCAAGCGGAGAATTTATATGTTATTGTTATCAATTTTAAATCGAAGTATTTATTAGTTTTAATTTAAAATGACAGGAGCTGTTGTGATTTTAAGGGGAAACGTCATGACCGTCATCTGTAGACGATTGAAGAATTTAGGTAATAAACGCATGTGGGTGGAATTTATCAATAAATATCAATTTGGTTACATGCAGAATAGAAATGAGCAAAAATATTAAGGTCATTGTCGATTGTTGCTTGTAAAAATGCTAAATTAATTATTACTATTATTTAATACAATTGAGAATGGAGTACACAGTCCACCTCTTGGATGGTATAACCCCTAAATACCTACATCTATCTTCGATTAAGAATTAAAGTGCAAGTGTAGGCGGTTATCACCCCTGCGGCTTAAGATGGAATGCCTCGTTACTAGTAAGTCTCAGGGTCTCGTCACTCAACATACAAAACAAGAAACTATTATGTAATAATACTGCTTTTTATGCTTGTAGTCTATGATATCTCTATGAGTCCTTTCCAGTTGTAGATGACTCATTGGCGCTGCAGTTTTAATGCAGTTGCAGAGACAATTAGTTAATGATGCAGCACGAATGGGAAGACGGCGTACAAAATAAAAACCTTTATAAATATGGTGTAATTTTATTTTGTTTATTTAAACATTGCGTTTTTATTATAACCAAACAACTCTTTATGTATTAATTTTGACTATGTGTAACAATTATGCTATCAAGTAATTTTTATTAATGATATTCGAAAGATTTTTTTAGTGGTAGAGCCATGCTGCAGCTATATTAGTAGTATAGTTGTAGCACAAATGGGTCCGGGCAAGGACCACGCTCTTACAGAATACCAGCGTAAAATAACAACTTAACACTGCTGTGTTTCGTATGGTGAGTGTGGACCCTTTTATACTGGAAAAGAGACATTCCATTTTAGTAATCACGGGTGACAATGCATCTGCATTTTGATTCTTTATTGAGGATAGATGTAGATGTCTATGGTTCACAGCAACCACTTACCATTAGGTGGACTGTGTGCTCGTTTGTCACCCTATCCTATATAAAAAAAAGATTTATTAATGGATCGCTACACCGCCAGTGTAAGAGTACTAAGACTAGTTGCTGTGTAGAGCCACGAATCAATATTTATTTTTAACATTTTATCTTCATATGGTAAATGAATAAAGTGAAAACTTTAACGAGATATTTAATTTTAATCCTTAGCTATAAAAAGTAATCTTGGACGTCATAATGATTTCTTATATTTACGCGAAGACTACGCATTAAATGAAACTAATTTTTACGGATTCTATCGCGCACCCGAAACGTCGGTAATTAAAAGTTAAATTAAACGCGGTAATTCCCATTAGTTTCATTTAATCTTGGGCATCATCATCATCAGAAAGCATAAGTTTATTAAGGCGTTCGAAAAAATAATTAAAAAAAAAAACACATTGGCGGCAACACTTATCTTATTGAGATCATGTTTGCAAACCGACAATTATTATCAATAGTAGGTATGTTACATCTGAAAAATATTAGGTACAAACCTGTCGACGAGCGTTTTATTCAAATGCAGGGTCTGGCCACGGACCAGATCCCTCATCTCCAGCAGTATCAGATGTATACCGTGGTCAATCCGCTTTTTGTTTGCGATCACGTTGTCGGCTGTTTGTAATATCACATGTTCATTCTTTGAGAGGGCTTGGACCTGTTAGTAAAAATTAAGATTAATAAAATCTAAGATTGTATTATTTTAAATAAGTAATTTGTAAAAATAAGCTGCTTTGAGGTGAACGCACATTTGTCAGCACAGTACGCGCAGCACGCACCGTACGCACCGTATTTTAGAATTCGTTGGGTATATGAAATCATATGAAACCTCGCACATATCACCCGCACTGTACGCGCCGTATTTTATAAAATGCGGTTCGAATATTGAAGGAGACATGCTGATTACATCGTATAATGCGGCGTGTTCGGTGCTCAGTGTTGCTTAAGGTTGCCAACTTAGTAGATTTTCCACTAAATCTGGTGGCTTCGACTACCCTTCTAGTGGAGAAATATTGTTTACAGTGGCTAGTGTTTTTTCTCGTGGTTCAGTAGAATTAAGTTTCAATTAGAGACAAGATGATTACTCTCCGCCTTTACAATTTTTACTTAATTTCAGAAGTATTTACTTTAATTGTGTAGGTGGCAACAATGAGTCATCAGACAAGACATGCGTAAGACGATCCACCCATTAAATGCAAATATCCGAAAAATTGTTTTATCATCCTCTAATAAGTCTTTAATCTATATATAACGTATAATATTCTCAATACAACTGCCTTTTTAAAACAATATTGTGATTTCAGAATCTTCTTTTTCTTCGAATTTTATTTTCTTCTTCCTCTGCCAATAAGCAGGATATTATAAAAAAATCCATAGCTATCCGAGCAACCGTACTGTCTCACACCAGTGGTTGGAAAAATCTGCAATAGTAGTTGGCAATATATTTGCGTACGACATGTACGGCGCTTGCGGCGCTTACGGTGCTGATAAATGTGCGTTCACCTTTGTGCAGAAATACAGATCTGCTTATTTGTCCCTTAAATCCACAATCGTTACCGTCACAACCAAACAAAAAGTCCACTGCTGCACTTAGGCCTCTCCTATAGATTGCCTCACGGGGGGGATATTTGCTATAATTATCGCGCTTGGCAGGCGGGGTTGGCAACCGCAGTCTTATTTTTAGTTACTATTAGAAGAAACTGGTGCCCATCTCCTGGTTTGTTCCCCTCTGTCGCGTCTTATGACACCCATGGGACGATATGGGGTTGTGGATACACCGCCACTGCACGGTCAAAATCCACAATTAATTTAATATTTGTATGACAAATTATATAGCGTCTGCGTTTATTAGAGCTCAGAGTACAAGACTAAAAATTAAAAGAAAAGGGAATGAAAGTGAACGCAAGTAAGACGAAAGTTATGGTTTTTGAAAGAGAAGAAATTAAAACGATATGTGAAATAAGAATAGAAGGGGAGTTGGTAGAGCAAGTAGATGAGTTTGTATATTTGGGATGTGTGTTTAGCAGGGATGGTAGATATGATAAGGATATAGAACGACGAGTGAATGCAGGAAATAGAGTGAATGGGGCTCTACACTCTATTGTGAAAAGTCAGAATGTGTCCAAAAAGGCACGTATGGCAATTCACAATGCTGTGTTAGTACCTACTTTAATGCATGGTAGTGAAAGTTGGGTGTGGCAGAAGAAGCACGAGAGTAGAATCAATGCTGTAGAAATGCGGTCATTAAGGAGTATGTTAGGGATGAATATGAATGACAGAGTGAGAAATTGTTTAATAAGAGAAGAGTGTGGTTTGCAAGATGATGTTGTGACCAGGATTAAGAAAGGAATGCTTCGGTGGTTTGGCCATGTAGAAAGAATGAATGAGGAAAGAGTGACAAAGCAAATTTATGTTGCAGAGGTGAACGGCATAGTCGGGAAGGCGATAAACTTTCGCCTAGGGCGACCCTAGGCGAAAGTTTATCGACCAAATTGGCGATATATTAAAAATGGGCCAAATCAAGAGTACCTTTAACCGACGAGCGTGTATGCGTAGGTATATGGATGTGGAGGAAGTGAGAGAGGTGTGTCAGGATCGTGCCAAATGGAAGTCCATAATCTCTGCCTACCCCTCTGGGTGACAGGCGTGAGTGTTTATGTATGTATGTATGTAGTACAAGACTACTGAGCCACGGGGCATCGGTACAGTATTTGTACAAAAGTATAAATTATTGATGTACTTATAACAAAAACACGATTTTTAACATTTTTGTCTGTCTATCTTTCTGTCTGTCTGTCTGTTTGTTCCGGCTAATCTCCGAAACGGCTGGTCCGATTTTGACCAGACTTTCACTGGCAGATAGCTGATGTTATAAGAAGTAACTAAGGCTACCTTTATTTTAGAAAAAGAATTAGGGTTCCGCGCAAAAAAATTAAAACCCATGAAATCCAATCGTCATAAATTAAGCACGGCCGAAATCGCGGGGAACAGCTAGTTTGTAATAAGAAACATGAGTCAAGAGACATAAGAACTAAAGTCGCTTATCTACCAATGATAGAATTTACAAAATGTATTAAGTAGCTTTAAACCACTTTATCTATGAGTATTGAAATTCATACAAACTTGGAAGTGTTTTATAATGATAGGCAATTGACACCTAAAACCAACTATCGCACTACTACTGCACTGCACTGATCGCGAGGTCCCGAATTTGAATCCCGGAACGGGCCAAAATCAGTTATTGGGGTATTTGAATTCAAGACATCATGATACTTCAGATCAGCGCCGTTTTGCGCGTTTATGACCATTATACCAACGTGTCAGTCGAGTTTAATTGTAAAACTGGGCAAAGCCAGCCTAAAAACCTAATCACAGCATTTGATGCACTGTTGCTTGTCGAAAGAAATACTTAGGTGTTAGCACTTTCTCTGTCCGATTTTCAAACACTATAATAAGACAATAGCTATAAACTATATGTAGTGCACGGGCCAACGAATGGATTAACCTTTTAAAAATAAAAAAAAGTAGGAACTGAATGTAAAATTTAACGTAAAGATGTGTTAGGTAAGTTTGTAATAACCTCTGTAAGCAATGTGCCGTAGCTGCTTGAGATGTCGTTGTATGCGCGCTCACTCATTGTGTTGCTCTGTGTCAGACTGTTCTGAATGTCTTCGTTGGTGGCCGCTAGGCGATCGCTCATTTCGCGAAGTTTGTTCGTTATTTTTGATACAGCTGTGGAAAAATAAAGTAATTTTTTTGACATAAATTTTATTTATATGATCATTATAGCAATAGAGGAGCAGGAGTACCTCAGCATTATGCTTAATAACCTCGACATCTCCCAACAGGTAGGGGGGGGGGGTTTAGTTGTTTGAGATGAACATAGACAAGGCAAAGATCGTGTCCAGCGTAATGCAGCGAAAATTTCCTATTAAGGTTCGAGGTCGGCTCAACCGGGGAAGGACCACGCTCTCACAGAGTACCAGCGTAAAATAAGCAGCTCAACGCTGCTGTGTTTCGTATGTCACACTTAAGGACTAAAATGTAATGCAGTTACCAGTAAACATCATCATTATACTACTATTTTACGTTGGTATTCTGTTAGAGAAGCGATAAAGGTGAAAGAAGCCTTGTAATCCGATCGTCAACCCACCAACTAACCGTGACGATTAACGCAAACCTACCCTACCACGATCCACGAGACAGACCCACATATACCAGTGAACTTTTACTGACGGTAATGATGATTCTGCGAGCGCAAGTTCCTTTCCGGGCGAGCCTCAAGCCGAATTCCTTTTCGTGTTATAATAGCGTGGCTACATAATCTATTGTGACTCTACATTTCATCATCATCATTACAGCCCTTCACAAGTCCACTGCTGAACATAGGCCTCCCCAAGGAATGCCACAAAGCACGGTCCTGAGCCACCTGCATCCATCGACTTTCTGCATGTATTACGAGTTCGTCACTCCATCTAGTGGGGGGTCGCCCTACACTTCGCCTACCGGTACGAGGCTGCCACTCAAGAACCTTTCTTCCCCATCGGTAGTCGGTTCTTCGAGCTATATGGCCGGCCCATTGCCACTTCAGCTTACTAATCCGTTGGGCTACGTCGGTTACTCTGGTTCTACTGCGGATATCCTCATTTCTAAGTTTATCACGCAGAGAACCCCGAGCATAGCCCTCTCCATAGCTCGCTGAGCGACCTTGAGCTTCCTCATACTGCCAGCAGTGAAGGACCACGTCTCAGATCCGTAAGTCATCACTGACAACACGCACTCGTTGTACAATTTCATTTTCAGGTTTTGCGGTATGTCTAACGAGAAGATGTGTCGTAGTTTCCCGAACGCTGCCCAGCTGAGTTGAATCCGTCGATTGACCTCTCGGTCGAAGTTGGACTTACCTAGTCTGACTATTTGTCCCAGGTAAACATACTCGTCAACAACTTCGAGCTTAGTGCTCCCAAAAACTACCGGCATAGGTGTGACATGGACGTTAAACATGATTTTTGTTTTGTCCATGTTCATCTTAAGACCTATCCGTTGGAAGACACTATTGAGGTCATTGAGCATAGTGCTTAGGTCCTCCAGCGATTCTGCAATAAGGACTATATCGTCGGCAAATCGAAGGTGAGTGATGTACTCGCCATTGATGTTAATACCGAATCCTTTCCAGTTTAGTAGCTTGAAAACGTCTTCCAATGCAGCGGTGAAGAGTTTCAGGGATATAACGTCTGTCTGTTCAGTTGCCTGTATGCTGTCAAATCTGTTGAAGACTGTAGCTTCATCTCCCGTCTAATTAACTCTACATTTGGTTAAACATAATTATCGGAATATAAAGTTTATAATATATTATAAAGTTAGATAAAGTTTACTCACAATACTCCTCTATTTCTGTAAGATTATGTTTGATACTTTCAATTCCCTCTAACGTAAGATTCAAAGCGAGCTGCGACTCTGAGCGCCGAGGAAGCTCCTTCCATGTGCTTTCAGCATCGGAGAGCAATTGTTGAATTTTCTTAATATCTGCTTCTTGGCGTTCCATCACTGATAATAAAAATAAGTGTTAATTTTATTACAATGGTAATACTTAGTTGCTTTAGATTAGCCTAAAAACGATTTTGTTGCAGTGATATCACAGATTAATTAATAGTTTACTAAAGTGATATTTCCTTGGGCGTGTTGAGCATATAATTTAAAATAGTTTCATAACTACATCACACTTATCAGCGTTTACTCTCATGTCAAAGATTGATCAAAACGGTATGATCTATCTGATTAGCTTTCCTTCTCTCATTCTTTTTTACATACATGAAGATTTTGAGAAAGATATATAATGTGATCATAAACTCAATTTTAATCTAATTCATAATGATTTTGAAATTAATTTCTTGTGTGTATAAAGTAAAAAAAAAAAAATTGACGACAGTAAATGTTAATTTGCTTTTGCTTAATTATAGTTTTATTTATATAATTTTAATACTAATTAAATTGATGTATTTTACTTTCAATTAAATAATAATACGGTCTATAAGTTAATAATTTATATATAGTGCTTGCTTGATTATTTTATTATACAGAGCCGGATTTAATCCTGTAGGTTACCTAGAGAATGCAAGACTCGAGGCCTCCTATTTATTTTTTAATGTTTATTCCAAACCTCGTAAAAACGTATTGATCACAGGCCGCGGAGCCATTAGTAGTTTCTTACTTTGCCTCCAGATTAATCCGGCTCTGATTTAAGGACATACCGGTAGTCATCTTGTTATGCCAGGCTTCATCAGCGAGAGCAACTTCGCTGAGCGGAACGAAGTCTGTGGGCACCTTGTTCACGGTCTCGTTATATTCGTTTAATTTCAGTTCGTATTTGTTCAACAGTTTCTCTGCCTCAGTGATGTGACGTCCGAAAGGGTTCACCTCGGTCACGATGCCCATGCACATGGTGTGCAAAGCTTCCTGCTCAAAAAAAAAATTGAGACATAAACAATTGCAAATACTATTTTTTTTTATTTATTTATTTGTGAATACAGGTAATGAGACAGAATAGATCTTAAAAAATAATGTTCGCTGCATTCAACCCGTAGGTGTACAAATATTATAGCTTCAATTATATCTAATACATTTCCACATTTAAATTATTTCATTATATTATTTATATCATATTTATATTAGAATATTCAACAATGATGTAATTATTAATTAGAATAGGATATGCACAGTAATATATAGTCTAATTGAATGTCAAAAAATTATATTTTATGCAATGTCATTATACTCGTAATATGCCTCCTGATGCGTCGCTTAAATATTCATCAATTGAGTAGTAGCATTTATCAATTAGAAATGTTTTAAATTCTTTTTTAAATTTTTGAATATTTTCCACTTCATGAAACATAGATGGAACCTTATTGTACATTTTAAATAGTATACCGAAAACACTTTTTCTAAGTAAAGCTGTCTTTGATGAAATTGTATGAATTTTATTTTTACGTCGATTGTACATTAGGTAAATTTGTCTACCATTTTTATACAAATGAAAAGTTTACTGTTGGAAGTAGAACACTCTTTCTGCCAATTTTTTTAATCTATTTCTGCGTTCAAGATGTGTATGTACTGGCACACACTGCTGTGTTCCGGTTTACTCTCAGTAAGAGAGCCAGGAATTTAAATATCTCTAGGCTGTGAGGTATTTCAAGTATTTAGGGGTGGCAATTCTTTTGTTTTTGTTTGAAGTTCAATGCAGTGTTGCATCTCGCCCATTAATTGTACAATGGACTGTTTCAAGATTTCAGGAACTGGAAACTATTCGTCATCCATTACTGAACCCGCCGTAGCTAAACTTTTCTTCTACTTATTACATTTTTTTAGACTGAATAAATTTTACATGGAAAAATCTGATCAGACAATAAATCAAATAATTAACTGACTCCCGTCCCCGCGATTTCTCTCAGAGATGTGAGATATTGTATTGTATTTCTTCATTTATTACCCTAATAATACTAAAAAATCACTTACCTTGCTCAAACTTTTCTTCAATACTTCAATCTCTTTCTGTATTAGGTCTAATTTTTGATCCGTGCTATCAAGTCTTTTATTTACGGAGTCCTCATTCGTGGTTAAATTGTTCTCTATGTCTGAAGTTGTGCTGATAGCTTTGATATTTTTAGTTACTGTGGCTGTGAGTGTTTGAATAGATTTCTTTATTTCATCAAGTGTTTCCTCAGTCTTTTTTCGCTGTTCTTTCTCTCTTTCCTCTTTCTGATATAAAAATACCCATTTTATTACAATTAATTTTCATGATAATACTATTATTACGGTAATATATTAAAATAATTATACCAATATGTTTGAAATCATACCTTAACAACAAACAAATTGTACTTATTTATATTTTATTTTTTTTTTAATTTTACCTTCTATATTATTTAGTGTCGGAATAGCTGGCTTACTAAAATTAGTAGATTACTGTACCCGAAACCCTGGTTCCGAATCTTAGCCGGAGTCAAATTTGTGCAGTTGATTCTCAAATCCATATTCAAGCCTCTCTGCAATCTTATTTCAATACCGCTACATCATGTACAGGTTCAAACAAGTGGTGTGTAACCAGTGCATTTAGTAACATGCACCGGTTGTACACACAATGGTGATTACCATTGGAATCGAGACGTCCTTCACTGTTGATCTTGGAAAAAATCAGGGCGCTCGATGGGTACAGGTGGTTCAGTACCGTGTTTTGTGGGAGACACGTGATCAGCACTGGACATGATTATGAGTATGCATGATAACGATATGATACTATTAATATTTACTTAAAAATATTTCTTCCTACATTATAAACCAAATGATCTCTAACTTGTATAATTCTACCGTATTAATTTCTCTTAAAGTTTTTTTTTTATTGATGCATAATATAATAATTACTTGTAAAAGTATCGTCTCAACATTAGACAATCTCTCATCAAGTCTCGATACGGTGCCTTTCATGGGTTCGAGCGCCCGATGCCTCTTCTCCAATCCAGCGACCATCTTTTTTAGTTGCTCCCCGAAATTCCTTTCGCGGAACTCGTGTCGCTCCAGCTTGTCTTCTGATACACGGAACATGTGAATAAGAGAAAGCATCGCGTCTCGGATGTCTTCCGTGCTGGAATAAAGTAAAACAAACATCAATCATAGCCCCCGTAGCTCGCAGGCTGAGCATGTAAGTCTACCAATTTAAAATGGAGAGAAGCGGATACTTCCCTTTATTATAACCTTTTCAGAAAGAAATGAGAGGAGTATGACGGCCGCTTTACTTTACTTTCCAATACTGCTCAAACATAAGATATAATTTGCTTTGTTATTGATGTATAATCGTTACTTATAATAAATTTTTTTTTCACAAAAACACATATATTCTATTTATTTATTTTTAAACGTAATTCTTATTAAAACTATAATAATAAAAAAAAAATTAAAACTAGAAACTTAATTATCATATAGTCCTACTCCCCGCGGTATCGTGCCAAGAACGCTGTCTGCGTTTCCCCGCTGAATGGCTATACTTAGCCTTTGAGCGAGAAAAGAACCAGCCCTCTTATCACCAGCAGCAACAACCAGCCGCGGATGGAGTTCCTTTAGGAACTTCACCGCACGTGGACCCCACGGACCGATAGTCTCTACAACAAATGGCACAAATATGTAGTCATCTCTCAGAGACTCATATTTGCGCCACTTACTCAGTTCAGCTGCCTCTGATTCCGCCCCGGCTCTAAACGAGGTACCCCTGAGATGAGAGGCCGCCAGAGTGTCTACGCAAGTAGCATCCCACACTAGGGCTTTACCTCTCTCCCAAGGGACCAATGTCTTACCGTCGGGGCTCCTGCCATCGTCTCTAAATATTCCACAAGGCTCTAAAACCGAGAGAATATTTATAGAGACAAGAGCCCTTCGGATGACATAGTTCAAAGAACTGTGTCGTGAAAACCTACCAGCGCTTTTCTTACATGAAAGTCCGTGGAGCCCAAACTTGTCGACGCTGTTACCAGAGGGCATAAATTAAGACCCTGAATCTCAGAAACTACTATGAGGATTTTCATTCGCTTTTTATAAATAGACCATTTATGAAGAAGGAATTTATGAATATTTTTTGGCAATTAAGAATATCAACTATCCCATATTGTCCCGTGGGTGGCGTAAGAGGCAACATTGAGAAACGAAACGGGACATGAATAATCTTAACAACTAAAAATAAAAAAAGAAACTGCCGTTGTCCACAGACGCCCGCAAAGCGCAGCAATCATGGCAAATATTCCCCATATGAGACAGTCTATGAAGAGGCCTATGTTCATTAGTGGACTTGATTGGTTGTTCTGTTGTTGTCAGGGAGATGTTTCAGTTTCCCTATGTTTCCTCTTACGACACCTACGGGGTGATATCAGCTAGTGGTTCACAATACTAGCTAAATGTGAATGTGTGTGTTAGCCAGTATCATTACTACATTGTGTGATTATTTTCGTATTTGCTCTTATGGTTGACTGCCTGTGTAGTGGTCGTATACGCGATTGAGGACATTCATTCATAGTTGATTTTGTATCTGTGACCGTTTGCGGTTGAAGTCGGTTGAAGCTTCAAAACACTATTACTTCTAGGCTGTTGTATCAGTGGACTTGCAGTAGTGTAGCTCGTTTCACTAGGTACGATGCATGATTTATTATTTGTTGTGATGATTCATATTGTAATCTCATTAGGAATGCTGGAAATCACGATCATATCGCAAACCGACACTATAAGGCAACAACTCTAAATACTTTTGACACCAGTAAATGTCTCGTATTCAATTGCGTAGGAAATATAGTGCTGCAATATGTAAACGTATTTTAGCGGCCAAACATAGGGGCTTCAAATTAGCATAGTTAAAGACGTAAGAACCTACATCCAGCAGCAAATAAGAAGAAATTGAATTAAGGAGCCCTCTTATTTAGTTTAATAACTCTTATAATAAAAAAAACTAAAACGAGAAACTTAATTATCATATTATAGTCCTACTCCCCGCGGTATCGTTCCAAGAACGCTGGCTGCGTTTCCCCGCTGAATGGCTATACTTAGCCTTTGAGCGAGAAAAGAACCAGCCCTCTTATCACCAGCAGCAACAACCAGCCGCGGGTGGAGTTTCTTTAGGAACTGCACCGCATGTGGACCCCACGGACCGATAGACTCTACAGCAAATGGCACAAATATGTAGTCATCTCTCAGAGACTCATATTTGCGCCACTTACTCAGTTCAGCTGCCTCTGATGCCGCCCCATCAATATAAAATAACTGTTAGTATTTTAGCTTTCAACTGATTGATACTTTATAATATTTTCTAAGTAGAGGAAGTTTTAGTATCGCTCTGTCAAGAGTTGTACTCACTGTATATATTTGTACATTTCTTTAATCAGTTTCATAAAGTCGGAGCTATGAACTTCTTGTGGTTACAGCTTTAAGGAGATTTTTTATTTATTCCTTATTTATGTTCCTTACCTTACTGAAATAAAAGCGGAATTAGCATCTATTATCAAGTCTCTACCAATATCAATCGGTCATATTTTTTTAATTCAAGTTTTTTTTTTTTCTATTTCTATCTCAAAGAATCTAATGAAATTCTTTTTAAAACAAGTAGTCAAACAGATCGAATATGATGCTACAAACTTCGAATAATGTGAGCTTTAATAAAGGTATAAGTACTAAAATTTTGTTTTCATTAAACGATCTCATATTTTAAAATTTTATACTTGATGTGGTTCGAAAGTACGTTTTGATACCTTAGTGTATAAATAAGCTTAACTTGTTTATAGATACTCTAAGTTTAAGAATATTTTAATTGAATATATTTTATATGTTTAATAAAACATTTAATTCCCTGAAGACTACGGTAGACTGCCTTGTTACCAGTAAAAAAGGTCTTCAGCCTTCTACTCATCTCATCCTACGATATACAGCAACATTAAGCTATAATTTTACGCTGACTAGGTTTTAAAAAGCTGGAAGAGGGTGATTAATAACTATTGTACGTTTTTTATATCTAATTTTTAACTATGATATCTAAATTTATTACACCCCGTTTATCAATAAAATTACAATTCTATATACCAGTGTGGGTTTCTAAGAATTTTACAATTTTAATGGTGATGAGATACACTCATGATTTCATGAAACTTGGAAACCCAATTATTAAGACGGTAAACAAATTGCGAACAAAAAGACAATTATAAGTTACTACATTATAATCTATTAACTGCTATCTAATTTTCCACTTCAAGTGCACTCGAATTCTCGATCGATCTAAATTATTTAAATGCACGTTACACACCACTTGTGCCTCGCCTGCTTTTCTTATTTTTGACAGTCATTATTTATAAGTTCTTTATAGGTATAAGAACAAATTCGTATGTAGAATTCGTAGTTACTGAGGTTACATAAAGCGTCACCTTTCTCCTGCTAACCTCATTGCTTAAAACTTAGGGACGTTATGTAACGTGCGTAATGCTTCTTTACGTGTCTATTGATTCATAATTACATATTGAAGAATTTACATGCGCGGACTTGTTGATATATTTATATAAGCAAGGGTTACGTTGTTATTTATAAACGAGCACAGAATCCCACTGTTAGTTAGTGGATGCTCAAGCGCGTAAATACCTTCTCTGTCGGTCTCTACCTTTCCTCTATTAGCAAAAGCTTTTAGTGTATAGACAGATGGCGAAATACGAGTATAATATAATAAATAAAACTAGCTGTTCCCCGCGACTTCGCCCGCGTGTTATTTGAAGTTTTCATTTTTTTTCGCGAAACCATAATTATTTTTCTTAAATAAAAGTAGCGTAAGTTATTCCTTGTGACATCAGCTATCTGCCAGTGAAAATTCCGTCAAAATTGGTCCAGCCGTTTCATAGATTAGCTGGAACAAACATACAGACAGACGGACAGACAGACAGACAAAAACTTTAAAAATTGTATTTTTGTTATTAGTACCGTATATACTTTCATATTCATTTAGTAAAAAGCTGTAATTTTGACATTACAAACAGACACTTCAATTTTATTTATTTGTATAGATAAGAATGTTTGAATGTTTCTTTTTAATCTGTACTTTGAAGCTTTTTGAAATGTGAGGTATCGTCATATTTGTACCATATATATACTGCCACGTCTGCAACATTGGTGTGAATACTATTGTTGCAGACGTGGCAGTGAGTTTATAATATCTCGCTCAAGTCACTATAATACAAACGCAATGATTTTTTAGCATGGTTTATATAATTACATATAAAACCAGAGATTGATAACATTAAGAGAATAAATACGGAATCAAAGGAACAATGTGCTTAATACCAAAATTATATATTATACCATGAAACTACGAGTAAATCTACTAGTTGCCCTATTTACACCTGAAAGTTTAAATGACGGTATTTCATATCTAAAATTTTAGATAAATACTTCGATGTTCAAAATATAATACTTAATGTTTGTGTTGTAATGCTTCGAATTTTTTACTTTTAGTCGTTAAAGATTATTGAAATCAGCATTTTAATGCATGCACACAGTCATAAGAAATCACATTAAAAGATCAACGATCTAGTGATTTGAATAATCCATCGGCATTTCTATTCATAGAATTCGGCTTTTCTAATTGAGAAGCTGGGAGAGGTGGATGCACGTATATTATCATGGTATCCATTAGCCGTTCAATAGAGATTTATTGCATTCTGTTAACTCATGATTTAGGGGGAGATAAAAGTAAAACTGTTTGTGCTTTTTTTGAAATTATTTATAAGTTACTCGACGGTAGTAACTTATAAATAATAAACAAATTCAGTAAAGTTATGAATCAGATGTTTCAGAGAAATATTTGTTTTCGTAGAATTTTTTTTGCCTCTGAAGTCATCATTATCATTACAGCCCTTCACAAGTCCACTGCTGAACCTAGGCTTCCCCCAAGGAATGCCACAAAGCACGATCCTGAGCTACCTGCATCCATCAACTTCCTGCATGTCTTACCAGGTCGTCACTCCATCTACTGGAGGGACGCCCATGACAACGTAGTACGAGGCCGCCACTCGCGAACCCTTTTTCCCAATCGGTTGTCGGTTCTTCGAGTTATATGGCCGGCCCATCGCCACTTCAGCTTACTAATCCGTTGGGATATGTCGGTCACTCTGGTTCTATTGCGGATATCCTCATTTCTAAGTTTATCAGAGAAACCCCGAGCACAGCCCTTTCCATAGCTCGCTGAGCGACCTTGAACTTCCTCATACTGCCAGCAGTGAGGGAACACGTCTCTGTTCCATATTCTCGTTTTCAAGTTTTGAGGTGTACCTGACGAGATGTGTCGTAATCTCCCGAACGCTGGCCAGCCGAGTTGAATCCGTCGATTGAACTCTCGGTCGAAGTTTGGCTTACCTAGTAGGACTATTTGTCCCTGGTAAACATACTCCTCAACGAACTTAGTGCTCCCAACACCTACCGGCATGTGACATGGATGTTATACGAGTACATGATTTTTGTTTTGTCCATGTGCATCTTAAGACCTATCCGTTGGGATGCAATTATTGAGGTCTTTGAGCATATTGTTTAGGTCCTCCAGCGATTCTGCCATAAGGACTATATCGTCGACAAATCGAAGATGAGTGATATACTCGCCGTTGATGTTAATACCGTATCCTTTCCAGTCCAGTAGCTTAAAAACGTTTTCCAATGCAGCGGTGAATAGTTTCGGGGATATATGCAGTTGGATAGGTTTCGTACTCTGGTCCTGTACTCGGATAGCCATCGTAGCCCTACTGTACAAACCCTTCAGCACTTCGATATACCGACAGTCAACTTTGCACCGTTGAAGGGACTGCAGCACCGCCCAAATTTCAACGGAATCGAAGGCTTTCTCATAGTCCACATACGCCAGACATAGTGGCAAATTGTATTCCTGGGACATTCGTACAATTTGCCGAAGGGTATGTATGTGGTTTATGGTGCTAAAGCCTTTTCGGAAACCGGCTTGTTCGGGAGGCTGGAAGTCGTCGAGTCTGCATGGAATTCGTAATGACTCTCGAAAACAGCACGTAGACTCGGCTCAGAAGGGAAATCGGTCTGTAGTTTTACAAGAGAGCGTTGTCGCATATCTTGAAGAACAAGACCACCGCACTTCTGCTCCACGCCTCTGGAGTAGTGCCACTGAAGTGTGTCCACGGAACTCAGTCATGATACCTATAGCTTTTAACATAATAAGAGCCATCTTAAAATTTTCTGCTTGTGGTGAAATCTGGAATGAAATTTCCGGGGTGGGTACAGACTTATCTCAATGAATAAGTAATTTGAATACAATGAACGGAATACTAACAATGGGCCGCCCTTTTATGAACCGCCATACCGTTGGGACTGTAAGGTGGCCAAGCCCTACAACGTTTTATTATAAAAAATAAGATGTCAGCTTAAAAGTACGCTTAGCTGTGGGTTACAAAAGCGCTTGAATAAAAATCATTCTTATTTAGCACAAAACATCTAAAGTATTTATAAGCCTTTTTAAATTATGCACATTCAAGGCTTAATTTTTGAGCAACAATAACAGGCCATCAGACTATTTCCTCTACTCGTAAAACCAGATCAGAAACGAGTGGATGCCTATGTCATACACATTCTGTAACTTTACTCACTTTAAACATTAGAGTGCATGTTTTGTGTTACAGAAACCATTTCATAAATAATTAACTGCCCCGACTGACTTAACTTCGGCGTGTGGTTGTTGTGTTCTAACAATTTTATGAACGTTAATTATTACGTTTAACTGTTTTAAAGGCTGGAACGTGATTACTCTAAAGTTCGTTCTACCTTATCCAATCGGAGAAACAGGAAATTGTCAGTAAAACTAGGTGTTTTCTCACGCAAAACACAAATAAATCCTTTTGACATAATTGCCAACTGTACCGAGGTACGAGGGTGACACTGAAAGTTCTTAGAAAATCAACAAACTGAACAAACTAGCTAGTTATTAGTTTTATTATATCTTTTCAAAATAGTGTCTATTTACATCAATACATCGCTGTATCCGATGGAACCACTGAGAAAAGCACTTTTCCCCACTCGTCCTTAGGGGTCTCTTCGACGGTATTTTGAAACGCAGCCACGGCTTCCTCGGCGTCCATAAAACGTTTTCCTCGAAGTTTTTCTTTTATTTTCAGAAATAAATAAAAATCGCAAGGTGCGAGGTTCGGGCTATAGGGCGGGTGACCTAGTAATTCCACGTCTACGGGCTAGAGATTTACCGCTGCGTTTCGCTTGGTAAGTGCAGGTGGCCGGAGGCCCTTTTTACTGGAAACGAGGCATTCCATCTTAGTCCTCACGGGTGACAACGCATCTGCATTTTAATTCGTAATGGAGGATAGTTGTAGATGTCTATGGGCCACAGTAACCACTTACCATCAGGTGGACTGTGTGCTCGTTTGTCACCTAATCCTATAAAAAAAAGGATTTTGTGCACTTGACTCATATCGATACCTAAGCTTGTCCAAATCTGCTGATAAGTCACTCTTTTGTCAGTTTCTATCATACGCCGCAGAACACTGATGTTATCTTCAGTTGTCGCCGTAGAAAGCCGTCCCTCACGCAGATCATCGGTGAGATTAGTGCGACCACGTTTAAACTCATTAAGCCAGTTGTAAACAATGGCACGAGATGGGGCTTCATTGTGAAAGGCCAATCGAAGTCTATCATAACTTTCTTGTTGCCTTAAATGACATCGAAAGTCATAAAAAATCATTGAACGAAAATTTTCTCACGTTAAATTCATGCTGACGTGACAAAGAAAATTTTCAATTTGCCGCCAAATCGTAAACAAATGACAAATTGATAAAATACATACACAATAATATTGGCAAAGAGTTCCATTTTAAAAATTTGAACTAATTTTTTTATTATACCTATCGTTTACAATTTACAAGTGACCAGTTATAAAAACTTTCGGTGTCGCCCTCGTAGAAGAGGAGCATGGTTGGGTTAAGCCATGTAGAATTTTTCTTCATTCACATTTCCCAATAGAATAGAATATTATTTAATTTACTAGTTCAGAAAAAAGTTCTAGGAATAACCAGTAAGAAACCCAAAATTGCCAAATTAGCATTTTACAACAAAAAAGATGAGCTTGTACAACTTACAAAACTCATTTCTGAAACAACTTGGAAGCTATCACGTATATTATAATAACACTTTTTAGAGGCTGTGTTGAATATGCAAATTAAACTTGATCTTGTATATTTTCTGGGACTTTGTTATATACTTATGTACATTGGCCCATGCATGAATTACGGGCGACGTGTAGTCGAGTAAGGCCGGCCACATACGTACGGAATTCCGTTTCGAGATTCCGTTTCGGAATTCCGAACGGGTCGGCCACACACATACGGAATCCCGTTTTGCCCGCAAAATATCGAATGGAAAACTACCGTACGTGTGTGGCGGGTCATAGATTTTATATGGACTAGCTGCGTTCGAGATTCCGAATCGGAATCTCTAACGCAGCTAGTCCAAAGTTAATATACTTATTTCTTTCCTTGAAATTTTTTTCGAATCTAAGTTAAAAATAGCGCGTATGGCCCAATTTTGAAAGCAAAAATAGTTTCCAAGTTAGTTACTTCCGCATAGCAAAGTAAAATATTATCATGCTATGGAAATAACAGAAATGTAACAAAAACTAGCTCTCTCGTCACTAGTGAGACTTCTAATCTTTTTTACAGCTTAAGCTGCAGAGCTTAGTCTACGTTCTAGTTTAGATATGTATATGGTAACCCCCACTGAAGATTTGCATTGAGAGTAATATCACGAAAAAGAGGGGAATCAACGAAGTGGGTTCCCCGGGAGTATTTTTCTTTACTCTGTTCTAAAAAAAAAATCAGCAGATTTTTAAAATTTAGTGTTGTATATTTGATACATTTACTTTTAATAACGTTTTAAAGTAGATTGTTAACGTTAAGTCAATGTACTAATTTTGATATGGCATTATTCACTTCGTCATATTTTCATGATTGCTGTAAAAGTGTGCAAACCCATTGGTTTGTGCAAACCGTCAGCTGTCTGCTGGCTCAAGTTACCGTTAAAATCTCCCAAGGGCTGCACAATGTGACGCATCAACATATTGTGAAGCAGTATACTATGAAGAATAATTATTATCACCACTTAATAATAATATTAATTATTCCAATCCCACTTGGTGGTAAGTGGTGATGCAGCCCTAGATGGTAAATCGCACTGTCTTAGCGTAACAAAAGCCTACTCACTCTTGCCTTGAAGACGCCCAGATTGTATTCGGACGGAAAGATAAACGCCAGCAAAATATTCCAGTCCTTTGCTGTACGCATTACAAACGACGAAGGAAAGGTAAGTCATTAATATAGACTAGAAATAGGCATGGGCCGAGAATTGGGCTCTAAGGAATACAAATTAACACAGGAAGAACTTTTACCATTAATAAGTTTAATCTTTATATATAAAAATTACGTGTCACGTTGTTTGTCCGCGATGAACTCCTAAACTACTGAACTGATTTCAATGAAATTTTGCACACTGTGTGCAGTTTGATCCAACTTGAGAGATAGGATAGTTTTTATCCCGATAAGTGACCCTGAATTTTTTTATTGCTAATCTCAGGAGTTTTTTAGGAAAGCAAATGGTCGTCGGAAAGGGCAGAACAACGTCAGCCGGGTCAGTTAGTATATAAGTATAATATAAGAGCAATGTTCTCTTTATTATAATGCTGTAGTTTCCTGATTAATATGTCATAGTTAACACAGACAAAACCCTTGAAAAGATCACAAAATATACAGTACATATGTTTAACCTACTCAACACCGACGTCAGTCAACTATTTTACGTAAACTATTTAGTAATATGTGCGTCAGTTGTGGAGCGACCTCTTGTAAATTCAAATTAATTTTTATACTGTAATTTTTGTCGAGGTGACCCCGACGATTTTCATTACAATATCCCAAACTGACTACTGGAACAAATTAATTTTATCAATCCATCTGCTTAGCGTGGTGACTATGGCAAATTATCCCAACAGCGAGGGAGGTGCTTGACCAGCAGTGGACTCTCGCATACTGATGAAAAAGATGATGAATACCATTACGAAGATCTCTCGAAATGATACGGCTTTTCCTGCTCGCGTTCTAACGAACGTGTCGATTTATAAGTTAATAAAGGGTTATAAGTCTGTTTTAAAATTTAATAAAAATTTACTACTTATTTTAAAAGAAGCTTCATTTTCATCAGGTGTCTATAATTTACCATCTATTTCTACATCTAAATAATAGGTATCTATATACAATATTCTACAGACAAAATTTCGGTGGCAGTCTCAACGGAGATTAAGCGTATGCCCGATATAGGATAATAATGACGAGTGTGTGTGCAAGCACAAGTGTACTCTCTATTACTTCACTCTCATAACCCGATGGGACGGCAATCCGACACTACCGGAGAGAGATCAGGCGCAGGAGCGCAGGAACAAAGATTTTAATATTAGTAGTATTTTCCGTAGCACTGGAGTTACAAGTTGGAAACACCACCAATTTCCTGACTTCACGGTCCTACTTAGAGTTTCTTGACAGAATGACCCAATTACCGATTTTTGGCCCAACACGGCTTTTGGAACCACACCACACACATTTGGGACCACTTGATTAGTAGAGCAGTAATGTTTACAACAACAAGCCAGTTAAGCCAGTTGTAATAAATATATCAAAGGGACGAAAACGGAAGATGAATGATTACTTACGTGACATTGCGACAGCGTGCCGACGGGCTCCATATCACCAGTATCGTGACAGTCAACGACAAAAGTCTCTGTGGAAAAAATGATATTTATGTTAGAATTTTAGTTACTTTCAATTTCAATAGGAATAATTTTGTTAACTATATTAAGTAACCGCATGTCATCCTGTGGGTGTCGTAAGAGGCGAGAGAGGGAACAAATCAGGAGATGGGCAGCAGCGTTTTCTAATAACGACTAAAAATAAAAAATAAACTGTGGTTGCCAACCCGCTTGCCAAGCGTGGCAACTACGGCCAATATCACCTCTATGAAGTAACCTACGGGGCAGGCCTATGTTCAGCAGTGCGCTTTAATAGGCTGTAACGGTGTTAAGTAAAATAACTACAATATATATTCTACGCCGTGATCTTACATTAATTGGCTTAATATCTCTCCTAGCCCAATATTGATGCTTTTTTTATAGGATAGGGTGACAAACCAGCACACAGTCCACCTGATAGTAAGTGGTTGCTGTGGCCCATAGACATCCACATCTATCCTCAATAAAGAATCAAAATTCAGATGCGTTGTCACCCGTGAGGATTAAGATGGAATGCCTCGTTTCCAGTGAAAAGGGTCTCCGGTTCTCTATACTCACCATACGAAACACAGCGGTGTTAAGCTGCTATTTTACGCTGGTATTCTGTGAGAGCGTGGTATTTCCCCGGTCAACCCGATCCATTCGTGCTACAACTATACTACTTATATAACTGCAGCACGCAAAAAGTGATTCCTATGTTGTTGCTTACGAATTCATGACACTACGTAACTCGACAGCATCAGGTATCAAATCAATATGATGAGTAACCAACAACCATAGAAGAATAGTATAACGTAACGCAATGTTTAATTTATAAATCAAATGTTTAAGTTTACAGTAATTTTAATATGAAACACGAGCTGATCCGTGAAGTCATAAGGCTCCAAGCTCCAACAGAAAACTAGCGCTGCAGATTACTACGACCTTATGTTAAGTTGAAGCCATATTTTTTTAATGAATAAATATCGGGGCGACCGATATTTGCTCGGCGTTAAAAAATATATTTTTTTCAGAGATGAAACCTATCTACATAAACATGGAAAGTAAAACATCATATTTTATCATATCATATCATAGAGTCGTTTCCGAGAAATTAATTATATTACAATTATGTACAAGAATTGCTAACTTAAAGTATTTATTATTAAGTGCCAGAATACTTTAACTCGTGCGCATTTACTATTTATTGACGGCTTGGTAGAGCACGCTATGTAAATAGCGCGGGATCGATTCCATCAGGGAACAATTTTTTGTATGACGTACGAATGATAATTGTGGGTTTCACTCATAGAGCAACACAGGCCACTGGCGCGGCGCGGCGGTCAGGGTCCCACAGCTGGAGTTACGGCGACACTCAATTTCTCAGTTTTTGAACTAAGCCCATAATAATATTACTTATTTCAGAATTCGTCATTCACAAACATCGTACCTACTATAACTAGCATATTATCGCAATGTGTTAAAGTAGAATAATAAATAACATTACGTAGACAAACATCTACACAAAATAAATAGCGAATGTAGTGTACTCCGTAAACGTGATAATCTGTTAGGGTCAGGTTATCGCGTGATCCCACGTCTCATCTTCTAATTTAACGCTTGTATATTAACTAACAAACGCCCTAGGCTTGGCAAAGATTCTTAAGCACATTATGGTAAGACTTATTCCGTCTTATTATACGTCTTTAGCTATGAAATTGCCGTTTTTATGAATAGAGTTAACGTAATTTTATACGTTAATTTTTAATGACTTTTATTTTTATAGATTTCAGATTACTGTTTGTGGACTTATAGGAAGAATTTTTTGGTCGAAATACTTTAATTATAATTGTTCAATTATTTGTGAGAAATTTGTAACCACTCATAAATAGGGCTCGTATAGCTTGCAGGCTATTTAAAAATGTAAAAATGGTATATTATGTTATTAAACTCGTCAGTCACTTTCACAGCGACGAAAATCAGTTGCAGTGTCAGAGTCATGGGAACAATCACATCATATTCAGATAAAGGTATCAATCAACAATTTATAAGTTTTATTTGTATGTTGAGCAAACTTGGCTAAGATTCTTAAGTAATTGAATGTTTAGTCAGTAATGTTACATGCCTATTACTCAATAAGATATTATTTTACATACCTTCCTACTCTACACTATAAAAACAAAGAACATTTCATGAGTTACATTTGTATTAAACAAATACTGGCTGGGACTTGATCTCTAACCCGTGCTTTACAAGAATTGTATATGTTATACGAGTATATCTTCTTTTATTTTTCTTCTCTTTATATTTTATAAAATATAAATAATGATACTTAATAAAAGGTGATTTTATAACTACTCTATGAGTGTGCAATCAAGCGACACGTACGTGTATGGAATATTAAGAACTTATATGCGTTAGATTTTCCTTGTAGAATATGTTATACTTTTTGAAGTGAGTTAGGAATATAAAACTTTATTTAGAAAAGTTTGTAATTATTTATATCATCTAAAACTATACAATATTAAAAACTATAATAATAATAAAAAAAAAAACTAAAACTAGAAACTTAATTATCATATAGTCCTACTCCCAGCGGTATCGTGCGAAGAACGCTGGCTGCGTTTCCCCGCTGAATGGCTATACTTAGCCTTTGAGCGAGAAAAGAACCAGCCCTCTAATCACCAGCAGCAACGACCAGCCGCGGATGGAGTTCCTTTAGGAACTTCACCGCACGTGGACCCCACGGACCGATAGTCTAATACAGCAAATGGCACAAATATGTAGTCATCTCTCAGAATCATTTAGAAAATATACCTATAACTTGTTATTTTCGCACCTATGCTTAATAAAAGGACTATGAACATACGGAAAGAAAGCCAGTTGTCTATACACATATAAATAAAATTGAAATGTCTATGAAGCTTAGCGGCTCATTTGTATGATAATGATAATTTTTAGGGTTCCGTAGTTAAACAACAAGGAACCCTTATAGTTGTCCTATGTCCGTCCGTCCGCGGTTTTACTAAAAGACTCTAGGGTGATACAATTCTGTAATTTGGCTTATTCATCAGGGTTATATTGCAATAACCGGCCAAATTTGCAAAGAAGGTTCCGAATAAGTAATAAATAGGAAAATGGTGATGAAAAATTAAATTAATAAAATCTCAATAATTCTGTCCTTTTTATCTTTTAAATTCAAAATGCGTGGTAATGCATTATTTCAACCGATTTTAATGCGCACGCTATACTATCTCTTTAAAGTTTTGATACAAAATAAATTTTTAATTTTTTTTTAGTTCAACACCAATTTACAACGTAACTGTGAGCAGGTATTTTTAAGTTCACGTAGATAAAGTCACGAGTAAAAGCTAGTTTATAAATAAAACTATAATAAATATACAATTTGTCTTTCTAAGACTATCACATATCATTTCGTTCTGTGTAAGTTAAAATTGAATTACTTATTATTAGTATGTTAATTTGAGACACATCTGACACGTCAAGTAGTTGCAGTATAATGCCTCGGCTCCTACAGGAGTAACACGAGACAACTTCTAAAAATAATTTGTCATTTAACTAGGAGCGAGCTCGGGCTTAAATTAGTTACCACAGAATATATCAGTGGAAATTTATAATTATTTTGTGTGATTTAAGAGTCAGTATATATTACCCCTGCCATGGTCAGTTTTAAGCATTTATTTTTCAATAGATCTTCTTGCTATGTTCATTCAAGCCTGGTTTTTTATCCTTTATTATATCAGACATGTAACATTGTCCAACAACTTGGCTGCAATCCAGTTATTTGTGCGTTACTTGACTTATTGCTTTTGTAGCCTACAGAATGTCTAGCCTTTCAGTATCACTATCGAATATGCGATGGTGTAGGGACTTTTACGCCAGTTGTGAAAGAGGGTATCGTCTAGAAGTAGTTTGCTTCTTTTTATCAACCCACAAAAGTCCACAGCTGAATGTGCCTACTAATTTACTTACCTGGGTAACTGTAGGGGTTAGAAAACAAAAGGAAGTCGGTAACTACTACCACATAACTGATTTAGGCAAATCCATCCGCTTCGAAATACACCTTACCTGGGAGAATAGAGATATTACTTTATTTTAGGAGTAAACCTTGGTTCTCCTTGGTGTCTCTCTGGAATGCAACCACCTTCGTATCTATTTTTACTTGTAAGCAGTTGTGGATTCAGTGCTGTGTATTATGTATCCGAGCCTTCCTTGCTTGAATTTGGTCTTTTAGGTGTCCACGGGCTGCATAGAATATACCTCGAGGAAACACCAAGAAATGTTCTACGTGGAAGAACTCCAGTAGATAAAGTGACGACCTGGTAAGACATGCAGGAAGACTATGGGTACAGGTGGCTCGGGCTCAGGACCGTGTTTTGACAGTCTGTGGGTTCAGCAGTGGACTAGTGTTTGGTCGTGTTAGCGATGATGATGAATTGTTAAAAAATGCAGTATTAAAGTAAGCACACGATAATAATGTGGTCACTAGGTCGCATTTCTTGGCAACTTTGTTGTCAAGGTATGACAGGTAGATCGCATTAATCAAAATGCATTTTCTATTTTGTGTCAAAGCATTTCATTTTAGCATTTCTCTAAATAAACTCTTACAACATACAAAGAGCGAGATGAAATAACTCTTCTTTATACCTCTACTCGTGGGAAGCACCACGCTCTCACAGAATACCAACGTAAAATGGCAGCTTGACACTACAGTGGTTCGTATGGTGAGTGTAGAGAACCGGATACCCATTTTACTGGAAAAGAGGCATTCCATCTTAGTCCTCACGGGTGACGATGCATCTGCATTTTGATTCTTTATTAAGGATAAATTATGACTATGGGCCACAGCAACCACTTACCATCAGGTGGACTGTGTGCTCGTTTGTCACCCTATCCTATAAAAAAAAATACATAAACCGCTTGGCAACCGCAGTATTTTATTATTTTGAGTTGTTAGTATCAAGATACTGCTTCTCAAGAAAATGCTGCACCTCTTCTTCCGTTTGATTTCCGTCTGGTGTCTCTACCTACGGGATGATATGGGGCAGTGGATTCTCTTACATATTAATTATAATTATTACAGTTTTATATTAATTCTTTGGAAATATCCGTCGAATAGAAATAAAATAGAAAAATATAGTCTAAAATTATAATAATAAAAAAAAAACAGATTATCTTAAGAGATTCTATGCGTAGGGGAATAGCGCTCATCGGGTAATAACGATAACCCAAATAACTTGTTAAATACGGTGCATAGAAAACCACCAAGGTCTTAAGTTCTTGGTGTATGACACATGAGCAGGCAGTGACAAGTAACTCCAGTCTGCTTGCAGCACGGAAAATTGAGGTGCGCGTGTTTGTTTGCCACTGCACTGATCTATATTATTCTTGAAAGATTTTGTGGGTAAGTCCAGAATTTAAGTATAATTATTTATTGCTGATATTATTATTCTAAGTACTAAAGCATTATTTTTAGCGATAAAATTTACTTTTTTTAAAATAACTGTATCTATATTTTTTTAGTTTTCAATTCTGATACAAAACGATAGTTTGGGGTTATGACGCTCAAGTGAAAGCCATTACCCCTTAATGATGTCTTATATATTTTTTAAAAGATATGTCTAGAAAACGTCGAAGAATCACCGACAAAGCAGCTTGGAGCTAAGAAGATCTACTACAAACGAAACTGCAATCGAAAGGGGGATACCCAAGACAAGTAGCGAAAACAAATGACTTTTGATTCACTTCTTCGAAGGATATAATGTGTATGAGCTAAATAGCAAACCACAATTAGTTCATAAGCCGGTCGATAAGAAAATCAACGGAAAATCTTAGAAAGTCATCTCAGAAACAGAAGATGAAGAAAATAAAAATCTTTGCAACAGTGACAGTGGTGATGAAATGGACGTGGACGGTAAAAACTATAACAAATTCAAACTGCGAAAAATGTTGACGAAATAATGAGATGTGACATCGCTGTACCACATGCGGACTGTGATCACATGCCATGTGCTCTAGATGGATTCTCCAGAAGTATATATGTAGGTATCTGGGATTTATGTGCCTAATATTTAAATCTGTTGATTAGTCATAGCTGTTATTTATAATATGGAAAAATTTTGGTTGATTGCGATTGGTAGCCTTTACTTTAGTTCATTATAGTAGACTAGCTGTGCCCCGCGGTTTCATCCGCGTATATCACGATTCTACCCCTTGCGACATACAAATTTAGAGAGAGACATCACGACGGACGGTTGCTGAATTAACAAAGATTTAAAAAGTGAAATATGTTACTAAAATTACATGGTTAACGTAATTTGTGGTTATACATGGTACAGGTTATACGAATAATGTGGCCTAGTTTGTACCAGCGTTACTATTTCATATTTTAACATGAAGAAGTAGTTATTGTGACATAACTGTAAAAGTTAAACATATGGTATCGCAGACTTTTTTGTAGATATTGATATTCTCTATAAAACTGAACTACATCACTTAGCTCTATTATCAATAGCTTCCGCAGCGTACGCGATATAAGGATTCTTTTTGGTATTTTTTTTACACCTTGGGTTACATTAACTAAGTTTTCATACGGATCCCTAACTTTTTTTGAAAATACTATATAGCCTATGTTCATCAGGGATAATGTAGGATTCTAATAGTGAAAGAATTTATCAAATCGGTCCAGTAGTTTCGGAGCCTATTCAATTCAAACAAACAAACAAATCTTTCCTCTTTATAATATTAGTGTACATGTAGATTTAAGGTGTTTGATTATTGAAAATTTATTTATTTATTTTAAGAAGGCTTACAGAATAATTCCTTGCGACAGGCTTACAGAATAATGACCTTCGTAAAGTTACAAAATGGCGATAAGAATTATTAATTACAAGCCTTCACATTTTATTTTCTGTTATAGATATTAATCACGCCTAGAAAACTGTGATATAAAATATTAAAAAACATTTTTATTTTGGGTTTTTCCCATGCAAGTAAATGGAGGATGATTTTTTTTTACCCGTCTATTCCATCATGTGGGGTATCGTTATCTTGCAAAAAGATTGGGGTTGTGGAACAATATCTTTTCGATTCAGGGGTACGTTTGCGAAATATTTAGCTTTAGTGGTATTTTTCATTAGAGCCATGTGTCTCCCCCTCTACCAACGAAACCGCTGTTTTTGGAAATGTGAAAGTACACACAATAGTAGTTAAAAGGAAAACTATCACAGCTAAGTGGAATTAAGGAGTTAACTAGGGATAGTCGACCTACTTATAAAATGGACTTAGATTAGTAACATTAATAACTTTGTGATGTTATTGTAAACTGTAAAAAATAAATATTTTTATGAAGAAAACGACCTATGTATGTGCATTACTACTATTATTGTTACTTTTTCATTTGCGGGATAGATAGGGTATTATTATCAAAATCGAAAAGTTTTTTTATCTTTTTTGAATGGCTGGTTAGGCTGATTTGAAAATAAGTCCTTCAGTTACGATCTTCCTATTTGGGAAAATTTTAGTCGATAAAGCGTTTAAACCGCGAACTCAAGGAAGCCCACGTATTGTGATTTGTAACGGGCAACTACGGAAACCAACCTCTATATTGTGCGTGGCCCTACATGCACTTGGCTAGTTTTTTTTTTACAGTTTTCGAACTAATAGTAAATATGTCAATATCTTATATAGATGAAAGATTATTTAATTCCATTGTGCTACGCAGTAAGAAAAATTTTCTTTTATAATTTGTTGAAGCAAGAGGTATATAGCAAGGGTCGCTGTCCAAATCTCTTTTTTTTTTAATCTTTATTGATTATAGAGGGTTTGATCCACTAGATCTTGCCACCCTATATATATATATATATGGTGACAAGATATAGGGTAACCAAAGATATTTTAAAACATCTTTGAGGGTAACTTTATATTGTGGGTTAATTTGTGATGACGCACATAATATGAACAATATAAAATCTTAATTTTCTCCTTGTTATATTCAAACAAATAGGTATGAGCGTCATTGCCTCTAAACCTGAGCGGTATTAGGTACTTACAGTCAGGGGCAATGGCGCTCAAACCTGTTGTTTTTGTAAGGATTCCTACTGATTTTATGTAAAAAAATATGTTTCTTTGGTGTTAAAATGTGGATTAATAATTTGTTAAAACTTTGTTATTCTTCCGTATTAAAAAAAATATTTTTTAATAGAGCGTTTTTCTCTTTGACCGGCATTCCCCATGCTTCCCCCTACACCTACATCATAAGATAGTCAGAAAAATAGAGTAAAATGGATGACAAAAAATTAATTCTTGGTTATAAATAACGTTATTAAAATAATATTATCAATGTTATTTTTATTACCATAATATTAAAGTACTCTTGTTAGAGTAACGCGTTATATTAATATTTTACAAGAGCCGCCATAAATAAAGAAAAATTACTTAGGTATAATTTTTCTTGGCACAGACGGACAGGCCTATGATATGATGGACGATTTGTGATCCTTTAAACAATTATTTTACTAACTACTTAAATCGTAATAAGTTTACCAAGAATAATACAGTTCACATAAAGTTTAAATACTTCAGATAATTTCTTCAGATTATTTATAGTAATAAAAATAAACTATTTCTAAGTTAAAACTTACATCTCAGTAAAGAATCAATTGTCTTTATAAATAAAATGATAGAGCTAGACAGTTGTGCGCGCATCACCGAAAAACTACTGGATAGACATTTCAATTAGGTTCTATTTCTTACACTTGGCCGGTATCTAAAAAAAAAAACACAAAAGAAAATACTGAGATATCTTCATTTAATACAAAGTTATTAAAGCTTTAAGAAGCAACGATTTTTATAAGCACTACGTGTTCAGTGATGTGTGTAAGCAACGCGGACGAAGTCGCGGGTATCAGCTACTTTTGAATAAAAACAACGGTTTAAATGATAACCAATCCGTTGTAAATATGGGTATGTTTGGGTGTGATATTTATGCTGATAAGGAACCGAGATTGTTTGGGCAACAGGTACATTATTTACAGTGTAAATACCTAATATTTGAGGATACAATTATACAATTTTGGTACCTATGTAGCAATGTTACGAGTACATTTACAATGGATAGAGTAGAAAAATAGTTCACTTTGATAACGAATAAGGATATTAAAGTATTTTTTATAGAATTAAGGGTAACAAGCGAGCCCACATTTCACCCGATAAAAAGTGAAAGCTTTGGCCCTTAGATCTCTATGTAAATGTAGACGCATGTCGCCGTTGAGCACTAAGATCGACTGCTTGCTTGCTTGCTTTACCAGTAAAAATAGTTTTCGGTTCTCGATACGAAATACTACCTGGTATTTTGTAAGTGCATCAATCATAATATAGCTGCAACATGGCTCTACCACATATGAAACTTACACATGCTCGGAAAAAAAGTTGTTGCTCTAGTAAATTATAAGTATTAATTCTATTAAATTATAATTAATACTAGTGACTATTCTATATTGTTAAAATTGTAATAAAATATTTTTATATTTTATTACAATTTTAACAATATTTTATTACAATTTTCATTTGAAACCTCCTCCTTTTTTGAACTCGGTTAAAAACTCATTATGCTGCTAAAAAAAACCTGCAGATCCATAATAGTTGTCTTTGGGCAAGTAGTTCAATTATCATAAAACCATTTTAGGCTCAGCTTTTTTGCTATTATCTCGAAAACTAAGTATGTGCTGAATGGGAAAATCTTTACATTATAAATTAAAGAAACTATCAATTTCAAAAGGTTTAATTACTTTATCCTTTAAAACACATAGTTTTGTTCTAGAAAAGTGTCAGGACCTTTTTGTGTTAAATTACAAGTTACATAACTTTTGTCCGAATCTTTCTTTTTATATCTTTAATAGTTTATGAGATAACCATCAAATAAAATTATATTTTATCATGTTTTCAGTTTCACAAAAAAATCTGCATGTTTTACGGATAAAATATACTACCTTAGATCAGTCGTGTTGTTATCTATCCGTTCGTTAAGTTTTCTCACAATCGGTTCAGCCGTTCCCAAGATTAGCCCGTACAAGACAGTCAGACAAATATTTAAAAAATGGTAATTCGTGTCTACATAGCATGCAAAGAATCCCCTCAACATATTATAAGTCACTTATGTCGATATATCTTAGAATAGAATAGAATAGAATGATTTTTATTCAATATGGATTATTACATAATACTTATTGAAAGTCATTATTTTATTTACCACTGGTTCGGAAAATACCTCTGTCCTGGGAAGAACCAGCAAGAAACCCAGCGGGACTTTTTTTTTAAACATAATTTCACTTAACAATTATTTTGTTTATACAATTTTAAATGAATTTTCATAGAACCAGCATGGTGGCGATCACCTTATTCCCAGGGGTTATTTTCATTCATGTATTCCTTGATATTATAATAACCCTTTTTGTACAGTTTTTCTTTAATAAAACTTTTAAACTTGTTTATTGACAAACTTTGAACATGTTCTGGGATTCTGTTGTAAAAGCGTATACATTGCCCCATAAATGAATTTCTAATTCTGTGGAGTATCAGGCAGTCACTTCAATTTTATTAATATGAATAGATAAAAATATTTTTTCTAAAACCTCGCGTGCATTTTATTGGATGTAACAAACATTTTTGAACTAAGTTATCTATTATACTATTAATATCAGTTTTCCCGCCAAAGATTCAACCCGTTTTACTTATAACCTCAATAATTTAAACCATAATATTGACTTAATAAAGGTTACGTTCGTTATGCCCATATGCAATGCTGCCAGCCGCACTTTAAATTGAGATTTGTGTTCTGTAATTGAGATTTATGTTCTGCAAGCTTAAGAAATATGAGTCCCTTTTAAAGTAAGGCGATCAACTGTTTTATTTCAGAATGGACTCCGATCACATTGTAAACCTTAATATTATAGCAAAAAATTTAAATAATACGTGGTGGAGCCACGCTGTAGCTATAATGGTAGTAGCACGAATTGGTCGGCTCGACCGGGGAAGCACCACGCTCTCACAGAATACCAGCGTAAAATAGCAGCTCAATGCTGCTGTGTTTCGTATGGTGAGCGTAGAGAACTAGAGACCCATTTTACTGAAAACGAGGTATTCCATCTTAGTCCTCAAGGGTGACAACGCATCTCAGTCCGACTGGCACTTGGCCGGTTTTTTTGGAGTAAGCTGCCATGCGTGTTGTCCATGAGCTGTAGTGACCAGTGACTACTTACCACTGGTTGACAGCAAACGACTAAGTCCAGATGTGGAATGTTCCTGGTCGTGTGCTTCGTTGACTTGTTTTATTGAATATCATGCATTACATTACTAAAGTAAACTTAGACAAACAGTATCTAAGGATGACGTTAGTGACAAAGGGAAAGGAATCTGAGATCAGAAACGTTGAGTGAAAGACCTTGGCCGAAATCCAGGCAAATCGCATAAATAAATTGTATGATGAAATTAGCCTTACGTAGAAATAAATTTATAGGATTAGGAATAATCCCGTTAAGCATATGTATTTATACAGTTTGTGGTTCCTAAATATAAAATATAATATGAAATATTTAATAAACTATTTATTGAATGAGCGGGTAACGTTGCTGACTTTAATATAGTTTTGTACAAGAGGTTACGCATAAAGTTATATAAGATTTTGATGTCACAACTATTTAATTATTTAGTTCATCATCATGAAAACCTATGAAAGTCTACGGTTGAACATCGGCCTCCCCCAATAGATTGTATCATTTGGCAGGCGGATTGATCACCGCGGTTTATTATCTATCGACTTCAGAAAGGAATCGGTACTCAATTCTGTATTGTGACTGAATGTTTATGTGTGTTAGGTACCTCATAACTTCTTACTGGCTGAACCGATTTCGATGATTCTTTTTTTATTTGAAAGCTGGTGCTTCCCATGTAGTCCCATATAAATCTTTTTTCAATTGATCAAGGTCTGACCAATAGTTTTTGAGATATTCTTTATAATTTATATTGAAGTCGGTTGTACAAAATTTTTAATTTTAAATTATATTATTTTGAGTTGTCGTCAAGAGATGGTGCTGCTTAATTCCTGTTTCAATTTCCCTCTGTCGCCTTATACCGACAACTACGGGCTGATATTATGTGATAGTGGATTCTCTTACACCAAGCCGCCACTACGCGGCGATGTTTTCATTAATTAACACGGATAAACCAATCACACTAATTTATTGGTAGCAACATAAAAAAAATTATGAAAATGAGAATTAAAAAACTGGTCAAGTGCGTGTGGGGCCACGCACAATGTAGAGGTAGGGTTCTGTAGTTGTCCGTCACAATACGTGGGCTTCCTTGATAATGAGCATAATAAGTGAGTTCGCAGTTTGACCGCTATAACGACTAAAAATGGGCCCAAATAGGAAGATCGTAACTGAACAACTTATTATCATATCAGCCTTATAGTGAGTGGTATTCAAAAAAAAATTAAAAGAACTTTTCGATTTTGTTAATAATATCCAATCTATCCCGCAAATGAAAAAGTAAAGCTAAAGTATAGTCGTTTTCTTCACAAAGTTTTTTTTAACAGTTTACAAAGTTATTAATGCTGCTTGTTTCAGATGACTTTACTATTGTGTATACTTTTTCACATTTCTAAAACAGCGGTTTAGTTGGTAGGGAGGGTGGGGGGGGGGGGGGGGGCACATGACTGATGAAAAATACCACTTTAAAGTTAAATATTTCCACACGACCCTTAAATAAAAAAATGTTTCACATCCCTAATAATTTTGAAAGACCTGTCTAATGATACACGATGGAATAGACGGGTAAAAAAATCATCCTCCATTTTCTAAGCGTGATTAATATCTATAACTTTGCCAAATTACAGATTTGTAGCACCTAGCAAAACAGCGGACGGACGGACGGACATGGCGAAACCATAAGGTTTCCTTGTTATATCACTACGGAACCCTAAAAAACATACACAAGCAATAGTGCTACGAGCTGTTGGGCTTGAACATTCCATGGAATTAAATACTAATAACGTAGCGTTAGCACCTAGTATATCAATTCATTGGAAAATGTAGATATCGATAATTATTATTATATCTGTGTGATGTTACAAACAACTGAACTCGACAGTTACAATAACTATAAACATTATCATCATCACCATTACAGCCCTTCACAAGTCCACAGCTAAACATAGGCCTATATACTCAGAAACGTTGAGTATATAATACGTATATAATATATTTTGAAATTGCATTGCACAGATGAGACAATACCATCACGGTAAAATATCTATGCTGCACCGACGATACGTATCCAATGCAGAAAAGTATAATCTACGAGTGCAACTTAGTGACGCACTGGTAAGAGATGCAGGAAGTCGATGGAAGAGACGTCTCAGGATTGTGCTTTGTGGCAATCCTTGGGCTTTAACTACGGTGATGATGGTGATGATAAAACACTTAGAATTGGTGTCCGATCCGATAACCCCCTACCATTTTTGACATCGTGTAGGTATTATATAATATAAAGGTTTCATAAACAGAACCATTATCTAAACCAAAAAGGTAAGTGCATTGCTATTGATACTCAGATAAAGAAAATTGAAAATATCTATATTTGAAAACCATCTAAATCTATTAACACTCGCAACTCGTAAACCGCTTGTTTATTGTTTTGAATCCTTGGTATGGGTTACTTTCACAGTTCACGGCAAATAACGAGCTAAATTTATGGCGTAAGCTAACATAGACCTAATAAAGATAAAAAGGTCTGTAGCTATATTCATGTCGCACTCATAATTTTCTGTCTCAAGCTCAATTATAAAGAATATAGACGAGCAATTTGCATCTTCATTTTTAAATGCAGGTCATGTATTTTTTTATGCTCCAAAATGATTCAAAAACTTAAGTACGACGATGAAAGTCCTACTTACATTAAAAATCGAGCACAAACGTAAAGAAAATTGACGAGTTATTTCCACCATCTTTTTTTTCAAATACAGATCATGTATGTTATGCTTGAAAATTATTCATAAACCTATGAGTACAATGATAAAAGTCGCCCATTAACAATAATATTTTTCCCGTTTTCTCTGAAAGATACAACAGTTAAACTTCTTCTTGCATTGGTAATACGCACTGGTTGAACACTATTGTTTTTAAGTGTTGAAAATAAGACATGCAGGAAGTTGATAGATGCAGGTGATTTGGGACCTTGTTTTGTGCCATTCCTTGCAGGCTACCTGTGTTCAGCTGTGGACTTGCGAAGGACTGTAATAATGATTATGACGAAGAATTATAGCACAAGTGGGGTGTAAGGAGAATGAGCAAGCGAGGCCGAGCAAGGCCCTGGCGACCGATGGTGGTAATTCATTCAAAAACACTGAACTTATATTTGATTTGCTGCTCGTATTACCAGTGCGAGGGCATTGGCTTCGATTCTACATTCACCGATCTCACCTGCGCTAACGTGATATGGGCAAACCTTTCAAGCAATTGGTGCATTTTTGTATAGGCGCCAGTAAGACTACAAAAGGCTGTTGATGACGGAAATCTATGAACTAAAATACCCGAAACGGTTTGCGAAGATGCCTTATTGGATCGATAGGTGTTTCACGAAAAATTATTACCAATGATTATATTGGACTGGAGGTTTAACGATCCTAGTAATGACAGAGTCTAGATTCTACTGTTCGCGCACGCTTCCATTTCTATCGCAGTGTCTATAGTAGAATAGGCGCTATAATGTTGAAGAATAACTCTCTATGTGGTCTCTCTATGATGGTCAACACTTTGGGATATTCTAGGTCTGTTTTTCCCTACAAGTTTTTTTTTTTCATAAAGTGCAAAGTGAAACGATATGTGAAATAAGAATACAAAAGAAGTAAGTTGAACGAGTGGTTGAGTTTGTGTATTTAGAATGTGTTTATCAGGAATGGTAGACATCACATGGATATAGAACGAAGAGTGAATGCATAATACAGAGTAAATGGGGCTGTTCATTCTATTGTGGGAAGTATAGAAGGTGTGGCAAAAGCATGAGAGTAAAATGAATCCTGTAGAAATGCGGTCATTGAGAAGTATGTTAGGGTTACTCTGAATGATAGGGTGAGAGGTTGTGTGAGAAATTGGTTTGTAAGAAGATATACAAAGTAGTGATAGAATGATATAGGTTTGTTAATTTTTCAATTTAATATTTTGCTTCTTTTTTTTGAGCTTTTCTTTCGTACTTTTGCAGCTGATGGCTGGATATAAGGGGATGATGAATTTTCCTACATAACACAAGGGCAGTATATTAAGAAGTACACCTACATGATATGAATTTTAACAAATTCCTTATTAAAAATAATGAAATTCTATAAAAAATCTTTGTTTATTCATAACGCACACGATAACAAAGTTTCAGCCTGTCTTCATGCAACAATTATATATTCGAATAATTAATATTGCACTTGCAAATGTACTCTACATCTCTACCACACGAAATATTGATGATTACCTTTACATTTAGCGTTTTTATTTGTAAAGACTCTTAATCCCCGTTAAGTTTTACAAACTTATTTCATTAAGGATAATAAACGTGATAATATCCTCCGCGTTTTCCTAGAATAAAAACATGCATGCGTCGAGATCACTAGTTACGGAGGCGCGAAAACCGCAGCAAGTGCAGCAGCCTGGGGCAATAAACTTTCATAACGATGGCTATGGGAATTATTGATGAGGCGAGAATTTATGACAAAATGCGTGCCCTTCGAAACTTGAATTTTTTAGGTCGCATTACCTATTCGAAGTATACACTAGAGATCTTTGAAAGTGAATGGATTTAATTTATTCAAATGCTTTCTTTCACGATTTCGTATAATAAAAATTCTTAATCTTATAACTTCTTTCTTAATTGAAGATAATTTAAACAGCATCAGCATAGACATATATATATATATTATATATATATATATATATATATATATATATATATATATATATATATATATATTAAATGTTTATTATTGTAATTACGTTCTATTGGTAATTTAATATTCGCTAATAGTACTTAACTAATAATGTTTATAAAATATGCGTTTCTTGGATGTAAACATATCTCTTAGACGAGCATAATTAATAATTCCGTATTGTGATACAACTTAACACACTGGTGATTAAATCCCAAGTATTTTTTATTTTCTTAAAATAGTTCATAATACTTAAATAGGAAGACTATCTGCATTTTTTTTAATATTTAAGAACAGTTCATGAGCTTATTTTTTACTAGATGGTAGAACTCCTTAGTCAGTATAGGTAGGTATCCTCTTATTAATTTCAAGCGCCAAATAGTGGTGCCTGCACTGTTATGTTCTAGTCCCAAGGGTAAGTACAGAGAGCCATTATAATTACAGGCTGTGAAACATTCCATCATAGTCCTCAGAGGTGACAATGCATCTATAGCCTTTCTTTGTTTGAAGATGGCTGTAGGAGTCCATGGACTGCAGTAAACATCCATCAGGCAGACCGTAGGTATCTTTGTCACTTCAGTTGTATGAAAAAATTATAACGATCACAACCTTAATATTTGCTCCTTCATAATTATAATAAACACTTATCAGAATCTCATATTTATTTTGTATCACAATCAAATAAATAAAAAAACTTACCAGACACTTCATAGCGCTGTCGTCTTTTTAACTTCTAATTTAAAATAAGAACAGTTTTGGTTGTATTAGTTGGTCGTGCGACAGATGCCTTCTGCGTGCGTATAACAACCGCGCACGTGCGCTGTCGGTCGCGAACTGAGCTGATCGATGAACTTTGCGGTTGCGCCGGCGCCCGGTGCAAGAAGGGTTAACGAATGCCGTGTTTGTGGAGCCTCGATTGATGCTTTTTTTCATTAAAAGGCAACATCACGTCAAGACGAAGACTTCTGTATCAACACACGATCTGCAGTAAAAACTAATACTGCGATACATACATACTTGTTAGTTTAATGCCTTATCACTACAATTAAGGTTACCAAGGCATTGGTTCTATCAAGTGACTGCGCTATCGGACAGTCGCAAATCGAAGGTCAGTGTGGTAATGTTGTAAAGATTCATAGGTTATATCAACACGGCGTATGCCTTCATCAGCGAGTGATTGCTCAGTAGCCGTGCCTTAAGTTTTACAACATAAGTACAAGCGAATAAGTCAATGACGACACATTTGAAACAGTTAATTGCAATTATTTGTCGATTTGTAGGCCTTGTCTAGGCCTACGAATCGCCATATAATTCTACGTATCGATGCAAATAAATAAAAAATCGAATGCGGGACACATAGTAAATGAGGATCTTGTTTCATTGTGGTAAAATGCATCACAAAAGGCACGTGTAAAAGAACTTAATGTATGGTAGTGAAAGTTGGATGTGTCAGAAGAAGCATGAAAGTAAAATGAATGCTGTAGAAATGCGGTCATTAAGAAGTATGCTAGGGCTGACTCTGAATGATAGAGTGAGAAATTGTGTGATAAGAGAAATGTGTGGTTTGTAAGATGATGGGACTAGACTATTAAAGAAAAATGCTTATGTAGTTTGGACACGTAGACAGAATGAGGAAAGACTGACAAAGTAAATTTATACTGCAGTGTGGGAATTAGCAAGGGACTAGTTCCACACTGCAGCCCTAGACGGAAGTTTGTCGACCAAATTGGTAGTTTATTAAAGATGGGCAAAATTAAGATTACCCCTAACTAACGAGCATATATGCGTAGGTAAAAGAAGCGAGAGAGGTGGCAGGATCGTGACAAATGGAAGTCCGTAATCTCTACCTATCCTTCTTGGGAACAGGCGTGAGAATTTATTTATGTATCACATCAATCTAACAAGATAACCTTAACTATAACTCCATGTTCATATACACTCGTGTATCTGTACTTGTGCACGTGTGTGCGAAAGTACAGGTACACTTTCTATCTCCTTACTCTCATACTCCAATTGGACGGCAATCCGACACAAACTTCAACAGAAGAACAGAAAAACAGATCAGGCGCAGGCTTGGCTTTTCGTGTTTTCCGAGGCATGGAGGTGAAATGCCGCCTGTGAAAATTTCCTGAATAGTATTCCTTGTCAGTACAACCCAATAACCTATTTCGGTCCGACCAGGGATCACATGATCAGCAGATCACTAGAGAGAGGTAGTCAATAAGAGGTTAGGTGTAAGCTTTGATGTAGTGCCAGATACTAGGAAAGCCACAATATACCGAGGTCTGAAAATCAATCATTTATGATTTCCTCGTATATTGGCTCCGATTAATCATCATCATTACAACAATTTACATGTCCAAAAGTGAACATAGCACGGTCCTGAGCCTCTTGCATCCATCGACTTCCTGCATTTCTTACCGGTACGAGGCTGCCACGCGAGTACCTTTCTTCCCCATGGGTTGTTGGGTCTTCGGGGGTATCTATGGTTTCTCCGGCGCCACTATTTGAAGGCGGATTCGCATAGATCTCGAGAGAGATCATCGAGATACACGGAAAAGTAAAATAAAATTTTTCGATATCTCGCTTAGTTTCCGAGATATCGATACTCAAAAATCTAATACTAAAACTGAATCAGAACGCCCCGACTCCACGTAGTCTTGTCTGCTCTACCCCTAGAGTGCTTTTGTAAAGCGGTAGGCGCGGAGAGAGAGCAGCCCCCGCCCGCTGTAGCAAATAGCACCTTTGCGAGACGTTGCGGTTGAGGCTTATAGTTGTAGCACGAATGGGTCGGCTCGACCGGGGAAGGACCACGCTCTCACAGAATACCAGCGTAAAATAGCAGCTTAATACTGCTGTGTTTCGTATGGTGAGTATTGAGAACCGGAGACCATTTTTACTGGAAAAGAGGCATTCCATCTTAGTCCTCACGGGTGACACTGCAACTGCATTTTGATTCGCAAACGAGGATAGATTTAGATGTCTATGGGCCACAGCAACCACTTACCATCAGGTGGGCTGTATGCTCGTTTCTCACCCTATCCTATAAAAAAAAGGTTGGTCGCCGAAGGCGACTAATAAGCCAAAGCTGCGAAGGTAAGCAGTGAGTGAGTTGAGATAGTTCACATTTGCTACGCAGAAGTAAGTTTGGGTCAATATTCCTGTGTAAAAAAGTAATTTTTTAATATCGATATCTCGGAGATATCGAAAAATTTTATTCTTAATTTTGTAGCGTATCTCGTCAAAATCTATGCGAATTTATTCAAATCGTGACGCCATAAGAACCGTAGTCTTGCCGTTCTTCGAGCCATATGGCCGGTACATAATTATTAATACTTTTATTCGGGTAAAAGTAAATAATTTTTAAAGTAAAATAAAGTAATAGCTAAAATACGCCCCAATGCTACGCGCAAGTAATTTCTCATCCCCGAGAGGGTTGAGTCCAACGCGGTTGCTCGATACATGTTGACAGAATTATTTTTCCTCAGCGTTGAAGTCCACTGCTGCTTCTTCCGTTTGAAAGGGTGGATTTGCATTAATCTTCACGATTGGTAGGCCGATTGACGGCCGCAGTACCTGAAATCTCGATCTTATGACGCAGTTTCGTTTATTGTCTGTTCAATGGTAGAATTCCTCAGTTGTTTTTTTTTTACATTTCACTGATATTTTCACAAGTGGTTGCTGCAGCTATAATATATTTGTAGCACTAATGAGTCAGCTCGACGGGGGAAAGAACCACGCTCTCACAGAATAATAAAATAGCAGCTTAATAGTACTTGCTTTTATATGGTAGAGTAGAGAACTGGAGATCCTTTTTACAGGTAAGTCCTCAGAGGTGACACCTACATTTTGCTACTAAAACGAGAATAGGTGTAGGTGTATATGAGCCACAGCACTGCTTAGCATCAGGTGGACTGTCTGACCGTTTGTCACCCTTATTCTAAATTAAATTATATATATAAGATATTGAATTATCTAAAACGCGTATCAATAAAAAATATTACTAACGTACTCGTGCATATAAAAATAATTTAATTGCAAACAGCTGTCCAAATATCTTCTTAGACCTATATATAATTCATTTGTGAAATACACAAAAAAATATACACATAACACAATTCCGTCATCAGATAAGGCGCAGGACAATGCTCTTTACGATTTCGGTTATGTTAACAGACCTAGTTACTAGGACGGTCTCTAACGCTCTTCGTGGTGACACATCTATTTGCGCTTTATATGATCATTGCCCGAATGATATCATATTTGAAAGTTACTTCTTTAATTTTGCTAAAACAGTGCTATGAAAATATTTTGGGAAATATTTTTACATTTTTTTATACAATTATATATTTGGAATCCTTTCTTCGTTACAATATTTTCACGTTTTAACATAAATAATTCTTACGTATCAAGAACCAAAATGTTGAAAAAGGCGATACCTTTTCTAAAAATGAAAATACCGATATAGAATTCTTATAACAGTAAGAATGGAACGGATATCCTAAGGTTTTGTTTTCGTGCACGATTTGATGAATTGTACCAAGCCAATACATTAATAGAAATAAAGAAAACATGTTTAATAATACCAAGTATAGCATCTGATAATGCGTAATTTATTCACATTTAACTATAAAACCGAATAAAATGATCCTTGTTACTCTGTGTTTGTAGTCTATGGAAGCTGTCAAACAAGCACGTAATATTATGAATGTTTATATTAAAAATGCCTCAAAAATTTTCTTTTTTCTGGGAGATAAGTTTAAACAATAAATTAAGGCAGCTAAAGTGCGGGTAGAACTTGAAATAAAAAATAAACCAGAAATGATGTGTACAATTATATTGCAAGAACAAACATCAGTGAGACTGTACAATAAATAAATTCAAAACGAACGATAACAGAAGGTCGAGTACGAACTAAATAACAAATAGGACTTCAAGCATTTTTTATATTTCTGTGGACTATTCGCTTATGCCTACTGACGCAACCGGCCGTTCTAAAAGTTTTTCCACACTCCTGGCAAGTAAAGGGTCTTTCGTCTGTGTGAGTCCTGTTATGGACCTTTAAAATATCGAGGGTATTAAACCGTTTCCCGCATGTTTCGCAGCCATACTTCCTTTCATTAGCGTGGTATACAAAGTGCCGCCTATACTGTGCTAAAATGTGGAAAGTTTTACCGCATACTTCACACGTTTTCCTCGGCGTTGGATTGTGCACAGCTTTGTGTATGACCAGACCGCTTTTAAACTTGAATTTCTTGTCACACAAATCGCAAGAGTAGGTCTTCCCTTTCGAGTGCGTGTCTAAATGACTGACGAGATTTCTCGTATGCTTGCCACAAACTTCGCAAACTTTCCTGTAGTCGTATTTCAGTTTGCGTGGTTTCTTCCTCTTTCTGCGTATCTCTTTTTCGTGTTTCACTATGGCGTTTGATTTTCTCATTGCCATGACTTGAAATTTGTCGCACTTCGCAACCGTCAATTCTTCTTTATCTGCTTCTTCGTGCATATCGTCAACAGTTGTGTCATTCTCTTCAGCTGACAATTCAATTTTTATTAAATTGTCATTTGCTATACCTTTGTCTCTAAATTGACGATCTGTTTCCTGACATTTTCGTCGAAATTTATAAGCGTTTTCTAACTCCCTGACACAATTCAAACAAATATATGAAGGTAAACTATCTGACTTTTCCACCTGAAATAGATATCTTAATTACAACACTAATATTTGTATCGCTAGCTTTTTATATATTAATTATTTTAAATGAATACCATCAAATAATTATCAATTTCTTTTAATTTTAAAAACTGACTGTTTTAAATTTTACTTGTTGGCAGATGCAAGACAGACAAGAGATAAAATAATTAAAATGAAGTAATCACGTAAATATAATTAACACTATCAGTTACCGCTCTTTTTTAAAACAACGAGTAATTTATAAGAATAGGTAATATTTACCACGTAACGTGGACTTACAATATACGTTCAGTGGCATTAAATCATTTAGAATAGGTATATGGTGTTTCTGATTTATTTTTCTTATAGTCACCTATACGATAGAAGCCTTCGCGACAATGGTAGAGATGAGACGTAAGATAAACTTAATTTGCCTTTTAAAAAGCGTGTATTATACTACATTTAAGAAAAACCCTTCTTATGGAAAAAGTCCCTTAGCTACATCGCCTCAGTTTTCCGGAATTGACAATTGACGTCAAACTAAATAGTTTTAAATTTAGTTCGCATATTTTCCACAGTAATTCTTTATTGAATCAGACTATCTTAAATCTTGGGACTAATTATAATCTAGTTTTTGTAATAAGGCGGAATGTGTGCACGTATTGTTGACGTTCCAAATCATACAAAGAAATAAATAAATAAATTACCTCAACTCCTCCTATAAGTTTCAACTTGAGCGCTAGGTCGACACCTTCTTCATCCTTTTCCTCGAATACGTTAACACAGCCATCTTCGTTCGAACAAGACCTGCACTGATTTGCGTCCCCATATTCATACTTCGGCTTCACATGCCACATTTGCTTCAAGTCAAGCAGTTTTATATCGTCTTCAAAATCATCCTCAACTGCCGCCTCTTCAATCTCTATTTGGATTTTTGGACTTTCTTTTTGTGTTTCATTTTCGAGATCAAAGTACTGTGCAATTGCACCGTAATATGGCCATTGTTCGTTCAGTAGTCCTTTATTTGCGAATTTTTGTTTCCACTGCAAATGAAGTTTATTGTTATAAGAAATTGAAGGGTCCAAATCGGTCAACGATTATTTACAAAAAAATATTAATTATTGTTAGAGAGTGATATTTTATAACATTTTCAACGTTTTTATATTTTCATCATCAATCCACATAGCTCAATGCAATACTGATCATAAGACTGCCAAATTTATTAATATTTATTATAATGTTTACAAATTGGCTAAATATGATCGCCTTAAAAGATTTCTTGTATTTTAATTGCTTTGGTTAAATTTCGTGGGTAAGAGAGTTGGCTTACGTGGGGCACACTGAAATGATCGGGAATAAGAAAAACCACATGCACGGTACAGCTAGTATTTTATTGTTTTTCGAAGTATTCTCCGTTCAACTTAATGCACTTTTCCATTCGTGCAAACCAATCATTAAAACAGTAATTCCAGTCTGAAGTTGATGTTGACAAAATGGCTGATTTGTACGCTTCCACAGCTGCTTCGGGGTCTTAAAACCGTTGACCGCGTAGTAAATCTTTCATTCTAGGGAATGTAAAGAAATCGTTTGGCCTCAGGTCAGGACTGTACGGAGGATGGCTCATCAGCTCAACGTTTTCCTGCTTAAAAAAATCATTTGTCTTCCGAGCCGTATGGGAGCTCGCATTATCGTGATGTAAGATGATGCTACGTTTCGCGTTATTTTTTCGGAGTTCGGCTATCATTTCTGGCAAACAAACCGTGACATACCACTCAGCGGTAACCGTTCTGCGTTCCTGTAAAGGAATTGTAGCAACATGCCCCTTTTTCGAGACAAACGTAGCGACCATGTTCTTTGACACGCTGCGGGAGCGAACTACTCGTTGGTTTGACCTCGTCTTTGAAGACCCAAACTGCTGACTGATGTTTTCTTTCAGGTTCGTATGAATAAATCCATGATTCGTCACCTGAGACGATATTATAAACGGCATTTGACTTCCCTCCGTCGAAGCGTTGCAGAGTATTCCGGCACCAACCTACACGAGCCGCCTTTTGCTCTTCGGACAAATTGTGGGGAACCCAGCGGGAAACTAGCTTTCTTAAACACAGCTCATTATGTAATATCAACTGAATTGCAGTCATTCCGATACTGATAACAGCCCGAATCTGCTCGTATGTCACATGACGGACATCTAATATAATAGTTCGCACAGCTGCGATGTTTTCAGGCGTGACCACTGTTCTTGGTCGACTTGCAGAAGAAACAGTGCTGAGCGACACACGACCGCGTCGGAACTTGGCATATCGGCGGTATATTGTCGTTTAACTCGGTGCTTCAACATCATAAATCGAAACAAGTTCGCTGAGACATTTATCTTGAGATAAGCCGCGACGAAAATTGTGATAATTTATGGCACGGAAATGTTCACACGTGAGCTCCATTTATGTTAACGACGTGTCAACTTTAAACCGACATAATTTTTGTTTTTAAACATTTTTTTAATTGTTTGAATGTCATTAATATTCTAAGAGGCCAGTATTCAAATTCTAAAAAAGGTTTTATTGTATCTCAATCCGAAATATTCTATTCCCGATCATTTCAGTGTGCCCCTCCGTAATAGACAGTTTTCGTATTAGACAGTTTGCGTATTAGAGGTTATAAGATTTTATTGTATTTATCTTAGTACATTTTAAATAACACAATAAGCAAAAATACACAACCTGTATACGTCCCCTCACTGGGCAAAGGCCTCCTCTCAAAAATATAAGCTGCGCTGATCAAGTGCGTGTTAGTGGGTCCTTGTCTCACCTGAGTAAGTAACACTACTTTCCTATTTCTGCTGCCAAACAGTGCGTGCTCTGCTGTAAACCAGTCTGAAGGGTGAACAGAGCCAGTATACTTATAGACCGCGAGGCATTCCATTTTAGTCCTCAGAAGTGACAACGCATCTGCAGCATTCTTCATTTGAAATTGGTTACAGATGTTTATGGACTTCAGTAGCCCACAGACACCTTACCAGCACTGTGTTTGCTGGTGGACTGCAAGTTTGTTTGTAACCTCAATTTTATAAAAGAAATAATTTTGTTTTGCAGCGATGCATGACCGTCGAACACTAAATTGCAACTAACTGCATTTTGTTAGTACCGGGGATTGAAATCGGATTGCTCGTCTACTGTAACATTTATGGCGAGCGCCTAGCTCCTGTGCTACCACGGATCTTACGCCGAAAACTGACTAATAATAACTTATTGTTTTATATAACTTATCGTAGTAAGTATGCGATCCAAAAGATTGATTTTGAAGGGGAGTTAGTGAAGGGTCATGACAACGTGGACTATATAATATAGATTAATAACACACATAATACAATAGTTAAAATTTTGTTAGTATTCAATTTGAAATAATAAATGAATAAGGTAAAAATGCTTAAATCATAAACCATACCTTAAACGTTTTCAATAGATGTGTCCAAATCTCTGGTATCTCAAGTAAACTGTGGTCCAGAGGTATGCCAATATTACGCAGTTTCTTCTCCACTTCTCTAAACAACATTAAAAATTTCAACTTAAACGCTAACAAAAGGATTACCTAGCACCGAACTGATTACCCATCTTTACGCATAAATAATCAACGTCGACGGCGCTTGCTGTGGCTATCGTGATTAGCTATGATTCAAGTTTTTTTTTTATAGGATAAGGGTGACAAGCAAGCACACAGTCTACCTGATGGTAAATGGTTGCTGTGACCCATATATATCTATATCTATCCTCGTTTGCGAATCAAAATGCAGATGCGTTGTCAGGAGTGAGGACTAAGATGAAATGCCTCTTTTCCAGTAAAAATGGTTTCCGGTTCTCTACACTCACCATACGAAACACAGCAGCATTAAGCTGCTATTTTTCGCTGGTATTCTGTGAGAGCGTGGTCCTTCCGCGGTCGAGCCGACCCATTCGCGCTACAACTATACAATTAATATAGATGCTGCTCTACAACGTATAATAAATAACAAAATTTTAAAATTTTAAAAACCCCCAAAACCAAATGGGCTGATGATATTCAAAGGCTGAACAAAATTTTCTTGAAACATAACTAAGAACACTCGATCAAGTCACCTTTCAAACATGAAAACTAAATCTAAACCGGTGCATCCGTTTGCGAGCTACGATGCCACAAACAAATACACAGATATGCACGTTAAACATATAACACCCTTCTCTTTGCGTCAGGGGTTAAAAAACTAAAAATTATGTTTCTAAATCAAGATACCTGCAAGCGTAGCTGGTGTTGTGGGAAATGCTAATATCCGTTCTTGTTTTACAAATGTTCAAAATTAATAATAATCCACCAGTATAAAAAAAAGCAATATAGCCGTTAAATTTTATTAATGTGGCAATGAACTAGAGTTATTAACGATGATTTATTAGATATTATTAGTAATTCATTCATTACAGCCTATCAAAGTCATCTGCTGAACATAGGCCTCCCCCATATATTGTCACAAAGTAATAACCAAAACACCCCTCGTATTTGGCATAGATGCCGCTTGGTAAGCAAAGGTGGCAACCGCAGTTTTTATTAACCTCCGACGCAAAAAGAGGGGTGTTATAAGTTTGACTGCTATGCATGTCTGTCTGTCTGTCTGTCTATGTGTCTGTCTATGTGTCTGTCTGTGCACAGTAGATCTTAAACGGGTGAACCGATTTGGGTGCGTTTTTTTTTTATTTAAAAGCTGGTTTTCTAGCGGTGTTTTATAAAAATCAGTTCAGCCGTTTATGCTCATCAGCTGCTTTGTTGGCTGTGGCAGGGTTCTATTCAGGGTTTTTTTTAAATTTTCAACTTTATTTGCTGCTCATCTTCTGTTTGTTTCACCCTTTCGCCTCTTATGACACCCTCAGAACGATATGGGGCAGTGGACAGTCTTACACCGCCACTACATGGTGGTTTATTAATAATAATAGAAAAATTTAAATAATGCAATCGCTCAATATCAACTTCTATAGATTTCATCGTTCGATTTTTTTTTTTAAATTCTAATCTAACTACTCACCTTCAAATGTCATAAAAATCAACTAAAGCAATTTTTTTTAAATTTATTTAAACTTAACTGAGGCGTTCCCTACCAGTCAAAATAAATGTCGCAAGAAAAAATATATAAATATATACCTATATAAACATAAAACACTCGACCGGACAAAAACCTATCCTTTCCCAATCCAGTTTGTTTAAAATACACTTTTAATGCATCGTAAACATTAGATGACGTTAACTCGAAGGTCTAATTTTATAACAGTTTAAAATACGTAATTGCTGACAATGAACTGCGAAGAATAAAGACGAAGAAATTTTTTCTTTGTTCACTTGTTCACACACGTAAGCGAATATTATTGAATACTGAAAAATAAATCAAGAGCGAATTAGAGAATATATTCAGATTGACAAAAAATGTAGAATATTAAGTACTGATAAAAATATTGAATCACTGAAATTTAAACTTAAGAAAATTGGATAAACTTTATGAATGAGCAAGCTCTTTGTACACAAAAAACATAACCTATCGCTATAAAAATGCTATTATTATTATTTTTTCTTTCACCGTTATAATAAATTTGAAAACAATATATAATAATAAAACAATGTTTATTTCATTATTTAATTTTTTAATATTTTAATAATTTTTTATCAGCAACAGCAAGCAGCTTTAGGATACGGTTCAGACACAATGAACGATCTTCAAACACAAGCATTTAGGGTTTGTTAGTGTGACTGAGGTAGTAAGACTAATTAAAATGATAAATAAATAATTAATTACATTTATCCAGGCAAAAGAGCGCCCTAGCTCATCCGAGACAGAGATGAATGTCTAGACTTGAGTCGAATTTAGCCACAATTAGCTAAGAGAATATTCAGTTATTTTGGAGGAACAACAAAGAGGCATATAGAAATTTCCAGTCTTAAGGAACAATGGGTCAATATGATTTATGCAAACGCGCGAGATGTAAACAATTTAAGGAACCTGTTATTTGTCATGTCGATGTTTTGTATCATGTAAAAAGGTAAACGAAGCAGACAGCATTAATGAATTATGAAACGAAAAAAAAAACAGAATGAAATCATCGTAAATTACTTGCTCAATTTTGAAAAATAAAATGTCTTCACTTCAAAAACCGTTTTAGCCGACTTCAAAAAAGGTGGAGGTTCTCAAAACGGTATGTAAAGAACATTTTGAGCCATGCTGATTTTGAAACCGTTTTAAGATTGTCATTTATAAGGACTATTTTGCTATTAGAGGTCTCAAAAATAAAAGATTACATTTATTTTATCAAAAATGCATGAGATAATTTGACTCTCATTTCAAATCCCAATGACGTCATAAATTAGGCTGAATTGTTTTAATAAGGGTGACAAACGAGCACTCAGTCCACCTGATGTTTAGTGGATGCTGTGGCCCATAAACAATTACGTCAATACTCGATTAGGAATCAAAATGTAGATTAAGTCATCCCTGGGGACTAAGATGGAAAGGCTTGTTTCCAGTAAATAGGGTCTTCGGTTCTCTACACTCACCATATGAAACACACCAGTATTGAGCTGCTATTTTACCCTGGTATTTTGTGAGAGCGTGATCCTTTCCCGGTCGAGCCGAGGTTTCTAATTTAATTGATTCGCATCAAGTTTCACGTTGACCATTATTATGTTACGAGAGACAAGTTTTGATTTATTTTAATTATCAGTTTGTGTGAGATAATTACGTCAATTATTACAATATTATGAACGCTACGGTACAAAGATTTTTTTTTTACAATTAATTTTGTCAACCGTTTTTGTTTTACCCAATAGGATGATTAACGGAATTCATCACCAAATGATAATAAAATACGCGAAGAACAATGTTTATATTAGGTTACTGTAAACAATGAGATGATATCTACGTAAAGTTAGTGTCAAATGTCTATAGAGTTTGTTATTAATTTTTTACGCTTGACAAAGGTAGCAAACTCGTCAACCTATCCTCATCATAATCATCATTATAACCTGTCGGAAATATCTGCGAACCTGGCTTGATGACGTCATGCAATATGGAGAGATGGCAACGGTACTGGATAGACGATAACGGGCGGAAATATCTGCGAACCTGGCTTGATGACGTCATGCAATATGGAGAGATGGCAACGGTACTGGATAGACGATAACGGGCGGAGGTGCGGGGAAGCGCGAGGGGAAGCGCATTCCAGCGAGGTTCGCAGATATTTCCGACAGGTTATACAACCCTTCACAAGTCCACTGCTGAACATAGGCCGGAACAATACCGTTTGGTGATTCTGAGTATAAGGTATCATCATTACAACCCTTCACAAGTCCGCTGCTGAACATAGGCCGGAACAATACCGTTTGGTGATTCTGAGTATAAGGTACCTACGCAATTGGGCAAACGCTTGTGGGCGATAAATCTGACATCTCCTTGGGACAGATGGTCGCCCTCCCGGTAATAGAACAAGTTTCCGGATTCGAGGATCATCATGTCCTCTCCTCTCTTCGGACCTCAGATAATCCTATAATATTCCAGCACAACTTGTCTATCTCTTCTTCCAGCTCCAGGATCTTCTCGTCAGTCCTCAGGGTGCGTGCTTATATGTTGCCAGGTCGAGTAGTCTTAGGTGGCAACCGAACCTCCACCGGAGATTCTTAGTAGACCCTGCCCCGCCGTTACCATGGTCGCCACCGTAGCCAGGAATAGCGAGGCCGCCGGGGACTGGGAGCCGTCTCTTCGTAACTTTAATCATGGGGGTATATTGCCATAGCTGCCAGAAAGATGCTGCTGCCCATCTTCTGTCTCAGTTTCCCTCTGTCGCCTCTTACAACACCCACGGGAAGATATGCGGTAGTGGGTATTCTTACCCGCCACTACACTGGGGCCCATCATCAAAAATATAAAAACGACACCCATAAAAAAGTTTACATACCAAATGCGAATGTTTTTTTTTGTTGTATGTATGACAACGCATACGTGCAACAAAAAAGAAAAAAGAACGCAATATATTCGTTACCTGTAAATCGATCTTAATAATTCTTTTTTATTACATACGTTTTACTTCAGGGTTAAAATTCTAGCCCTAAATGTAAAATAATAATGTATTACGTTTTGAATGCAACTATTTAAACGCCATTCAAGTTTTGTTTTATTGAACTTGAGCTTGTGATGTTCAATAGTTCACTCAAAGTCAGAAGTATAACATTTCAAATCAAATAGTAAATACCGATTTTAAAGAGACTAAAAAAATTAAATAATAACTTTGAACTTTGAAGTTGGCGTTTAATTCTTCTATACATGATGCATTAGTACCAGCCATATATATTCTGGTCTATATTAAGTATATTTCCTCATCTATAAAACTTGTGCTTAGTCGTTGAACGGATAATATTAATGGGCTGGTTTCAAGTCTGTATATCCATATTGGTTGCTCTGACCATAAGAAGCTAGGGCAAAAATCTAGTTAGTTTGCGACTTATTTGTTGTGTTTGAACTTTCAAAACAAGTCTGCTATACTGCCTATTTATACGTTACGTTAAACAAATTAGAATGAAAGTTTATAGGTGGCCATGCTACAGCTGTAATATGGATGCAGCGCGAATTGGTCAGTTCGACCCGCGCCGCGATCAGAGAAATCGTTACCACTACAGCCTATTAAAAAAGTCCACTGCTGAACATGGGAGGCCCTCATTGATTGCCTTAAAAGGGGGATATTTCCTATAGTTGCCACACTTGGCAGGCGAGTTGGCAACCGCAGTTCTATTATTAATGATTGTTTTTAGGAAGACGCTGCTGCCCATCTCCTTATTTGTTCCCTCTGTCGCCTCTTACGACAACCAAAGGACGATATGGGGTAGTGGATTTTCTTTCACCGCCACTACATGGTCAAGATACGAAAAATATGTATGTTGCTGCTGCGTGTCGTTTAGCGACTAGAACCACGGACTCTTGTTACTAGAGTGAAAACTTATCTTGATTAAGAATAAAAATGCAGGTACATTGTCACCCCTGAGACCTAAGGTGGAACGCCTCGTTTCCTGTAAAAAGTCTCTACACTAGCCATACGAAACACAACGGCATTAAGCTGCTACTTTACGCTGATATTCTGTGAGAGCGTGGAGCCGAACCATTCGTACTAACATACAATATAATATAGCTGCAGCGTGGCTCTACCACGTAAATTATATCACACATCATAGAGGCATTTTATAAATTAAAATGTGCAACCATCCAGACCCAGAAATACCAGCATGATGAGTGTTTTTATTTATAGGATAGGGTGACAAACGAGCACACAGTCCACCTGATGGTGGTTACCGTGACCCATAGACATCTACATCTATCCTCAATAAAGACTCAAGATGCAGATGCGTTGTCACCCGTGAGGACTAAGATGGAATGCCTCTTTTCCAGTAAAAAGGGTCTCCGGTTCTCTACACTCACCATACGAAACACAGCAGCGTTAAGCTGCTATTTTACGCTGGTTTTCTGTGCGAGCGTGGTCCTTCCCCGGTCGAGCCGACCCATTCGTGCTACAACTATACTACTAATATAGCTGCAACATGGCTCTACCACGTATGAGTGTAGGCAAATCTTTGAAGAAAGGCATCAATAACCGCATTCATGAAAATAACTAACTACCTAACAGTGTAATCCAAAGAGTAACGTAATGATTTCTGGATTAAACGAAAAAATAACATAGAGTAAATCGTTTATAATACTAATTTTAGCGCGAAATTGACTTATTTTAATATTTATATCGGAGATAGTAATTACATGCCTCAGTCTTTCGGCATGACCTTTTAAGCCGATGGAAAACTGAAACTAGACTGGAAGAGCCAGTACCTTAGACATGAAATATAAGTGTAGAGCGAATTAGTGCAGTAATATATCTCAGCAATTTTAATTAGCATGCTATATTTCTTTTAATTGCATTAGTTCTCTATGGTAAGTTTACGAAAATACTAAAAGTTAAAAAAAAACGTCTAACAGCGATAATAAGGAAAGTAGCTAGTCTTCCAGATTTTAGGATACAGTTCCGCAATAAAAAATTGTAACTCCGCACCGGCTTTTTCTTCATTTTTCTTGGTTTGTCTTTCAATGTTGTTAATTCCTGTCGACCTACGGAGATTGATACGATCACGATAATAAGTCATTAAACCAAACGGTACACAGTAGGTAATACGGCTGTAGTACGGACCTGGCTTCATAATGAAACGCCAATCAAAAGTATCTCATAATATGTACCTTAGTTGTTGTCTAAACCTACGCGCGCATGGAGGCTACAATGATCGGCTGCCCAAACTATCGGCTAGCTTCAACATAGATGTATGAGTGATTAATGGCCAAATACTCAAACGTCTCGTCGTGTCACAGTCTTTGATGATAGGTCAGCACGAGACTTAACGCATCTTAAAATTGAGCAGGGTTTCAAATCATTTCAAAACTGGCCGACTTATGCCGAAATACTCAATATTTTTGGGCATAAGTCGGAAAGTTAAAATCTGTGACGAGACTTACTAAGGGAATTTTGTGTCTCGTCATAGACACCTGGTGCTATAGCTTTGCACTAAAGGCCGCGCTTGAGCCCGGTTATTAGTCGACACTTGCCTATAATAATGGATTCACATAGTATTTTTTTCGGCGTGCCTTATAACGCCTTTTAAAGTAGGAGATCACAAACACATCATGCTACTTCTATGAAATCCATATTGAACTGGTCAAACAGTTACTCGCTGTAAATTTTATATTACCCGAGCAACCCGGGTGCGATCTCCGCCGGCACTAATGAAATTGTTAATTGAAATTTTAAGTGCTGATTTAACACGTGCCCGACGATGAAGACAAACATGTGAAAACCCGTATGTCTGAGAAATTAAAAAGAAATCAAATAACCAATGCGTGTTGGAGGACAACACGCATTGAGCGCAACGCACGCAAGGCGCGGTGGAAGTGTCCATCCAAGGAAGTGTCCTTGCCCCAAAACCCTTTCAGTAATGAGAGGAGGCTGTAATGAATGTTTGTACCCAGGAGTAGGACGTTTATAGGCTGTAACTTCCAATTCATCTTGCCACGATACACATACATTTCAAATTAGCGCCAATATGTTAAAAGTAGATACAAATGACTACGAATTTGTTATATAAGGTTACCAAATAGCTACTAAGTACTCTTTCAAATCTAAATATTTTTGTGAATGGTTGTTTTTTTGAGCAAGTTCTAAAACCATAACAATTTCAACTAGTAGTAATTGATATGGAAAACTCCATTACTATTGTGTGTGTACTATCTACTACACAAAATATTAGTTACTAGCGATCCGCCCCGGTTTCGCACGGGTGATTTCTGGATCACGACAATAGTGCCACCTACCGGGTAAAAATGTGAATTTAAACCATCTAGGGAGCCATTTAAATACACACAAAAAATTGAATCAAAATAGAACGAGCCGTTTTTCGAGTTTTAGTGAGACTAACGGACAGCAATCGATTTTTATATACAGAGATTAACGTTGCTCTAAAGTATGGGTTAATGTAAAAGGTTGTCACATTAACCCATTTGTTGGACTGTCAAAAGACATCTATAGCTATTTTCAGTTTAAAATAAAAATGTAGATGCGTTGTCACCTCTGAGGATTAAGGAGAACGCCTCTTTATCAATAAAAGGGGTGTTCAGTTCTCTACACTTGCCATACCAGGTGCTGTTTTACGCTAGTAATCTGTATGAGCATGGTCCTTTCATAGTTGAGTCAACAGTGTTATTCTACAACGTACACATACATACATCCATATATTAGAAGGAGGATATACCATTGTAAGTTTTTATAAATAAAAATATCCGCGAATTCGTCCACATTGCTTGATATATTAAGAAAACATACAACTGAACATGTTGTGCTTATAAAAATCGTTGTTTCTGAAAACTTTAATAACTTCATATTAAATGAAGATATCGCAATAATTTTTTTTAGACATGAGCCAAGTGTCGAACAAATAAAACTTAAAAAACCTAATTGAAATCTATCCAGTAGTTTTTCCATGATGCGTGCACAACTGCAAGCCTATATCATTTTATTTATATAGATAAGATACCATAAGTCTCTTCGTAAGCTCGTAGGTGTCCCGTAGGATGCGACGTTGTCGAAATTTTAGCTTGCAACTATATTTTGGTTGTAGCACGAATGAGTCGGCTATACTGGGGAAGGACCAAGCTCTCACAGAATACCAGCTTAAAATAGCAACTTAATGCTGCTGTGTTTTGTATGGTGAGTGTAGGTAACCGGAGATCCTTTTTACTGAAAATGTGGCATTACATCTTAGTCCTCAGAGGTGACGACGCATCTGAGTTTTGATTCTGAATTGAGGGTAGATGGGTATATGGGCCAACATCCACTTACCATCAGGTGGACTGTGTGCTCGTTAGGTCACCATTATGCTATAAAAACACTCCACAACACGCAAGGGACAAAACGTATAATAGATTCTTCACGCGGTCACCTTACGTAAATGATATACATATTTATTAAAATGACTGTAACTCACCTCCAACCTCCAGTGTGGTCCTTGGGGCTCTTAAACAAATGATGTAAGTCGGTTCTTGCGCTAATTAGGTTGAAAACCCACTCCTCGTGCCCTGTTCCGTTTGTTAAACATTACTTAAAATAACATAACTAAAATAAGGGCCTGTTAAAATCCCACGCAGGGAACACATTCCACATTTCTAGAGAATAATACAGAGGCGAATTAGAAAGCTGAAGTGGCAATGGACCGGCCGTATAGCTCGACAAAGCGAATGCGATTAAGAGGAAAGTTTCTAAAGTTGCAGATTCGTACATTTAAGCTGAGTGTAGGACAGCCCCGACTAGATGAAGGGACGATCTGGTAAGACGTGCAGAAAGTAGATGGATGCATGTGGCTCAGGACCGTGGACTTTATTGCTATCCTTGGGAGACCAATGTTCAGCAAAGGAATTGTGAAGAGCTATAATGACGATGATGAACGGATAAGCGAAAAGTCCATCGCGCTGATCTAGTGGGGATTGGCCGATGTATTCTTACTCTTATCGCTATTAATATACACGATAGCTCAAGAACCGGGAGACCACCTCAAATTTCATAAGGCGATTTTGACTTAGTAGCTCAATGGCTAAGGCTTGAATTCCTCCTACGCTGACGTCGGTCGCGCGTACTAATGTACATTGTGTTCTATATAATATAGCACCACACTGCGACGCTGGCGACAGCGGCGCGTAGTTTGCTGCACGCTGTAAGCGACCGACCGTACGCAACCGACGTCAGCGTAGGAGGAATTCAGGCCTAAACGTTTAGCTGCGGCGCTGCGGAGTGCAACTTTGAACCCTAAACTGTATAAATATTTATATTTTTTACGTGGTGAAGCCACGCTGCAGCTATTTATATAATATCAACATATAATGGCTGCAACACGAATAGGTCGGTCAGACCGGGGCAGACTACGCTCTCAAAATACCAGCGTAAAATAGCAGCTTAATGCTGCTGTGTTTCGAATGGTGAGTATACAGAACCAGATACTGTTTTTATTGACAAAGACTATCTCAGCTCTCACGGTTGACAACGTATCTGCATTCTATTTATTAATTGAAGATAGATGTAGATGTAGATGTTCTTGGGCCACAGCATCTACTTACTATCAAGTGGACTGTATGTTCGTTTGTCACCCTTATTCTATAAAAAAAGGAATGTAATGCTATATAATATTTATTGCATTCTATTCGAGGAAATATTTGAAATAGGCCCAACATTTGGCAAGCTGACCAAATTGCTGACAAAAAAGCTACCACAGTTGGAGTAGTTGATCCCCTTCGCCGTAACTTAGATCTGTCATGCACACGGCACAAGATAAAATAGCGGCATCTATTAGATGGTTGTTGTTTGTCACCTTTAATTGCATACATACATAACAGCCGAGCCGTGGTAGCTCAGATGGTTATTGTTCGCTATAAATTTCACAGTACGTGAGCAACCCGGATTCGATCTCCGCCGGCACGAATGAAATTGTTAATTGCAATTTTAAGTGCTGATTTACCACGTGCTCGGCGGTGAAGGAAAACGTCGTGAGGAAACCTGCAAGTCTGAGAAATAAGAAAAAAATCGAAGACATGTGAAGTTCGCCAACACGCATTGGGGCAGCATGGCGGACCTTTCCTTGCCCTATAACCCTCTCAGAAATGAGGGGAGGCCAGTACCCAGCAGTAGGACGAATATAGGCTGTAACTTTAACTATACATAACATACATATCTCACGACTGTCTTCCAGAGGGGTAGGCATAGACTACGGACTTCCGTTTGGCACGAACCTGCCACACATCTCTTGCTACTTTCAAATCCTCATACGCACGCGTCTACGCATACATATATTCATTTATGCTCTCCTGTTATCCACTTTAAATTAGTGCGTAATGCAAAGTGAACCCATTCTGTACATGTACATGCACACATAGTTTACAAAAAATAAATTGGAAAATATAAATACTCACAATCAACAAGCGGATTCAAGCTGCCTTCCCCCAAATAAAGTTCGAAAAGCGTATAGTAAACCCAACTCTTGTTATTAGTCGCTTTTGCTTTTTGGTATTCCTGGTGAACAAAACAAAATCACTTTCGTTTATATAACATTTTATATTGCTGATATGTATTTTTGAATGATTATGGCGGCATAAGTGAATCCATAACCCCATTTCGTCCCGTAGATACGTAAATGTAAGGTAAAAGCCGACTATCGGGAACTCCAGAAAAATCTCATGGCTTCCAAAATATATAGTGTTTTAGCGTATAACATTCTCGTTTACTTGAAATACCCACATTGACGACCGTGATCAGCGTCTACGATGTCTGGAACTCCGACGATCACTAATCCACCTTCCAAGTGTGAAGAGGCCCATGTTCATCACTTAATTTCTACGGGCTGATGAAGATGAAGAGAATAAAGAACGCGTGAAACCGCAAGTTACTAAGCGAATGTTGGACAATGTCATTTGAACTCATCACCCTTGACTTCATCGAAGATATAGGACTCGAGATCATACTGGTTTTATTAGACCTGCATAGCTGTTCACACAAAAAACTCCCTCGACTTAGTTGTATGTGACAACTTGTCTATGAGAAGGATATTACACTTGAAGGGTGGTAAAAGTTGACTAATCTTCTTCAGCGGCTTGTAGTAGGATTTTAATGAAAGCTCGCTGCAAAATGTAGCAAATCTTGTCTGTGACTCCTCTGACGTAAAGTAGTACAGCAGGCACACGCTCGACCGTGGCCGGCTTTACTCGATCACTGTGACGTAGGCGCTGGACCGAAGCTTGTTGTCTTGCAATATTTGCTTGACGTCTTCCGTACATCAAGCAAGTACCGAGCTTCAGCACGTCAAGATATAGTTCATCGAAGATAAAGGACTTAGCTGTGGTCTATAACCATAGCAGCGACCACAATAGATCATACTGGTCGCAGTGATACTGGTTTTATTAGACCTGCATTTAGCTGTTCTTGCTAACTTTTCGGTGGTTGCCAATCCGCTTGCCAAGCGTTGCAACTATAGCAAATATAAGCCAATCTATGGGTAAAGGACCACACTCTCACAGAATACTAGCGTAAAATAGCAGCTTAACGCTGCTGTGTTTCGTATGGTGAGTGTAGAGAACCGGAGACCCGTTTTACTAGAAACAAGGCATTCCATCTTAGTCTTCACGGGTAACAACGTATCTGCATTTTGATTTATCATCGGGGATAAATGTAGATATCTATGGGCCACAGCAACCACTTACCATCAGGAGGGTTGTGTGCACGTTTGTGTGTGGTTGCTGTGGCCTATAGACATTTAAGCGTTAGGCTGCTATTTTACGCTGGTATTCTGTGAGAGCGTGGTACTACTCCAGGCAAGCCGACCGATTCGTGCTACCATAATATAGCTGCAGCGTGTCTCTACCACGTCTAAAACCTATCGTGTAACATACAATTAAAAATACACTCATTGATAACCTCATCCTTTTAAATCCTTCAGAAAACATACATACCTACAGTAGTTGCTAATTAATAGTACAGTTTGATTTATTGTGTGTTTGTTTTTTTGTTAAGTGCGACAAGATCAAACATTATTTTTTGTTTGTTCTCTCCTTTCTTGATAGTAGTCTATGAAATGCCATTTTCTAACACTGGCTTGTTTGAAATTCGACATTTGGATTCGACTTAGAATTCCATATTCAAATTAGTGTCATAATAAATTTGTATTTTTTTTTTATTAGAAGTCATTGAAGTGTATTTTTGTTGCTTAGCTTTTTGTCATAATTAAATCATTCACATCATGCAGAACGAGCAAAATATCTTAGATAGCAATTATCTAATCATTTATTTAACTCACCGAGTATGTTGATGCCCATTTCTTGCAGATCTCTCTGCCGGTTAATGTCCTGGGAAACTCGTATTCCTCTATCATTATCGCCAGAAGATCGCTGTGAGTAGCAATATCAAATTAATATGTTTATTCAAAATACATACAATAAAATTTTAAAAAAATACTTAAAACTTACTTCCAAGCCCACTTCTTTTCTCTAAACAACCAATCGTTTTGCAATCGTATCTGTATGAAACTTTCCGTGATGTCTTTGGACCCTAAAAATAAAATAAAATTTGTTGTTATGTGTGCATAATGTCAAAAAATAATATGCTTATAAAAATCGAATTAAAATACAATTTTCGAGCCACAAAGACATTCGATGGATGCCTAGACTGGGGTATTTAACTAACGTGTTACGGTGTTAGAGCGTTTTTTCAATGGCTGTATAATAATAATGTATTATAGTCGCTAAAATAGGCTCACCGATATCGGGGCACTGCAATGTACCTACATGTAGCGACCTGTGATACTTTTTCATTTACCGACACTACACCGACATAAAGGTGACAAGCGAACACACAGTCCACCTGAAGGGAAGTGGTTGCTGTGGCCCATAGACATCTACATATATCCACGTTTGGGAATAAAATGCAGATGCGTTGTCAGCCGTGAGGACTAAGATGGAATGCCTCTTTTCCAGTAAAAAGGGTCTCCAGTACTCTACACGCACCATACGAAACAGAGCAGCGTTAAGCTGCTATTTTACGCTGGTATTCTGTAAGAGCGTGGTCTTTCCCCGGTCGAGCCGACCAATTCGTGCTACAACAGTACTATTGATATAGCTGTAGCATGGCTCTACCACGTATAAAATTTAGACAGGTTTTCATTTAGCAGTGAACTGTAACGGCCTGAGAGAAGCAGTTAGTGTACCTTTGGGCATTATAAGCAGGCTTTAGAGCTCGTCAGTTCTCGGCAGCCTGAGGGGATGGTTTCAGTACTCACTGTGGCACATAAACACCTTAATTCATGCTCCATTTTTTATACAATAGGGTTCACAAGCGAGCACACAGTCCACCTGACGGTAAGTGGATATTGTATCCCATAGACATCTCCATTTATCCTCGATTAAGAATCAAAATGTAGATGCGTTATCATCCCTGACTATGCCTCGTTTCCAGTAAAAAGGGTCTCCGGTTCTCTAGACTCACCATATGAAACAGCATTATACTGCTGTTATGCTGTGATTCGTGATCCTATCCTAGTCGAGCCGACTCATTCGTGCTGCAGCCATAATATAGCTGCAGCGTGGCTCTACTATTTAAAAATTCTGAAGAATCAAAAATCTATGACGATGTTGATATAATTACAAAGACTATGATAACTCATTTCCATAGAAAGACAATAACATTAAAATACCTACACTGAAATTCTTCTCCACAATTCTCTTTCTGATCTTTGTTATTATTAAAATAGCTGCTGGACTTCCTTTGTCTACTTATATATTTATGAGGTGACGCCGTCTCCAACTTCACTAATAATTCTGGTTCGAACTTCCGGTAATAATTCAACACGACCTCGTATAGAGGCCACTCGGAAATTTCAGACCCTTTCCTCAAATTTTGTCTGTGTTTTCGCTGTAAAAAAAAGTGTAAAGTGTGGCTTTATTTCAAATATTAATCCGAAAAATTAAACGGCGATGTAAGATATGTCAACATTTTTTTTCTACAACTTTAGCGAACATTTACATTTCTTCAGAATTATTCTCTTAGACTTTGACTTGACACTTTACATGTAGGTTACATGGAAAGTCAAAAAGTAGCGCTTATGTCGGGGGTGTATAATATAAGCAGAACTGGAGCTTGTTTTTACTTATAGATAACTGATACAAATTATTATCAGACCTTAGGAACCCTTTTTTACTCTTTTCCATGAATAAAACGTGAGGTAAGTTTTATGCCAAATTTCATCATATTACAAAATGATAAAGATACAAGGAAAATTAGGTTTACCTACCTTTAATTTATTTCAAGTTTTATTAAGTAAAATTAATTAGGTAAACCTAATTTTACTTAATAAAACTATTATATATAGACGTTGAATCTATTCCCTAAAGAAATAATAGCTGTATTTTAGCTAGCGATTTTAAGGTTAGAACTTGAAGGTCTTTAAACGTAATTTAAAGTAGACTAATAAAATTAATTTACCTTTTAGACACAACTTGGTACTTACGTTAAATGTAGTTCGTATGTGATGCCACAAGCCCTTTATATCCTGAATACAACAATCGCTAGGTAAATCTATCATACGCATTGACTTTTCCACGGCCCTGAAATACAAATTTAAAAGTAAGACTTAAAGAACAAGAAACGAAATTTAAATGGGAATTCACTTGGACCTGTGACATATTTAAACTTACCTCCACATTTTTTGAAAGTCCAATTTTAGGTCTTTTGCTTCTGATATAGAATATATCAATTTTAGTCGCAAGTCATCACTCCCTATTCAAAGGCAAATTAGTAGTTATTCATTAGACTACATTTGAGTATATAATTATATTTGTATGGGTATAGCAAAATATGCATTTTATCTAAATGTTTAAATTTGCTGCAATATATTTTAAGGTTTTAAGTAATATTTTTAGGATATTTTGCGTAAATATGTATGTTATTAAGGTTTCCTTTATGTATATTAAAAATATATTCTCATTTTTTTTTCAGCCGGTTACTTTTCGTATACTTCCTTAAAAGGATTCAAGGACTGGTATATTTTTTATAACATGTGACAAATAATCTCACAAGTCCACTGCTGAACATAGACCTCATTGATTGCCTCATATGGGAGATATTTGCTATAATAGTCACGCTTGGAAGGCGGGTTGGCAGACGTAGTTTTTAATTGTTATTACTGTTGTTATTTTTTTTATATAGGAGAGGGGGCAAACGAGCATGCGGCTCACCTGATGGGAAGTGACTACCGCCGCCCATGAACAACCGCAACACCAGGGGAATTGCAGATGCGTTGCCGGCCTTTTAAAAAGGAGTAGGCTCTTTGCTTTGTAAGAGGCGATAGGAAACAAACTACCCCCCCAAATCCCATGGACACCTGTGATTATTTCCAAACAAGGATATAGATGCGTTGCCAACTAAGATGGTATGCCTCATAGCCTTTACAACTAAGTAATCTTGAGACGAAGACGATCTTCGTATCAGAGTACTTTTCAATTTCAAGTCAAAAACATCTTATTCAGTTTAGGCTTATTTTATGCTAATGATTTCTTATATTTACGCGAATACTACACATTAAACGAAATTAATTTTCAGGAATTTTATCGCGCACCCGAAACGTCGGGAATTAAAAAGTTAAATTAAACGCGTTAAAATCCGTAAAAATTACTTTCATTTAATTATTTTATGCTCTTCTTATCTTTACAGAAAAAAAATACGGCCACAAATTCTGTGGTCATGGTTTTCTTTCATCGATCACTAATAAAAAACTAGATACACAATCAGTGACAAAAAATGACATAACCGAATGTGCACCCATTCGAACATATGGGTGCACTTTTAATCTAGTAGCATTCGAATGCTCCGACGGTAAACATGCCTCAGTGCTCGTTCAAAAAGTTTAAAAATCCCACATCCAAGACGCTAAAAAAGGATGGAATTTCATATTTTCGGTAAGTATTAATATTAACATTATTTAATTGTTATAACTGTATTGTAAATACTGATATTTTGTCAAGAAATCATCGTAAAAGTATTTTTAAATTAAGTCTTAATAAAATAAGTCGTCATTGTTTGAGGTATGTGCGTTGATTCTGTTCCATTTGTGGAAACGCTATTGTTTTTTTATTCTTTTATTATTAAAGTAAGATTGTTTAATTAGAGTTCTTTAATATTTCTCTAAATATTATAGTACTCGAAACGTCAGGAATATAAAATAAGTTAATATACGCGATAAAATCCGTAAAACTAGTTTCATTTAAATGTGTAGTGAACGCGTAAATATAAGAATTCATTATAATTATTCAGTCTTATCCGTTTTATTTAAACATCTGTAAATATGAACATTACGTCAAAATTTGGACAATAATATTATTAGATTTTGCAAGAACTTTCTGTACTTATTTTTTATATTTAGTAACTATTATATTTAGATATAACTTGTTAGTCAAGCAATATCTTTAAATTTTTCACACAAGATAAAGAATATATAAATAATGTTGACTGTTTCAATTACTTTCATTACTAAATGAATCTGGTGCCCCATACTATGCTTTTATTTACATTCAGGCAATAACATAACCATTACACATATACACCTAGAATAGAATAGAATATGCTTTATTAAGTAGACCAATTATTTAAAACAAGTTTAAAAAAAATGTAAAATTAAAATTACAGTAACAAAAAATATTGTGCAGTTCGACTCCACTCTCCTTGTCCAAGCGACGATCCTCGGTCGTAAAATTTTATTGCTTTTTTTACGTTGTTTTGTCAATACAACTTTAGGCGTTTCACTTAAGGTTGAATTTACATTAATGTATATTTATATCAACTAGAATTACGTCAAAACATTTGGCGACAGTTTTTAGAGAACTTTTGTATGGGATTGTGCATCTAGTTTTTTATTAGTGATCGATGTTTTCTTTTTAAACATTGCTTATTCCATTATAAAATTGAACTATGAGATAGAAAGTGCTAACTGCGGCCCATGGACACCTATAGCTTAGTCTAAAATATAGAATACTATGTTATAGTTTTCTATGTCTTATATATACAAAATATTACTATATAAAAATATATGATAATATTGTATATATATATAAAGCTACTGTTGGTGACCTCTGAAGATTAAAGATAAATGTCTATTATTGTGCTATGTTTCTTACCTTTCAATCCATAAAAAAGACCTTACTACTGCTTTTTGACAGAAAAATTTATTAATTCTCTCTGGATACTTACATGAATCGTATTTGTCCAACATTTTAGATTTTCCATAGTGTTTATCAAACAGTTTGTAGTACTTCCAACATTTATTTTTAGTTTTTTTGGCAATTTTGTAAGTCTGAAAAATGTTATGAGGATCAATAAAAGTACAAATAGTTTGGAAAATCCAAAAGCATGACCTTTCTTATTTTTTTCATCAAAATAAGAAACTAAATAACTGAAACAGTGTTGAGTTCAATAACAAAAAAAATCAATAGTGATCTTCCTTGGAATGTATGGAATCTTATTTAATACTATACATATATCTCAATCTACTGCTTACATTTCTATTAAGCGAGAAGTCTCGCCGACGCACAGACCAACGGACGGCAATCCATATATTTCTTCAATTACATTTTTTGTTATGTAATCGAAAGTGAATCAATTAGAAAATAAACTAGTCTTATAATTCAATGTCTACAGTAATAGTAACATTAATAATAATATGGATTTGATGTCTAACTAAAAGTATAACAACGATTTTATGTAGCGATATTGAGGTATAGCCACATATCGAGAGTCACTCCCTCACGTTGTGAGGTGTGCAACATTACCATTTTAAGTTAGTAAATAAACTTAGTAAATCGATAGCGTCATGACGTCATGCGTCGATCCAAGCATTGCTAACAGTAACAGCAGACTGAGAAGAAACAACAAAGAAAGAAAGAGAGCTCTGCATACATTTCAAGTGACACAAAAACCAAACCAACTTATTGTAAGTACACAAACGAGGGGCACACTGAAATGATCGGGAATAGGAAAAACCACATGCACGGTATAGCTAGTATTTTATTGTTTTTCGAAGTATTCTCCGTTCAACTTAATGCACTTTTCCATTCGTGCAAACCAATCATTAAAACAGTAATTCCAGTTTGAAGTTGAAGTTGACAAAATGGTTGATTTGTACGCTTCCACAGCTGCTTCGGGGTCTTAAAACCGTTGACCGCGTAGTAAATCTTTCATTCTAGGGAATGTAAAGAAATCGTTTGGGCTCAGGTCAGGACTGTACGGAGGATGGCTCATCAGCTCAACGTTTTCCTGCTTCAAAAAATCATTTGTCTTCCAAGCCGTATGGGAGCTCGCATTATCGTGATGTAAGATGATGCTACGTTTCGGGTTATTTTTTCGGAGTTCGGCTATCATTTCTGGCAAACAAACCGTGATATACCACTCAGCGGTAACCGTTCTGCGTTCCTGTAAAGGAATTGTAGCAACATGCCCCTTTTTCGAGACAAACGTAGCGACCATTTTCTTTGACACGCTGCGGGAGCGGACCACTCGTTGGTTTGACCTCGTCTTCGAAGACCCAAACTGCTGACTGATGTTTTCTTTCAGGTTCGTATGAATATATAGTATGAAATCCATGATTCGTCACTTGAGACGATATTATAAACGGCATTTGACTTCCCTCCGTCGAAGCGTTGCAGAGTATTCCGGCACCAATCTACACGAGCCACATTTTGCTCTTTGGACAAATTGTGGGGAACCCAGCGGGAAACTAGCTTCCTTAGACACAGCTCATTATGTAATATGAACTGAATTGCAGTCATTCCGATACTGATAACAGCCCGAATCTGCTCGTATGTCACATGACGGTCACCTAATATAATAGTTCGCACAGCTGCGATGTTTTTAGGCGTGACCACTGTTCTTGGTCGACTTGCAGAAGAAACAGTGCTGAGCGACACACGACCGCGTCGGAACTCGGCATATCAACGGTATATTGTCGTTTAACTCGGTGCTTCAACATCATAAATCGAAACAAGTTCGCTGAGATATTTATCTTGAGATAAGCCGCGACGAAAATTGTGATAAATTATGGCACGGAAATGTTCACGCGTGAGCTCCATTTCTGTTAACGACGTGTCAACTTTAAACCAACATAGTTTTTGTTTTTAAACATTTTTTTAATTGTTTCAATGTCATTAAGATTCTAAGAGGCCAGTATTCAAATTCTAAAAAAGGTTTTATTGTAACTCAATCCGAAATATTCTATTCCCGATCATTTCAGTGTGCCTCTCATATGCATCTAAAATAATTTGCAACCAGCAACATGAATTTAGAACTTTAACGGACTGTTAAACAAATAATAAAGAAAGATGTGTGCATGAGTGCGTGTTAAAAAATGTGCACTATATGCACTTGCAATGTATGCAGTTACTATCTTATGTAATTCTGAACCACAAGACAAAAATTTGATTATATGATTTTATTTGTATTGTATGATTGATATGACTTATTATGATGATATTTTTATGAACCATGTAGTGGTGGTGTAAGAATATCCACTACCTTATATCGTCACGTGGGTGTGGGCGACAGAGGGAAACTGAAACAACCAAAATTATAAAAACTGCCATTGCCAACCCACCTGCTGATGGAACTATGGCTAATATACCCCCCCCCCCCCCCCCTATGAGGCAATCTATGGGAGAGGCAAATCAGCAGTATAAATTTGACAGGTTCTAATGATTTACGAAATATTTAATTTAGTAATTAAATATGTATCTTTTTCTTAATATTGTTTATTTTCTTAACAATACTCTACAACAGAACACAACACTTTTCCCAACTGACTTTTACTTTCCAGTATCACAAAATAAATTACATCTGCTCATAGAATAAAACTGATTGTAGTCAATCTTTATAGTCTTTCATTAGACTTAAAAAAATTAAAGAAAAAAATATCACAACTCTACTTCATCATCAAAATGACATCACAGGCCACAACGGACAAGTATACAAAGTGACTCTTATAGACTACCAGTACTTTCTTTAATATAATACTTACATCATATGTATATGACCACTTCTTTCTTACATGTTTCACAGTCATCTCTTCTGGGAATCCATTTTCAAGAAGTATTTTATGGAACTCCCTATATTAACAAAAAAAATGTATTAAAAATAAAGAAGAACAATTCAATATTACCTTTTATTTTAGCAAAAATTGGTTTTAGTACTTATAAAATATGTACAGTTGTGAAACGTAGCAGAATATTACTAATAACCTAATATCATTCATCATTATTCATACAGAATAACAAAAGTCCACTGCTGAACTACTAGCTGCCATACTTTTTTTTGTTGGTTGGTGGGTTGGCAACCACAATTTGTATTAAAATGTTATCAGAAATGGTATCTATCAGGTAATGGATTATTTTATGCCATAACTACACAGCAAGTGGGAAGAGAATATTACTTTTAACTAGAAGATGTTGAAATATTTTCATGCTTAATCTATGTGTTAAATGCATTGGTGTTAAAAAAATCATTATGTTGTTTTAACTAGCTTAAAACAGAACCACTAGGGTGTGTAAAAAAACTTTTCAATTTTTTTTTAAATTATCTATTTTGAAATGTTTATGATAAATAAAATAAATTCTTGTTGCCAATGACTTATCAAGCCAAACACTTTTTTGTTGTTGAAACTATTGAAAACTACATTACAACACTATATTCCAATAGTAAATAAACTAAGTCATCTTCATCATCATCATCATTACAGCCCTTCAAAATTCCACTGCTGAACATAGGCCTCTCCCAAGAAATGCCAAGCACGGTCTTGAGTCACCTGCATCCATCGACTTCCTGCATGTCTTACCGGGTCGTCACTCAATCTCGTGGGGGGACACCCTACACTTCGCCTACCGGTACGAGACTGCCACTCGAGAACCTTTTATCCCCACCGGTTGTCGGTTCTTCGAGCTACGAGGGCGGCACTGAAAATTTCGGGAATCAAGGAAGTGACACAACATTACTATTTAAAAATGTATTTATTGCTTTTCGAAGTATTCTCCGCGAAATTTGACACATTTTTCCATACAATGGAACCAATCATGAAGCAACCATTCCATTCGGAAGTTGGGGTCTCCAAAATGGCCGTTTTGTAGGCGTCCACAGCTTCTTCAGGTGATGAAGATCTCTGTCCACGCAATTTATTCTTTATTGTAGGGAAAGTATAGAAATCATTAGGGCTTAGGTCGGGGCTGTACGGCGGATGGTCTAATAATTCTGTTTTCTTGCTCTAAAAACTCTTTTGTTCTGTGTGCGGTGTGAGAACTCGCATTGTCGTGATGGAGGATGATGCGGCGGTTGCAGTTCTCTTTATGGAGTTCAGAAACGACCTGTGGCAAACAAATGCTTAGCATACCATTCTGCATTAACCGTTCTTTGTCCCTCAAGAGGAATAGTCGTAACATAGCCGGTTTTGGAGACAAACGTGGCCACCATTTTTTTTTGCAACACTCCGTGAACGAACAATTTTTGTTGGCTTTAACGCATTTTCAAACACCCAAACTCGTGACTGGTTTTTTGTTTCGGGTTCGCACGCGTATATCCAGGATTCGTCACCTGATACGATGTTGTATACAGCATTTGAGGATCCTGCGTGGAATCTTTCGAGAGTTCTGACGCACCAAGTAACGCGAGCCGCTTTTTGCTCTTCACAGAGCGAATGCGGTATCCATCGGGAAAACAACTTTTTTACACCTAATTGTTCATGCAAGATTATTTGTATTTGACTCATGCCAATGTCTTAAGTTGCTTGAATTTCGCGGTATGTCACATGTCGATCTTCCTCAATCAGCTTACGCACAGCATCAACTTTTTCTTGGGTGACTGCAGTTTTTGGACGACCTTGACGGGGATCATCACTGAGCTTGACACGTCCACGTTGAAATTCAGCAAACCAGCGATAAATTGTGGTTTTGGATGGGGCTTCATCACCAAATGCAGAAATCATCCGGTCAACACACTGTTTTCGTGTTAAACCACTTCGAAAGTCATAATAAATCATCGCTCTTGAATTTTCTCGAGTCAATTCCATTTTCTCAACGACTAAACAAGTTTGACAAAACCTTGTGACATGACCGGGAATATTTTTTTAAATAAATAAATGGAGTTCGATTTTTAAAACCAAGAACCTTTCAATTAAAAAGATTTTAATATGACAGGAACAGTGGAAATATTCCATTCCCGATACTTTTAGTGCAGCCTATGTATATATGGGCGGCCCATTGCCACTTCAGCGTACCAATCGGTTGAGCTATGTCGGTCACTCTAGTTGTACTGTGGATATCCTCATTTCAACCCCAAGAGAAACCCCGAGTATAGCCCTCTCCATAGCTTGCTGAGCGACCTTGAGCTTCCTCATACGGCCAGCAGTGAAGGACCACATTTCAGATCCATAAGTCATCACTGGCAACACGCACTGGTTGCACAATCTCGTTTTCAGGTTTCTCAGGCTCAGCCCAGTGGAATCCGTCGATCGACAGCTCGTTCGAAGTTGAACACTATTAAGGTCATTGAGCATTGTGCTTAGGTCCTCCAGCGGTTCTGCCATAAGGACTATATCGTCGGCAAATCGAAGGTGAGTGATGTACTCGCCATTGATGTTGATACCGTATCTTTTCCAGTCCAGTAGCTTGAAATCGTCTTTCAATACAGTGGTGAAGAGTTTCCGGGATATAACGTCACTATGTCTTACACCTCTCTGCAGTTGGATAGGTTTCGTACTCTGATTCTGTACTCGGATAGCCATCGTAGCCCTACTGCACAAACACTTCAGCCCTTCGATATGCCGACAGTCAACTTGGCACCCCTGAAGGGACTAGAGAGAGAGCCTTTGATTCCGTCGAAATTTGGGAGGTGATACGCCCAAATTTGGACGAAATCAAAGGCTTTCTCATAGTCCACATACGCAAGGCACAGTGGAAGATTGTACTCTTCGGTCTATTGTCCAATTTGCCGAAGGCTATGTATGTGGTCTATGGTAGTAAAGCCCTTTCGGAAACCGTCTTGTTTGGGAGGCTGGAAGCCGTCAAGTCTGCGTGCGAGACGATTCGTAATGACTCCTAAAAACAGCACATAGACGCGGTTCAGAAGGGAAATCGGTCTGTAGATATTCAAGAGAGCGTTGTCGCCTTTTTTGAAGAACAAGACCACCGCACTTCTGCTCCACGCTTCCGGAGTAGTCCTACCATTGAGGATGGAATTAAAGAGATTCTGAAGGACTTCAAGTACCAGTTTTCCACCCGTTTTCAGAAGCTCCGCTGTAATTCCATCTTCGCCTGGGGCCTTGCCGTTTTTTTTTTATAGGAGAGGGGCAAACAAGCATGCGGCATGCTGATGGTAAGTGACTACCGCCGCCCATGAACAACCGCAACACCAGGGGAATTGCAGATGCGTTGCCGGCCTTTTAAAAAGGAGTAGGCTCTTTTTTTGAAGGTTCCTAAGTCGTATCGGTCCGGAAAAATCGCTGGTGGTGATCGATTCCACTAGGAAGTTGTGCGAGGAAGAAAACATCTTCTAAATCGCACAGTGGTGGTTCAGGTGGTATGGATGGTATCGCAAGTTTTGTCGCAATGTGCGATGGTGAAATTGAGCGGCTGGAATTAGTCCGAACAATTCCTCAGAGCACTCCCCGTGGTAGATGCGATAAAATACGCAAAGAGATGCAACATCTCTACGCAGTGCCTGTTTATACAACCGATCAGAAAGAACTCGGTCGTCGACGACTCAAACCGCTCTTCGCTAGATGCGGTCAAGTGGAAGGAGCTGGCACTGGGGTGCCCTGACCCAGAGATGAGAACAGTATTCAATGTGAGGCCGCATTTGCGCTTTGTAAAGTTGCAAGCGATGTGCCGGCATGAAATACTGTCTCACTCTGCTGACCACGCCAAGCTTTTTTTGCCGTTGCTGGAGAACCATTCTAATCTCGCTCAAACTGACGTCCGAGATATCATCGGGCAATAGTATCGAATAAGACTTGCTCTTAGATCGTTACTCACACTTGTGGCTCCAACGATGATGTGTACAGCTGCCCATAGAACCTCTCAATCTCACTCAAAATCTCAGGTGTCCCGGAAACGATGTTGCCACACTCGGTCTTCATCTTTGACAGTTGGCTCTTTCTAGCAAACAGATCTCTGAAAGACTTTGGAGCCTTGGTTCCGCTCGATCGCTTCTTCAATACAAGCTATATTGAAGTTGCGTAAGTCCTGCCGCATGTATTTGGAGATCTGTCTGTTCAGTTGCCTGTATCCTGTCAAATCTGTTGAAGACTGCAGCTTCATCAACAGCCATGAAATTAAGAGTGTGATCGGAGAGTTTTTGTGTTCTTCTGCTACGGGTGTTGCAGAACTAAGCGCCGACCGCATGGACAGTTTCCACGAGCTTGTCATTCATATCGTACACTGCATTTCAGTCTTCTAGGCACTAAAAACGGTTTTGCAAAATATTGTTATATTCTTTTACGGCAGGAATCTTAAAACAAGCCGACAAAACATATCCGCTATCCTTTTATGACCGAACAACTTAACTCTGCAAATATTTAACTAGGTGACATGGCTCCTTTTTGCTTTCTTACCCAGACTGATGACTCGTCTGTGATTGAATCACTTTCTCACTTACTTCTGTTGAAAAACACCAGTACACCCAATGCTATGTTTTAGTTTTAGATACGGTTCTAGTAGAAGTTTTTTTTTATAGGATAGAGTGACAAACGAGCACACAGTCCACCTGATGGTAAGTGGTTGCTGTGACCCATAGACATCTATATCTATCCTCAATAAAGAATCATAATGCAGATGCGTTGTCACCCGTGAGGATTAAGATGGAATGCCTCTTCTCCAGTAAAAAGGTTCCTTCCCCGATCGAGCCGACCCATTCGTACTACAACTATACAATTAATAAACGGTTTTGTAACTCGCGCTGAAAGGTTTCGAGATTTTGGATTAGAGCACGAGGGGGACCGAGCGTTGACTTTATTAGATGAGACCTCTCCAACTTAACGTTTAGGTTTAGTGTGCCTCTAACCATTTGGTGATCGCTACCAATTTTCACCCTCACGATCACTGAGACATCACTGAATAGTTGTCGTCTGGATGTCATAATGAGGTCAATCTCATTTTTTGTCGAACCGTCGGGACGACCAGGTCCACTTCTGTGATGCCGCTACTGGAAGAAAGAGTTCATTATAAAGAGTCCCTCTTTCTCCAAGAAGTCGGCCAGCTCTTGGCCCCTTGGGTTCCGTTGCCCTATTCCAAATTTCCCTACTTTAAGTTCACCGTTCTTTCTTGTGCCTAGTTTTGCGTTGAAGTCTCCCATTAACACCGTGTAGTGGGTTTCGGCATCGGGATTTGCCGAGGTTGGTACGTAAACCTGTATGACCTTCAACGAATAGCGTTTGGTGATTCTGAGTATAAGGTACGCAACCCTCGTCGACACAATGCCAATCTTAGCAACGTTGTTAATGAGAGACTTGTGGACGATAACTCCGACACCTCTTTGGGACAGATGGTTGCCCTCCCCCTCTCTTCGGACCTCGGATAATTCTATATGCCAGGGTAACTTGTCTATCTCTTCTTCCAGCTCTAGGATCTTCTCGTCAGTCCTCAGGGTGCGTGTGTTATATATTGCCAGGTTGAGTCGTCTTAGGTGGCAACCGAACCACCACCGGAGATTTTTAGCACCCCCTGCCCCGCTGTTACCATGATTGCCAACGTAGCTAAGAATAGCAGGGCCGCCGGGGACTGGGGGCCGTCTATTCGTAATTTTCATTTCATAGGGGGATATTTGCCATAGTTGCCAGGCTTGGCGAGCGGGTTAGCAACTGCAGTTTTTTTATTGTAATCTTGTTGTTATCAGGAAAATGCTGCTACCCTTCTCCTGCCTGTTTCCCACTGTCACCTCTTATGACACCCACGGAAAGATATTTGGTAATGCATATACTTTACCGCCACTACACAGCTATATTGCTAATACACTAGGTATTTGAGTAAAATGGATTTTTAAAACATGCCTGAATCATATTGTTCTTAGGCAAATTAATCACTAACAATTAGGTATGTCATTATATTTAGTTCTACTCGTACTAATCATGAGTCTGTAAAATTTCAACAACTGGGCATAGGCATTTCCCATATTAGAGAGAATTTGGCCTAACAGCTGTGCTTGATAGGCATAATACTGATCTTAGCATCCAACGTTTCAAAGTCTAGAGATTTTATGTTGGGTAAGTATAATAATTACAAAATGATAAATATAATTGAGGCCACAAGATGCATACCTACTTAAAGCCAAATGCAATTTAAATTTAAATGATAATATAAAGGTGATCAGTAGAACCAGAGTGACCGACATAGCCCAACGGATTAGTAAGTTGAAGTGGCAATGGGTGGGCCATATAGCTCGAAGATCCAACAACTGATGTGGAAAAAAAGGAAGAAGTGTAGTGCATCCCCCCACTAGATAGAGTGACGACCTGATAACACATGCAGGAAGTCAATGGATGCAGGTGGCTCAGGACCGTACTTTGTGGCATTCTTTGGGGGAGATCTATGTTCAGCAGTAGACTTGTGAAGGGCCGTAATGATGATGATGATGATAAAGATAATTAATAATTCAAATAGTGGCAACTTTCTCACTATGTATACAATTACAATCATGTTTTCTTCTAAAAATATAAATCAACATACTTTATATCAGATAAGTGTATTTATTAATTTCTCCAATATTTCAACTAGCCTGTAAGCTGGTACAGTTGAACTTATTGCACCTTGCTTAACATTATAGATAAATCTTAGTTAAATATTGGGTCATAAAATACATTTTTTTTTTCAATTAATTTCTCTTGTCACAACTTACTGCCTAGTTTAAAGTAACATGTACCATGTAGTAAGAACCTGGGACTGATGCCTTAGTTACAGGTACCAATACTTACTTCCAGGGTTGTTTCTTTTTCTTAAACAACCAATCATTTTCAAAACGCAACTCTACAAGCCTTTCACTGAGCTCTGAATTCCCTAAAATAAAAATTATCATTGTAATTAACATATTAAGATGTTTAATATAAAATTGTATATGTCACAGTCAAAACTCATAACTGGTCAAAACCACTTTTGACTGCAAAAATCAGGCAAAAATGGTTTTTACCGATGCCCTTAGTCAAAAACAGTTTTGACTGATTTTTGTAGCCAAAAGCGGTTCTGACTAACGTTCTTAGTCAAAAGTAATTTTGCCTCATTTAAAGTTTAGACTATTGGTGAAAACTCGCAGTATCAGTGACAGTAGGTTAAGGTGTGGCTGGAGTGGCCCCTGGGCCACCCTAAAGCCGCAAATGATAGTTACATTAATGAACAGGTCATTAAAAGAAAAGGGAATTAAAGTGACCACAAGTAAGATGAAAGTTTGGTTTTTGAAAGAGAAGAAAGTAAAACGATATGTGATTTTTTTTTTATAGAAGAGGGGGCAAACGTGCATGTGGCTCACCTGATGGTAAGTGACTACCGCCACCCATGAACAACCGCAACACCAGGGAAATTGCAGAAAAAGGGCCAAATTAAGAGTACCTTTAACCGACGAGTGTGTATGCGTAGGTATATGGATGTGGAGCAGGTGAGAGGTGTGTCAGGATTGTGTCAAATGGAAGTCCAATCTCTGCCTACCCCTCTGGGTGACAGGCAAATGTGTTTATGTATTTTTATGTTTTTATAAGTCAAAAGTAGCTTTGACTAACATTCTTTGTCAAAACCACTTTTAACCAATATAATCTGATCATAATCTCTATTACACAATATTTTTGCAGTTAAAAGTAGTTTTAACCAACGTCTTTAGTCAAAACTTGTTTTGACTGCAAAAATCAGTAAAAAGTGATTTACCGACGTTCCTAGTTACTAGTAACTACTACTAGTAACTACTCCTGCCTGATTTTTGCAGTCAAGTAGTTTTGACCAGTTATTAATTTTGTCTGTAATATATATATGGTACTTACAAACAAAAGTTTTATCCTCCATAATATTGCAATGTTGATAAATTTAAACGTTTCGCAAAACACATACATAAATGAATTATTTCTTTGATTATAGATGTCAGAAGTTTGTTAATTTTTTTAACAAATATAACTTTAAAGTGTATACAATCTCTACGTTTTAATAACTTTTAACTAAAAAATAACAAAAACAAAGGGACAATTCGTAAATATAAATTGTATTTTATGATTGTGATTCTGACACACATCACACCATAGATAAATATATATGTTAGATAAATATATATGTAGCAAGCTACAGATACGACAGTTACTTTTGGTTACTTTTAGTCAAGTTTCCCAACTATGCGTTTTGGCGCTGCAGTCGCCCATTTTGACAGATGAGTAATAAAAAAAAATATAGCTTAGAGATTGCAAGCACACATCCTTCAAATCATCGATATCGATGTTTAGTGGTGTTCTTATTTTATCGATATCGACAGAAGTGCATTATACAGGAATAATAATATTACTTAATGAAACACTTATAATACATTAACATTTATTTTTTATTCAAGCACACCTACATCATATACATACGTAATTTTAGGATTAAATTAAAGGCACATTAAGTTATATAAACAAATTAGAAAATCGTACATAACATTGTGCATAAATAAGTACAATTTGACGAGAAACAGAGCAATATTTATAGTTCATTAAATAAAGCAAATTAAACCACATGAATCATATTTAAGTGCTTAATATTTTACTTTTCAAGTTACTTTTTTGGCCTGGCCATTTTTTTTACAAAATTATTTTAATTGTATTAATAAGAAAGTTATTTGTTTAACATAAAATAAAGGTTTTCAAATAGTTCTCTACAGTTTTAAAATAGATTGGACATTAAGCAAGTCTTTGTGAGGATTGTTCACCCTTTTTTTTGCACACAAGTTACAACCTTTTTTTAAAATTTTAACATCTCTTCTTTTATTTCATTTTCTTCACCACGTAACCTGAAAAGAAATAAATAAAAATAAAGTCCAATATTCATATTTTATGACTGAATGATAATCATAAATCATATATTATTCATATTAAGGTAAAATAGGGCTTCATGGCAGTTGGCATTTTCTTTCGGTCAGCCATGGTGTGGTGAAAATAAAGTGATAGATGCAGTAAATAAGAAATAAAAAATATATAAATATTTACATTGTATACATCCATTATCAGGAGCTTTCTCAATGTCTTCAGGCACAGAGTTCCAAATTAGTGTAAACTTAATACTAAAGGAGTTGTTGATAAAACCATTGAAGTGTAGTGGAACTGTAATCTTTAGATTAGATGAAGAATAAAGAATTCTTATTGTGATTTGAGGATAGATATGCTGAATATAGATATAATAGATATGTTGAAATTTTGCCTAATTATGTATAAGAATAAACTGAATTTATCATACCATTTTGCCAATGTGTACATTTTGTATCTTCTGGCAACATTTGTCTCACCACATCAGCTTTTCACATCAGATTTCTATTCCTGAAAACAAACAATATTTGTGAATTTTATGCTCTTATACATAAACCCAAAATTAAAGAATAAATATATAATGTATACATCTATATTGTATGTATTAACTCTGTATGGCTACTGTTAACGACAGTTTAGTATAATCGTAATTAAAAAGTAATCTATATTATCATATAACTAAGTTATATGGTAACATAAATTACTTTTAAAAAGAACATTTATCTCCTTGGTGTTGGTACTTTCACTTGGAGGTTGTTCCGTGATAAGCATCTGAAAAATAAACAAATATCGACATCAACATTAAAAATAACAAGTATGCTCAAGATGCTAATAGCGTAATGTAGCATAAAATCGACTCCGCGCTATAGAAGCATATTCTAGGTTGCTACAGACCAGAGATTTTTAGGGAGTAACTTTATTTATTTATTTCTACCTCTGTCTTTACAGGCGTACCTAATACGACAGTGTAGGCATATAAAACTATCTAATTTAATAAGGACAGAACACAACTTATCTACTATTATAACATAATACATAATATAATGTCACTTAGGTAAATTCACCCAAGGAACAGCAGAATAAATCTACATCCTGAGCTACTTTATTTAGTGTGCAGCACTCGGGTCAGTGGGCCTCGTTTGGAAGGTACGTGCGCGCGGTGTCTCGAATGGTGGGGGCCGCTTCCGGCACCACACGTACCTGTCCGGCACACACAACATAGCTATTCGCAATATCGCCTCGTTATATACTTGGTTTGCGGGGACCTGAAACAGAGTTTACGTTTCAGGAATCCGAACATTCTATTTAACCACCGTCATCATTACAGCGCTTCACAAGTCCACTGCTAAACGTAGGCCTCCCCCAAGAAATGTCACAAAGCACGGTCCTAAGCCACCTGCATATCCAGGTCGTCACTTCATCAACATTTTATTTACTTAAACATTTTTTTCTTAACCTAAGACTTTTATACTTCTTTAAGGCCAATTTTTGGGGTTCACCCATTTTAGATACATATTTTTCATCAATATCACCCTTCAATATTTTATTGTTTATGTTGCACCAATTGTGTCCATGTAATCTAATTAAAATATTGGTGAAAAAGTTTTTTACAATTAAGGCATGCTTATCACACCCTAGGCAGGAAAAACTCAAAGTGCTCAATATTTTTCTTTTCAAATTACTTTTTATATTACTTCCAATACAGCTATAATTCAAATAGTTATGAATAAAGTGAGTACCATCCCTGTACAAGATAAGGAATTTTTCGTTAGGGTATGCCAAATTATTATTTTTTAACAATTTATACTCTCTAAATTTAATGTAAGAGTGAATGTTTGTCTCCGTACTGCTAATATATGTTTTGATGCAATCCTTACAACGAATCGCTCTCGTTACTTTCCGACAAATGTATCCAGCAGTGTAAGCTGAGCAGTGGACTTTGATTTTTTCCATGACTACATCATTCACCAGCAACTTTTCTCTTGAACTTGCTTGTGAAGAAGATGGGAGATCTCGCGAAATACTGACAGTGTTTTCCGAGTCATTTTCTTTATTATTATGAAGGTTTTTAAAAAGAAGACTAACATTTAATAATGTTTCTCCATTATCCTCTTCACAGTTAGAGAATTTGGAATGTGGACTAAGCATGTTAGATAACATCAAAGATTTAAAGGCATATATAAATGTGTTTGCATCTGGGTTAACATTTCTATAATTTATAGCTCTTATACGGCCAAAAAAATTTTCTAATGGGTCTTGATTAATATTCCTCGGATAATAATATTCTACATTATACTGTTCAAATAACAATTTGGAGACCCTTATAAAACTTTCAAGAGTTGTAATCCATCCTTGTTGGGATGGCACTCGCACAAGTCGAGGTTTTCCTGCTTTTGTAGCATGTTTGCTACTGGTGTCTACAAAAACCATTTTTTTAATTTTATTAATGGCCTCAATCCAAAAAGTGTGATGTTGTGAATTTTGTTTAACCGCTCGTCTTAACTTTCCTCTTTGCACACCACCCGGGTAGCCATTGACGCTGTCAAACAGTGTGTCGAAGAATTCAACAACTTCTGCTGTTGTGGCCATTGTTGCGTCAGAGTTTGCAGTATGAAAATAATCTGAAAAGAAAAAAGTACTTTTTAATTTAATTTCTTTTACAGTTGTACCTGCAAATCTTTCGCCAAAAAGACACTTCTTATTTGGTTACAACAACAGACTTTTTTAACCATTTTTTTACAAATTGATTTTTTTACAAATTGAGACTTCTGGTCAAATTTTACAATAGTATATACATAAATTGAATAAGCCTACAAATCAATATAGCAATCGTTACTTACTGAGTGCATTTGTATATTTGAGCATAGCAGCAGTTCGAGCACTAAATACTTGAGCAGCTACGCTGACCTTCATTTTTTTGATCTTTTGGCGATCAACATGATGAGCCGTTAACTTTGGTAGTGCCCTTGTGTGCCCCAATTTGCTATCCAAATCAAAAATGAACTCAATATCTTTCCAAGAGGCAGTTTTTTCTTCCCAAATTATATCTTTATTTAAAAAATTATTCCTTAAACCCTTTAAGAGATGAGGTGGGTCAAAAAATATGCTTAAATCGTGATCAGCAATATTAACCGATCCATCTGTAAAATAATTAAAATATATAATATTTGTCATGAAGTAGAACTAGTTTTTAAGTAATTAATAATGGTACACACCATCATGAACACCTTGAATATTCCGCCTACGAATTGTATCTTCCCTAAGTCTTCTTATTGCTGTTCGAAATGTGGACCCTTGGTCACAAACAAGACCTAAAGGTATTAACCCAGTTCGTATCACTTGGGGCACAATCTGTTTTAAAATGCATTGCAGCTCTGCTGCTGATACTGTGCCTTCACAGAAATAAAATGCTACACTCTGTCTCCATGGAGAGCATATTCCTCTTAGCATAAAAACTAAAGCATGATCACAATATTTCAGTTTTCTCTCTCCAGCTATATCTACAAACCCATTAATTATATCATCTTTTTCATTAAAAGTTAAATGTGGTGTTAGAGAGACTTCGTCAAAAACGATTGTACAATACGGCCGACGTATCTTGGCGAGTCCGACCTTCGCGCAGAAGGTTGCGCAATAGCTTTTTTAAGGAACAAAATGGTGGCATGAGGCGACGTACGGGGGGCGGTGGTCTAGGCTAGAGATTGACCATAAGTAAACACAATCGACCCTTTAGTCATAAAATATCGCAATCGATTAGTTTTATTTAGAAGTTATTGATTTTTGTTTATATAAGATATTAAACGAAATAGATTTACAAATATAGTGAATTTTGTTGATAATAAACAAGATTTCGACTTAAATAAAAAAAAAAAACTAAAAACATATTATTTTCTCAGCTGAAAGACATAATGTACTTAAATATCAATTATCTATTAACGTCTTCTTGAGTAACGACTATTTGAGAAAATTTAGAACCTCCTTATAAATTGCAAATAAATATATTTTTATGTCTTAATTTTAATCGATTTGAATAAAAATCGATTAAACAACACCCTCAGGCACGCGTGTTGGACATCCCTTTCTGGTTACTTCGTAAAGCTTCGTGCTTATTCGGCAATGCTCGGTACACGGTAATATTTCTCAGTCACACGTTAGCATTGGTGTCGTGTTCGTGTCGCTATCTCTGTCTTGAGCACAGTCGGTTACAAAAGTTTTCGTTGTTATTGTTGTTTGTTTTTATTAATAGTGTTAAGTTTGTTTTGTTTGTTTTATTTGTTTTATTTGCAAGTGTCAGTTAGCACTTATATTATTCGCCAAACATGCCACCAAAACATAACAGTGTGTTAAATCGCCAGGCGAGAAAAATTATTTACGATTTAACGCAATATATGAAAAAAGAAAAAGAAGAAGGCGTAAAAGATGTCGATAAAGTTTATTTAAGAGTTGCTAACGCAACTGGTGTGTCCCAACGCACAGTACAGCGGATCGCAACTGAAGGCAATATTTCGGGCTTACTTTCAGTATTCCGCACGCCTGGTAAAAAAAGGTCTAGATCAAAACCTATTACTGATATGGATAATTTTGACCAGGGAGTAGTAAAAAGATGCATACACAACTTCCACAAAACTGAAAAAGAAATGCCGACGATAAACAAATTACTAGCGAAACTCAAACGGGATATAAATTTTCAAGGTGGTAAAACGAGCTTAAAGACAATTATCAAAAACTTGGGTTTCAAGTGGCGAAAGACCGAAACCAATAGAATGGTTCTTATAGAGAAGACCGACATTCGCCTGAAAAGGATCTTGTACTTGAAGGCAATGAAAAAATACAGGGACGAAGGGCGACCAATTGTATTCACTGACGAGTCGTATGCCCACTCATCACATACAAAAGGTAAGGCGTGGTCAGATGGTTCCGCTCAAGGACTAAAGCGCCCGATATCAAAAGGTCAGCGGATAGTGATGGTACACGCTGGGTCAGAAGCAGGGTTTGTTCCGAACGCGCTACTAATGTTCAAATCTGGCAGCAAAACCGGAGACTATCATGATGACATGAATTTCAAAAATTATGAGAAATGGTTACGGACCCAACTGATTCCAAATTTGAGCCCTAACTCGGTGGTGGTTATCGATAATGCTCCGTACCACAACAAATTAATGGATCCTGCCCCTACATCTAATGACAAGAAGGCAAAAATGGAATCGTGGTTATTAGAAAAGGGTATACCATATGAAAAGGACATGCGTAAACCACAACTTTACGATCTAATAAAAAAAAACAAAGACGTGAATAAAAAATACGTAATAGATGAAATGTTTAAACAAAACAACCACGATGTCCTTCGTTTACCCCCATATCATCCCGATTTAAACCCCATCGAGATGGTGTGGGCTGCCATTAAAGGGCACGTAGCCGCTAAAAACGTCGACTGGAACGTAACCCGGACAATGGAGCTCATACAAGAAAAAGTAAATTTAATTGGTCAGAATGAATGGAGTGCTTTATGCAGAAAAGTGCAAGAGGTCGAACATGACTATAGGAAGAGCGACCATATTATTGACGAAATGACGGATCAATTATTCATCATTAATACAGCTTCAGATTCAGAAAGTGAGTCTGAAAGTGAGAGCGACGATTACGAAGATGAACCTATGCCAAGTACCTCACATGGTACACAAGGGGCCGACGACTTTATGTTAGGAATTTCCCCCCTCAGCGACAGTGATTAAATAATAATAAGTGTAAATAAATAAAAAGTATTAAATGTAAATAATATTGTATGTGTTTGTGATAAAATCTGCCCCTATCGAAAGGTGAGGTATCAAAATTGAATCTTTAATTTATAATGTCTCCAAAGTGTTTTGATATTTTTGGTCACTGTATTAGGGAAATTTTATTTGTACATTGGTATATATAAAAAAATGACAATAACAGTTTTCTTCACGAGTGTTCATGCGCTAAACTTCGCAGAGCCTATATTCAGACTCGCCAAGATACGTCGGCCGTATTATACATAGCTTTTGTTTAGTGTCCCATTTTTTGGTTGTATTTGATATATGTTCAAATATTAATGGATTGAGTCCTGGTTGTATTGAAACCTTCTCAGAAAGTCTATTTAATGTCCGTTTACTAGGCAAGGCAAACATTTTTTCTAATAGTTTATAACTTTTGGGGCTTTGTTTCATTATGAGCAACGCCATTAATTTTTCATCTAAGGTAAACCTTCTGGCCATTTTGCTTTTATGAATTTGTTTTAATTGCATAAACAAGAAAGTCTGCGCTTGTTTGTTTAACAAATAAAAGTTTTCCAAAAGGTCTTTATTTCTTGATAGGGATTGGGCTTGATCAAGTCTTTGTGATACTGAGTCACTTAAAGTTTCAGTTGCAATATTAGTCAAAATTTTAACCAATTTTCTTTTCCTTGATACTATTTTCTTCACCGAACCTGAAGTGAAATAAATAAAATAATTAAGTGTTATATTCATATTTTATGACTGAATGATACACTTAAAAATATTAATTTATTATTTATATATTGTTATTTTAAACTTTTAATGTATTCACTTTGAAAAGATAACAAATAGTGTGGATGTCATCAGGGGAAGACTTCCAGAGAAATGTAACCTTAACAGTAAAGGAGTTGTTGATAAAACCATTGAAGTGTAGTGGAACTGTAATTTTGGGATTAGATGAAGAACAAAGAACTCTTATTGTGATTTGAGGTAGATATTGAAACTTTTTCTAATTATGTCTAAGAATAAACTGAATTTATAATACCTTTTTGCTTTTTTGTACATGTGCTACCTTTTGGCAACATTTGATTCACCACATTAACATTAGAATCAATTCCTGAAAAGAAGCAATAGTTATGAATGTTATGGTCTTAAACATAAACTCAATATTAAATAACAAATTTACAATGTATGCTTCTCTGTATTGTATGTCTACATTAAATCTAGCTACTGTTAATAAAAGTTAGTTTAGTATAAGCAGACAAACCTACGAGTTCTTCGAGAACATCTATCTCCATGCCTTTGGTACTTGCACTTGGAGGTTGCTCCAGGAATGTATCTGAAAAATAAACAAATATAATTGTTAGATACGATCTCATGCGACAAAACGTTGAAATCTTGATTTTTAGGCGCTAGTAGAACATACCTACGTGCTTTGCACTTAAGGCATGCAATATTATCCTAGTGTCTAGTATCAAATACACATAACTATCCTCTAGAACTGATGCAGTTCTAGGTATGCAGTGACACCTTCAGTCCACAGCCTGTTTATAAGCATTTAAAGTATTTTTTCTATTACCCGACATATAAGTACTTCTTTTGATTTGATCCCTACATAAATGTATAAAAAATTATGTCCAATACAATTTCACATACCTTTATTTTCTACAACTGTTGCAACAGTTGAAAAATTTGAACATGAAGGCTGTTCATGAGAATTTCCAACATCTGAAATTTGTTACAATTTTGCATTTTTATAGATGTCAGTATGATAAGGCAAACACATTATTAGAAAATGAACGGTTAGTAAATTTATGAAATAGTTAGAAAGCTTTTTTTGCTACTTAGTAACTAGTACTACATGAATATTAGTACACACCTGATGATCCAATCTCTACCGATGATTTTGGAACAATCATTTTGCTCTTTGCAGTAATTGTGTTCAATCGTAACATCACTTCCTGAAAACATTATTCAAAATGTTGAAAAATTTGCCACTGACTGAAATTTAAATACATCAAATCACAGTGTTAATCATAATATGTTTACTATAATTTACAATTAACATCAATTAAGATATTTGTACATACCAGGCTTTCTAATCACTACCACAGCTTCTGTGAAATCATCGTCATCTTGCACTTTACAATAATTATGTTCAGTTGTGACATCCCATCCTGAAAACATTACATAATCATAGCAAATAACGATGCAGAGTCAATAACATTTGTACCTAACTAATCATAAAGTCAAAGAGTAAAAAGAGAGTCCTTAGTTAGCCAACCTACAAAATGCTTATTCTGGAAAAAAATTACCCACATGCAATGTTTGGAAATTTGTAATAAATTGCTGCTTTTTCGATATTGTGATATTTTTATAGAATAGAATGATTTTTATTCAACATTGTTTATTACATAATATCTATAATATAATAATCGATTCTCGATTAAATTGAGCATTTTAATATCTATTTTTGATTATTTTTCTGTGTTAACTAGGGAGATAAAAAATAATTGCATACTTGTCTACAAAACAATACATAGACATAGTATCTTATAGACTAAACATTCAGTGACGTCATCAGCGTGTGAAAGAAATGCACGTATATAGTTAGACATAAGAGTAAGGGAGAAGCAAATCTATATTTCATGTCTTTTTCTAGGTATGCGTTTTTGATTGTTTTCCCTCCTTTATTTGACATTAACGATGTCAAGCTCTTTTGAATAATATTGATATTATAAGCAAACAGGTAATTGAATTTAGTGTTTTTTGTGGATCTTATTTATTAGGTAAGGTGAAAAAGATGGTAAGTTGTAGCATTTTAGGATGCAACAGCATCAGTCAACGAAAAATTGATAATATCACCTTTCATCTGTAAGTTTGTTTTGTGCTTACATTTGCAATTTGTACTGATTAATATCTATTGTTTTGAATATAAAGTGTAACATTTCATGTATTTAATGAACTTTGTGATGTATTTTGTCAAATATTTAGATTCCCAAATTGTAAATTTTTCACGATAATGCTCCTTAATTTGAACGGTCATTCGAAAGCTTAAAGTCATAACAAACGTGTACTTTTTGATTTGGTAGGATTATAGAAACTTTAGGGATATCAGCGAGTACAATAAAGTTTTCGCATTGTTCAATAATAATATTTATTGTGATTAGTAGTTATATCCATAAATATGATTCACATAATGTTATATGTATACACTTTTATGTTCAGCTTTAAAGGAAAGTCCTTATTGCCCTACAACTCTTCAATCATTTTCTATATTACATAGACTTCACAAATAATATGTAAGTATCAAGCTGAAAACATGTTTGGATTCAAGTACATAAATATTGGGCAAAGTATATTTAATTTCACAAAATATGTATTGCTTGAAATCAGATGCACAAAACTTTATTGCATTCCATTCATTCTATTATAGATTAGCAACAATTACATTACAATATTTATTCAAAAAATGTCATGCTAATATAAAAATAGATATAAATATAGATAAAATAATAAATAAGTCTTAATCTTAAGGTACACAATAACACAACAACATAAGATAATATTCTCAATTAATGATGTAGAAAAAATTTGATGATAATATACTTACCATTACCATTAGTCAGTATCAAAAGTTATGGGTTTTGTGATAGTTGCCTAGCTTGGCAGGAGAATTGGCAACTGCAGTTATTTGGAGACAAACTGTGTGGGAGGTCTATGTTCAGCAGTGGAGGACATTTGTTAGGCTGTAAATGTATTAATTAACAATATCTAAATCTTAATATGTACATAATTTTTTTAAATGTTTGGTATGAATAATATTATCATTACATTTACATATACTTGCTATTTAAATAAATCAGTTGATATTGTTTTAATTGTTATAGGTATTGTGTTTATGCACAGATACACATACTTGATTTTTCTTTTGTTAAATACCTTGATATAAAAGTGTACTATATATTTAATATATTAATTTCTTTTAAATATATTATTTCACAACTTTCCTAAGGAATCAGCTATCAGTAACAGTTGGATAATCGCTACTGGTAGTGCTTATAGGTAACCAACAAAACTTAGCAGTGTATGCTCAAAACATTTTAAGCCTCATTGTTTTAGATGGACTAAATATGCTTAACTTATGTAATTTATAATATAATTAAGATAATTTTTTAAATGTTATAATTTCTTGTTGTATCTTGTTGTTTCTCCATAAGTGATATAAGTTTGATCTTGTTGGTAGTTATGATTTTTGACATTGTTCTGTATGTATTAAAAATTGACTAGCATTGCTTATTTTATTTTCAAATGCTGACATTCTGTATTATTATGACTTGTAATAATTGGGGGCATGACAAAGACAAAATATTTATTTGTAGATGTATTGATTAAACATGAATCCTCATTTACAAATGTTGGAACTTTATCTGTACTACCATGTTTTATGCAAATAAAGATTTAAATAAAATAAATAAATAAGTAATTTAAAATCCTGACCTAAATATACAAATTAATAATTTATTATGCAATAATAATTGTAAAACTGACTGGGAATGCCTACCAATGGGACATTTAGTCCACCCTTAATCCCTTTTATAAAGGTGTTATAAACATTAATGTGTAAATAAATTAAGAAATAAGAGATAAGTATTACCTATCTAAGTATAGTTTAGGAGTTGTACCTTATTATTTATACCATTAAAATATATTGTATACAAGGCAAATAATATATATATATATACACTCCTAATCTGATTCTAACGACCAGCACCCAAGAATTTCTGCCATGCAAAGGTATAAATCAAGTTTACAAATGCATATTTTTGAGAAATTCTAAGGCTACTCAAACCAAGCATTACTACTAATGCTCTAGAAAGAAGACAAAAATTTTGTTAAATTTATTGTTTATTAATGTGTTGAAAAATTAATAAATAATCGTTTGTTTATTTTAATTTGATTGAATTATATTTAATATATAATTGTGTTTTCATTTGTTTTACTTTATGTAACATTGTTAATATTTCTAAAAGTTGTGTAAGTACGCAAAATTTAGTTCTTTTTCCTTTTTAAATTTCAATATATTTTCATTTAAATAGAATATATATCTTTACAGTCTATCAAAAGTCCACTGTTGAACATAAACATGATTATAGTTATTTGGCATAGTTTCAACGCTTGGAAAGCGGGTTGTCAACCATTATTTAGCTGTTATCAGGACAATGCTCGTCGCTGATCGTCGAAATCCAAAGAGTTTATTGAATGTCCAGTAAAATCGTCGATGCGCCGTTGAATACAGAATGATGATTCTGTTTTTACGCCGTTTCCGCCAGTAGTTTTTGTCACAGAATGTATTTTCAAGAGAAATTAATTAATCATCTGAATTATATAAGAACTTTTTTTATGGTAACAATTAAGTTTTTTGTATGAATGTAAGTGCTGTGAATATAAATAAACGCATAACGGGGGAAATGGAACAATATCTGGTAACCCAGTGAAAGTACCTCCCGCCTATTTCTATCTCAAAAGCATACGCGAATGCTTTATCTAGTCAATCCTCTATCTACGAAACAATAATAAAAAATACAAAATATCAACATTCCAACAAGTAACAGCTACAACAATAATTCAAGTAATCGATCTCAGATAGATTAGTGATGCGTTAACTCGAGTTGAATCTTCCTAACTTGAGTTTGGGTTGCTGTACATGAACGGATCAAGTGAGCTAGCAAAAGAGTAAAAGTGCAATTTGTTTGTTGTGTGCGCGCTTTGCGTTTCAAAGAGTATTTAGCTACAACCAAAACAATTTGTTATTTAGAATTTTATTATAGCTAGTTGTGTAATTTAATTCCCTATATAATTTTGATTAATTATGATCAATATAGTATCATCATACTTTAAATTAACACCAAATGTAACACTTAACTCACAATAAATATATTGAATTTATTTAAGAATATTTTGACTTTAAACTTCAACCTTTTGTAATTAAACTAGTAATAGCTTATGTACCTACATCTTAAAGCTAGACTAATACATAAGTATATGATACATACTAAATATACCTTTTCATATCAATCCTACATAATAAGTTTTAATAGATATAAAAAAGGAAATTATAATTATCTCAACCCATCAAAGAGCTAGATAGAAAAACAAATTTATAAAAAAGTAATTTGTAACAAATCATTTACTCTGATTCGTACTGCTAACTCAAGTTGCGTGAATTTCAACTCGAGTTAAATCAAGTCAAAATTTTCTAAGTTGGCACATCTATAAGATCAGAATCCCTAATATTCACTTCACTTAGTTGTTATTGTTTTAACTTTCATTAATCGTTTGACCATTTCGTTTCATTATTAACCACAGCTTTTTTGGTGATTTTTTAATGATCTTGCTTTTAAATATTGAAGTAATTATAGCGAAAAATAGCCTGTTACTGTGTAATAATAGTGAAAAATCACCTGTTACAGTGTAGCCAATAGATAATCTCACTTTTACTTATTCTACAATAACTTCCTTACAATAAGTTCCTAGATTGACAAATCTTGCCAGATTTTCAGCTATGAATTGTTTATATATACGCTTTATTATACGTACTTTCATCTTGTTAACACTTGGGCCCAAGAATGTATAGAGACGTCTTAAGTACCATGATTGAAAGTAATAAAATAACTCACCTGTTGCAATTAGAGGCACACCATGAGCTATTTCATTGTCAGTAAGCAAGGACGGGTTCCTACCTATACTCCTGTATCGAAGTCTTCTGCCTTCATTGTCCAACTGAAATATATCAAAATGTTTTTCACAGACGTGTTTGTTAAGTAACTGTTCTTTGGAAAGTGCAATGAGCTGGGGATTTGTCGGCACTATGAAAGACATCCATAAATTTCTTAAATTATCGTTCCTAGGGAAACTGAAAAGCCGGTGCGTTTCATGTGTTGTATTGCAACCACCAACACAACACTTTTTGTATACCATTATGTTGGTATATGCAATATTCACACGAGCAGCACAAAAACAGAATATTGTAATAACTTAGGAAAATTCGGTTATGGCGGCAATCAATCAATATCGATAACTTTGACTTTTGACAATATGATTTGACATTAACACAATATGGCGTGTCAACATGCTCAAAATGGCGTCCGTAGGCAGAGAACAAATTTGCGACGGTAGCGCCAAGTTGCATAAATTGGAACTAAGCTGTCACGGGCGAAATTAAATTATTAGACCATGGACAAATAACACAGATTACACAGAACACAATTACTTTTTAACAAGAGACAAATACGCTCTCTTGAAGAACTACAGACCGATTTCCCTTCTGAGCCGCGTCTACGTGCTGTTTTCGAGAGTCATTACGAATCGTCTCGCGCGCAGACTTGACGACTTCCAGCCTCCCGAACAAGCCGGTTTCCGAAAGGGCTTTAGCACCATAGACCACATACATACCCTTCGGCAAGTTGTACAGAAGTCCGAAGAGTACAATTTGCCACTATGTCTGGCGTATGTGGACTATGAGAAAGCCTTTGATTCCGTCGAAATTTGGGCGGTGCTGCAGTCCCTTCAGCGGTGCCAAGTTGACTGTCGGTATATCGAAGTGTTGAAGTGCTTGTACAGTAGGGCTACGATGGCTATCCGAGTACAGAACCAGAGTACGAAACCTATCCAATTGCAGAGAGGTGTAAGACAGGGTGACGTCATATCCCCGAAACTCTTCGCCGCTGCATTGGAAGACGTTTTCAAGCTTCTGGACTGGAAAGGATACGGTATCAACATCAATGGCGAGTACATCACTCACCTTCGATTTGCCGACGATATAGTCCTTATGGCAGAATCGCTGGAGGACCTAAGCACTATGCTCAATGACCTCAATAGTGTTTCCCAACGGATAGGTCTTAAGATGAACATGGACAAAACTAAGATCATGTTTAATGTCCATGTCACACCTATGCCGGTAGTTGTTGGGAACACTAAGCTCGAAGTTGTTGACGAGTATGTTTACCTGGGACAAATAGTCCGACTGGGTAAGTCCAACTTCGACCGAGAGGTCAATCGACGGATTCAACTCGGCTGGGCAGCGTTCGGGAAGCTACGACACATCTTCTCGTCAGACATACCTCAAAACCTTAAAACGAAATTGTACAACCAGTGCGTGTTGCCAGTGATGACTTACGGAACTGAGACGTGGTCCTTCACTGCTGGCCGTATGAGGAAGCTCAAGGTCGCTCAACGAGCTATGGAGAGGGCTATGCTCGGAGTTTCTCTGCGTGATAAACTTAGGAATGAGGATATCCGCAGTAGAACCAGAGTGACCGACATAGCCCAACGGATTAGTAAGCTGAAGTGGCAGTGGGCCGGCCATATAGCTCGAAGAACCGACAACCGATGGGGAAGAAAGGTTCTCGAGTGGCAGCCTCGTACCGGTAGGCGAAGTGTAGGGCGTCCCCCCACGAGATGGAGTGACGACCTGGTAAGACATGCAGGAAGTCGATGGATGGAGGTGGCTCAGGACCGTGTTTTGTGGCATTCTTTGGGGGAGGCCTATGTTCAGCAGTGGACTTGTGAAGGGCTGTAATGATGAATGATGAAGAGACAAATAAATATCACTAACTAAAAGGCATGAGACCATATCACCACATATATCATAACATAACTAATAACGTTATGTTTTCAAATATCATATCATATCGATAAACCTAAGTACATAACCGTTATCACATATCCAACCAAAACCAACTAACCAACGTGCGAAACGTAATGGTGGCCACTCACGGTCAGTTAAACTGATCAGTTTAACTGATGTACATCCAAAAACTGACCGTGAATGTGGAATCTTAAGTTGAAATTTTTAACTGACGGCAACACACGGATTTTATTCGGGCGTGCTGTCAGTTAAATTACTTCGTTGAACTGACGTACATCCAAAAACTGATCGTGAATGGATTTTTAACTGAAGACAACACACGGATTTTATTCGGGCGTGCTTTCAGTTAAATTACTTCGTTGAACTTGACGTATATCCAAAAACTGATTGTGAATGTGAAATCTTAAGTTAAAATTTTTACTTATTTTTCCGTGCGCACCGTAATCCGCTGGCTTCAGTTCGTTTCCATTATTGGTAAGTACATACTTTCTTAGTAGCTTTTATATATATTTTATAATTTTTTATAACATTATATGTATGCTGTTTAGATTTTATATTATTTTATATATTTTTTTACTAAAAACAAACGTTACCCCCACACTAGGATTTTCTCCTGTATCGTGCAGGCAGCTTACAAACACAAATTGCACAAGGAGAAACATCTAGACCCGCAACAATTATTTGTAGGCCATACAAATACTTGTTCCGTGCGGGATTCGAACCCACGCCCCCCAGCTTAGCAATTCATTGCTAAGCCACTGCGCCACGAAGCCGTCATATATATTTAGAGAAGTTGGTTTGACAGAGGATGGAGACCAAGGTGATTGTAATGATGTCACCTTCCTTATGGTGGACTCAGAAGGTGGGTAAAGGATCTCAGTGATGTTACTACATAGAACCATCGTGTTTGGACTCATTTTTTGGACATTACAAGTAGACACTTCACTTCAAACAAAATGTATTTGTATAGATATATATTAATAGACAGGAAATGATATTAAATAAAATTTAGATGTTATTAAATATCATTTAATTTATTTATATATGATATTTTATAGGAGTCACAGAAACCAAACGCCCATGGCCACGCCCCACGTTTGAACTACGACTGTTGATAAAATATCGATATATCGAAAAATCTATTTTATTATTTAGAAATATCGATATTTATTTTTAATATTTTTGGACGACATATATTAAAATATAAGTTTGATATTGAAATATAGATATACGACAGTCGATATATTTTTTAAAATAATTTAATTTTTATTTTTTCACGTAAATCATTTAATCTACAACACCATCGTAAACTTAAATCCTAATCCTTGATGGACCCAATCTACTATACTTTATTTACACTATATTATGTTTTTCATTTTGCCCCAGTTTATTTATTTGCTTATTATCTTAAAAAGAAATGTAATGTTGTAAAGTATATCTCTGTGATATTAAAATCACTATAATCTATGAAACTTAGTACTACTTTACTTACTGTGAGTTTTGGCAGGAGCTTGATCATTGACGGATGGTTGCTCCTGTTTTATCGATTAAATAATCGTTTGAAGTGGATTTTTATCAAAGTGATGCGATTATGTGTATTAAGTATCTGCGCATATGAGCTATTAGAGAAAACGACGAAATAAGTGCTTCAATGTTGGTATAAGCCTAAAGTCATTTTAATTGCTTAGGCGTTTTATGATTTACTTCCGTGCTATCAGAAATAGCTGTTAAATATTTGATTTCTTCAGCTGCATCTGTAGCATCTGAACGAATTACTTCTACAAACAATCTTTTAGTGCCTAATGATCGCAGTATTGAAACAGCTGAACATATAAAACAACGAGTATTTTTGAAAACTCTTACTGAAAAATATTGGTAAACATAATTGTCTTATTTAAATTATACAGTAATTAAAGTTAAAGTTACAGTTTATATACGTCCCTATGCTTGGCACTCCTCAGCTGGGCATGCCTCTCCTAATTTCTGAGAGGGTTTTAGCGCAGCGTTCGCCACGAAGCCCCAATGCGTGTTGGTGAAGTTCACGTTTTTTGAAATTTTTAATTTATTTCTCAGACATGTTGGTTTCCTCACGATGTTTTCCTTCATCGCTGAGCACGTGGTAAATCAGCACTTAAAATTGCCATTAACAATTTCATTGGTGCCGGCGGGGATCGAACCCGGGTTGATCGAATCTGAGCTACCACGGCTCATTAATAATTACTAAGAACTATAAGCTATCATTTTCATACATTTATAATTTAATTTGTTTAATAAATATACTAAATTATAAACTGTGTAAATCATTTTTAAGCAATAAGCATCGATATATCGCTTATGTTTTCGATATATAAAACTCCGATATTGATAGGTATATTTATAATTATCGATATATTGAAAATCCGACATTTAAAATTAAAATATCTACAGTCCTAGTTTGAACTGATCAGTTGGAAGGATCAGTTGAACTGACCGTGTGTGTGGAAATTGTTTTGGATTAAATCCGTTTGAAATGATCAGATGAACTGATGTCAGTTTAACAGACCGTGTGTGGGGACCATAAAACGCAAAGTCGCAAACTGGAACGATATGCTAACACAGCCCAAAACTAACCGATGTACTTAGTTGATATTCGTTGTTTCTCGTTATAGCGACGGTATCGTAAATACGTACGAAAGAGATGAAGCGAATATAGATTTCGTTGTGATGGTTTGGTACTTATAACACAACTGTGCACATAGTAAAATATAATTAATTACCAAATGGAATAAGGTCAAATTTTAAATGGTTAAAATTTCCTAATTTTTATGTTAGTTTAGTAGTGAGAGTTGTCAAATTTAAATGATCTTTAGAACATTAGACACAAGAGTTAGATTCGTATGACCATATTCTATTTGGTTTAGGCAACTTTTTGTTTGTTTTACATGGAAAGTTTAGAATTTGATTTTTTTCAAAACGCAACAATTATGCTTCTGACCTAGGTGGCGCGTGCCATTCATATGATATTATCTATAAAATCATAATTTTTTGATGTTGCGTTTGTGCATTTATTTGCAATATATTTGTGTGCGTTTTGTACATTAGTTTCAATTCAGACAATTATGTGTAAAGTGAAAATAAAGTATACCTAGTATAGTTCAAGTTAATTTAGTCTCTTTTAATATTTTAAAATGGGGTTGATCATTAACGAAAAAATGTATCGTCTCAAGCCCCAAAAAGTTGAAGAAATTGCATTTTTAAATGAAAACCTTGATAAAACGATTTGATAAATAAAAAATTTAAAATACAAAAGAAAAAAATTTAAAGGAAAAAAATGTGAATACGTCTGTAAATATTTTACGCCTTGTGTTATCATTTTTCTTTATAGGATAAAGGTGACAAACGAGCACACACCACCTGATGGTAAGTGATTGCTGCGGCCCATAGACATCTACATCTATCCTCTATTACAAATCAAAATGCAGATGCGTTGTCGCCCGTGAGGACTACGATGGAATGCCTCATTTCCAGTAAAAAGTGTCTCTGGTTCTCTACACTCACTATACGAAACACAGCAACGTTAAGCTGCTATTTTACGCTGGTATTCTGTGAGAGCGTGGTCCTTCCCCGGTCGAGCCGACCCATTCCTGCTACAACTATACTACTAATATAGCTGCAGCATGGCTCTACCACGTAAACATGTTCGTCGTTCGTAAATCATTTGTTAATACGGCGATTTTTATATGCGCCAGAAAAGTTTTATTTTTATTTTTTTATGTACGTACCTCTTGTATCTACAACGTTATCTGGGGGCACAGCAGTGCCCCCGCCAAGTCAAGCAAAAAAGAAAATAAATGTTTCACTGGTTCTACAGTTTCTGGCTGTTTCAGTTGTCGTTTGTGCATTCAGTAGGAAACCATTACTACTGACATCGATATTTGAAAACGGTTTTCAATAACGATATGAAAACTAAATATCGGCTATATATAATAATAACTATAAAATAAATATGTATCAAGCTAATACAATTGACAAACATTGACAAACGTTAAACGTGAAATGCCATTTTGATAGTGATGGGGTTACTAATTCGAGTTGCGCTCAACTTTAGCTAAGTGTACTGGAGTGCATACTTACTAGCTCGAGTTCGGGTTGGCGGTAATTGAACGAAACACGCGAGCAAGTGAGGGCAGAATTAGTTCATCGTGCATATCTACTATATAATGCCAAAAAATTGATAACATATAATTTGTGATAGTAAAATTATTCATGAACAACTTCACTGTTGCCGACGGGAATTGAACACGGGATACTCGTGAAATGAGATTTTATATCGATAGTTTCCCTAAGCGAAAAAAAAAACAAGCATAAGCAAAACGCACTCGAAAAATTAAAATCATTTTAATAGTTTGGTCAGCATAACAAGTCATTTTAGGGTTCCGTGGTAAAACAAGAAGGAACCCTTATAGTTTCATCAAGTCCGTCCGTCTGTCTGCGCCTTAGCGTAGAGACTATTGGTACTCTAAAGAGCTGTAATTTTGTATGGTTATACATGATTTATACGAGGTAGAACCCTGCTGCAGCTATATTAGTAGTATATATAGTTGTAGCACAAAAGGGTCGGCTCGACCGGGGAAGGGCCACGCTCTCACAGAATACCAGCGTTAAATAGCAGCTTAATGCTGCTATTTAACGTTGGTATTTAGTACTCACGGATGACAACGCATCTGCATTTTGATTCTTTATTGAGGATAGATGTAGATGTTTATGGGTCACAGCAATCATTTACCGTCAGGTGGACTGTGTGCGCGTTTGTCACCATATCCTATATAAAAAAAGAATACTAGAAATAAAAAAGGCTTAAGTTACCAAAGCAAAATTGGGTTGTCTCAACATACAATTACAAATTTTACAAGTATATAACATGAATAACACTTACAACATTTGTTAACAATAATGTTAGTAAAGCATTACAGACTAATTTGCGACATTTACTAGGCAAACATTGAAATAGGGATGAATCAAAATGCATCTAACAGATAATACTTACGTCTTTTTCGATTGCACAACTGCCCACCGCATTTTTAAGTGGAATTTTTTAGAAATCTGTTAAAATAAAACAATAAGATGATCCATACTAATATTATAAACGCGAAATTGTGTATGTACTATAGTTTTTCGGGATAAAACTTATCCTAATGATCAATCCAGTGTATAAGCAACAAAATAATATGCCTAACTGCATTCAAACGGATTCAGTAGTTTCAATATGATGCGCGTATATATAAAAAGTTTGCGTGTGAAAGTTTGGATGTTTGTTACTCCTTCAAGCCACAACGACTAAACCCGAACATAACTTAAATTTTTTCCAGAAAATTAAAAATTTCACGCGGGAATCAAAAACCTTAATCCACGTGAACGAAGTCGCGAGCATCATTTAATTAACAATTAAAATAATTGAATATATTTTAAATACAATAATTATAGGAAGTTTTAATATAAACATATCGATAGTCCGTTTTTGTTTTGTAGAGTTTAATTTATCTAAGGACCGGAATTGTTTATTTACACTTTTATTATAACAGTCTATACTCAATATTATTCTTCTTTAATTGAGTGATTTGTGATTTCACTTTGAAATTAATGTGCCATTTTCATCCTACTTATAATATTAGCTACTCTTTCACGCTGAAACTACTGAATGTATTTTAATGAAACTTTCCAATATAAAGAAATAGATTAGATTCCGATATATATTACTCTACTCTATGGGACAGTTGCTATACTCTTTGTCTTTGCCTACTGTATATTTCTTTTTCTTGTCCGCTTGTCCTTCAATTTCACGTCTCCGCTAGGAGTAAAGTATTCTGTGATTTCACGTGGTTACTGGTTATATCTCCCGCAGCGAATAATAATAAATCATAATCTTGGTATTATTGCTGCTCGTGTTTTGTGCTTGTGCATTATTTTCGGCATTTTCGGTTCTTATTATTTGTGATGTTTGTTTAGGAAGATAATGCATCGTCTTATATCAGCAAAGAAATTTTACCAGGGAAGTCTTCAGGGGATTTGTTTACCACACAGTACTGTAAAATCTCTTACTTATTCGGATTTAAAATGTTCCTTTTGTCAGAAAGTACTTCAAGCAACCAACAATCCAGGTATGTTGTACATGTTATTAACAAATTATTATGTGCAAATAAGGAAAAATGCATAGTATACATAATATTATCCAATCGTTTGCTAGTAAACATAACCTCATATTAATGTTGCATAACAGGGTGGCTTTTTTTTTCAGAGAATTTAATTTTGACGAGACATCAGTCAACGAAAACAGCTAGTTTAAGATCACATAAAAAGAAGGTAAAACATAAGAATTATAAAAAATATGGCGAATTGCTTGAAGGTTAGTTTTTTACTTGGTATATTACTAATACTTTATACACTTAAATAAAAAGATAGAGTAATGAAAAGTAATTTTTAGTATGTATTTAATAATCCCTTAAATTTCGATCAGAATATCAGTATATCTAGTAAATTATGTACACATCATTTGTTATTTAATATACTTAAATTATTTTGTTCTTTTTCTACACACTATCTTCATGTTTTACAGTTGGTGATAAGGCTATGACTGAAATAAAAGTGTCAATAAGCAAACTGCGAGCTGTACACTTGTCAAAACTGACATCTAGTCCTGTTTCTTTGGGTCAACTTCATCAGCTGACAAAAAAATCTTCAAAAAAGTCAAATATTGAAGTGGATGCAGAGTTATTACAAAGTGTAAGAGAGAAAATTTTAACAAAGAAGACTACAGTGCCTGTAGTTTCTAAAGATATAAATTTAGAAGATGATAAATGTGCTTTAATTTTTACGAATCATAAAATATCTTCAATTGAAGAAAGGTTTAAAACTAAACAATATATTGACATGGTAAAGGAGAGTTATTACAATTTTAGAAAAGCTACCATATATGATCAGAGGTTACAAGATTTAAGGTATGCTATAAATGAGGGACTCATCCAGGAGTTTGATCTCGGAATGACATCTGATTTAAAATCTAATGATGGAGAAATAGAACCTCAGGTATTACCAAAGGGCCCTCATGCTGTATTTAAAGAACTGTTTATGAGTAATCAATTAGATAACTATGATCATGAACTTATGCACCATATAACAAATTTTCAGTAAGTAATATTTTTTTTAGACTGGAAGCGGTATATTATGCTTAAACTATAGATATGTCACAAGCAATTTCAAATACAGATATTGTATACCAGATACACATAGCAAAGATATATAAATAATTAAAAAAAACAAAGCTTTTTAATGTGTAAGGTTGATGAGATTATGATGTCCTCCTGACCCGTTTTGAACAAGTCAATGAATTACAATTAGACTATGATAGTTGGGGAATAGAGCAGAGTTAGTCAACTTTTGTGTACATTAAATCCACTTTATATTTTAAAAATGTGTCACAATCAACTTGTTATAGGCAGGCTTAGGCTAATTGCGGAGAGAGAAGTGTGAAATAACATACTATGGCTTAACACTGTTTTGGCCCTAACTAGGGACTTAAATTAGTACTTTATTTAGCATATATTCTAATCAATTTTTAAGTTAAGAATTTACACAAAATTTGTACTTAGACGTGGAGTTGCGGAAACAGCCAGTCGTAAACTAAACTAAGTTAAGAATTACAAGTGATCAGGTGATATTTGTTTAATATTTGGTCAACTTGTTACACACCTCAGCAGGGCTACTAATTGCTTATGACCTTCTCAAATTAGAGGAGGCACCCAGTAGTTGAACATATTATATATCCTACTGGAACTTTATTTAATTTTGAAAATGTTAATATAATTTCAGATTTTTTAATACTTCATAATTACTACATAATTTCAATACTACAATAATTACATATGATTTTTCAGAGTTCAAGGAATTGCACATCCTGCAATAGAAGAAATTTGTGATGATGCTATTTTGCATAATGAAACTGAAACCAGAGATGCAGATTTTGATGCAGACCTGAGTGAATCTCTGAATGTTAAAAAATTGAAAATTAAAAAAGCGTAAGTTTTTCATACAATGACATTTTTTGTATTTAAACTGCAAATGTATGCGATTCAAATATATATTTCATAATTTTGTATGACTCATTTTTTTAGAACCAATTTATTTTTAAATATTAAATGATTATTTTCAAAATAGGCAACAAGTAATAAAAGATAAGAAAAAGAAAAAGAAAGAGAAGCGAAGAGCAGCACTGGAAATTAATATGAAGCAGGACCTCAAGGAGCTTGAAAGGCATGGCAAGCAGGAGGCATTGCACAAATTGTTAACAGCCCATTTACAATTATTGTGTTCATTCAATATGGTAAAAGAGGTAAGGAAATTATGGTGTAGTGTTTGCTTCTACTTATGATTTAAAATTAGCATAAGCAATAATAATTTTATCTTTTATCATATTGGTTACAATGTGCTGTACTGTGCAGAAATATTGTTCAGTATTGAGTATTAGTAGCAGTATTACATTTTATAAAACTGTTCATACAGTTTTATAAAACGTAAAAATGTTTATACATAAAATACAAGCTGATCTTAAGACAAGTATTATTATGTAGAAATGTAAACAATTGTTGTTTTAACCACATTTTCGGTCAGATAACCTACTTTTTTACTAGTTTTATTATATCGGACTCCAGCGTTATCTTATCAAAAGCTGTGGTAGCTCAGGGCACTTGCTCTAAATTTCATATTATGCTAGTAAGCCGTTTTTAGCCCCGCCAGCACCAACGAAATTATTAATTGTTATTTTATGCTGATTTATCACATGCTCGCTAGTGAAAGAAAACATTGTGAAGAAATTAAACAAATATATTTCTATAATGTGAAGTTCGCCAACATGCCTTGGAGCAACGTGTCAGATTTCCTTGCCCTATAAACCTCAAGAATGAGAGGAAGTGTGTTCCCAGCTGAAAGACACATATAAGCCGTAACTTTAAGAGTCCTTATGTACATATATAAAGCAAAATAACCAGAGTGTGTTGAAGCACTCATTTCATCTACTTTTTTTATATTATGAATACTTTTCCAGCCTCAAGTTTCAATTATTATTGCAGGGAAGACAGGTTTTACAGTATTACAGGCAAAGAGGAGCAAGGGTTCCTCATCATCCCAAAGTTACCGACGTCAAAGTCTACAACACACTGCTGCATGGATTTGCATCACTGGTAATTATTAAAATTATAATGAACTAATAAAGATAAAAAAAAATCGTATTTAACATTGTGTATGGTACAGTTACAGTTTACTTGTATGTTCATAAATTATTATAAGCCAGTTCTTCATTTCTATCCCCCTAATGGCAAGTGGTGATGCTCCCAAAGGTGGTTAAGCGCCCTAACTTAGTTTAACGAAAGTCTATTCACCCTTGTCCTGAAGACAACCTATGTTGTAATTGGATAAAAAAACAAATACTATCAAATGATTGCACTCCTTTGCCATATACATTTTGAACAAGGAAGTAAATCTTTTGCTTCTAATGTATGGTATATTATGGTATGTTTGACATCAACACAACAATGTGATAGTAATATAAGCTTTTGAAATTATTTTTTCTTCAAATATTAAAATATGCAATGCTGATATTATTTTAGTATATAGTTGGTAATACCACTCCACTACAGTGAATTATAATGGCAAGTTTATTTCATACAGCACTCGTGTAAGGACTTAGGATTACCCTTGGATTGTTCTCTTACTTGACGCAGTCATGTTGAGGAAGTTAGCCGTAAAGTTTGTACTACATTGAGACAATAGTACAGATATAAAAATAAAAAAATACCTTACCACATTGTATGCAGAAACTTCTAATTCAATCTCTTATTTTTCGTATGTTTGATTATGCCGATGTGTGTTACTTAGATGCAGACAGTTACTTGGTCAATAAATTGGATCAACTTTTCAACAACTGTATCCGTTTCGTTTTCGGGCTTCGAAATTATGACCATGTATTTGTCCATCATTCTCAACTTAAATGGTTGAATATTCCACAAAGTTAGAATCTTAAAATTCTTAGCACTCGTTTCACTATCCTTAACAATCCATTGGCCCCAGAGTATTTGAAATGTAAGTTTCAATACCTGGGTTCTTCCCATGATTGCAATCTTTGCTCTCATAACAATCTCAAGTTTTTTCTCAAAGTCTCGCTGTTACAGCTGAAAAACTCGCTGGAATTCGCTTCCCTTAGCAATAAGAAAATCCCCTAACAAGTGGATTATTTATATAACCTTATATTTATTTAAATGAGTAGAATCTACATGTGTGTGTTTGCGTGTGTAAGTGTGTGTGAAATTTATCAATTTTATGTTTTATACCCTAGCCCACTGCAGTACACACATCTCCCACTAACTTTCCGGTTGGCTGGTAGAAAATGCCATATGGCCTTAAGTACGCCGTTTGTACCTTTAGTACAATAAAGTGTATAAATAAATGAATAAGTAATACCAATACTAAGGTTAATTCGATGACAAAATGGTGATTTTTTAGTTAATTATCAAATTAACTATAAATTACTATTCTTCTTATGATCTATTAAAATTAACTGTATATATATTCAATTTAGCTTTGTTCTAGGGACAAGTTGAAAATGCCAAAGAACTATTGTCATTTATGGAACAAGATGGAGTCACCTTAAATGCTCAGTCTTATGCAGCAATGTTTGAATGCATTGAGAGAAGTCAAATTCCAAATAAAACAACAGTATTAGAATTTTATCATCAACAGTTGCAAGAAAAGGTACCTTGATTTATTTTATTTAAAGATGTACTTTAATAATATAATAGGAAAATTTTGTTTTCAAATAATATAATAATTCACTAATTTACTTTTAGAGTATGACAATAAATGATCTTCTAGACAAAAGCAAGTTTGTTTATGACCAACGTGAAGTTGTTCTTAAGGCAATCCATAGGATTCAACCTCAATTCAAACCAGTGTACACACCACCTGTGCTTGATTATGATTGTCCTTTACTAGAGAAATTGAAACTTAGCGACACTTCAAACAGGCAAGGGCTGTACATTTCTCCCGCTGAAGGCTTGCTCAGTCTAGAAGAGATGAAAAGAATGGGACAAATACAGTTAGATATGGAGATAAATGGCGAGATTGAAGTCCAAAATATTGCTGTAAAGGATGATGAAACAGACATGGTGAAATTATATGTAAGATAAAATTATATATTTATTTTTAATTTATTACTTACTTATGAATTGTATTGACTTAGGATGACATGAGAATGCTTTATTAACATAATAGCTACATACCCCGGCTTTGCCCCGGTAGGATCTGTCGTGTGCTATGATGAGGCGCTATTTAGATTTAAGATAATCATAAAACACCATTTGTTTTATCAATTTTTTTGACTTTTTTTAAAGACATTATCTCCAAGGTTTTCGAATAAAATACAGCCTAGGATCCCTCCTGCCATTGCTCTATATCTGTTTGTCAAGATTCATTACAATTGGTTCAGACATTCAATGAGTAGCCCGGACAGACAAACAGATAGACAGACAGACAAAAATTGTAAAAATGGTTATTTATGTCTTAACTCCATGCAAATATGTAACCCCCTTAGGTTAATAAAAGGCAGTTATTTCGGCATTAAGGTGGCACAAGTCGCGGGCTCGAACTCGCTGGTGGGCGCGGCGAAAAAGCACGCTGTCTCACCTGGCATCGTGCCCGACAGAGATAGTATCAGTGATGAGCATATCGACACTAGTATTCACGCATGTCTTGTTCGTACGGCATTCAGAACCGTTTGAACAAAAACGAAGTTACACGAACACGATGCAACATCTATACTAATATAATAAAGCAGAAAATATAGATCTTTACTCCGTCTAAAAAAAGTCCGCGATACCATATGTCTATTTTTTATATATAAGCTACAGTTAGGCATTTTGATTTTGACAAAAAAAAAATGAAAATTTAATGATTAGGCATGACATATTTATCCTTACGAACGAAAGTTACTTCATTATCAAGACAATTTTTTGAAGATAAAGTTCGTTCTTTATACCATGTTTATATAGTACATAGGTTAAGAGATAATGTAAAATTAAAATAATTCAATACTTGGCCTTGACGCGCAAGCAACGCATAACCCCAAGCCTAGCCCGGTGCGAACTGAGAAGGCAGTATTGAAAGCTTCTATGAGCGAGGTTAGGTTAGCCGTTAGTTCAATCATTATCTATATCTACACAAATAAATAAAATTGAAGTGTCTGTTTGTAATGTCAAAATAACAGCTTTTTACTAATTGCATATGAAATTATATACGCTACTTACATTAACATAATTTTTAACATTTTTGTATGTCAGTCAGTCTGTTTGTTCCGGTTAATTTCCAAAACGGCTGGACCGATTTTGACGGGACTTTCACTAGTAGATAGCTCATGTTATAAGAAGTAACTTAGACTGCTTAAATTTTAGAAAAATTATTAGGTGTCCGTGCAACAAAATTAACACCCTAAACTAAATGCGGACGAAGTCGCGGGAACAGCTGGTAGCTAAAATAAATTCAAAATTAACTGAGTGCTTTTATCTATCTCCCAGGTGAGCGTAACAATGATTAGTTACATCTTTATTTCTGAACTCTTTCATTTCACGTTGCTATGGTATTTTGAAAGTTTAATTGATTAATAAGTATAAGAGGTTGATAGCAAATTTATCAAGAATCATTTCTTGCCTACACACTTTCATGTATCGTGTACGTTTTTCTTTAAAACTGGATAAAACCGCGCATAGTATGCCGACAGATAAAATAAAAGTACTCCATTAATTATGACAATTTTTCCATACATTATTATCAAATAAAATATTTGATTGCAATTATAAAATGCTTGAACTAGGTGTCATGTCATGCCACGCATCTCGGACACGTGATGACGCGGGTGAAACCGCGAAATTATTAGGCGCTGCTTTATCGCTTCATATTATACCTCTGTGGCTCTATATACCTAATATAGATTGCTTACTTTATTATGTTTAGTTTTTCCCGAGTGGTCATGCAGCGATCACTCAAGAGTTCGGCTTCGAACGTGTATAACTGCAAAAATTATCCAACGGGAACGAAATACCTGAATAAACGGTATCATATATGTTATTTACAGCTCCGTGGTGCAGTTGCTTAGCAATGAATTGTTGCACTGGCAGCCGCGGGTTCGAATCCCGCACGGAACAAGTATTTGTATGGCCTGCAAATAGTTGTTCCGGGTCTGGATGTTTGTAAACTGCGTGTGGGGGTAACTTTTTTTTAAAAAATAAAAAAATAATAAAATTCCAGACTATAACCTATCTCTGAGCAAAATATCATCCAGGTCCCTTCAGCGGTTCTGGTGTGATTGAGTAACATACATCCATTCATCCGTCCATCCAAATATCCAAACTTTCGCATTTATAATATTTAGATAATAGGTAATTGTAATTAGTTCTGCCTACCTATAAATTGTTTTCAAAAATACTTACCTGTCTTCTTACTTTTTTATATATACTCAATATCACTAAATGTAAACACAGGTTTTTATCAAGACAAGTGACCCATCAAGATTGTTTTCTTAGTACTGACGTACCTACCTAAAGTTTACAATTTTGTGGCCACGACGCGGTGACGTTTTGTGACATTTTGTTGTATTGTAGGTTGTAGGTATCTAGGTAATAACAGTAGGTACCTATGAAAATCCCACATAATGTACCTTGTTTATCCGCCGCAAGAGTCGTCTAATAAATAATTAAACTGTTTTGTAATTCTTTATTTATTTATAACACTTGCATTGAGAGCCGTGGTAGCTCAGATGGTTAGCGCTCGCCGTAAGTATCACATTACGCGAGCAACCCGGGTTCGATCCCCGTCGGCACCAATGAAATTGTTGCAATTTTATATAGTAATCGTATATAGACTTTACTTTTTTACTTTTATAATTATATTATATTACAGACGAAAATTTTATAATATTGTCTGTCGTCCAAAACGCATCATTCATCTCTTTCAATTATATCAATTTCCATGCTGTCTTTTGTCTTTGGCGTCCAAATTACAAAATAGCAAAACTTTTCGTTTCGAATAAAACTCGAATAAGCGCGCGTCACCGCCCGTGCATGTGTGTGTAAGCGTCGTCCTCCCGCACCGCACCGGGGGAAACATTATTCAGTGAGATGCACGATAATTCATAGTAACATACGCGCGTAAAAAAATACGAAAAGGCCTTTGGAAGAAGGGGTTTTATGAAAAAACCACTGCATAAATCAATTGCGAATAAAATTTATTGAATTCTTCGATAATTGAGCTGTGTCGGTACCGACTTTGTTTTGGAAATTTTACATTCATTTTATTACTAATTTACGCCCAAAGTTGTGTTAAAATTGGCAATAAAAACGAATCTTTGGTAGCCCGTAACTTTTTAATAACATTTTATTTTACTATTCTGTTTCCGTACAGACAAATTTAATAATGAGACAAAACGATATCATGTTTAACTTTGGATGTACACTGTCAAACAGCGTAG